>OY992895.1:16280292-16362792 GCA_963921405.1 Cepaea hortensis
TTATCACGCAGAGTCTCGTAGCGGAGCGAGAGCTGAGGCGGTTCGACCCCCGCTCGTGACTTGCGGGATACTGAGCCGGCCGCTCAGAAAGCAATGGCAAACTACTGAGCGTAATCTTGCCAAGAGATCAACATACAGCTGAAAGATGCTGGTGTTGACAGCTAAGTCCTGTAAAAGATATGCTAAAAAAAAAAAAAAAAAAAAAAAAAAAGGTCATCCCGTGAGAGCAGTTTCAGGTAATTTCAAATGATTGCTTCAGTTTGAAAGTGTTGTCTTATTTCTGTGTCATTTTGAATTGTTGACACGGTAGTGGGTTTGTGGTCACCATGGGATCAATGTGAAAACATAACAAATAATGCTAACAATGTTTATATCAATGGGAGATTCATTATGTCAAAGTGAGATTCATTATATCAAAGGGAGATTCATTATACCAAACAAACAACAAGTTAGTTGCATGTCCTCTACAGGACACACCAGTCAACCCCAGCATATTTTGGCTGTTCATGATTCCTGGGCAAGTTTACGTTCAGTAGTTTGCCATTGCTTTCTGAACGATCGGCACCCATACCATTTCATAAAACACCAACGTAGGGACATTATCAAGGGAAGATTCATTATATCAAAGGGAGATTCATTATATCAAAAGGGGGATTTTTTATATTATAGGCAGATTCATTATATCAAAGGGTGATTCTAATATCAAAAGGAGATTCATTATATCAAAAGGAGATTCATTATATCAAAGGGAGATTCATTATATCAAAGGGTGATTCATTATATCAAAGGGAGATTCATTATATCAAAGGGAGATTCATTATATCAAAGGGGGATTCATTATATCAAAAGGGGGATTTATTATATCAAAGGGAGATTCACTATATCAAAGGGAGATTCATTATATCAAAACGGGGATTTATTATATCAATGGGAGATTCATTATGTCAAAGTGAGATTCATTATATCAAAGGGAGATTCATTATATCAAAGGGGGATTCATTATACCAAACAAACAAACAGTTAGTTGCATGTCCTCTACAGGACACACCAGTCAACCCCAGCATATCTTGGCTGTTCATGATTCCTGGGCAAGTTTACGTTCAGTAGATTGCCATTGTTTTCTGAACGACCAGCACCCATACCATTTCATAAAATACCAACGTAAGACCATTATCAAAGGAAGATTCGTTATATCAAAGGCAGATTCATTATATCAAAGGGAGATTCATTATATCAAAGGGAGATTCATTATAACAAAGGGGGATTCACTATATCAAAGGGAGATTCATTATATCAAAGGGAGATTCATTATATCAAAGGGAGATTCATTATATCAAAGGGGGATTCATTATATCAAAACGGGGATTCACCATATCAAAGGGGGATTCATTATATCAAAGGGAGATTCACCATATCAAAGGGTGATTCACCATATCAAAGGGAGATTCATAATATCAAAAGGAGATTCATTAGTTGTGTTTATTTTTACAAAGTCCGTTAGCAGGAAACTGCCACGGGTGGGTAAGTGACATTTTAGGAGCATCATGTACTTGTCTAAGTACTCAGAGGAACAAGTCTTTTCCTCAAGTAGCGGACATCAAGAGCTGGCATTGAACCATTGTCCTACCGAGCTTATGACATGGTCGAAGTAACGACATAACCAATAAACCCGCTACTGCATTAGCGTACATGGCTTAAAATACACTGGCACCCACTCATATATGGTACGGACATCCACCAGGACACTCCTTCATAGTTGTCACTCTTGAACCACAATCACATCTCCATTGATTCCAGTTTCACGCCTTACCTTCCTGCCCTCTTTTTCACGCACCACTTCCACTCATTGACCTGGGATCTTCACTGAACCGTTATCATCTCCTACCCCGGTCCCCATGACATACAGACTTCCAAAAACGTCTATATAAGAGTATCCACGTACAATTCATGTTAGTATCACAGTCTGTGATTCTGAGATCAGTAGCAACAATTTTGTTTGAAATTTTCATTTTCCAGTCATTGTTCTCATTTTTTCTTTTTATTTTTCTTATCCCCGTTCTTATTTATGCCTTAAAGTAGTCACTGGGGGATCTTCTCCGTGATTATATGTTGTGTTTTGTGTATGTATATATTTGTTTGCTGATGAAGGCTAGTCGCCGCATGGTCCTGTATGTTTCGTAATTCTATTCTGTAAAGCTGGATTACTTTGTGTTATTTTATTAGATGTACACAATACTGGAGGCACATGTTTCTGAGATCAGTACAAAAGGCGCGGTACATCTAATGTGAACACGTAATGTGTATCAATTCCATAACTGAATTGACCAAGACACGTGATACAACTGTCAAAGGTTTGTGATCAGATCTAGGTGTCAAGACAACATTTTGGATTTGTTTATCTTGTAGACTACAACTTGTCGGATTGGTTCATCTTGGAGACAACTTTTCGGATTAGTTCATCTTGGAGACAACTTTTCAGATTAGTTCATCTTGGAGACAACTTTACGGATTAGTTCATTCATTGATAGCTCAACAGCTACCGACGACATTGTGTTGTATGCAGGTTGTAGTGGGCTGTCGTAGGTTTCCCTGTCACAAGCTTTATTGTGCTAGCGGGCTGGCTATTTTATGGTGTCGTTGACTTCTTCAAGCACAGACGACTTTGTGTTGTGCCGCAGCTATAGTTTCATGTAGATGTCTCTGTCACAAACTTCATTGTGCTAGAGGGCGGGATGTTTTGTGGTGTCATGTATGACTTTTTTATTGTGTCGATAATATCTCTGTGACAAACTTCACTGTGCTAGCAGGCAGGCTGTTTTATTGTGTCGCTGATTTCTCTGTCACAAACTTCATTCAGCTAGAGGGTATGCTGTTTTATAGTGTCACTGATTTCTTTGTCACAAACTTCATTGTGCTAGAGGGCGGGATGTTTTATGGTGTCATGTATGACTGTTTTATGGTGTCGATGCTTTCTCTGTGACAAACTTCATTGTGCTAGAGGGTATGCTGTTTTATAGTGTCACTGATTTCTCTGTCACAAACTTCATTGTGCTAGAGGGTATGCTGTTTTATAGTGTCACTGATTTCTCTGTCACAAACTTCATTGTGCTAGAGGGCGGGATGTTTTATGGTGTCATGTATGACTGTTTTATGGTGTCGATGCTTTCTCTGTGACAAACTTCATTGTGCTAGAGGGTATGCTGTTTTATAGTGTCGCTGATTTCTTTGTCACAAACTTCATTGTGCTAGAGGGCGGGATGTTTTATAGTGTCGCTGATTTCTCTGTCACAAACTTCATTGTGCTAGAGGGCGGGATTTTTTTAGTGTCGCTGATTTCTTCACCACAGACGACATTGTGTTATACCGCAGCTGTAGTTTAATGTAGGCTGTCTCTGCCACAAGCTTCATTGTGCTATCGGACGGGCTGTTTTGTCGTCTCGTAGATTTCTGTTTTGTGATGTAGACGTCTATACGACAGACACAATTGTGCTGTTTGGCAGGCTGTGTTGGTGGATGTACATTTCTGGATATACCTGCAGCCTGAAAGTCAAAAGAAAGAACTTAATTATCATGAAAGACATGGAGTACAAGATCAAAAATGGAATAAAGGCAAATGAGAAAATGATTGAAATAGGTCTCACACTGAGCGCGTGAGAATTAAGATGGTGCGTGATGGTGGAAATGACCATGCGTTCACATGCATCCACGGTGGACGAACATTTACAGCACATATTGGTCTGATCAGTTACATTCGCTACCGCCATGGGTTGTAGTTATTATGTCTTTTTGAAGCAGTGTAACAAGCTATCGCCTGTCAAGACAGCAAGGTGCCAATAATAACGTAATTACAATGAAAACAATGTCTTTACAAATACAACACCCAAGTGAATGGAACTAATCTGAAACAACCCAATGTAGTCACGTATGTAATAATAATAATAACAACAAGCAGATGGAGCATGTATTAAAGTTAAATGTAGAATAACCCTAGCAAAGGGCAGCATGTCGCATGATAAACACTATTTCCTGCAGTTTGATCAAGGTGATGACAAGAGAAAATTGCTAAAGGATGTATTGATCCAATTCAGACGTATGGAAACCAATCATAGAAAATCAGCAGACTTGTGGAAGCTGTGGAGATGTTTTATAGGAGAATGATTAGTGTCAGGGTCTTAAACTTGGCTCGCTAACCTAACACATGTGAGACAGTACAAGTACAACGTGATTTGACTCAAGACTCAACGACACAACGTTCAATGGATTTATTTATAGATCATATACAGTACGATGATCACAACAAGATATACTTGATACTTCAATACACTTACATCCACAATACAGCACACAGTCTATCTCTCAAGATGTCCAGACACTCGACTTTCAGGCACAGAAACCACACAACACCTTTCTCTCATCATGCGTCCGGTCCAGTCGACGTCCCAGAGCTGTCTCCATATAGCTCGCAACTTGCCTCCCCACTTGAGGTGGCTTTACGAGACATGCGTGCGTCCTTGCCTGACCGCTGGCCGTCTCGTCAGCCAGCAACCTTGCAGGCAGGTGACTACTACTCGCCTGGCGGCGTAACGAAGTTCTGTCATCCCTGCTGGGGACTAAGTCACCTGGCGGGCGTAACGATGTCACTGCATCACTGCACTACGGTGGACTCTGACACGCTCCCCCGGCAACTTCATGAAAGATGTCATCTTTCATGTATAATATATGTACATACTGGGTTAGTATTTTAACCTTGTCAGAGTCAACCCTTATGTTGTTATATACATTGGTATCATAATGCATAGACATACACATCTGCCATAAAAAGATATAAGAAATGGAAGTTATATTCAATCGACATGTGGTGTTCAACCTATAACACTTGTCAGGTTTCATCATCTCGATGGCTGATTACCTCAATTGCATTAATGACCCAGTCAGATCGGTAGTATCAGCTTCACGCATCTACCTCACAGCCTTTGAAAAAAAAGTAATAATATGGTTTCTGAAACAAAAACCATCTAGCTAGACCGAAATGCGGCTTTTAGATAAGTCACATTAAACGCTCAAACCCTGACCTCATTTGGCCAGGAGCTCTTGTGTTGGTCTGCAATGTCGGCAACACTCTGCCATGCCCAGTAGATGCCTACCTGGTGTGTTAACAATCTGGCAAACACATGGCTATTTTTATACAACACATTACAGTATACATTTCCAATTATGGCCCTTTGTGTACTGATGCAATAGCAACTAAAAGAAAGGGGAATAATTTCAACATTTATGACATATAATATTTTACAATAATTATTTTATTTCTTAGCGTCAACGCTTGACGTTTCTTCATCCTAACGAGAAAAAGTCGGTAGTATGAATACATTAATCAAGATATGATTCTAAAATTACACTACATAAATATATAAACACACAATTCGTGTATTCAACTTTGTTGATTCCTAAAGATTTTAGAATCGTCATAGCTTTTTAAACTTTTATTTATCGTCTGCTAATTTTGCTCTACATTTCTAACTAATCCGGAAGTACACACGAACATTAAATAACTGACTGTTGAAACTTGTAGAACACACTTGTTCCTGTTTGGTGTAGTTACGGAATGTACAATGTTCTCACAGTTCATGTGTTGGATGTTTCACTGTAAAAACCTTCTGGATTTCGCTCGACTGCAGTGGTGTAGCTGTCAATGTTTAGGTCACACTTTCACACACGGATTTAAAATATCTCTGGAAAGTTCCACACGGAGATGCCACTGTCACATTGGATAGTTCGCTTACGGTAAGTTTTGAGCGAATGTGGCAATGTTCTTATTACGCAATATATACAATTAACGTTCGCTTTCTACCACACACTACACAATTATACACGACAATCGCTACATTAAGTAATAAAATAAGAACATTATATACTTTGGGAGTAACCCCTATCACATTGTAGACATTACACAGCTTTTGTGAATGGAAAAATTATTCACTGATAGATGGCTGTGTTGATCTGAGTGTATTTTACACACTGCACTCAGAGATTGCTTACTGGGTCGGTTGGACAACGGGACAACAGATCGGCAATCGTGTTGGTTCTGCCTGGAATATGTCGAACCTCGAAGCTGTAATCTTGGAGCTTAAGAGACCAGCGCGCTACCATCTGGTTTGAAGGTACACCAGAATTTATAAATCGCAATGGACTGCTGTCAGATTCCACGATGAAATGGCGTCCTAGAAGAAATCTAGACAATTTTGTAATACCCACCACTAAAGCTAGGGCTTCCAACTGAGGTATTGACCAAGCCCGTTCTCCGGGTTTCAGTTTCCTGGATACGAAATACACGGGGTGAAGGATGTTATTGTGCTCTTGCAACAAGACTGCCCCAATAGCCACGGAGCTCGCATCTGTACGCAATCTGAAAGGTAAATGGAGATTGGGCAATTTCAGGATGGGATTGTGTAAGCTATTATCAGAAAAACAAGATAATACTTTACGGAATGCAAATTTTAGGCATTCATTGCTTACAATTTTCTCCGGTTTATCTTTTGTTAGTAAGTTCGTAAATATTTCGGTTAGTTCAGAAAAATCAGGAATGAACTGCCGGTAATAATTTATCAGTCCTAACAAACTTCTGACTTGCTTTTTCGTAGTCGGAAGTGAGAGTTTTAGTATCTTGGACACAATGTTATCGTCTGTCGTGACAAAGCCATTGGATATTTTGTATCCCAAGAAGGATATTTCATGGTAGGCTATGTCTACTTTTGCAGGCTTTACCGTCAGTCCGTGTTGTCTGATGCGTTCAAATGTCTGTTCTAATGTCTTTATGTGCTCTGTCATCGTCTCTGTGTGAACACAGATGTCGTCAATATAGCAAATTATGTTAGGTATATCTACTAGAAGAAGTCGTGTCATACGTACGAATGTGGCTGGGGCATTGACTAGCCCAAATGGAAGTTTGCACCGTTCGTACAGTCCCCAAGGTGTGGCAAATGCTGTCAGATGTCTGCTCTGTTCGTCTACTGCTATTTGCCAGTAACCTTTTGTCATGTCTACCTTCGTAAAAACCGTAGCGTCTGTCAGTTCTGTCAGCAGATCGTCAGAGTTTGCCATCGGCTCAAGATCTAGAAGAGTTATCTTATTGAGCTTTCGATAGTCGATACAGAGTCTTATCGTATTGTCCCTTTTGCGTACAATGACCATTGGAGATGAGAAGTCTGATTGGGATCGTCTTATGATGTTATTCTTTTCTAGGTTGATGATCTCCTGATGTAGTTGTTCTTTGTAATGTAATGGAATGGTGTATGGTCTGCATCTTATGGGTGTGTTTGATGTGAGTGTGATGTGATGCTGTACTAATTCTGTTTGTCCTGGGTTGTTGGAGAAGATGGTGTTGTACTGTTGTATTAGTTGTTTGCAACTGTCTGTTTCTGCTTGAGTTAACTTTGGATTGATTTTGATATCCTTCAAGCAGTTTGTCGTGTCTAATGCAGGTGTTGGAATTTCGTCACTAACCTCGTCATCTTCGTGATCTATTATCACTGTACACGCTGTCGAATCGTCTTGTTCGTTGTTTCTGTTGTAGTATGGTCTTAGCATATTTATGTGAAATATTTTATGTTTGTCTTTTATTTGGATCTCGTAATCTACAGGTGAAATCTGTCTCGTCACTTTAAAAGATCCCTGCTAAGAATCAGTCAATAAGTGTCGGTCACTAGGTAATAAAAGAAGAACGTCCTGTCCAGGTGTCAACGTTATTGTTCTGTTTCCTTTGTCAGCATACTGTCTATAAGTAGCACCAGATAATTTTAGTGCATTCTTTGCAATTATACAAGATTTGATGATTCTTTCACGCAATGATGTAACGTATACGTATGATGATATGGGTTTAAGTACTGGTGTAGAGTCAGTTAACATTTGGTGATAAATAGTAAATGGGCCACGTGGTTTGGCACCATAAATAAGTTCAAAAGGAGAGAAACCGGTACTAGAATGTGGTACCTCGCGATAAGCAAAAAGAATAGCTGGTAGATATACATCCCAGTTATTAGGGTGTTCTTGCGTGACTTTTGCAAGCATGTGCTTCAAATCGCCATTAAACTTTTCTATAATTCCAATAGAGTGAGGATGGTACGGGGAATTGAAACACTGCTTTACTCCCAACATTTTGGTGAAAGCTTGGGTAGATGCGGCGATAAACTGAGTGCCCCTATCAGATTGGATAGTGTCTGGAAATCCTATCCGAGAAAAATTATGGAAGAAAACTTCCATTATATCATTGGCAGTTATGTTCTTTAGCGGAATAGCTTCCGGCCAGCGACTACATTGATCAATGACAGTTAGACTATATTTATTCCCTCTAGTTGTTGTATGATTGAGAGGGCCCACTATGTCGACAGATAGTTTTTCAAAAGGTCGACTGGCTAAGTCAGTAACTTGTAACTTTGCCTGTGGGTGTTTACCTTTTTTTACCAGTTTCTGGCAGGTGTCACAACTTCTGCAATATGCTTTAATGTCATTACAAAATTTGGGCCAATGAAACTGTGTTAATAATCTTGATCTGGTCTTAGCGTATGCCATATGCCCTGCAAGAGGTATATCATGGGCAAGATGTAAGGCTTGCTTACGAAAATTATTTGGCAAAACAGTTTGCTCTGTGGTGTCATCACCTCTGCTGTAATACCTAGTGAGGATATCATTTTTCACAGCAAAATGCCATTTTGCATTCTTGGTTACCTTTGGCTTTTGGCCGATCAGATTAAAATATTTTAACAATGAAGGGTCAGCCTTTTGAGCTGTTACAAACGTTTCCTTCATGGTGTTAGTAGGTAGTGATACTGGGCTAAGCATTTGTATAGCCTCAGTTTGATTACTTTCATCTTGCACTCTAGCAGTAGATCTGGTTACTGCATTCACACATTCAATGATATCAGATGGTGATGAAACAATGTTATCAATGATGTCATGAGATCTTAGTGCTACATTAGCTACCATACATTCAATAGGTGGTGTAACATTATCAATGATGACATTGGATGGTGATGTTATACTATCATCAATACACAGAGATGTTATGTCATGAGGTTTATCATTCACCTCTGGCAAATTTCCAATTATTACATCACACACTGGGTTTATTAATGCAGCGAACTTTACTTTCCCAGTGAGGAAAGGTGTTTCAATATATGCCCATGCTAGTGGGTATTTCTCAATATTGCCTGAGAATGTTCTGCATGTTACGTGCCTGCCTGTATAGTCTGTAGGCATTATGAAAGTTCTCTTCAGACCAATAAGTGAACTGCCAGTGTCTCGAAGGACTGTAGCAGACTTGCCATTCACATATCCGTGATGGATGTTTATCCTGCCTTTCGAATCTACTACCAAATTAGCTTCTTCATTGGCAATAGAAATGAAGTGGCCGCATGTTAACACGCCATCTTCATAAAAGGTGTTACAAACAGTACATTTATTTGCGTTAAAAATGTCAAAAGCCTGTTCTGAGTTCACAGGATGTTTCTCTGATTGTTCTTCATCTGACGATGAACTGTCAAACAAGGCGGCATTTGCTTTGTTGGTCATTTGCCTACCTTTACAATCATGGCGATAGTGTCCGTACGCCTTACAGAGGAAACATTTACGCAAATTTCTGAAGGATCTACGCTCCTTATCTTGTCTGTTTACCATGTTTTGTAGATAAGTATTATATACGGGGTTCTTGTCGCACATCTCGGTTTGATGGTGAGAGTATTTACAATAATTACAGTGATTATACTTCTCAGATGTAGGTCTATGAGGTTTCTGCCTACTATAGGATTTGTCATAGTTAGCCGCTGCTACAAAATTTATGTCAGTAGCTTCACTGGCAAAGCAATGTTTGTTGTCTGTGTAATACGCCGAACCACGTCTCTCAATCTCATCTACACTAGTACATTCATTCTCCTGCAAAAATTTTGAAAATGCTGATGGAATGGATGAAATGACTTTATCTATAATGATCAGATCTTCTAATCTTTGATAATTTTTGTCAATTTTAGCTGCTGAAGTCCATTTAGTAAATATATCTCGGACTAAGCAGAGGTAATCAGAGAACGTTTGAGTCGGTTTTGGGCTCAACTTGCTGAATTGTTCTCTGTAACCTGCTTCATCTAACATAAAATGTGCCATAATCTTTGATTTAAGATAATGGTAGTCTTTTCTGAGGTCTTT
The DNA here is from genome assembly GCA_963921405.1 of Cepaea hortensis. Taxonomy (NCBI): domain Eukaryota; kingdom Metazoa; phylum Mollusca; class Gastropoda; order Stylommatophora; family Helicidae; genus Cepaea; species Cepaea hortensis. Next base: position 16,290,487 of record OY992895.1, read on the forward strand.
GGGGATAGTCTCAATGACTTTAAGAGGCTCCCCTGATAAACTCCTCATATAAACAATATTCCATTCAAACAGTGGAACCTGGTAATGTTCCATTAAAGTTTCAAAATTTTGGGTAAAGGCTGCGATGCAGTCACCCGAGGTATAATTACGTACAATACCTTGATATTTCTTGTACTGGTTTTCTTTCTCCAGTCTCTCAGATTTCTTATACTCTTTGTTGATAGCAGTCTCAGTATCAAGTTGTTTTATCTTTAACTATAACTCCAGTTCTTCTCTCTTACTCTGAGCTGCTATTTCTGCTTTCTTAAGTTCACTATCTATCTCAGCTTGCTTTGTCTTTGCCGCCAGTTATAATTCGGCTTGCCTTAAGGCTGTTTCTGCCTCTACTTGCTTGGCAGCCCTTTCAGTCTCTGCCTGCTTTAAGGCTCTTTCAGCTGCTCTTTCATCGCGTTCATTAGCTTTCTCCTGTACTAGTAGGTATTCAGAGTATTTATTCTCACTCCATTTCGTTAACTCATCACCTGTTAACTTCAATTTTAACCCCATATCGATGAAATCATTTAATGAAGACATGTTGGAAAATGTCAATGAAATACCAGCCACACAAATAGTTATAAGTGGTTAGTGCAATAAACAATTTACAATTGTGCTATTGACAATATGTGCCTCAAATTTGCATCCAAAAGTATATGAAAAGAAAAATATACTCAAGTGCCCTGGAAGCGGTGAAGAAACGGTTGGAAATCGTGCTAGGAACTGTAGGGTCGTTACTTCGAAACACAAATGACCTCTACGCGCACGGTTTCAGATGGTACGGAAAAACCTGCTTTGTTTTGGAGGAAATAAATTAGCGTCTATTTGATAGTGTGGGCCTGCTTGTCACTAAGTATTGAGTAGGTTTGTATGGCGTTGAGTGTAATTGTAGGTCGTAAGTTTGTCCGTCAACAATTTTTTTTTCTCAAAACAAGTCACTTTCTTTCCAAAACTTTTTGCGTTCCACAAACTCAACTCACAAAGACAATCTAAATGTATCTCAACACGCTATAACATTGATGACACATCACTTACATCAAGATGACATTCAGTAAGGACATAGACATCAAGTTTACAAGATGGAGACAAGGTCACAATGGCGACAAGATCACAATGTCGACAAGGTCAAAACGGTGACAATTTCAACAATCACAAATGTTTTACACGTTTACAAGATCAAACAATATGTATGCACTGTACGTTTACAACTAGTCTCCATGTTTAAACAATGTAATACTATATCAAAATGAGCCTTCCACGATCACATTTACATGTACAATCAAATTTGACAAAAATTCTAAGTTCACAACCTCTAGTTTTAACCGTTAATCACATAAACACGTTCATTTAAAAGCCGGACGAATGCTACCACGTCCACACATGTCAGGGTCTTAAACTTGGCTCGCTAACCTAACACATGTGAGACAGTACAAGTACAACGTGATTTGACTCAAGACTCAACGACACAACGTTCAATGGATTTATTTACAGATCATATACAGTACGATGATCACAACAAGATATACTTGATACTTCAATACACTTACATCCACAATACAGCACACAGTCTATCTCTCAAGATGTCCAGACACTCGACTTTCAGGCACAGAAACCACACAACGCCTTTCTCTCATCATGCGTCCTTTCCAGTCGACGTCCCAGAGCTGTCTCCCTATAGCTCGCAACTTGCCTCCCCACTTGAGGTGGCTTCACGAGACATGCGTGCGTCCTTGCCTGACCGCTGGCCGTCTCGTCAGCCAGCAACCTTGTAGGCAGGTGACTACTACTCGCCTGGCGGCGTAACGAAGTTCCGTCATCCCTGCTGGGGACTAAGTCACCTGGCGGGAGTAACGATGTCACTGCATCACTGCACTACGGTGGACTCTGACAATTAGAACGCCGTGGACACATAGAAAGAGCGATGAAGATGTCTTAAAGAAGATGTGGAGATGTTTTATAGGAGAATGATTAGAACGCCGTGAACACATAGAAAGAGCTATGAAGATGTCTTGAAGGTAGCTAACTAAAAAAGAGAACTGGTTACTCACATCATAAGAAGACAGTTCACGTTCTGTGAGCAGGTCATGAGAAGGGGGAAGTATGTTGTCACGCCTGAACAGCTGCAGTGGAGGGGGGGCTGGGGGAGACAACAAGAGACGATGCCGAACAATTTCACTTCATGGCATGGCGGAACGTGGTTATCGGAAATATTGGCAGCACAGAGGACAGAATGCTGAGGACAGACATGATTTCTTAACACGAAGAAACCAACGAATGAACGCACTTTATTTTTAAAGGGTTAAGAATTTGGGCACGCATGCCCGTCTGACATTCTGTCCTTCTACACGACACTGTATGGGCTATAAGAAGAAGATGTGGAAGAAAACAAACTTAACAGCTTAGAAGTACGGATGAAGGCGTGTCGTTACATGTCCCGTTATCTTCTTCTGTTGCATTCGTCTGAAAGTCGCGGTATCGTAGTGGTCATTGCCTCGATCGCCATCGGATCGGATTCGAATGTTTTAAAATTAACTTTGGCTCCCAGTTCATTCATTCATAATGTGTCATACCGATAAGTGTGGCCGGTCTAGATTCGCCATCTCACTCGATGACCGCAGTCGACAATACCACGTAGCCAAACCATCCAGGTATTAACTTCTCTTCATTTCCGTTGTTCTCTTCCCCTTGATCTTGCCAGTTGTCATCAAGTTCTCCAAATTATTTCTTCTGCTTGGTTTTTCTGTCTGTGGTTCCCAGTTAGACCCGGCTTAAAATGACCACCTGGAAACGTCTACTAACACAGGCGGCCATCTTGATACTGACCATAGCATTGACTGAGTGTCGAACTGCTTGTAAATATTGCTCCAGCACCATATATCCGTGTCATTTCAGGCGCGTAAACAGGCTCTTTCCTTGACTTAATATTCGTCTGACCCTGACATCCGGGCCTTCCTGTTTTATCATTTTTTTAGGAGGCTGAGTGGTCTCGAGGTATGGTGTCCGCCTCGAGTGCTGGAGGTTTTGTGTTCAAGCCCCGGCGAGGGCCGGTATTTTTTCACTTGGACTTCTAGTAAAAAAATGTTCCCCTGGTCTCGGGGTAGTGAGATCAGACGTGTATATTGTTGCGCACGTAAAAGAAATCCCTTGGCAGCTGGAAATCGAAAAAGAGTAGCCTAACGGCGCTGCCCGGGCAAAATTTCGAGTTTAAAATCTGCCCAAAGTATTTCAGGATCCTCGCCGGAGCTACGGAGTTCGTGCACTGAGTTGAATTTCTCCGGACTCTGACTTGAGTTAGGAGTAGAACGGAGTACTTATGGGTTACACGGCCGTGCTGTAATGTTGATCCCTCGACTAAACTAAACAAGACTAAACTAAACTAAACTAAACTAAACTATCATATTTTTTTAAAAAATTTCACAGATTGACATTTACAGTCGTTATATTCTTGATAGTCTGCATATGTACCCATCCTTTCTGTAGCACTTGCATTATGTACCCATCCTTTCTGTAGCACTTGCATTATGTACCCATCCTTTCTGTAGCACTTGCATTATGTACCCATCCTTTCTGTAGCACTTGTCTTATTTTCTGTTTACGAAATGTCAAACTTGGAAAACCTGCATCCGTCTTAAGTCAATGCCTAGTTAACTGTCATCTATTGATGCGTGTATGGTCTTCCTAGTGGTAGGTCGTTTCTGTTTCGATGGGAGGTCGTTTCTGTTTCGATGGGACGTCGTTTCTGTGTCGATGGAAGGTCGTTTATGTGTCGATGGGAGGTCGTTTATGTGTCGATGGAAGGTCGTTTCTGTGCGATGGGAGGTCGTTTCTGTGTCGATGGCAGGTCGTTTCTGTTTCGATGGGACGTCGTTTATGTGTCGATGGGACGTCGTTTATGTGTCGATGGAAGGTCGTTTATGTGTCGATGGAAGGTCGTTTATGTGTCGATGGGAGGTCGTTTATGTGTCGAGGAAGGTCGTTTATGTGTCGATAGAAGGTTGTTTATGTGTCGATGGGACGTCGTTTATGTGTCGATGGAAGGTCGTTTTTGTGCCGATGGGAGGTTGTTTATGTGTCGATGGAAGATCGCGATGGGAGGTCGTTTCTGTGTCGATGGCAGGTCGTTTCTGTTTCGATGGGACGTCGTTTCTGTGCCGATGGGAGGTCGTTTCTGTTTCGATGGGACGTCGTTTCTGTGCGATGGGAGGTCGTTTATGTGTCGATGGAAGGTCGTTTCTGTGTCGATGGGAAGTCGTTTCTATGTCGATAGGAGGTCGTTTCTGTTCCGATGGGAGGTCGTTTCTATGTCGTGGGAAGTCATTTCTATCTCTATTGGAGGTCATTTCTATGTCGATTTTTGGTCGTTTCTGTGTCAATGTGAGGTCGTTTCTATGTCGAAGGGAAGTCGTTTCTATGTCGATGTTTGGTCGTTTCTATGTCGATGGGAGATCGTTTCTGTGTCGATGGTAGGTCGTTTTTATGTCAATGGGAGGTCGTTTCTGTGTCGATGGGAGTTCGTTTCTGTGTCGATGGGAGTTCGTTTCTGTGTCGATGGGAGTTCGTTTCTGTGTCGATGGGAGTTGATAACTCTTTATATAAACCAGAGAAAGATATTAAATAACAGGGACGTTACAATAAAGAGCATAGAAGAGCACAGAACCCTGGACAATCGGTAAACAAGCGGAAAAAAATATCCACGAAGCCTTAGAGATGTGGTTTCAAATACGAATGCTGAAAATTAATTGGTTAGCCAAAATGAGCAATCTGGACGTTTTAAGGGAAGTTGAGTCGCAAAGACAACTTATTACAAACATCACAACGAAGCAGTTATCATTTCTTGGCCACATTATGAGAAGACAAAAACTGGAACATGTTGTGACAACAGAAACGATTTGCGGAAAGAAAGATAGAGGAAGACAGAGTGAGAAGATTCTTGACAATCTTGTGTCGTGTCAAAACACGAACTTATCCATGCCGTCGGAGATCGCAATTTGTGGAGAAACATGATCGCCCATACCAGCTAGCAAGGCACTGGATGATGATGAAAAGAGTTAACAACGAAAACTCTTAGGACAGTAGTGGCTCTTAAGCAATACCCCAGGTAGGGGTCGTGAGGATCGAGCAATTTGCATATATGTGTGTGCATGTGTGGTTCATGTGTGTAAATATGTTCGTACAATGCTGATAAAAGGGTTAAATTACTATTACCATAATAATATCAAGCAATGAAGAACTTGCTTGAGAAATGATAAATATAATATATTAGAATGGGTAACAGCAGCTATGCCTCACCATTAAACAATAATCAAATTTCACAATCAAAGATTGCGGATCATAACTGGAGAAAGTAGGTCAGCATGGCCGAATGGATAAGAACGCGTGTTCTTAAACATTCGGTGTTCTGATGCCGAGGTACGGAGTTCAACCTTGACTTGGGGACGTAAATTATATGTACCTCAAGAGGAAAGAGAGGGGGTGGATCCGAAGAGAATGGTAGCTGTCTTTGGAGCGGTCTCAGCTGGCAATGATTAGTTTCATCTTCGTGCCAGGGCATGCGGGAGTACAAGGAAATGAGCGTGCTGACAAGCTCGCAGGTAAGGTTAATATGGAGGGCAGACGAGCCATGGACCAGGCTGACATTCTCAATGCTCTACGAGAAGTAAGACTTGTGGGAGAATCAAGTGATGACTGTGAATTTACAACCATGGCCAGACTGCGAGAACAGCAAATTAAAAGAGGGGTGGCCAAACAAGAACACTACGCTGGAAGCCAAAGAAGATTGATAAACCAACACAGAAATGGTGTCGTTAGCCGCTACACGCGGCGGGATTTGCTGAGGAGGGGATCCGAACACTTATGGACTGAATGGTTCGATGTGTAATGAGGATCATTTGTCGACTAACTAAGTAACTATAAGTACCTCTGAAGTCGCAGTGGGTTCGCCTGATGGCGAGGGACATTGTCAATGGGGAAAGCTAATCCACAAGTACAATTCAGTCCAGCACGACTAGAAGTAGTGTGTACATTAGAAGTAGTGTGTACATTAGAAGTAGTGTGTACATTAGAAGTAGTGTGTACATTAGAAGTAGTGTGTACATTAGAAGTAGTGTGTACATTAGAAGTAGTGTGTACATTAGAAGTAGTGTGTACATTAGAAGTAGTGTGTACATTAGAAGTAGTGTGTACATTAGAAGTAGTGTGTACATTATAAGTAGTGTGTACATTAGAAGTAGTGTGTATGGACTATACTGGAGGCATTAAAACAAGGCATATTAATCAATTGGAAACGATCACGTGTCTACAACCTATGCGATACGTAAGAGCTATAGCCCAGAAACCAGAAGAACAATTTCAAAGACTTACACACCACCCTACCTACCATAGGCGTAATGGTCTTGAAATGGGAAACCTAAAGCCAAAGAACATTGCTGGAAGCTGCGGACAGAAACATGAGGACATTTGCAATACTTATTATATCAACAGCGCAAATCAGCACGATGCTTCCGATGTCCGCAGGACATCCGTAATAACACCCCTAAGCCCGTCTCCATCCTCTTCTACAGTGCAATTCACCATCATGTTTTCCATGTCCAGGTCACTGCCATCAAGTCTTGCTCGTCCGGTGTTAAACATCGCAAACATATTGAAAACCGGCTCAACACCACATAGCTTCAACACCCAGCATAGGTTCATTTAATCGTTGGCATCTCTCTCTCTCTCTCTCTCTCTCTCTCTCTCTCTCTCTCTCTCTCTCTCTCTCTCTCTCTCTCTATGTCTCTCTCTCTCTTTCTCTCTCTCTCCCTCTCTCTCTCTATCTATCTCTCTCCCTCTCTCTCTCTCTAGCTCTCTCCCTCTCTCTCTCTCCCTCTCTCTCTCCCTCTCTCTCTCCCTCTCTCTCTATCTATCTATCTCTCTCTCCCTCTCTCTCTCTCCCTCTCTCTCTCTCTCTCTCTCTCTATGTCTCTCTCTCTTTTTCTCTCTCTCTCCCTCTCTCTCTCTCTATCTATCTCTCTCTCCCTCTCTCTCTCTCTAGCTCTCTCCCTCTCTCTCGCTCCCTCTCTCTCTTTCTCTCTCTCTCCCTCTCTAGTAGACTTAATGATAACATTTCAGATCAGGACATATCTATTAAAGGGTACAAAGTTTTTAGAAGGGATCCCTGTAGGAAACAAGAGACAGGCATAGTAACCTATGTTTCTAATTTACTAAATGTTCACCGTAGGCTAGACTTTGAAACTTGCGAAATAGAATGTATTTGGTTAGAGCTGAAACTTCAAAACCGCACACCCCTGATAATTGGCTACCTCTATCGAAATCCCAGTGCTGGACACGTCTGGTACAAAAACTTCACTACCATGATGGATGTGGTTTTCGCTTCCGGGAAGGAAATTATACTACTCGGAGACTTTAACATTGACACCAACAAATCCAACATAATATGGGGAAATATAATTGCATCATACAATTTCCAACAAATAGTACAACAGGCTACTAGAGTAACAAAGTCATCTTCAACAGTCATAGATCACATTTATGTAACTTGCTCAGACAACATCATAGAATGCGCTGTACCCAATTGTGCAATGAGCGATCACTACACAATATGCTGCACGTGGTCTAAACAAGGAATTAAAACTCCTAAATATAAACACATAAGTGTAAAATATAGAAGTTACAAACATTTCAACCAAAACGCATTTTTACAGGACTTGCTCAGTTCACCTCTAGACAATGTTTGTCAGCTTCCTGACCCGGATGATGCTCTGGAATTCTGGATGAAAACATTTATTGACGTTTTTGATAGACATGTGCCAATCAAGGAAGTTCGAGTAAAACACCACGTCAAGCCACCTTGGATCACCCAGGAAATACTTGAAATTATGAGAGACAGAGATAAAGCACATAAAAAGCGGGATCTCAGCGCATACCGTACTCTTAGAAACAAAGTTCAATATACCATACGACGGGAAAAGAAAAATTACTTTAAGAACTTAGTAATGGATAAAACAAATAGTAAGGATATATGGAAGGCAATTAACATCTTGACAAACAAGTATAACTTCCGAAATTCTTTACCATCAAATCATATTACATGCGACCAATTCAGTAATTTTTTTCAAACTGACATAGACCAGTTGAAGGCTTCAATACCTAATTCTCCTTGCAACTTATCTTTACTGTCATCGTTTTGCGAGAATAGATGCTCCGGCGATATTCTTTCCGACATACCGCTAATGACAATCACTGAGGTATTCACTTACCTCAGTAACCTAAAAAAACACAACCTCATCTGGGTTAGATGGAATCAGCAACCGGATTCTCCATTGTGCTGCGCCAGTGATCTGTATATCACTAACCTATGTATATAATCAGTGTCTCACCAAAGGCCACTTTCCATCAGCTCTCAAAATCGCTAAAGTGTACCCTCTTCTTAAATCTGGTTCATTGGACAATGATCTCCCTAACAATTACAGACCCATTTCCTTACTATCATCACTATCTAAGCCACTAGAAAAACACATCCATAAAGTAACATTACAGTATTTAGTTTGCAACAAGTTTATTGTTGACAACCAATCAGGATTTCGACCAAAATATTCTTGCCATACGGCCCTAACAAACATGATAGAAAATTGGCACCAGAATATAAACAACAACAGTCTATGTGGAACTGTGTTTATTGATTTCAAGAAAGCATTTGATATGATAGACCATGTTATTTTAATTAAAAAACTTGAGACAATGAAAATTGGCCCTAATGTAGTCACTCTAATATCATCTTTTCTATCAAACAGAAAGCAAGTAGTATCACATAATAAATGTCTGTCTCATACCACTACCTTCAATATTGGAGTAACGCAAGGCTCTATTCTTGGCCCTTTATTGTTTGCCATATATATTAACGATCTACCTTTACATCTTTCGTCGTCCTGCGATCTATTTGCAGACGACTGTACAGTGTACACAAACGCTGAAAACTGTATTTTATTGGAGTCGTCTTTACAACAAGAATTAAATAATGTAGTTAGGTGAAGCTATTCAAACCGTATGCAAATTAACATCAATAAAACAAAATCAATGTTACTAACAACCAGACAAAGACTTCAAACTCTAAGCTCACACACATCGATTCAACTTCACATCGATAACATGCCAGTAGAAAGTGTAATTGAGCACAAAACATTAGGCCTAATCATTTATAGAAACCTAAACTTTAATTCCCACGTTCAAGCGCTTATTAAACAAACAGCGAAAAAGGTCTACCAACTAGCCAAATTAAAAAAATTCCTTGATGAGGACACAAGGAAACTATTCTATACTTCTCATATACAGACACACTTTGACTACTGCTCTACAATCTGGGACGGTTGTTCTAATTCAAACACCAAGCGACTTTACTCACTCCAGAAACGGGCCATGAGTCTAATTTATAACAAACATTTATCTGACAATCCTAGCCTGTATAAACGCCTTCAGTTACTACCACTCCGCAAACGGCTGCTTTTCAATAAAGCTAAACTAATTCACAAAATCCTGCATCGGAATGCCCCAAATTACCTTTGGCTATTGTTTAAATATAATGCTAGACACAGTAAACGTTTAAATATATTACACATTCCGAAGCCTAGGATTGACTTATACAAAACAAGCTTAACGTACTCTGCAGCTCAGCTGTGGAACAATCGTCCACAAGAAATCAAAGACATCACCAATCCCTATTCATATAATCGCAAATTACTCGAACACTATCTCAGTACGGATTATCTTCCCCCTTAATAATAGAGATAATAATAATAATAACAAAACCCTAGTATAACAGCCAGTCCCCTTTTGGTAGGCCAGTATATTCCACATGGCTAATAACAAGTGTCAGATCATTACCTAATTTTACTGTGTCGTGTAGTCTTGATGTTCGCATATTGCCCATGCCTTTATAATGCATATCTTTATATTGTTGCTGTTCTCTGTTAGCCTTAAATGATGTGTGAATGAAATAATGTATGGAAAAGAGTGATAGAAGGGCAGAATGTTAGACGGGCCTGCGTGCCCAATTCTTAACCCTTTGAAAATAAAGTTTGTTCGTTCGTTCGTTCGTTCTCTCTCTCCCTCTCCCCCTCTCTCTCTCTCCCTCTTTCTCCCTCTCTCTCTCTCTCTCCCTCTCTCTCCCTCTCTCTCCCTCTCTCTCTCTCTCTCTCTCTCTCTCTCTCTCTCTCTCTCTCTCTCTCTCTCTCTCTCTCTCTTGCTTCCACACCCTCCCAGTTGTCAGCCTTTCCCTGTCTCTACCTGTATCTTTTCTCTAGGAAAGTTATCTTCTGCCCTGTCTCCCGGGGAGATTCCGAGTTTACCGAACTGCTACAAAGTTCCCTATCACAAGTTGCAAGTACTATACCTACCCCTGTCTCCCTCTCCCACTGTCTCCCTTCTCATATACACCATGCACTTGTATGTATACTATTGTATGTATGTTTGTTGATGTGTGTAGATCCACCCAGACTCTAGGACTGGCTCCGTACTCACATAAATGAGCACATTAAATGAGTGTTGTTATATTACCATCATACTTCGGTGCACACGTCATTGCTCTGTAATATTTGTCCACTATGGCTGACCCACTCATGCAGAATACGTACATCCACTCGGACACTTCAGCTCTCACTCTCGGATAACTACCACATCCCCATTGCCTCCAGTCCCCTCCACATATCAGTCTTTTAAAAACTTAAAATAAGTTAATTGCATATCTTTTACAGGACGTCGCTGTCAAACCAGAATAAATTTGCTGTTGTGATCTCTTGGCAAGTTTACGTTCAGTAATTTGCTATTGCTTTCTGAACTACCGTCACCCATACCGTTTCTTTAAAGAAACGCAAGGCTATCTGCTGCCAAATCACCGGCAGCTGTGTTTCGATCGCGGTATGTGTTATTACGAACTACGTCCGTAACCCATTCGCCACGGTGCTGGCATTAAAACTTATAGTAAACATTAGGTACATACCTGTATCCTGTATGAGGTCACCGACTGGACGATAGTGGCAGCTGTAGGCTGGTACACACCGGCCGCCTGTGAAGCTAGCTTGGCGCGTAGTAATTCCTCTATAGCACACCCTCATCTGTTGACCGCCTGTGAAGTTAACTTGACGCTAGTAATTCCTCTATAGCACACCCTCATCTGTTGACCGCCTGTGAAGCTAGCTTGGCGCGTAGTAATTCCTCTATAGCACACCCTCATCTGTTGACCGCCTGTGAAGTTAACTTGACGCTAGTAATTTCTCTATAGCACACCCTCATCTGTTGACCGCCTGTGAAGTTAACTTGACGCTAGTAATTCCTCTATAGCACACCCTCATCTGTTGACCGCCTGTGAAGTTAACTTGACGCTAGTAATTCCTCTATAGCACACCCTCATCTGTTGACCGCCTGTGAAGTTAACTTGACGCTAGTAATTCCTCTATAGCACACCCTCATCTGTTGACCGCCTGTGAAGTTAACTTGACGCTAGTAATTCCTCTATTGCACACCCTCATCTGTTGACCGCCTGTGAAGTTAGCTTGACGCTTAGTAATTCCTCTATTGAACACCGTCATGGGTAGACCGTCTCTGAAGACAGCTTAGGGTGTAATTTTCCTCTATTACGCACCCACGATTGTGGGACAAGTATAAAGACAGCTTAGGCTGTTTTCCTTCTTTTTTATCCACACCCACATAAGTGGATATTCAGGATACCACTATGGATGCGATCACAGTCAGTCTTCCACTGTTCCCGACATCCACTTATACAAGATCACATCTAAGAACTGGTCTGCCATCTTCATTGCTTGGTGGCGAATTATTTGAAAGTTAAAATGTGAATGGTATTCAAAATCAATGAACTCCTCCGCCTGGTTAATTTAGTAACTAAGTCACAGTTTCTTACAGGTTGAATTACTAGCACCCACGTAATTATTATCACTGTCTTAAGATCAATTATTAACACCAATTAAATTAATGAAGACTAATGAATATTATACAGCTCACAGATGATATCCAGGAAATGAAAGCACGTACCCACACGAAAACATAACCAATGACCATATGTTCGACCTGCCACCTTGGCCAAAGTCGTCACTCCAATCAGTGACTTGTGTTCTACAACTGTTGACATATGGTCCTGGCCACTGCTTACTGCGTTTTGATTGGCTGACCACTTCAGGTGACCTGTGTAAGGTAAACCATACTCACACATTCTGAAACTTGTTGGTTGAATTTTTTGAAATATGGTCACAGAAAAGGGAACGGGGCAGGCAGCGGATGGCATTGCAAACTAAAGTAAATAACATGTTTGAAGCCATGAGTGGCACATTTGCTTAATGCTTTAACATGTTTTATCCATTGCTTTCATTGTTTTCTCCTTCTTTCCGTTCTTCTCATTCGGTTATTATAGTTAGTTAGTCAGCAGATCATCCTCATAGCACAGCGAACCATTCAGTACATAAGTGCTCAGATCCCCCATCAGTAAATCCCACAGCGTGTAGCGGTTCACGACACCAGTTCTGTGTTGGTTTATTCATCTTCTTTGGCCTCCTGTCTAGTGTTCTTGTTTGGCCACGCCTCTTTTAAATTGCTGTTCTCACAGTCTGAGCATCAATGTAGATTCACAGTCTACACTTGGTTCTCGCAAATAACTTAATTCCCCTAGAGCAGTGGTTCTCAACCGGTGTGGAATTCCCCCCCCCCCCCAACCGAGGGTGGAATTTTAGGGTTTCTAGGGGTGGAAATGGGGGGGGGGGGATTAAGATTATTTCAAGATCGCCTTAATACAAGAACAGATTACTTGATATTGTTTACCCCTCCGTACTTTACGGTTCTGTACTTGATGCCCTTCTTAAATTCGTTTTATAACGTAAGTAGACCTGCACATCATGTTTTATGTAGACATGTAGATTTGTTCTAGTATTTATTTAGCTTCCATGTTTATTTATACTGTGTAGGGGCGGGGGGGGGGGGGATATATAAGGAGGACATTAGAAGGTGGAGGAGGAGGGCGACATTCTGAACATATTGTGAAGGGGGTGCATGGGTCAAGAAAGGTTGAGAACCACTGATCTGGACCAACAAGCAGCGGTTAAACGGATTCTAAGAATATCATTAACAAAGAAAAGATCAAATGCATCCATACTTTAAGAGCTGAATATTGAAGAATGTTGGCTATTAAAGACGATAAAACATTTAAAAAAATGAAATATTTTGGACAACTGAAACGTTACGAAAGTTTAAAGAAAACAATAATGGAGGGGTTATGCCTGGGTAGAGAGGAAGAGGAAGGCCAAAGAGAAGATGAGTGCAGGACGTGCGGATGATCTCCAGATGTGTGTATCTGACGCGGGACATCTTGCTTATGATCGAGCGGTTTTCCGGAAAGTTGTTATTAGAGCAAGGTTCTGCAAAGGACATGCTACTGATTGAATGAATGAATTGGCCGAATGGAAAAGAACACGTACTTCATGTGTGCCATGCCGAAGAAGCAGGTTCAACCTCTACGCCGGTCGGTAAAACTAAAATTTTGACTTCCCTTACTTGACTTGGGGACACAAATTACAAATGCCTCAGAAGCTGGAGTGGGTTTGCCTGATGGCGAGGGACATGGGTTGTTGTTTTTTTTTTTTTTTTTTTTTGGGGGGGGGGGGAGAATATCCTTTACAGGACATCGCTGTCAACACCAGCATCTTTCAGCTGTATGTTGATTTCTTGGCAAGATTACGCTCAGTAGTTTGCCATTGATTTCTGAGCGGCCAACTCACATACCCCGTAAGTTACCGATGCAGTTCGAACCACGGCTGATTCTAATCGTCATCACATTACAGACGAGAGTATACGAGATTACGGAGAAACGTCGTAACCTCTAAGCCACGAAGCACATAGGTTATAGGGACCTATAATTCACACACAAAAATAAGTCCAGTGCAGTAAAGTTAGTGGCGCGTGTGTGATCTATGCTTGGGTTCAAAGCGGGAGAACGCCGAGAAACTCTCACTCATTGACCGCGTTACTTACCCACACATTCACTTTCTCATACAGACACTGACTCATTGACCGCGTTACTTACCCACGCATTCACTTTCTCATACAGACACTCACTCATTGACCGCGTTACTTACCCACACATTCACTTTCTCATACAGACACTGACTCATTGACCACGTTACTTACCCACACATTCACTTTCTCATACAGACACTCACTCATTGACCGCGTTACTTACCCACACATTCACTTTCTCATACAGACACTCACTCATTGACCGCGTTAGTTACCCACACATTCACTTTCTCATACAGACACTCACTCATTGACCGCGTTAGTTACCCACACATTCACATTCTCAAACAGACACTCACTCATTGACCGCGTTACTTACCCAAACATTCATTTTCTCATACAGACACTCACTCATTGACCGCGTTAGTTACCCACACATTCACTTTCTCATACAGACACTCACTCATTGACCGCGTTACTTACTCACACATTCACTTTCTCATACAGACACTCACTCATTGACCGCGTTACTTACCCACACATTCACTTTCTCATACAGACACTCACTCATTGACCGCGTTACTTACTCACACATTCACTTTCTCATACAGACACTCACTCATTGACCGCTTTAGTTACCCACACATTCACTTTCTCATGCAGACACTCACTCTGTGACCGAGTTACTTACCCACACATTCACTTTCTCATACATACACTCACTCATTGACCGCGTTACTTACTGTGACATGTAGGGTGTTGGAAGCAGTACCCACTCTGACTTACCCCACAATGAAGTAAAGCTATGAGGATGGGACTGATTTCATTTGGAGGGGATGGGTTTTTGGAAGCCAAAGTGACCCATAATAGCTCTGGAAATCTAGGAGTTTCCCCAGGAAAATTAAATTCTTCCCTCCAAAATCTTCCTTCCCGAAAAGAGAAACTTAGTTAGCTCGAGAGTCCCCCACCTATGATCATTTTCTCTTTTAGATGAAATGGTCACAGGAATTAATAAAATGTAAAGTTCCCTTTTCTGAGTAACCTGGAACATAGGAGATTACAATAGAACAGAATTTAGTTGTCTATTAGTGTTTACCCAGTCACCTGTAGTTCCAGATACTACCCTTATGTGAAGTAGTTACATTAACTAAACACATAGATAATAATGAAAAGTTTTGTCACACCACCATGGACTGACAGAAAAATGCAGGAACAGTTAATTTATTACTCAAAATAAAAAACCTGTGGAAGTAACCAGTGATGCATTATGACATATGAACTAAACCACTTTGGTTCCAGAATAATTTTCTAAGACACAATGGAGATTACAACTCCTGAAAACTCTCATGGCAGTTCTGGCATTTCATCACTGTACCCCTTCTGATTTCCTAACAAAGTCTCTGCACTACACAAATGTTCTGTTTGTGAACTTTCAGTCAAGTCATTAAGTGAAACTTGGAATTAAACAGTCTACACATATCCCGGAGAACTTTCTGGAATGCATAACTATATGACACAGTCTTTCCTTATAAAATTGTCTATCAGACTTCAGCCATGATATTACCAATTTTCAAGTCTTTTGTGAATGATAAAACTGATCCTAATGATCTTAGAAAGTCTCCCCAAATCACTTATGTTGTCACTTCTCCAGGAAGCAAAGCTCAAAGAAGACTTTTGATCAGATCAACTCCTGACAACAGATCTTACTGAGCAGCTCATGATTGGCAGTCCCATGGTACATTATAGGACAATGATCTGCAACTCTGGATCATGAAAATCTGCGAACACCGCCATCCTCACCTGAGGTGGATAAACATGGTGAACACATTTATATCTAGCCAAAGGATGATGATTCTCCAGTGGACAAGAATGAAAAGGGTTTACAGACATGAGTTAGAGAAGGTAGCAGATTCAGGAAGTACCTACAAGTTAAGAGCTACAGTGTGTCTCCTTGTACTGGCATTAGACATCAGCAATTATATTGGGCAAGCTTTCTTTTTACTGCACTTGTACCTAGTGGCCTGTTGGCTGATGTTCTCACAGAGGACACAGACACAGTGACTGACAAGGCTAGAAAAGAATGATGGAGAGTAAATGATGAGATGTACCCAGCATATCTGATCCCTACATAGTAATGGAACAGAATAGGATGATTGTTCATCTCATACATATTAACTAATGTTACCAATCAGTGCTGCCACCATTGTTTTAGTCTGCCTGGATACTTTCCTGTTTATACCCTCTCACCTCTTCTGTCATTTCCTTTACTTACTTCTTCTGACACTGGGGTGATATTTCCCCCTGACAGTTTAGAAGTGCTTATGCATGAAAGCATATTATGCCCTTTACTTACTCCGTCAAACAGGGTGATGGTTTAATCAACTACATTCCACATGTTGCATCAAAGTAATAATGTAAAGAAACACACATTAAATATTTCACTCTAAAGTTAATATAAGTAACATATAATCGGTATGAATGTGGAGGTCTATGTGAAATGTTCCTTATGAGGATTTACACTGCCTCTCATTCAATAACACACATATATATATACAGAGTGAAAGAAAGATGAGACACCACATTGTACTCATTCTCTCAAACTAACACCATTCTTCTTTTATTCGTTCACTTGAGTGCCGGTGCTGGGCTATTAGCTGGACTGTGGTTCGTCAGAGTGCCAAATGCTTGTTCGAATAAATCACAGCAGTATAAATGCTGGACCAGTCATGGATGCTAAACAGTTACACACACATTCTGTCTTCACGCCACGAACATATAAGATAAGAGGTAGAGTCTTTCATTCTTCCTTCTCACATTCGCGTGTGTTGGCGGTTCGCTGTGGATTGCAACTAAGGCGACACCTAGCACACAGATCATAGTATATCTTGTACTAAACCTGCTCTGAACGCAGTCAGCAAGCCAGTGGGATTTAGACTCAAGAATAGGAAACAGTCTGGGCATAATTGAGCCTCTTTTCACAGCTTCAGACATAGTGTTTGTGCAGTAACTCTTCTGGAAACGATAGAGAGATGGAGTCAGATATCTACATCAGTGCTGGCAGAGAGTAGCCATCTTGGGACTGGTTGAAAGTTGGTTTCTATCTTCTAATAGAAGAATAAATATATATATTCGTGCCGGAACTTACGCACACACACTTTCATACTTAAAGCTTTACCTGACTCAGAACTAAACAAACTCAGGCATAATTTCGTCTGAAGCTTTCCTTCTGAACCAGGATGAGGGACATACAGAGACCTGAACCACATCTGGATGCTTTGCCGGTTGTTCTGCATGTGCTGAAATTTAGCGTCGCTGGCCCCAAACCATTTCGCGGGCGACGCTACATTCCTAGAATTCCAATTCTCCCTAGTGCAAACCTTTAGTGAGAAGTGTGTTTTGAAATTGTGATGTGCAGCAGTGAACAAGACGGAGTGCGCAATCATGCGACAAAGCCCCTCTTGTTGCTTTACTTACTGCCATGACTTACATAGTCAGATTAGTTGTTGTCAAGGCAAAAGCACCATAATCTTACTTCACAATTCTCCCTCCAGCTTGAGCCGTAAAGGTCCATAAACTTCTCACTCGTCGAACCACCGATCCAACTGTGTAAATGACAGTATCATCCTCTTAAAACTTTTTGAAGATAAAAGCCTGTACTTCCTCCCGCACAGCAGCCGGATTTTTTTTTTTTGGGGTCTGCATTTTCTGTATAGTTGGATGTAAATTGAAAAGGACGTACAGAACTCCGCTGGCACTTGTACGCACCCCTTGCCAGGTTCTAAGTCCTCAAGTGAACATACCTGTTGAAGAATGTTTTCGGTTTGACCCATCCATGACCATCCTCTTTTTAACCTGCTGCCTTTTATCTTCTTAACTTCACTGTGTAGTGGATGTTGTGTGTTTGCATTGACTCTGAGATGTGCCTATGCTCGTCAGATCTGTATTCTGTCTCCCCTGGTTGGAAAATCAAGAAGGTATCGCATCGCCCTACATCTCTAGGGTGTATAATACGGTTAGCTTCGTTATGTATCCTCTCCATCCTTTCCATCTGCTTATGGCTGAGAGAAAGTTTCGTCATTATATACTCAAAAACAGAAACGGCCAGGCCCTCATATAGAAGACATAGATGGCGCTGTTCACAGTTTGCTGCCGCCATCACCCGCATCTCAGCAAACACCGCTTGGCCTTTGTTATCCCCTGGTCGATGTGCTCAGTATAAACACGCCTTCCACAAATCGTATCCCCAGGTATTTTATTGCCTGTTTCCTTTCTACAGTCTCTGAGCACAGATGTACAGTTGGTGTTGTAGTGTTGACAATATGTTTGTTCAAAGAGAACCATGTCACTGCTGCCCTCGTTGGGTTGACCATTGCACCAGCTTCAACGCACCTCGTACTAATGCGATAGAGTTCTGTTTGTAGTTTCACAGCAACCCGATCTCTATCATTACCCTGACGATACACTAACACATCGTTGGTATACGACAATGTCCTACCCGGTCCTGTGATCTGCTCACCGATGATTCTCACAGTGTAGTCATTGAATAGCCCGGAGATAATGATGATCGCTGTGCCAGACCTGGATATATTGTTGTTGGGTCAGAATTCCAACAGCCACATCTAAAAACTACTTTCCGTTGGAAGAAAGCTGCAGCGTGTTTCTTCCATTACATCTAAGCGTCTGCAAGTAGACGTTGTGAGCAAGCCACAATGACGAGAGAGAGAGAGAGAGAGAGAGAGAGAGAGAGAGAGAGAGAGAAAGAGAGAGAGACAAAGAGAGACAGAGAGAGAGACAGAGGGGAGAGAGAGTGGTCACGGACACAGCACCAGCCACAACATATCCTCTAGACATCACATTTAATAATAACACCCCATCAAGAGACATGCTAGAACAGCGGGGCTCGTCACAACTGAATCCAACATAACACCAAGGAATCAACAACGGGTCATCATTACTACACAGGAAATTAATAGCTACCCGTTCCTGACTCACATATTGTGTTCTAATAATATCCCACCTGTCTGATGTCTGTAGTATGGCTGTACCGGACCCGATTTTGTGTATGCCTAAACTAAAGCATGAGTGTCTGAGATGGAGCTGTATGGTGATTTGTTATGCGAATGTTTTCTGAATATATGTTTGTTTCTTGAAACAGGGTGATGCACTATCACCGCTTTTTTTCAATCTGGCTCTAGAGAAAGTTGTAAGGAAGGTAAAGGAGGACTGTGCTATTGGAGAAACACCCAGACTGCTTGGTTATGCAGATGATATAGATATTATAGGGGAAAATAAATAAAAGGCATCGAAAATATTGACTCACTTTAAAGAAAAAGCCCAACAGATGGTTATCAACCAAGATAAGACAGAATATATGGTTATTTAAAGAGAAGGAACGGCTAAAATCTCTGGCCATATACAAATAGATAATATAACCATTAAAAGAACGGAAGCTTACAAATACCTGGGTACAATCTTCAACTGCTCCAACATAATAAGGGAAAAAATACAAACTAGAATCAACTCTGGAAATAAGAAATACTATGCACTACAACATCTGCTAACATCAAATGCGCTATCTCGTAACACCAAGATCACAATATACAAAACACTCATTAGACCAATTGTGCTGTATGGCTCTGAAAACTGGAGTACAACTAAAGGAGACGAAGCCTTGTTACAAACCTTTAGAACAAATTCTTAAGACACATCTTTGACCCATTCGGGATACACAAAGTGGAGAGTGGAAAAGAAGAAGCAACAAAGACACTTATGATCTGTCTAAGTCGCCGCAAATCATTGGTATCATGCAGGCTAATAGACTGCAATGGCACGGGCATATAGAAAGAATGGAAGATAATAGGGAAACAAAACTCTCTTACATTCAGGAAATACATGACCGTAGACCCCGAGGTAGACCAAGAAGATGGTAGTGAGATAATATACAAACAGACCTACAAGCACTTGGAATCAGCGACTGGCACGAGAAGGTCAACCGGAGAATCGAAATTGAGACCGCTTGTATCTGCAGCAAAGAACATCAATGGCTTGGAATGCTGAAGACGAAGAAGATGTTTCTTTCTTGTAGTAGTATACAATTTGGTATGTGTTTGGATATGAGTGTGATGATCGTTTGTAATTTTATACGTATCCCACTATATCAATTCACACAACAAGTCGTTTTCCAAGATGGGCACGTCTAGGCTAGCCAGTCTTCCAGTAACAAATGTTTATACAAGAGGATCATCTTGATCCTCGTTCTTGTCACTGGCGACGGTGTCCTCGAAGAGAATGTATCTTGTGCTGTGTATGTTTTATTCGTCTTGTACTTGTTTATCTTCTTGTTCTTCTTGTTCGTTTTCATTTGTCTTGTGATCTTTTATAATGTCTTTAGTACTTTCTTTCTTTTCCTGTATGGATTTAGTTGGTGAAAGATCGTCTGTGACAGCGTCTAAACTGTCTAGTGACTGCAGTAGTCTTCTTTCTGTCCGTTTTCTCTTCTTTAGATTGCTGACGATTTGAAAACAGCCAGTCTTTATTTTTTGAATTTTATTCTTGTGTGTTTCTGTCTTGATGTGTGTTGATTTGACTATTGAAAGTTGGTGTCAGTTCCGTTTTGTTTATGTGGAGGAACTTCTGGCACGAGAGGGGAGAAATCTTTATGACTTTGTACACCAATTGCTGCTGCTGGTCTTATCGGTGGTCGTCTGCTAGGACATGTATTTGCCCAGTGGTTATCTTGACCACACGTAGGGCAATTGGCCATTCTCCCCGGCATCGTAGTCAATATCTGTGATTATTGTTAGTAACGCCAGGTGTGTAGATTCATATGTAATGGGTACTCCTTTTTGGGTTGCAGTGTGCATCCCACTTACCAGCCCCATTTTTCAGCCTGAAGACCTCAGCTTTATCCTCCCCTGTAACACAATGCAACATTTTTCTTTAAACTCCTTCACCAGTAATCGTGATAGGCAACCAGTGAATGGTCAGCCTGTCTCTTTCTTTCTCTAGATTGTCTAGTGATATGTCTATCCCTAAGCATTGTAAAGAGAAAATTTCTCCATGTAACTTGTCATACACGGCTTTCTGCCCTTCTGTTGACAGGTGAAAGTACCACATAGTGTGAACCTCGAACCTGTGCAGGTTGATGATTCCCCCAGAAGGCACACCTCCTGGACCAGTTAAGGTACTAACAATAAAATCTGGTGTCGATTTCGCCGCAGCCCCAGGGTCAGTCATCATCATCATTATCATCATCATCATCATCATCATCATCATCATCATCATCATCTTCCACTTCCGCCGTCAAGCGTCGTGGGGAGGAATAGTTTGCGTTCCAGCGACCGGTGGGCGGCACTGGATAGTGTCATTCCGTGTGGTTGTACAATGTCTTTGATGTCGTCAATTCATTTTCTTCTTGGACGTCCTCGTGGTCTCGTCGCAGATGATCTTTGATGTAAGGCCAGTGATGGTAGTTGTTGGTGTTGCATTCTAACGACATGGCCAAACCACTTGATCTTCTGTCTTTCAATAAATGTAGCAAAAGGTGTTGATCCCACAGTCTGTCTGATAATAGCATTTCTTACTCGGTCTCGGATTGTTAAGTTGGCAGCTCTCCTCAAGCATCTCATTTCGTAGGTGTTGATTTTGCGAAGATGTAATTTGGATAAAGTCCAGGTTTGAGATAGGTAGCATAGGGGTGGTGTGAATATGCTGTTTATTATGTGTCGTTTTGCGGACATGGGTATATTTGGATGTTTCAGTAAGGGTGATAGTTGATATGTAAGTGCACTAGCTTTTTGACATCTGATTTCAATTTCTCTGTCCAATTTGCCATCTTCTGTGATCATACTTCCAAGATATTTGAATTCTTTAACTTGTTTCAGAGTTGTGCTATCTATCTGTATACTTAGTGGGCCCGGCGATCTGCTAACTCGCATTACTTCGGTTTTGGCTGTATTTATACTCATATTGTATCTCCTGCATGTTGAACTCAGATTAGTAATATGATTTTGCAGCCTGCCTTCGTCGCTATAAAGCAGGCACTGGTCGTCTGCAAATAGAAGTTCATTTATTTCCTGTAGATCCGTTGCTTCATCTGGAGTAAAGAGTTCTAAATTTTCTGAATCTGTTCTGTCGAGACTTACTTCTTTGGAAATTCTGTCCATGTAGATATTAAATAGCAGGGGAGAGAGCACACATCCCTGCTTCACTCCTGTATTAACTGTGAACATATCTGATATACCTTCTTGTGTCAGTAATAGAGCAAATTACAGTACCAGGCTGGTGAAGTTGCTAAACTTGGAACGACAAATGTAGTGATATTTGAATTCATTTCAATAATTTATTGTGTTCAGTAATAATAATTCCAAAGAAAAACTCACAATATCTTATAGAATATCAATTCCAAATAAAAACGCATAGTCTGTCCTTGAAAATTTAGTTGAAAAATAGTGAATAATCCGGTTTTGAAATAATGTAAATTGACACGTCAGAAAATATGCTTCCAACAATGCGGATTCACAATGTTACCAAAAAGTTTGTCAATTCTGTATCGAAATTATATGAACCGTGGTTGTGACAGTTCGTCAGTTGCCTACCCTTTACAGGACGTCGCAGTCAGCACCAGCATATTTCTATTTTTGCTGTTGTGATCTCTTGGCAAGTTTACGTTTAATAGTTTGCCATTGCTTTCAGAACGATCGGCACCCATTACATTTTTATAAAAAGAAGAAACACAATGCGGTCTGCTGCCAAATCGCCCGCAGCTGTATGTCGAACGTGGGTTTGCGGGAATACGAACTGAGTTCTTGATCCCTTCCCCACTGAGCCGGCTGGTTGTGACAGTGCACTTGAGATTTGCGCTCGTATTTGAAGGTGATTGTTGTCCAAAAGAGGTTTCTTATTAATCAGGAGAAGCCTTTACCCACACAGGATGTTAATTTGGAGGTGATTGTGGCCTTTTAAAGACCAGTCAAAAATAACGTACTGCTATCCTAGCCTGTCTTGCCATCAAAAGGATACAGCACTTAATGTAATATCACGGAGAAATAGAAAGATGGTTTCTAACATTTCCCCCCATGTAAAATAAAGCCATTACTTTTACACAATCTTAGAAGATTACTTAAAATTATTATCCAATCTGTTATTCTACATTCAACCGTTGTTAAATTTTACAAAAACTTTACAAAAGATAGACAAATACTACAATTATATAAAGCAAAAAGCACATTTATGTTACTTTAAGTAATGTCCCTTGAAATTTTTTTTTCCCTTCTCGCTCGAAGTTGAACCCAAGCGTAGTCTATACACAATACTTCTAGTAGTGCTGGACTGAATTGTGCGCGTGGACTTGCTTTCCCTAATACCAGTGTCTCTCGCCATCAGGCGAACCCACGCCGATTTCAGAGGGACTTGTAATTTATGCCCAAAATCAAAGACGAGAGGCCAACATTTTAGTCCAACTGTCCAGTGTAAGGGTTGAACCCCTTACCTCGGCATTAGCACACCGGATGTTTAAGAACATGTGTTCTTTATCCATTCGGCCATGCTGACCACGTATCCCTTGAAATAAGTGTTGTTTTTATGTCTCTTTCTAATATTACAATTAGATGTGTTTCATTTAAAGTGGTTTTGTTTCGTGCAAAACAGTGAGTATTTTTACAGTGAGTTTATTTTTACATTTACGAATACAACACATACATTCATATACACATCTGATAATATTACATTCATGGCATGGTGTAATTACCTACACATTACTTATTGATGATGATGGTGGAGTAATAATTTGCTCTCATGCATGCTAAAATCATTCAATACAAACTCTTTCATACTCCAAGTTTTCTCATTCACACTAAGTTTTATTTAAACAGGTTTAATGGTATCACTGTTCAGATCATACATTAAACATTGCAACAAACGCCCCATTTTACAGAAGTAAATTGCAAACAGATATGCTTGCGCGCGCACGTGAGATAGATAATTAGATAGACAGTGAGAGAAAGAAAGAAAAAGAGAGAGAGAGAGGGAGTGAGAGAGAGAGATAGATAGTCAGAGAGAGAGAGATAGATAGTCAGAGAGAGAGAGAGAGAGAGAGAGAGAGAGATAGATAGATAGTCAGAGAGAGAGAGATAGTCAGAGAGAGAGATAGATAGTCAGACAGAGAGAGAGACAGAGAGACATAGTCAGAGAGAGAGAGAGAGATAGTCAGAGAGAGAGAGATAGATAGTCAGAGAGAGAGAGAGATAGTCAGAGAGAGAGAGATAGTCAGAGAGAGAGAGGTAGTCAGAGAGAGAGTGAGAGAGAAATAGATAGTCAGAGAGAGAGAGATAGAT
Source organism: Cepaea hortensis (assembly GCA_963921405.1). Lineage (NCBI taxonomy): Eukaryota > Metazoa > Mollusca > Gastropoda > Stylommatophora > Helicidae > Cepaea > Cepaea hortensis. The sequence continues at coordinate 16,314,864 of OY992895.1, forward strand.
AGTCAGAGAGAGAGAGAGAGATAGATAGTCAGAGAGAGAGATAGAGAGAGAGAGTGAGAGAGAGAGATAGATAGTCAGAGAGAGAGATAGATAGTAAGAGAGAGAGAGATAGTCAGAGAGAGATAGATAGTCAGAGAGAGAGAGAGAGATAGTCAGAGAGAGAGAGAGAGAGAGGGAGAGAGAGATAGATAGTCAGAGAGAGAGAGATAGATAGTCAGAGAGAGAGAGATAGAGAGATAGTCAGAGAGAGAGATTGATAGTCAGAGAGAGAGAGAGAGAGAGAGATAGTCAGAGAGAGAGAGAGAGAGAGAGAGAGAGAGAGAGAGAGAGAGAGAGAGAGAGAGAGAGAAAGATGGTGATCACTGGCACAATGATGCCAGAACGAATAAAATATCTAGGGAAGGACAGATACTTTGAGAAACATATACCACTGATCAAACAATGTTCGAAGTGCCTAAGGATAGGGCATACAGCATTATTTTGCAGAGAAAAAAATCCCATCTACAGATACTGCAGTAAAAATCATTGGTACAGGGAGTGTCAAGACTCCAAGAGAGACAATAACTACAAAGAAACAAACCCGGCGAGACTCTGTGCCAAATGTAAGGGAAACCACAGTGCACGATATAAGGGGTGCCCAAAATTTAAAACGTCGGAAACAGCATGGAGAGAGTCTATACTTACTCAAACACCAATGAGAGTTGCCAGATGGCGCATAGAGAACGCAGACAAAGGAATTGACACAAAATCGGAAGTGAGAATACTGAGATCAGAAGTATCCAACATAAGGAATAAAATGGCTGAGAAACAAGTGGAGAAGGGCGGACCACAAGATGACAAACAGGGGAGAGAAAACAAGGAATTAAAACAAGCAATAGAGGACATGCATAAAAGTATGGCTACCTTAAGTAAGGAAATGGAAGCGGAGAGATCACACACAAGAGGAATGGCTAGGGAACTGGAGACCACCAAAACAGAGCTGAAAAAACAGAAAGAAGAAAACAACACAATCAAGAACAAGTTAAAAGAACTATCCCAGAAGATGGACACAACCAAACGAGAACTAACTAACAACACAACAGACATAGATCGTATGAAAGAGCAAATCAAACAATGGAAGAGAGAAACGGAACAAGACATAAATCTAATCAGAAAATCCATACAAGAACGACCGAGCAGGGACCAGATGACTGACATACTCCGGAATATATGCAAGAGAGCGACAGATGGCCGGATTTCAATGGAGGAACTTCCCGAAATACTGGCAGATACGATGAACGAGACAAGCGAGGAGGACAGCAAAATATATGAGTAGTAGAAAACAATATACCCAAATAATATCACATCCACGACAGTACTATGGGAAAGGACCACATAAGAATAGTACAATGGAACTGCAGAGGCATGAAAACAAACTTCCCCGGCACCATGGAACAACTAGGCAGGGAATACAGCATTTATGCCATACAAGAAACATTCCTCAAACCCAAGGATCATTTTAACTGCAGGGGATTCAGGATGCTCAGGAACGACAGGACAGAAACTATGGGAGGAGGAGTGGCACTACTCATACAAGACAAATTACAAATAATATCACACGAGACATTCAGAACTACGAACTTTGAGGGGATTGCAGCGGAAATCGCGAGCCAGCCCCACAACCTGAACATCATCAACATCTACTGCCCTAAGGGAAAAATCGAAAATGAGGACCTGGCAGAGATTAAAGACAGAATCAAAACATCAACGATAGTGGTTGGCGACTTCAACTGTCACCACCCGATGTGGGGTGGAACAAGCAGCAACACGGCGGGGTCTAAGCTTATGACATTTATAGAAGATAACCAGCTGACAGTACTGTACGATGGTTCCATGACACGAATAGACCCCAATCCAGATAATTACGACACAGCAATCGATCTGACAATTGTTACACCTGACCTGATAAGGAGCCACTGGGACGTAAAGGAGGACTCCAACAGTGACCACCTCCCAATCATAACCGACATAAACAGAAGAGCACAGCAAAGCCAGGAAAGTAACAAACCGACTTTCACCTTCAAGAAAGCGAGATGGGAACAGTTCCGAGAGGAGTTGGAGGGGATGGCGTTTGAACAGACAGAAGGAGAAGACATAGATAAATACACGGAAAGATTCACCAACACCATCCTCCGTGCAGCAGTAAAATATATCCCGAACAAAAACATGCCAGCACACCTGACTGGCAACATACAGAATACACGGACAACGGAAAAAAAAGTGGAACAAACAGCCAGCTGGATGGTGGACCCCTAAATGCACAGAGGCTCTGAAGGAAAGAAAGAAAACACTCCAACACTACAGAAGAATGAGGACAGTGGAGACCTATAACGCATACAAAGAATGCAGGAACGAAGCTAACAGAAAAATTAAAAAGGCCTAGGAAACGGCATGGAGGAAATGCTGTCAAAAACTTTCACCAGATACACCAACAAAAGAGGTGTTTAAAAGAAGCCAGACTAAGAGCAAGATAGCAACAATAAAATTCCCATAACGTGCAATAACAGACAAAGAAAAAGCAGAGGCATTTGGAGAATACTTCTACGAAATCTGCTCACATAAGGCGATGGGTGAGCAGGAGAGAGCGAGACGAGAGAAGTTCATAAGGGAATCAGTGGAAATACAACATGAAGAACTAGAGGACTTCTACATGGACACGGACATAACAGTCGACGAGGTTATATCTGCCATTAAAGAAAAAGAGGACACAGCAGCAGGAGCGGACATTCTAAACTATACAATCCTCAAAAGGGTACCAAGGAAAACAATTCTGACGATAACAACACTATACAATAAAATATGGCACTCAGGGAAAATACCAGCTCAATGGAAGAAAGCAACAGTTATACCAAGTAAAAAACAATTCAAGAATCCACAGAGAATTGATTCATACAGACCAATCTCCCTGACCTCGCATCTCGGAAAATTCATGGAAACAATTAGAACTAAAAGAATCAACCACCACCTGGAAAAATACGGACTAATTAGTAACACACAGTCAGGATTTAGAGCCAACAGGAGCGCAGTTGACCAGATAATTAAACTAGAGCACCATGTGAAAAAGGGTTACAAAAAGGGATAACAAACTATAGCGGTATTCCTGGACCTGGCAAAAGCTTACGACCAATGCTGGAGACAAGCAGCCCTAATTAAAGTCAACCAAATAGGAATAGTAGGCAGAACATACAGATACATCGAGAACTTCTTACAAAACAGAAGCTTCACGGTGAGAATACGAAACGAGGAATCCAACACTTATGAACAAGAAAACGGAATACCACAAGGATCGGTTATATCCCCAACAATATTTGCAATACTAGTGAACGACTTAGACGAAGAAAGACTGGACGACAAAATAGGACTATCCCAGTTTGCTGACAAATTGTGCAATATGGAGAAGCGGCAGATTCCTAAAAGCGACTAGAGACCGGCTTCAAATCCAGATAAATAGAATCGCCAAATGGATGAAAAAATGGGGGTTCCAGATCAACACCGACAAAACAGTTAGCATGATTTTTAACGCGAAACGAAGAAGGTCATACTCTAACTGCAGCTTAAAAATCCAAGGCCAGACTATACAGAGAACACGTCATTCAAAATTCCTTGGAATGACACTTTGATGAACAACTAAGCTAGAAAAGGCACATAGACCTAACGGTCGAAAAGGTTAAAAAAACACTTAATCTACTAAGAATAATCAAAGGAAACGGATGGGGAGCCCATACAAAGACAATGATAATGTTTTACAAGTCATTTATTAGGGGGAGATTGGAGTACGGCAGCATAATTTACGATGCAGCAACAAATCGCAGCAAACGGAAACTGGACACAATTCAGAATCAGGCGCTAGGTATCATAGTAGGAACTGGCAAATATACATCTAGGGAAGCCCTGGAGGTAGCACTCGGGATTCTGCCGCTTCAGATGAGGAGAAAACAGCTGACGTACAATTACTGGGTGAAGGCGACACAGGACAAGGCACACCCAGCATTCCAGGCATTCGAAGACAACACAAGCAAATGGGGAGGAATGCCCATTCTAAAAACCCAAACACCAGCAGGGTGGACAGCAGCACAGGAAATGCACGCGCAGGAGGAATTAAAGACAACACTGACACAAACAAGAATCTACAAACCAAGACTACCCCGATGGGAACTCCAACTGCCATTCACAGACACAACCCTCGCCAGCCAAATTGACAAATCAACAGATGATTTGGCAGCGAAACACATCACGGAAGAATACATAAGACATTTACGAAGGGACAGCCTAATTATATACACTGATGGATCTAAGAACGAAAAGGGAGAGGTCGGGGCAGGTGTGGCGATACCCTACTACAGCGTGAAAAAAGACTTCAAATTACCTGACAACACAGCGGTATACACGGCAGAATTAATCGGCATTATGAAGGGACTGGAGGTGGCGATGGAAACCCCCCCCCCCCCCATAAAACTAACCATAATAACGGACTCACTGTCAGCTGTTCAGGCACTTGGAAACTACTCCAAAGGGAAAAGACCGGACCTGAAGGAAGAAATACTTACATTGATAACCAACCTAAAACACAAGGGATGTCAGGTCACAATAGCCTGGATACCGGCCCATATAGGCATATACGGCAATGAGATGGCAGATCAAGCTACCAAACGCGGGACTACCAGCCGAAACTTAGTAAATACTTGACTAGGAGTTACAGAAGCAAAGAGTATCATCAAAAATCATATAATAGAGATGTGGAAACGACAATGGAAAGACAGCAACAGAGGAAGACATTCATATCAGATCCTTAAAGAACCCAGCATGAAAAGCCAAATTAAAAACAACACGAAAATCCCAACGTATAAAAAACTATGGAGGATGAGACTTGGATATTGGAAAGACAAAACAAACAACCCCAGATGCATAGAATGCACGGAAGATAGCACGATAGAACACTATCTCATATCATGCAAGACATATGACCAGGAACGACAGAAACTGATAGATTACTTTCAAGCAAGGGATACCATGATGACAATGAAGGAGTGTCTGCGGACAGATGCAGATAGAGACCTGCAAAAACTGGTCAACCAATTTATAGCAAGAACTGGAAAGGATATATAAACGACACAAAAATACAACCACCGAATGAATAGGACTGAAACCGTCAATTCGTTGAAACAACTAACAGTTGTGACGAAGAAACAAGGAAAGACTCTCGGACACCGTAGAAGAGAGGCTACGGACCACACACAGGGACCGGAATAGAAAAATATGCCACAAATCTCTAAAAAAGAAGAACATATAAATATTTACATTGACAAATCAAACAAATTAAACCAACAAACTGGACAGCCAGACACATAACCCCAACTCAAATTAAACAAATAAAACAAATAAATAAATACGCAACAGAATAGATCAGATAAATAATTATCACAAATGAGATAAATATACAAACCAATAATCCAACTAGGTAGAAAAATAAAGGGATAAAGTGGGGGATTAAACAGAAAAATACAGATAATAAATTTTTACAAATGATGAGAATCAGGAAAACAGCGAAAAGCGGGGTAGTAATATGCACAACCCATGTAGATAAATAAAGGGACAAAGTGGCGGATTAAACAGAAAAATACAGATAATAAATGCACACACACACACACACAAAATTACAAACAATGAGAATCAGTAAAACAGCGGCCATCAATGTTTGTACCGTTAATTGTTAGTGTATATTTATTAAAAAAAAAAAAAAATGAATGTTAGTTCGTACCTTTATTGTCCATGTTCTATGTACCGAAATTCCCTTTTTTTCGGACATCCACTTTTTTCCATTGTGGTGGATGTCCGGGGTGCCCTGAGAGGGGCGGTTGGCTGCGGGGTGACCTGGACAGGGTGTGTGTGGTTTGGCCCCTACCCGGAGGAACCGGAAGGAGGGTGACAGGACGAGCAATCCCTCTTGGTAAGGACACCATCAAGGACGGGGACAGAGAGACCAGGACAATGACCAGTACCGGTATGCTAGGTTCTCACGTGGGATGATCAACGGGAACAGGTTGACAACAGCAGGGACATCGAACCAGGGACGGGATTTACACAAAACTCCCATTAATAATAAAAAAAAAAAAAAAAAAAAAAAGAAGGACTTGCCGGACAACCGGACCTCTCAACCCAACGTCACAGACATTGTCTTCGCACAACATAAGTCAGATTGTACTGGCACATAAATAAAGTAATAATCTACGCACCATGAACCACTGCTATTATAACCGATGCCGCACGGGCTGGTTGAAACAAGGTGGAAAGTGTTTTTTTTTTCCAAATTGGACGGACGGACGGACGGACGGACTGTGGTAATGTTTCCCAGTCCCCGGTAACAAAGAAGGAAAATGTGCCGATTAATTTTTCCCCATGACGGATATTGTAAATATGTAAATAAAGGTTCCATAAGCCTAAATATCTCTCTGTTTTAAATACTGGTTTTTGGCGATCATATTACTACACTTGTTTAGTGTGCACTCCTGTATATCTGTAGGGTATTCTTTGGGTGGGGAGGCAAAAGTGAAACTGATAGTAAAACACATTTGATGGCAATAATGCTAAGCTTGGTTGATTAAAGACAATGGTACACATTAGGATTATAGAACTTTCTGTTAAAGTATGTTTTTGAACATTTATAGTATGTAGTGTGAACTTGATGGGGGTGCTTGCTTGTGTTCGCTGGCTGTGATCTCCAGCGCGAAGTCCTGTATGTTGGATGAAGACATCCTGTTGTCCAACATCAGTGTGATGTCATACAGGACCTGAGGTTTGCGTGAGTATCCGTTGTCCCGTGTCTGGCTTATTGGTGTGGATGGGAGTGTTTTTCTGAACATGTATATTATGAAGTGTGAACTTGATGGGAGTATGTGTCTGAACATGGATAGTATGAAGTGTGAATTTGATGGAATAGTGTGTTTATCACAAACAATAGTCGCTTGTTAAAGTTTGCAGAAGCCATAATGATCAATCTACATAGACCAGTTTTGTGCAAACAGAAAGACATGTTAGTCAGTTTCAAATTACCGTGGTAGACAATTAACAGTACTGTACGAACATGTGTATATTTCAGCTTGAAGGATTTATCTAGTCATTTTACTTTATATAGTGTCTAAACTATCTAGTTATGTAGTCTTCTGTCTTCTTTTCCCCTCTTATTGGGATTGCTGACGATTTGAAAATTAACAGAGTCTTCATTTGTTTTTTGTTTGATTGTTATTTTTATGCGTCGTTTTCTTGTGTGTTCGTGTCTTCCTGTGTGTTGATTTGAATATTGACAGTTTGTGTCAGTTCTGTTCTTTCTTGTGGGGGAGTTGCTCACACGAGAGGCGGGAAATCTTCTTGACTCTGTACACGAATTGCTGCTGCTGGTGTGTATGTGTGTATATATGTGTGTGTTCGTGTGTGTATGTGCGTGTATGTGTGTTTATGAGTGTGTATGTGTGTATGTGTGTGTATGGTGGTATATGTGTGTGTATGTGTGTGTGTGTGGTATATGTGTGTGTATGTGTGTATGTTTGTGTGTGTGTGTGTGTTTATGTTGCGTGAGTGCATGTGTGTTTGTGTGTATGTGTGCTTATGTGTGTGTGTGTGTGTAAGTGTGTTTATGTGTGTATGGATATGTGTGTATGTATGTGTATGTATGTATGTGTGTGTATGTTCGTTCATGTATGTGTATATGTTGTGTGTGTATGTTTGCTTACATGCGGTGTATACGGGGTAGTGTGTATTTGCATTTTATTGAATGTGTGCATAACTGTGAGAGTTTTTGTAAACGATACAAGTATTACACAGGTATGTATGTGTGCATGTGTGTTTATGAATGTGCGTGTGTACGTGTGTCTACCTGTCTCATAACACAGTAATATGCATTGTTTATTAATCACATTTAACTTAACAATGTTTTTTCCCCATGTGAATGTAACATGCACAATTGATGAACGAAAGATGAGTGATTTAAGGGCCGAATGTAAGACGGGCCTACGTGTCACATTTTGACCCTTTGAAAATAAAGTTCGTTGGTTCGTTCGTTCGTTCGTTCGTTTGTTCTCTCTCTCTCTCTCTCTCTCTCTCTCTCTCTCTCTCTCTCTCTCTCTCTCTCTCTCTCTCTCTCTCTCTCTCTCTCTCTCTCTCTCTGTTGCTCTGCATGCAACTTACTTTCTAAGAAGGGATAGTTGTTGCAATGTTAACTGTATGATTCATTCAGTGATACCGTTAAACATGTTTAAATAAAACTATGTGTGAATGAGAATACTTTGAGTTTGAAAGAATGTCTGTTGAAAGATTGTAATATGCATGAGAGAAATTGATTACTCGACAATCATCATCAACAAGTAATGTGCAGGTAATTACACCATGCCATAAATATATTATTATCATATGTATATATACATGTATATGTTGTATTCGCAAATGTAAAAACACAACGCACAGTTAAAATACACACTGTTTTGTCCGAAATAAACCCACATTAACAGGAACACAGTTTACTGAAATATTGGGAAGGGACATAACAACGTAACACTTGTTTCAAGGGACACTACCAACAGTTACATACATCTGCTATATAATGCAAATATTTATAGTATTTTTCTATATTGTTGATAAGTTGTTTACAGTCATAAACAAACCTTTCATTCATTCATTCATTCATTCATTCAGTAGCATGTCCTTTGCAGAACCTCGCTGCCATAACAACCTTCCGGAAAACCTCTCATGGTTGCTATGGTTTCTTGGCAAGTTTTGCAGAAGGTAGTTTGCCATTGCTTTCCTTCTGGGCAGTGACTGTACTAGTCGGTGGCCATAGCCATTGTCTCTACTGATGAGATCATCTGCCTATCGCCGCAGAGTGCAAGACCATAACCAACAACAATCTGTCGGCTGCTCTCACACTCCATCCACCACCTGCTTCCATGGCTTCACGTAACCCTGATCGGGGGGCTAAACGGGTACTCCACCTTGCCCAAGGGTGTCCCGTAGACTAACGGAGGAAAGGAGGCGTCTTACATCTCCTTTGATAGGGGATACCCCTACCCAGCTAACCGGAAACCTTTCATACTCAGTAAAAAACGGATTCAATATTGAGTTATGTTTAATTTATTTGTAAAATAAATGGCTTTATTTTACACGCGTGAAAATTATATAATCTTTCTATTGTTTCTTGATAATACATTTATTGTTTTATTCCTTTTACATGGGTCATCATCATCTTCCACTTCATATCATCCCACAGCACTTCTCAGCGCTATCAAGCCATGTCGCCTTATAAATTCAAGCAACCTGATACGGGGCAGAATGGCACGCAAGAATAACAATAAGAAACTACAGTCCAGCAAGATGTGCAGCGTTGGAGCCGCCAAGTCTTCGAAATAGATGAAAACAGAGAGCCTACCTGTGAGCTGCAACAAAGTACATGCACTAACAGATACCTCTGAGGCTAGCACAAGAAAGAGCGATGACAGCCCACCTTTAACAAGAGCCAAGACAGCGGTGAAGAAGAGGGAGGTGAAAGACACCAAAGTCGGGAACACCGACACAAAAACAGCTAGGTGGGTCGTCAAGTGGATCCAAGTGGATCCAAGCTAGCAGATGATCAAATACAGAATCAGCTACAGGAAGAAAATCTTCATATCCGAATCTTGAAGACAGAACTGATTATGACCTACTCAGGGATCCCTACAACGCTGACGGTGGTGACGTCTGAGGGTTGTGAGATCCCACAACAGGTGTCGATACAACAAAGACTACAACAGCCCGAGGGATTTATACAAACAAATCACTCAATGCTCCAAATGCCAGAGGGCCGGACACAGCAGAGCACTATGCCGCAGCAAAACTGAAATCTGCCGCTACTGCACCGAGCATCACGCTTTTAGGGAGTGTCCGCTAGCCAAGCTGGACGTGGACTTCAGGGCGCCTAACAGCAAACGTAAGTGCGCCAACTGCATGGGACATCATGGAGCACGATACCTGGGCTGTCCGTACCTCCAGAGACACAGATATGTTTTAAAAATCGCCATTGTCACAAAGACACCATTCAAGGAAGCAATGCGGAGGTGCGAGAAAGCCACAGGCATCTCGCAAACTGAAAGAGCACTGCTGCAGAGCGAGATCGATGAGTTGAAAAAACAAGTCAAGCTTCTACAAAGACCGGCACCTATCAGCGACATTGAAAAGATGATCGCCGAAATTAAAGAGACTCAGAGAAACACAAACAAGAGGTGGAGTACATGGCGCGGACAATAAAGAAGAACTAAGAGATACTACGGGCAATTCACGCCGAGAGAAAACTACTACCATCAGAGAGAGAGAGAGAGAGAGAGAGAGAGAGAGAGAGAGAGAGAGAGAGAGAGAGAGAGAGAGAGAGAGAGAGAGAGAGCGAGAGTCAACCCAAATTAAAACAACCAAAGACTCGGAAAATAACACAGAAAAACCATACGATGATGCTCAACAAGAAAACATTGAAAAGCTGCTAAAGACACTTCATTGAAAAGAAAGCAATCAAACGCACGATGAATCCAAGCTTAAGACAAATGAAAAACCTCAAGAAGAAGCCAGCAACCCATTCTCAAGTAAATTCAAGGGAAAGCCAGTCTTCAATCGGAAACGTGACACAAGTCTAGTCAGCCTAGATGCGAAGATCACGCCTGTCGAAGTTTGCAGATTACCTGACTAGACCAAAGAAGATATACATCCATCCATCCATCATGTGCCATGCCGGTAAGCGTGGGCGGTCATATTCTGCCATCTCACTCGATCAACAGAGTCGTGGATCAGTTCCGTGTTTTTGTCTCGACCATGCCACAAGGCCAAGCCATCCAGATACTTGTTTCTAGGTCTTCCCCTTGGTCTGTTCCCCTCGATCTTATCAGTTGTCACCAAGTTCTCCAAATCATTTCTTCTCATAACATGCCCAAAAAATTGTGACTGTCTACGTCTAATGTCTCTGATCAGTTTACGATCTTCATTTGTTTCTTGAAGGACTTGTTCATTGGTCTTTCTGGCTGTCCATGGTATTCTTTGCATTTTCCTCAGAAACCACATTTCTACAGCCATCAGATGTTTTTCAGCCTGGCTGCTCATTGTCCAAGCTTCACATCCATATAAAAGTACAGGTTCTATGTAGCATCTCAACACTCTTTTTCTCGTTTCAATTGACATCTTTTTATTGGTCAGTATGTTTTTCATCTTGCTAAAGGCTACTTTTGCCATGGCGATTCTTGTTCTAATCTCTTCAAGGCATCTCCCATCAGATGTTATTACTGTTCCGAGGTAATTGTACCTATTCACTTGTTGAAGAATATTCCCATTTACTTGTATATTACACTGTGGTATTTCGTTCTTCTTAGTGACGACCATAATCTGTGTCTTTTTACAATTTAATTCTAACCCTTGTTGTTCACTGTGTGTAACAACCGCATCTACTAAATGTTGCAGGTCCTGTTCATTGTCTGCAATCAAGACTGTATCATCTGCATATCTAATGTTATTGATGCATCGTCCCCCAATGTTGATTCCTTCCATATTTTCAATATTTCTGAAAATATTTTCACTGTACAGGGAAAACAGATCTGGAGACATTACACATCCCTGTCTCACACCTCTCTTAATAGGCTGATATTGGCTTACTTCATTATCAACTCTTATGGCAGCTTGTTGTTTCCAATATATGTTTTTTACAAGTCTAAGGTCTTTCCCATCAATTTGTAGTTCTTCAAGCATCCTTATCATGTTGACATGTCTCACTTTATCAAAAGCCTTTGTGTAGTCAATGAAGCAAAGGTATACATAATGCTGCCCAATCCACCAGGGGGGGGGGGGGGGGGCTAATACAAGAAAGTAACATCAGATGAGCCAGAAGCCAATGCCACCAAACGAAACCATATGAAGAGATACAATACAAAGGAAAACTAACTTACCAGAACCAGACGTCACTCGTAAGAGAGCAAAAGTCAGAAACAGGGTGAAAAGACCCACACAAACCCACGGATCTCCACTCTAACCAAAGCTGAAGAAGCAGGTTAAAGGAGACCGCGTTTGCAATTTTTGTTTGTAATATCGGATCGGATCGGTTTACATGGGTATGTCTGGACTTGTTCAAGCAAGTTACATATAAGCTTCCAAAAAATAAAAAATATTCGCCTTTAAAAGGCCACAAACACTGACTGAAACTGAAAACAGACATTTAATATGGTCTCTAGCCGAAACTCAGCCACTCACAATCATTACACAATACACTCACACATATTCATCATCTCATCTCATCTCATTATGTTCCTCTTGTACCTTGCGGTGTCGAGGTGAAGTATAAACATCGTGAGAGTGCCCGCTTATGGGCTTCATGTATCGATATCCCCATGGACTCTGTTATTCCCTGCGTCCATCCGTTTACGTGGACGGCCTCTTCCTCTGCTTCCATCTGGTCTGTACATCAATGCTTGTTGTGGTATACTGTTAGCTGGTAACTTCCTTGCATAGCCAAATCATTTGTCTTACTGCCTTCTAATAAAATCTAGCGCAACTATAACCCCCACTTTAGTCCTGATTTCTTCATTTCTGATCTTATCTCTTCTTGATACATTAAGTATTCTTCTTTCATTTCTGTTGTTGTGATTTTTCTTTTCGCTTTTTCTGTCATTGTCCAGGTTTGGCATTGGTAACATAGAGTTGGTAGGAAGATTGTGTTGTAAAGTGCTTTCTTAGTATCTATTGATACATGTTTGTTCTTACTATTTGCTATTGGCGCTATTTCTTGCTATTGGTGCCATTTGTCCAGCGAGTTGGTTTGACTTATTGCATCTATTTTCAATCTCGTCTTCTGATTTGCCATTTGGTGATATTATACTTCCTAGATTTGTGCTCTCAATTGCAGGGACGATACTCGCCAGAATTCTTCTCAATCGCCTCACGGCCCATCTCGATCAAAGTCTTCTTCCTTAGAGTCAGTGTGGCTTCAGAAAAGAACAAGGAACTGTTGACATGATTTTCGCTGCAAGCCAGCTGCAAGAGAAATGTCAGGAACAGAACTCTGAAATATTCTCCATTTTCTTTGACCTTACCAAGGCTTTTGATACAGTCAGCAGAGAAGGACTGTGGAAGATTATAGCGAAATATGACTGTCCACAAAAGTTTGTCCAAATAGTGCAGCTATTTCATGATGGTATGCAGGCAAGAGTAAAGAAAATTGGTGAACTTTCTGAGCCATTTCCTGTCACCAATGGAGTGAAGCAAGGATGTGTCATGGCACCAACACTGTTCAGTCTTATGTTTTCAACTATGCCGACCGAATGCCTTCGATAATAGACATTAACTACCGCATGGATAGAAAATTTTTCAATCTCAGAAGGCTGAAAGCTAAAACCAAAATTAACAGCGACACCGTCAGAGAGCTCCTGTTTGCTAATGATTGCGCTCTATACGTCAACTCAGAGGCGGACATGCAACATAATGTTTCTGCTTTCTCACATACCTGTACCAACTTTGGGCTCAATATCAACTTGGAGAAGACTGTAGTTATGTACCAGCCAGCTCAAGGAAATAATCACACCATGCCGAATATTAAGGTGAACGGTCATAGACTCAGTGTTGTGGACAAATTCACCTATCTTGGCAGCACCATGCCACAAACTGCCACAACTGATGATGAAGTGAATGCAAGAATCTCTAAGGCCAGCGCGGCCTTTGGCAGACTGTACAAGAATGTATGGGACAGAAATGGAATAAGCCTAGAAACAAAGCTGAAAGGCTATAAAGCAGTTGTATTATCCACACTGCTATATGCTTGTGAAACATGGACTGTTTACCAGCGACAAGCTAGGAAATTAAACCACTTCCACACAGTCTGCCTAAGGAAGCTATTGAAGATTAAATGGCAAGACAAGATCTCAGACACTGAAGTTCTAGAAAGAGCGTCCATGCCCAGTATTCACACTCTAGTAATGAATCATCAGATTCGCAGGGCTGTTCACTTAGCTCATATGCCAGATCACAGGCTCCCTAATCAAATTTTTACGGCGAGTTGCGTACTTAAAGCTTTTGGAATTCATTTTGACGCCTGGGATACTACTGCTAAAGACCGTAATTCGTGGCGTACATCATTACATGAGGGTGCAGTCACTTGTGAAGCAACCAGGACCGCAAGAGCTGTGAAGAAAGGGCTGGACAAAAAAAAAAAGAAGAAGAAAACCACTGCAGGAGATCCTTCTCCTGGAACGTCAAGAATTCTTTGCGCACATTGCCAAAGCACATTTCGAGCCAAAAAAAAACCTGTCAGCCATCTTAGAACTCACGGCTCCATACTTTCAACCCCACTGGATGAAATGAATGGTCATCATCATTCTTGATGGACAAACAACACACTTCCTAGGTACTTGAAACTCTTTACTTGTTTCAGGGTATGTTCGTTTAGGTGAATAGTTGTTGCATTTTCTTGTTTAGTTATAGTCATTACCTCTGTTTTACTTGTGCTAATTTTCATGTTATGTTCCCTACACATTTAGTTTAGACTATTTATGTGGTCTTGTAATTCAGCTTCTGATTTTGCTATTAGTGTTTGGCCTTCCGCAAACAGGAGTTCTCTAATGGTTAGATTTGCCGATGGTTCTTCTTCTGTGTTCTCGTCATGCGGTGTTCTTGCGGTCTCTGTTTGACTGGTTTCTTTACATATGTTGTCTATATATGTTATGAACAAGAGAGGGGACAGGACACAACCTTGTCGTACTCCGGATCTTACGGTGAAGGGTTCTGAGTGTCTTCCAGTTGTTCTGACTCTGCATTCACTGTTGTTGTATAAGCTTCTACATAGATTTGTTAGATGTGTACTCACTCCATATTGTTTAAGGATTTCCCACAGCTTGTTTCTATCTACTCTATCAAATGCCTTTTTTTGGTCGACAAAGGCTAAGTAGAGTTTTTCATTGAATTCAATTGATTTTTCTATAAGTTGTCTAAGAACGAAAATGGCATCTGTGCATCTTTTGCTTTTTCCTAAATCCAAGTTGTGTTTCGCTTAGCTGGATTTCTATAGTAGTTCTTAATCTTTTCTCAAGAAATTTGCAAAATATCTTCACAGTATGACTCAAAAATGAAATGCCTCTGTATTGTGTGCAATCTCTTTTGCTGTCTTTCTTTTTCCACATTGGGATAATTATAGCATTTCCCCAGTCTCGTGGTGTCTGTTGTTTTGCCCAAACATGGTTGAATAGTCTATGTAGCCATGCTGTTCCTACTTTTCTTGCTGCTTTAATTAGCTCATTTGATATTTCTTCTTGTCCTGGTGATTTGTTAAATGGGGCTACTCTGACGGCTTCTATAATTTCTTCTTTCAGTATGTCTGGTTCTAGTACTTCGGTCGCATCTGTGTCGGTTTCTTGAATTCCTGTGATATCTGATGGGATGTTGAGAAGATGTTCGAAGTACTGTTTCCATCTTATTAGGATTTGTTTTTGTTCACTTATTGGTTCTCCATTTTCGCTGTTAAAAGGCTCTACTCTGGTTCTCATTGCACTTATCTTCTTGTAGAAGTTTCTGGTTGCCTCCTTGTAGTTTTTATTTAGGGTTTCTCCATACCCCTCCCAGTCGTTTTGTTTTTCTCACATTTTTATTCTACTCACATGTCTTCTCGCTATTCTATATTCTATGTAATCGCATTCCTGTTTGCTCTTCGACCACTTTTTATATATTTCCTTTTTGTCTTTTACAGCTTTCTTTACTTCTGCGTTCCAGCAACTTGTTATGTTCTTTATCCGTACACCACCTTGCCTAAGGATGTCCCATAGGCTAGCGAAGGGAAGGAGGCACCTTACCTCTCCTTTGATAGGGGATACCTATACCCCACCACACAATTTAACAATATAGGGACATTACAAAATATAGCATACATGTATTATGTGATTTAAATAACTGAGTATTTGTCTCATATTTTGATATAATTTACATATACATTAATGGCAGTCATAGGTGTGAGAAATAATGGAGTAATAATTTAAGGTGATCTTTTAAGTTGGTGTAAAAGTAACGGCTTTATTTTAGAGTTTTTGAAATTTCTAAAGCATTTTTTCCTTATTCCCTCGATAATATATATGAAAGGTTCTATACTTGCAATATAACTTTATATTCGGTGCCTCAAAGAAATTGTGTCAGGCCTGTGAAAGGCTACAAAACCTAAATATTCAGTACCTTGTATTGTTATCTAATGCAGCTAATTTTACGCATTCCTTTGACTTGCTCTCTCTCTCTCTCTCTCTCTCTCTCTCTCTCTCTCTCTCTCTCTCTTCCCCCCCCCCCCCCCCGTGTGAACGCTCAAGCAAACGCCACATATGCATGTTTTGCAGTTCACTTTGTAAAATGGGATGCTTGTTGTGATGTTCAATGTAGGGACAATTTTGTAGGTACATACCATTTTCAGAATACAACGGTGAATGAGAATAATTGGAGTCTGAAAGATTCAGTCATACCGCTAAACTTGTTTGAATAAAATTAAGTGTGAATGAGAACACGTGGAGTATGAAAGAATTTCTATTGAAAGATTTTAGGATGCATTAGAGCAAATGATTACTCCACCACCATCATCAACACGTAATATGTAGGTAATTACACCATGCCATGAATGTAATATTATCATGTGTATATGAATGCATATGTTGTTTTCGAAAATGTAAAAACAAAAACACACACAATGCACCTTGTAAATACAAACTGCTTTGTACGAAATAAACGTTTCTTAAAAGAAATCAGTACTTTGGATTGTTTCACGGCATGCTGGCTAAGATCAAAGTGTAGTATCTGTTCTTGTATGACGTCAGTGATTAAGGGTAGACTGACTTATCTGCACTTGATCTGCCATGGCCACCAGCAGAGGCGGTCATCACGATGACATACAGGGACTTGGAACCTCATGGGACGGCTCTTGCCTCTGGGAAACCCTGAGCCCTAAAAATTAAGCAAATATTTAATATTCAGGACACTCAAATACAAATGTTTACAGCTATGTTCATAAGCAATGTGTAAGTTTTTCCCTCCTTAATTAACACATAATGCATGCAATTATCGCTGTTGCTTAACATTGTTAGTATTATTTCTTTCAGAAAACAAAAATGTGACAGGCCTGTTTCATGCCATATACCTTAATAAAAGAATGGATCTCGCTTCTCGGCCTCTTGGCTAAGATCAAAGTGTAGTATCTGCACTTAATCTTACCAGAACTACACGCAAAGGCGGTCATCTGAATGACATATAAGGGGGTGTGGGACCTGATGAGGCCGGTCTGACACCCCCCCCCCTCCCCGCCCCTGGGTAACTGCGAGCCCTTATTTAACAACATTAAAACTTTAAAAGAATCGTTGCACTTTGGAAAGACCCATCTGAACACCTTATTTCATATAAACATTCATCATAATTTTTTTTTTACATATTCACGTCCATCCATCTGTTGAACTGAAGAATTTACAAGGATTCAATTGTGTAATTTTAAAGGGTACTGTAAGTTTTTATTTGTAATTTCAGTTACGGAAAACAACACTTTATGGATATGAATTCAAACATCGCTCCATTCGCCGTTCCAAAATAATAAATAGTATACAGTTATTACACAGACAATTAGAGAATCTTGCTGCATTTGACCTGTGGTGTCTTGTTGTGTTTGCTAAAATAAAATAAAACACACAATGCACCTTGTAAATACACACTGTTTTGTGCGAAATAAAACCACATTAAACGGTAGACATGTAAATAAATAGTGAAAAGGGACAGAAAATCATCATCATCATCATGTGCCACTGCGGTAGGCGTGGAGGGTCATATCTCGCCATCTCTCTCGATCACCAGAGTCGTGGATCACCTCAATGTTCTTGTTTCGACCATACCACGTGGTCCAACCATCCAGGTATTTACTTATCTGCCTTCCTCTTGTTTTTTCACCCCTCAATCTTGCCAGTTATTAATAAGTTCTCCAATTGATTTTTTCTCATAACGTGAGCAAACAATGTTGACTTTATATGTTTAATTTCTCTAACCAGTTTACAATTTTCATTTGTTTCTTGTAGGACTTGCCCATTGGTTGTTCTGTCTGTCCATGATATTCTTTGCATTCTCCTAAGAAACCACATGTCCACAGTCATCAGATGTTTTTCAGCCTGTTTACTCATTGTCCACGCCTAAAATCTATACAACAGCACTGGTTCTATGTAGCGCCTCAACACTCTTTTTCTTGTTGTTGTTCTTTTTGTTTTCTTGTTTTTTTCTTTCTTGCTAACCTTTAACTCACATGTTCATGCTCTCCTTAAAAAAATAGCCAAATAAAGTATACCAACTTGCCAAAATTAAAAATTTCCTTGACGAAAACACAAGAAAGATATTCTATACTTCCCATATACAAACACATATTGATTACTGCTCCACAATCTGGGATGGATGCTCCAAATCAATAACAAACCGGCCATATATTCACTCCCGAAAAGGGCAGTTCGTTTAATTAATGGTGAAAAGCTTACGGACAATTCTAACCTACATAAACGTCTTCTGCTACTTCCACTACACAAACGCCTACTTTTTAATAAGGCCAAACTAATTCACCAAATCTTATTTCAGAATGCTCCAAGCTACCTTTGGACATTGTTTAAATATAACGCAAGACATAGCGAACGACTAAATATACTTCATGTCCCTAAACCTAAGATAGACTTATATAAAACAAGCTTAGCATACTCTGCCGCTCATTTGTGGAACAATCTTCCACAAGAAATCAAGGACACCACCAAATAATATACATACATTCGCAACCTGTTTGAACATTACCTCAGTACAGACTACATTACCCCCATAAACAAAAACACAAAAAGACAATAATGGTAACTTATCTCAAACGAAAACTAGCCAAATAACATTCCCATAATTATGGCACCTTACACCCTCCGTAAGTATTTATAATGCCCATGTTAAACATTGCTTCAGTGAGTCATTTGTTATTGATTATTTTTCATGCGTTTTAATGCTATTGTTCTTCTGTTGTCAAAATTTTCTTCAAAGTGATGTTGAATGAAAGAATGTATGAGAGGAAATAGAGAAGAAGGGCAGAATGTCAGACAGGCCTGCCAGCCCAATTCTTAACCCTTTGAAAATAAAGACTTTCGTTCGTTCGTTTGTTCGTTCGTTCGTTCTTTTTATTGTTGCAAATAACATGGTTTTATTGGTCAGTATGTTTTCCATCTTACAAAAGGCTACCTTCGCCATGGCGATTCTTGTTCTAATCTCTTCAATACATTTCCCATCAGATGTTATGACTGTTTCGAGATAATTGTAACAATTCACTTGTTTAATAATATTCCCATTTACTTGTATATTACATTGTCGTATTTCGTTCTTCCTAGTGACAATCACAATTTGTGTCACCTTACAATTTAATTTGTTCACTTGTGCAACAACCGCATCTACTAAATGTTGCAGATCCTGCTCATTGTCTTCGGTCAATACTGTATCACCTTCATATCTAATGCTATTTATTTTTCTTTCTCCAGTGGTGATTCCATTCATATCTTCTACATTTCTGAAAATATTTTCACTGTACAGGGAAAACAGATCTGGAGACATTCTATGAGACTGCAATACGTGCTATTCTTGGCATCTTTAAAGAAGGTAGTTTGCCATTGCTTTCCTTCTTAACAGTGACCATACTGGTCGATGACCGTAGCCATTGCCTCCAAAAAAAAAAAAGAGATCCTCCGCCTACCATCGTGAAGTTGGAGACCATAACCTACAACTATCTGTTGGCTGCTCTTCAACTTTATCCACCACCTGCACCCATGGCTTCACGTAACCCTGATCGGGGGGGGGGGGGGGGCTAGACGGGTACTCCACCTTGCCCAAAGATGTCCCGTAGGCTAGCCGAGGGAAGGAGGCACCTTACTTCTTCTTTGATAGAGAATACCCCTACCCCGCCACCCAATATTACAACATGGCAGTATTTCAAGGGACATTACTAACATAGCATAATGCAATATTTGATTTAAATATGCAATTTTTAATAATTGAGTATGTATCTTACATTTTGATATAATTTACATAGAAATTAACGACAGCTACACGCAGCAGAATTAACGTAGTAATAATTTTAGGGTACCTTTAAAGTTTGTGTAAAAGTAAAGGCTTTATTTTATACATTTTAGAATTTTACAAACCATTTGTATATTTCTCCTCAATATTATATTAGAGCTCTTATTGTTTTGTAATCAGGTTATCTTTGCATAGCGTCACAGAATTTTTGTCCGGCCTGTAAAAGGCCAAAAATCCTAAATATTCAGCACCTTGTATTGTTGTTCAATGCAGCTCTATTCATACATTCCTTAGACTTTCTCTCTCTCTCTCTCTCTCTCTCTCTCTCTCTCTCTCTCTCTCTCTCTCTCTTCCCCCTCCCTCTCCCGTGTGAACGCTCAACAAACGAAATATATTTTTGCAGTTTACTCTGTAAAATTGCATGGTTGTTGAGATGTTCAATGGTTGGGTAATTTCCTAATTACGTACCATTTTCAGAAAGAAAGGGTGAATGAGAATACTTAGAGTATGAAAGAATTTCTATTGACAGATTTTAGGATGCATTAGAGCAAATGATTACTACGCCACCATCATCAACACGTAATATGTAGGTAATTACACCATGCCACGAATGTAATATTATCATGTGTATATGAATGTATATGCAGTATTCGAAAATGTAAAAAAACAGAAACACACACAATGCACCTTGTAAATAAAAATTGCTTTGTACGAAATAAACGTTTATTTAAACCACACACAAAAATGCAGCACTTTGAATTGTTTCACGGCATGTTGTCTAAGATCAAAGTGTAGTATCTGTTCTTGTATGACGTCAGTGATTAAGGGTAGACTGACTTATCTGCACTTGATCTGGCCATGGCCACTAGCAGAGGCGGACATCACAATGACACACAGGGACTTGGAACCTCATAGGACGGCTCTTGCTCCTGGGGAACTCTGAGCCCTAAACATGAAACAAATTTGTAATATTCTGGACACTCAACCACAAATGTTTACAGCTATGTTCATAGGCTTTGTGTAAGATTTTCCCTCCTTAATTAACATTTGGTGCATGAAATTATCGCTGTATCTTTTTTATCATTGTTATTATTATTTCAATCCGAAGACAAAAATGTGATGGGTCTGTTTCAGTCTATATACCACCTATTGGCATAGGGCGGAAAAATATGTCTCAAGGACAAGCCTGTCGATAGACGTGGGCGGTCATGTCTCGCCATCCCACTCGATCATCAAAGTCGTGGATCACCTCAGTGTTCTTGTTTAGACTATGCCACGATGTCATGCTATCCAGATATTTACTTCTCTGCCTTCCTTCTGTTCTTTTTCCCTAAATCTTGTCAATTGTCACCAAGTTCTCCAATTTATTTCTTCTCATAACGTGACCAAAAATGTTGACTGTCTACGTGTAATCTATCTAATCAGTTTACAGTTTTTATTTGTTTCTTGTAGGACTTGGTCATTGATTTTTCTGTCTGTCCATGGTATTCTTTGCATTTTCCTAAGAAACCACATTTCCACAGTAATCAGATGTTTTTCTGCCTGTTTGCTCATTGTCCACGTCTCAAATCTATACGAAAGCACAGGTTCTTTGTAGCACCTCAACACTCCTTTTCTCGTTGCAAATGACATCTTTTTTTATGGTCAGTATGTTTTCCATCTTAAAAAAGGCTAGATTTGCCATTTCGTTTCATGTCCTAATCTCTTCAACACATTTCCCATCAGATGTTATGACTGTTCCGAGATAATCGTAACAATTCACTTGTTTAAGAATATCCCCATTTACTTGTATATTACATTGTTGTATTTCGTTCATCCTAGTGACAACCACAATCTGTGTCTTCTTACAATTTAATTATAACCCTTGTTGTTCACTTGTGCAACAATCGCATCTTCTAAATGTTGCAGATCCTGCTCATTGTCTTCAGTCAATACTGTATAAGCTGCATATCTAATGTTATTGATGATTCTTACTCCAATGGTGATTGCTTTCATATCTTCTACATTACTGAAAATATTTTCACTGTACAGGGACAAAAATTTTAGGAATTTCTATGAGACTGCAATACATGCAGCACTTAGCACTTAAAAGAAGGTAGTTTGTCATTGCTTTCCTTCTTAGCAGTGACCATATCGGTCGATGGCCGTAGCCATTGTCTCCCAAAAAAGAGATCCTCTGCCTACCGTCGTGGTGAAGAGCGAAAATTAGTAGCCTGCCGATGACCCGCAGACTACACAAGTCAACCCCCACCTCCACGTGGTGCAGACCGGGCAACAATGTCCGCGAGGTCATGGGCTAACGGGGCTATGGCTCGCCATAGGGGATGGACTCCCTGTGGTCAGATTAGTGTACTAAACATGCGACTGGCCTAGCAAGCCGGCAGGGGATCTTCATACTGCTCGTAGAAAAACTAAGAAGTATAAACGGATTAGAAAGCAGCAAGTCAAATGGTTTGACCATGCAAGTAGGCTACCAGTCAACAGCATGCCACAACAAGCAATGATGTACAGACCAGATGGAAACAGAGGAAGAGGCCGACCACGTAAACGTTGGAAGGAGGGAATAACAGAATCCATGGGAATGTCGATATACGAAGCCCATAACCGGGCACTCTCACGAAGTTTATACTTCACCTCGACACCGCAAGGTACAAGAGGAACATGATGAGATGAGATGAGATAAAGCTTTCTTTTATTTGCCCTGGATATTATATTAGAGGTCTTATAATTTTAAAATCATCTAATCCCGTTTAATCGATGGAATTTTTGTCAGGCCTGTTAAAGGCCAACAATCTTAAATATTCAGCACCTTGTAATGTTATCTAATGCAGTTAACTACATACATTTCTTAGACTTTCTCTCTCTCTCTCTCTCTCTCTCTCTCTCTCTCTCTCTCTCTCTCTCTCTCTCTCTCCCTCTTCTCTCTCTCTCTCCTCGTGTGAACGCTCATGCAAACGCCATATTAGTCTGTATTGCACTTTGCTTTGTAAACTGGGATGCTTGTTAGGGTGTTCAATTTATAGAAAATTGTGTAGGTACATACCATTTTCAGAAAGCAAGGGTGAATGAGCATAACTGGAGTATGAGAGATTCAGTCATACCATTAAACTTGTTTAAATAAAACTAAGTGTCAATGAGAAAACGTGGAGTATGAAAGAATTTCTATTGACAGATTTTAGGATGCATTAGAGCAAATGATTACTCCTCCACCATCATCAACACGTAATATGTAGGTAATTACTCCATGCCATGAATGCAATATTATCTTGCATGAATGAATGTATATGTTGTATTTGAAACTGTAAAAACAAAAACACATACTATGTTTCTTGTAAATACAAACATCTTTGTACGGAATAAATGTTAATTTAAAAAAAAAATTCAGCACATTGAATTATTTCACGGCATGTTGGCCAACATCAAAGTGTAGTATCTATTTGATGGGCTTTGGGAAAAACCATTTGAAAATCCTATTTCATAAAAAACATTCAACATTATTGAAAGTATTCACGCCCGTCTATCTGTTGAATTGAAGAATTTACAAGGATCCAATTGTGTTATTCTAAAGGATACTGTAAGTTTTTCTTTTGAAATTCAGTTACCGAAAACAACATTTTAAGGATATGAACTCAGACATCGCTACATTTGCCGTTCCAGAATAATAAATGGTATGCAGATATTCACAGACATTTAGAGAATCTCGCTGCATTTGACGTCTGGGGTCTTTTCCGTGTTTGCAAATGTAAAAGAAAACACATAATGCACCTTGTAAATACACACTATTTTTTGCGAAATAAAACCACATTAAACAGAAGATATGTAAATGAAATAGTGAAAAGGGACAGAACTTCATCATCATCATCATGTGCCATGCCGGTAAGCGTGGGCTGTCATGTCTCGCCGTCTCACTCCATCAATAGAGTCGTGAATCACCTCAGTGTTCTTGTCTCAATCATGCCACTTGGTCAAGTAATTCAGGTATTTGCTTTTCTGCCTTCCTATTGTTCTTTTCCCCTCATTCTTGCCAGTTGTCACCAAGTTCTCCAATTTATTTCTTCTCATAACGTGACCAAAAATGTTGACTGTCTACGTCTAAATTTTCTAATCAGTTTACAATTTTCATTTGTTTCTTGTAGGACTTGGTTATTGGTTTTTTCTGTCTGTCCACGATAAAGCAAACAGCTTGTCACAATATCAATGCTCCAGAGGGTTCTATCTTGATATTACTGGCGTAAATATTGACAGTATGAAGTCACCACACATGTTAGAGCTGAAGTGGCTCTATTGATCTAGTCAATCTATTGTAAACTGTAAAACAATATTGTACATCTATTGTTCCGGAGCATGCTGGTGTGCTGGGGGAATGAACAGGCAGAAAGATTGGCTGGATCTGCAAAACTTTGTGGAGTATTGATGCATGATAAGGCAGACGTGGTTGCGGCCTTGTGGGAGCACGTGTACACCTCGGAGGAGCAAATGGATCATCATAGTCTGGCAAGAATGCTGCCTTTGTTTTTCCAAATTGGGATAATTATGGCGTTTCCACTTCGATCTTGCCAGTTGTCACCAAGTTCTCCAATCCATTTCTTCTCATAACATGTGTAAAAATACTTTGACTGTCTACGTCTAATTTATCTAATCAATTTACGATTTTCATTTGTCTCCTGTAGTACTTGGTCATTGGTTTTTCTGTCTGTCCATGGCATTCTTTGCATTTTCCTCAGAAACCACATTTCTGCAGCTATCAGATGTTTTTCAGCTTGACTGCACATTGTCCAATTTTCACATCCATACAAAAGAACAGGCTCTATGTATCCCCTCAGCACTCTTTTTCTCGTTTCAGTTGACATCTTTTTATTGGTTAGAATGTCTTTCATCTTGCTAAAGGATACTTTCGCCATGGCGATTGTTGTTCTAATCTCTTCCCATCAGATGTTATTACTGTTCCGAGATAATTGTACCGATTCGCTTGTTGAAGAATATTCCCATTTACTTGTATATTACATTGTGGGACTTCGTTCTTCCTAGTGACGACCATAACCTGTGTCTTCTTACAATGTAATTCCAACCCCAGCTGCTCATTGTGTACAACAACTGCGTCTACTATTTGTTGTTTCTTATACTTACATATAAAGTTCTACTTTCTTTGGCCTCTTTCGGGAATCATCCTAATTTGCTTTCCCATTCCAAGACTCACCGCTAAACAACAGAAGGGGTTTCATATAAAATATCAACTCTCTTTTTGACATTCAATGAATGTTATGATTGTCCCCAAACACAGGAATTTATTGACTTAGCTAAGCATTTTTCCTTCTACTGTAATATATTTTGGTGTTATCTTTCTGTGTTTTTCTGTTATTCAAAACCTTGTTTACATGTCCATGGTGGAACCATGGTTAGTGAGCTTGCCTGCCAAAACAGTGGTTCAGGTTTAATCCTCAGACGAGGCAGGACTATTTGTCCTTTGCCTTTTTCTATAATGTCCAAGAGTTGTTGGAGATCTTTTGTGTTTTCAGCTATCCATACTGCCCTCTGCGTATCGCAAATTGTTTATATTATAACCTCCTACTCTTATTCCCGTCTGTCTTTGATCACGCTCATCATTATTTAAAAATATATAAACTGGTTCTAAAAATACACTTCTAGGATTGATTTTGTGCAACATTTCTAGAATCATCCATCAGCACATCCGTGTCATAACTTGAGACATGCGAGTCACCTGATATCTCTGCAGACGGTTGCTGTTGGCAGTTTTCATTGGTCAGTGTCTCTACAGATGGCGGCTGTTGGCAGTTTTCATTGGCCAGTGTCTCTACGGATGGCTGCAGTTGACAGTTTTCATTGGCCAATCTTTCTACAAATGGCGGCTGTTGGCAGTTTTCACTGGTTAATGACTCTGCATATGATTGCTGCTGGCAGTTTCCAACTGCTGCACTTGCCATAACAGGTACAGTAAGTCTATCTGAAGGACAAGGTGCATACTGCTGAGATGTAGATCCTTCCACTATGCTTGCACTGTCACTAGCACCAGAACTCAAGACAGGACTGTCTGATGTGGGATTTTCACAGGCACCTGCCCCTTCCATGTGTTCTTGACCACTTTCTCAGACAGGGATGCTATTTAGACAGTGATGTTAAAGTGTGTTCAAAGCTATCTGAACAGATTGAAATCAAATCCAACGTTTCTGAAAATGGCAGAGAGTTTACCAGTATCACTTGGGCTGAAGAGGCCAGCTGAAACTGACAAGTTCGATTCAAGCACAGAAAGACATAAGAAGAAAAAGCAGCATGTTGTGCAGCTGGGCAAGTCAGAAGTCTACAAAAGGAAGATTGCAATGCTGGTTGCTTACAATGGTGCAGGCTACTATGGAGTGCAAATAAAGGAAGATTGCAATGCTGGTTGGTTACAATGGTGCAGGCTACTATGGAGTGCAAATAAAGGAAGATTGCAATGCTGGTTGCTTACAATGGTGCAGCTGGGTAAGTCAGAAGTCTACAAAAGGAAGATTGCAATGCTGGTTGCTTACAATGGTGCAGGCTACTATGGAGTGCAAATAAAGGAAGATTGCAATGCTGGTTGCTTACAATGGTGCAGGCTACTATGGAGTGCAAATAAAGGAAGATTGCAATGCTGGTTGCTTACAATGGTGCAGGCTACTATGGAGTGCAAATAAAGGAAGATTGCAATGCTGGTTGGTTACAATGGTGCAGGCTACTATGGAGTGCAAATAAAGGAAGATTGCAATGCTGGTTGCTTACAATGGTGCAGGCTACTATGGAGTGCAAATAAAGGAAGATTGCAATGCTGGTTGGTTACAATGGTGCAGGCTACTATGGAGTGCAAATAAAGGAAGATTGCAATGCTGGTTGGTTACAATGGTGCAGGCTACTATGGAGTGCAAATAAAGGAAGATTGCAATGCTGGTTGCTTACAATGGTGCAGGCTACTATGGAGTGCAAATAAAGGAAGATTGCAATGCTGGTTGCTTACAATGGTGCAGGCTACTATGGAGTACAAATAAACCCGGGCTTTCCAACCATTGAAAGTGAAATCTTCCCATCATTGGTAAAAATCTGAGCTCTACCACAGGATCACATGGCTACACCATCCAAGATGTGGTTCCACAGAGGTTCTCGCACTGATAAAGGTGTTTCAGCCGTTGGCCAGCTATTCTCTTTGAAGGCGGTTCTGGTTTCAGACCTTGTGGTTAAGATAAATGAAGTCCTGCCGCCACAGATTCGAGTCATTGGATACACTCGTACAACCAATGGGTTTGACTCCAAAAACTATTATGATAGCCGAACGTACACGTACATAACACCAACATATGCTTTTGCTCCTTTAACAAAGTTTGTCACAGATGAATACCGACTAGACCCTGAGATCATAACCAGGGTGAGGGCAGTCTTGAGTAGGTTTCATGGCACTCACAAGTTCCACAATTTTACTTCAGGAGTGAAGTTTGAGCAGGCGTGTGCATAAAGATACATAATAAAGTTTGAGTGCTCAGAGCCTTATGTCAGAGAAGGAATCGAGTTCGTGACCATTGAGGTGAAAGGGCAAAGTTTCATGTTACATCATATATGTGAAATGAAAGGTCTGACAATAGCCATCCTCCGGGGTTACTGCGGAGAGTCCACGATAGAAGCTTCATGGGGACCAGAGAAGGTAGACATTCCGAAGGCACCTCGACTTGGCCTAGTCTTGAAAGCACTTCATATAGATGGCTACAACAAACAGTTTGGATCTGATGGAGTGCATGATTGGACCCCGTACCAGGAGATTCTTCAGAAATTCAAGGCGGAACATATCATCTCCCACATTGCCTCGCAGGAAAAGACAGACAGAGTAATGTTTAATGTTTAACTACCTGCGGACGATTTCATAACTTTGACCAGCCAAGACTAGAAGGCCCACAGAAGCCGTGGGTAAAAGTTGTCAACATGCTTGTAGGAAAGAGTCCGGAACAGACAGAAGCCGTGGGTAAAAGTTGTCAACATGCTTGTAGGAAAGAGTCCGGAACAGACAGAAAGCCGTGGGTAAAAGTTGTCAACATGCTTCTAGGAATGAGTCCAGAACAGACAGAAAGCCAAGGTTCAGAATTGAGGCCTGTTAAAGCCGGACAAAAATTGACATGCACATAAATATTCAACATATGCTATTCCAATTCAATTCCAATTTTCCAAAACGAAATTCCAAATTCGGTCTCGTCTAACCTGCTTCCTCAGCGGTGGTTATTATTGAGAGCCGTGGTTGTGTGGATTGTTAGTCCTGATTCCTAATGGTTTTATTGGTTCATCTCTGCTCGTCGGATAGATTTATTTTGTGCTATCTGTTTGTTTTCTTTTTCTTGTGTTGGTCCTGATAAAGACCGGTCCTTGGTCGGGCCTACTGGGGCCCTCCTTCTTTCGTTTGTTGGCTTCTTTTCTTTATTAGTACTGTTACGTGCTTGTGGCTTCTTGTGTTATTCTCATCGGGGCTGGTCCCGGTCATGTCCAGTCTTCATAAAGACTCGTTGTAGGCAAAGGCAGGGATTTCAATGCAAGCCTCAAGCTGTCCCCCCGGTCAGCGGCCCGAACTCCTTTACGTTTGTTGTTTGGCGTTTTTCATCATCACGTGTGGGTTTGGTGTAGCAACAAGATGACCCGGTCTCATCCCAGTTCAGGTGCTCTGCCGGAGGAGCTAACCCACCTTCCTGCCATTTTCTTAAATGTACATAGTTGTTGTTGTTGTTGTTTTTTTTTTTTTTTTGTGGTTGTTTTTTTTTTATTTTTTAAAACCATAAAAACATGCACACATACATACACAAATATATATATATATATATATATATATATATATATATATATATATATATATATATATATATATATATATATATATACACACACACACACACACACACACACACACAGTGTAGGGAGGATATACGGTCTTCCCTGTTCTGCATAGGAACTGTCTGACCAGTCGCTGTGTTTCTGGGTTGTTTTTTTATGTGCAGGCACTCCGTCATTGTCATTGGTTTCCCAGTTTTGACGAAATGATCTCTCAGGTCCCTTCGTTCTCTATTGTACTTGTCGCATACTAGTAAGTAATGTTCGATGGTGGTGTTTTCTCGGCACTCTCTGCAGATTGGGTTTTCTCTTGTGTCTTTCCAATTTCCTAGTCTGATTCTCCACAGCTGTCTGTTTGCCGGTGCTTTCATGTTGGTCTTGACTTGTGTCTTGTATCAGGGTTCACCCAATACTTGGTAGGCATGGCGGCCTTTAGCGCTGACTCGCCTCTGTTTCCTCCATTCCTTGAGAATGTAGTTATTCTCCCCTTCTATTTACCTAGGCCTGTGCAGATTTTATTATTGCTGGTTATTCCTCGTTTCCCCGCTCTGTCTGCTTGTTCGTTTCCCAGGATACCCCTGTGAGCTGGTATCCATCCGATGGTGACTTGGCATCCCATGTACCTGAGGTTTGTGGCTGTCGCTAGTATCTCCTTTTTTATGTCGGGTCTGTTGCCTCTATTGAAGTTCCCGATCGTTTGTACTGATGACAGGGAGTCTGTTAATATACACAGTCTCAGTGGTGGTTTTTGGGTTGCGATCTCTAGGCCTTTCATTATGGCTACCAGTTCGGCTGTGCATACTGCTGTCTGGTCTGTTAGTTTGAACTGTCTCTTCATCTTCCAGTCTGGGACCACCACTCTTGCTCCTACCTCTCCCTGTTCGTTCTTGGGCCCGTCTGTGTATATTATGAGGTTGTCCTTACTGATTTCTTGTATGTATTCCTCGGCCGTGTCTCTTGCATCTGTGTCCTCCGTGTCCTTGGTGATGGACTTTGTTAGATTACAGTCAGTGAATGTGGCTGTAAGTTCCCATGGTGGGATTGTTGGCTTGAACCGTCTTGTCTGTTTCAGGGTCTCTGCTAGCTCCATTTCTTCCTGCATCTTCTCTGCTGCTTCCCATCCTGCCGGTCTTTGCAGTTTTACTATTGGGATGCCCCCCCCCCTTTTTTTTCTGATGTTGTCACTGAACGTTTGGTATCCAGGATGGTTTTTATCTTGAGCTACCTTTAGCAAGTAGTTATACGTCAGCTGTTTACGCCTCATACTCAGTGGAAGTACACCCAGTGCTACCTCCATGGCTTCTCTGGATGTCCCCTTTCCACCACCCAGGATGGTGTTTAGCGCTTGGGTCTGTATGGTGTCTAGCTTCCTCTTGTTGGCTTCTGATGCTGAGTCGTACACAATGCTGCCGTATTCTAGCTTGCCCCTGATAAATGCTTTATTGAACATCAGCAATATTTGGGTGTGGGCACCCCAACCGTTACCTTTTATCACCCGCAGTAGGTTGTTTGCTTTCTTGCATTTTTCTAATGTCTGGCTTATATGTTTTGACCAGTTCATCTGTTCGTCCAGGGTCATTCCTAGGAAGACTGTGCTCTTTGTTCTATTAATGGTTTCCCCTTTTATCGCTATTTTCCAGTCCTTGTTATGATTTATCTTCTTCTTGCTGCTAAATACCATGCTGACCGTTTTATTGGATTTGATTTTGAAACCCCATTTGTCCATCTATGCTGTTAGCTTGTTTATTTGTTTTTGGAGGGGTCCTCTTGTAGCCTTTGCCGCCTTGCCGCTCCTCCATATGGCGCAGTCGTCCGCGAATTGAGATAGTCCTGTTTTCTGGTCTTGAATCTCCTCTGTCAGGTCGTTCACCAGTATTGATAAGATTGTTGGTGAGATGACCGAGCCCTAGGGAATGCCGTTCTCTTGCACATATTGGCCGGATACCTCATTCCCTATCCTCACTGAGAAGCTTCTATCTTTGAGGAAGTTGTCTATGTATTTGTAGGTTCTACCCGCTATGCCTACTTTCTTTAGTTTGATTAGTGCGGCTTCACTCCAGCATTGATCGTACGCCTGGGCTAGGTCCAGGAATACAGCCAACGTCTTTTCCCCTCTCTTGAATCCTTTCTTTACATGGTTTTCCAATTTGATTATCTGATCCATCATGCACCTGTTGGCTCTAAACCCGGATTGTGTATGGCTGTACAGTTCATTCTTCTCCAGGTAGAATGTTATTCTTTTATTTATCACAGTCTCCATAACTTTGCCCAGGTGCGATGTCAGCGAGATGGGGCGGTATGATTCTACCCTTGTTGGCTCTTTCCTTAGTTTCTTGATTGGGATCACTGTATCTGTTTTCCACTGTCTGGGGATCTTTCCCGTCTGCCATATTACATTATACAGCTTAGTAATTGTTTTTATGGTGTTATTCGGGAGCTTTTTGAGGATGGTATAATTTAGAATGTCCGCCAGGGACCCGGTTTCGGATTTTTCGTTTAGCTCTGTCATCACCCCATCTGTTGTGATGTCTGCATCCATAAAGTGTCCTTCGATGTTCTCGTCTGCTGTTTCTTTTAGCTCTTGTGTCAGTTCCTCCCTTCTATGTCTATCTTTGCTTCCTAGTCTTTTGTTAGAGCCGACTTCGTGAAAGTAATCTCCAAACACTTTGGCTTTGTCCTGGTCTGTTAATGCTAGTTTCGTGCTTTTGATGGTTGGGATTTTGCTGGTCTTTTTATTTCCTTGAATAGCTTTAATTTGTTTCCACACCTTTGTGGTTGGTGTTTCTGGACTGCGTGTTTGACAGAATCTTTTCCACTCCTTTTCTTTTGCATGTTTTACTGCTCTGTTTGCTTCGTTTCTGAATTTCTTGTATTCTTCGAAATTCTCTTCTGTCCTTGCCTTTTGGTATTTCTGCAGCGCTCTTTTCCTGCTTACTACTTTCTTTGTTCCACATTTATTTCCCAGTGTGTCCAGCATGGCAGCCTTGAAACATGTCAATTCCTTATCTACGCTTGAGTGGTAATCAGGGATGTTCTTATGTAGATTTTTGATTTCTTTATTAAATTCGTCTTTAACCGTATTTTCCTGCAGCCTTCTATAATTGATGACATGTGTTGTTACATTCATTCAGTAGCATGCCCTTTACAGAACCTCGCTGCCATAACAACCTTCCGGAAAACCTATCGATCATAAGCAAGATGTCCCGCGTCTGATACACCCATCTGGAGATCATCCGCCACATCCTGCACCCATCTTCTCTTTGGTCGTCCTCTTCCTCTCTTCCCAGGCATGTATCCTTCCATTATTGTTCTCTCCAAACTTTCGTGACGTTCCAAGTGACCAAAATATTTCAATTTTCTTTGTTTTATCGTCTTTAATAGCCAACCTTCTTCAATATTCAATTCTTGAATTATGGATGCATTTGTTCTTTTCTTTACCCAAGATCTTCTTAGAACTCGTCTATAACATTTATATTCAAAGGCATTTATGCGCTGTTCAGCTTGTTTAGTAAGTGTCCATGTCTAACAGGCATATGTTGCAATGGGAAAGATGCATGCTCTTAAAAATCTAATGTTTGTCATTTTGCCTGTCCCACTCCATAATTTATTCAATTGTTTTAGTCTTTGAAGAGCAATTGATAGTCGCCGTTTAATTTATGTCATTGTGTCACCATTGTTCGTAATCAGTGACCCAAGATATTCAACATTTTCCACCACCTCAAGTTTCCCCCCATTAACATATATTTCTTTCTCCATAGTAGTTTAGTCTGTATGCATTATCTTTGTTTTTGCTATATTCAGATATAAGTTGTGTGTGTTGTTACAAGGAGAAACAAATACCTCATTTTCACAGGAACATAATATTCATTTTATTGTATGCAAGGGACATAACTCGCCAAGTTTTTTTCTACAGAAGCAATTAGTTACATCAGTTGTTAAATGTTTAATTTAATAACACTACCTACTCACAGTTAACACGATAATTTAATATCCAAAAGGATAAATACTGTAACTGCTAAAATTGAATACATTGTACTTGTTAATGCAATATATACAATGTTTTAACGCTGCAAGCTCCGTGCACGATGTTAACGACTTCCCCGGATGGTCGACCTGACATTCTTACTCTGGTTTCTCTTCACAACGTAGAAATCTTTCGCCCATCATTTATTAGATTTATCGCTTATCGGCCTTTTGGCTAAGATCAAGTGTATTTGCTGGCCCCCGACAGTAGTGCGCTTGGTCTGGTCAGAGGCCGGGAGGATCATTCTCGGTCCCTTGGCTAAGATCAGACGCATTTGCTGCCCCTCTCAGTAGTGCGCCTGGTCTGGTCGGGGGCCGGGTGATCCAAAAAGAAAAAAAAAACCTCACATAAGCATCACTTTAAATGTGGGCCCGGTGGACCACTGTGGGCAATAGCTCACAGTGGGACTAAGGGTCCACGCCAAAAACAGGGGAGGCGGGGAACCAGCTTGTCTGGGATGACCGCCAAACCCCCCCCCCCCCCCCCCAAAAAAAAAAAAAATCATTTATTAGACGGGAAACACTGCCAACATGCTACCAGACATGTATACAGGCAATACAGCAAACAACACACAAAATATACAAACATTTAGTTAGAGAGCAAGCACCATCACTCAAACTTAGGATTAAAAGAGGACACAAATACTTCATGTCTGACTTCACATGCACCTTTTCAAACCTACACAACAAACACATAACACCAAAAGCTAGAGAGATCACATATAGACTGTTATACAATATGACACCGACAACACAGACAGAAGCATACAAATACAAACAAATATCACAGTGTCAGCTATGTAGGAATAACACAACAGAGACAGAGGAACACATTTATTATACATGTCCAACAATCACAGCCATACGCGCAACACTCAAACACCTCATACAAACGCACACAGGCAAACAAACCGACATATATAAAGCAATTTTTCTTAACATTATACCAAAATCAGCAAAAGTCACACATACAAAACTACTGACAGCTCTTTCTTACTATAGACAGCTCATATGGTCATGTTGAAACTCAGCCAGATACAAACACCGCACATATAACACACACTTAATATCATTTATGTTAACGCACAAAATATCACAACTCTTTCCAGAGTTGGTATAAATGGTATACCAACTCTGGTAAATTTTGGTAATTTTTTTGGTAATTTTGGTATACATGAGTGAGAGAAAGAAAGAAGAAACTGTGAGTGAATGATTAAAAAGATCACATATGGTCAAAAGACCAATGGAAAATCCCTTATGTAAAGAATAGTGGAAGTACAAATGCTTGTTTTATTTGTTTCAAAATGATGGTTTCACCCTTATATATTAGGGGAAAAAGGAAAAAAGAGAGAAGGAAACTAAACTCCTCCCATTCCAATGTACTAATAATGGAATGTTTGATTCAAATGAATTTGTTGTGCTAAATTACCACCACAACTAAGATTATCATTTTAGTAAAGGAAATCACATATCTATTATATTATTATTATATTTATTATTATTATTGTTTTCATTATTATTATTATTATTATCACTATCATTACCATTTTTATTTTTTACTATCATTACCCTACCCCCTTTATCCTTAGTATCAATAATTTAATAAGTATTAATGATATCACCTTTATTATTTTACAACTTCATCCCCCATGTTCCCCCCCCCCCTTTTGTTTAAGGTTTGTTGCTTTTGCTACTACCCCCACTAGTTTGTTTCAAACATTTGCCCTGCCTGTACCATCATTAGAGTGGTCATGGGGACATTGGTGATTGAAGCCAATCGGTGGGAGAGTAGAGAGGGAAAAACATGTAAAGACTTTCCCCTATCCTTGCAGTCAATACTTACCCCATTATCCTTAGTATCATTGATTTTACAAGTATTATTGATATCATCACTATTATTTTACAACTTCATCTCCCCTGCACCCTCTGTTGCTTATGTTTTGTTACCCTTGCTGCTACCCCAACTGGTTGGTTCAAACACTTGTCCTGCCTGTACCATCATTAAGAGTTGGCATGAGGGTTTTGGTGGGGTGAAACCAGTTGAGGAGAGTATAGTGAGGGGGAAAAACATGCAAGATTCCCCCTTTTCTTTGTATTCAGTATCTACCTTATTATCCTTAGTATCATTAATGTTATAAATGTTAGTGATATCATCATTATTACTTTACAACTTCATCTCCCCTAGTGCCCCATTTTGCTCATGGTTTGTTGCCTTTGCTACCACCCCCACTGGTCAGTTCAAACATTTGTCCTGCCTGTACCATCATTAAGGGTGGTCGGAGGGGCATTGGAGTGAAAGCGATTAGTGGGAGTGCGGCAAGGTAAACCAAAATGTAAAGATTTCCCCTTTCTCCTTGTTACCCCTTTTGAATCATGTGAGGGAGTGTTGAAGGAATAAAAAACAAAATCACATATGGTTACCAAATCAAAAATACTGAAATAAATTTGTGCAAATACAAATAATTGAGGAAATGAGGGGGGGGGGGGGGAACCAACTCCCTGTACTACAACTATTATTAAAAACTATATTTGGCTTGTGTATGTACACTGCTATGCTATGTCAACACCATTCCAAAGGAAATCATCCTAGCAAATGGAAACCACAAATTGCAAAAAGTTTATCATTTTCATAACCATTATTACCATTGCTAGTTTTTTTTTTTAGATTGGCTATTATTACCCTCAGTATGTCTCTTCTTGTCATTATTATTATTGTCATCATTAGTAATAAACAAAATCCCTTTCCCATGTACCCCCCATCCCCTTGCTCATGGTTTGTTGCTGCCTTTGCTGATACCCACACCGGTTTGGTTCAAATATCTATCCTGCCTTTACCATCATTGCCCAGATAGTGGTGATAAGGGCATTGATGGAGTGAAACAAATTGGTGAGAAGATGGCAAGGGAAACAAAAATGTAAAGATTGTTAAAATGTTGTGCAAATACTGATGCTTGTTTACTTTTTACATAAAGTTAAAAAAAAAAAAAAAAAAAAAAGAGGAAGGGAAAAAATGAATGAACCCTTACAAATATGACCAAAAATAAGCAAGGAGAAAAAGAAAACCAAACTCCTTTTACTTTTACTATTATTGAACTTTGCATGCATATGTAAAAAAAAAAAAAAAAAAAAAAAATAAACAAGGAGAAAAAAGATAACCAACTCCTTTTTACACCTACTATATTATTTAACAGTGCATGATGCAATTGTTTATTGTATGTACCTGCCATGTTTTAACACCATTCCTAAGAAAATCATTTAGCAAATGGAATCACATGTTTGGAAATGTGATCATTATTGTGTTTATTAGCATTGCTGTTATCACTCTTAGTAGTTCTATTCTTTGTCATAATTATTATAAGATGTATTTTATGTAAACACAATTCCTAAGAAAATCAATTTAGCACATGGAATCACATGTTAAAACTATTAATACTATTATTATTATCATTGAGTCTATCAGTGATCACTATCACGCCTTAGGCCTTATCAGTGTTATTCCTTGTCACTATTAATATTATATTTATTTACGTATTTGGTTGTTACTTTGCATTATTATCGTTGGAATCACTTTTAATATATATGGCTTTGTAAACGCGTATACTATCACATCCCCCTTTCCCACATTTTTGATACTGTGATTGTTGTCTCTGCTGCCACCCTCACCGGTTGTTTGTAAACAGTTTTGCACCGCCATGTTTTATCATCACCGAGCGGTGGTGATGGTACTTGGTAGGAGTTTTTGGAGCTGACAGGAGAGCGGGGCGGCAGAGGAAATAAAAACAGCCCGCTACCATCACGCTTTTGATTTAAAATATTCCCTTACAACAATGTCAATGGAGAAATGTTTAAATATATAAAATATTTGTAATTTTTGCGCATATGTCACCTACACGCCCACATGCAACGCTCTGTAAAAGCACGCACACAAACACTGAACACACAGTACGCATGTAACAACACAAACAATACAAATGCAACAACTACCCCTCCTGCATTGTAAACTAGGAAACTCCTTGACAACCCCCGCCCTCCCCCCCCCCCCACCTTTTCGATACTGTTGGTTTTGATGCTGCTGCTGCCTTCACCGGTCGGTTCTAACAAGTTTTACTGCCATTTTCCTCATTACCAAGTGGTGATGATGGTATTGGTGGGGTTGGAGCTGACAGGTGAAAGGGTGGCAGAAAGAAAATAATGGTATACTACCGTCTTGTTGTTGTTTGTACTCGTTTTCCGTTACCCCCCATTTCAAATGTAAAAAGGTTGAAACAAATGTTGTAAAAATGTGCGCATATGTCACCTACACTTCCACACGCAACGCTCTGTAACAACACGAACAATACAAATGCAAATGTTTCTTAACACTCAATAAAAGTTTAAAAAACATCATTTATTAGAAGTTCCGATTGGTCGTTGAGCCGCCAAGCGAAAACAAGAGCAGCATGTAGGACATATCCTCAATCAACCAGAACAGCACCCACTAGCACTCTATTACATAGACCTCAGACTACAACACCTTAGAAGAATGCACCTCAATTCTCCACACCATTTTGGAACACTACCATCTTTCTACAAGACATGTATGCATGCACTTCAAGGACGCGAGCATCTAATACACCAGACAACACATCAGATTTACAAATATCTAGTCAAACAACAAGCACCCCCACTACGACTTAGAATAAAAAGAGGACAAAAATACTACATACAAGACTACACATGTTCTTTCTCTAATCTTCACAACCCACACATCACTCCCAAAGCCCGAGAAATTATGTATCGTTTAATCTTTAACATGTCACCAACTACGGAAAAACAAGCACACATGTCAAAACAAATAGCACAATGTCAACTTTGCAGGAATAACATACAGGGAACTGAAGATCACATTTATTACACATGTCCAACAGTCCAAGCCGCACTAGACACACTTAGACAACTCAACTCATTGAAAAATTCACTAAAAAGAAAACAGATATGTATAAAGCAATCTTTTTAAATACTATTCCTAAAACTACCAAGGACAACCACACGAAATTGCTAATTTCACTGGCAGAATACAGGTACCTAGTGTTTTCCTGTAGAAATGCAGCTTCATATAAATTTAAAACGTACAATTCACCTTTAATACTGCACATGTTTCAAAACAAAATTACACGGATATTCACAGACACACTGACATAATCTGCATGGCTTCCTAGGCTACTGACACCCACACCGTTGCGACGCGTGTGCACGGCGAGAGGTGAACTGTTTTTGTGTCTCCACCTTAGACACCAACTTCTCATGTTATGGGTATATATTAGTATGAGGGCATGGTAAGATGTTAAGAGTGAGGAAAGGAGATTTTTAGGGTGTGTGAGGGAAGAAATCATCAACTCACCAAAATTTGTTTGTTATCTATATCATCATAATTATCATCATCATCATCAACATCATCATTATACATATGATCAATCACTGTCCCTACAAAGTAATACATGCTTAAATTTTTATTTTATTACTCATAATTTATATTATATAAATATAATTTTTTTTTCTTTTACACCCCCTCCCCCCACCTCCCATTTCAATGTAAAAATGTTGTAATAAAGGTTGTAAAAAAAAAAAAAAAAAAATGCTGCACAAATGCACCAATCCTGATGTTGATTTCCCTCGATCAGGAAATCAACATCAAGATTGGCAAGGCAGCAACAACAATGAATATGTTAACAAAAAGAGTCTGGGAGAACAGGAAGCTTACTGCCAAAACAGAAGACCTCGTCTACCAAGCCTGTGTCCTTAGTACTCTTCTTTATGGCAGTGAAACCTGGACAACTTACTCACGCCAAGAGAAACGTTTAAACAGCTTTCATATGCGGTGTCTGCGAAGAATACTTGGTATTAAGTGGCAAGACAAAATCACAAATACTGAAGTATTGGAAAGATCAGGTTGTGTGACGGTGTATTCCATGCTCAGTCTTCGTAGACTTAGATGGATAGGACATCTTAGGAGGATGGATGATGGTTGAATACCAAAGGACATCTTTTTTTGGTGAATTACAGACGGGTAGGAGATCTCAGGGTCGGCCTCTACTACGATACAAAGATGTGTGTAAGCGGGACATGATTGATACAGGCATTGATAATGCACACTGGGAGCAAGTCGCCGCTGAACGTGTTGCATAGAGGGCATCTATCAGAAATGGAATAAAGACAAAGGAGAAAATGATTGCAGATAAAGCACACAGAGCGTGAGAGACGTAAGATGGTGCAAAACGGTGGAAATGACCATGTTTTCACATGCATCTACTGTGGGCAAACATTTGCAGCAAGAATGTGCCTTACAAGCCACACTCGCCACCGCCATGGGTCGTAGTTATTAAACCTTTTTGAAGCACAATGTACCAAACTATCGTCTGTCAAGACGGAAAGGTGCCAAAGGTGCCAATGAATGCACCAAATGCCAGCATCCCAAGTTACAGTGGTATCGCAGCCTTGAATGTAGTCCAGATTTAGCAATACACCATCCCTTTTTAGCCAGATCCGATCTTTCCAAACCAGTGCAGTTCAACATGATATTGATCAGGCTGCTAAATATATTTGTGCTGGAGCGGCAACCGTTGGTGTCGCTGGCTCAGGGGCTGGAATTGGCAGCGTCTTTGGAAGTCTGGTGATAGGCTATGCTCGTAACCCTTCATTGAAGGGTCAGATTTTCTCTTTGCCATCTTGGGATTTGCCCTGTCCGAAGCTATGGGTCTCTTTTGTCTGATGATGACTTTCTTGCTGCTGTTTGCATTTTAACACACTAGCCACAGATCTAGATACACATATTATTTCATGTAGTTTTAACAAAGGATACCACATGTAATGGTGTGTGTAACAAAGTAACAATAATATCTTGTTCATGCTTTGAAAGAATGGTGCTTTAGGCAACATAGAGTTTTAGAGTTTTAGAGTTTTTGCGTGAATTTTTCAGCTCATTTACCTGGGGAAAATCGGGTAAATTGGGAGTAATTGTATATAACTGCACAAAAATGTGATTTAGATGAGGTAGTCTTTGTGACACAGACTAGAGACTGGTGTAGATGAGGTAGTCTTTGTGACACAGACTAGAGACTGGTGTAGATGAAGTAGTCTTTGTGACACAGACTAGAGACTGGTGTAGATGAGGTAGTCTTTGTGACACAGACTAGAGACTGGTGTAGATGAGGTAGTCTTTGTGACACAGACTAGAGACTGGTGTAGATGAGGTAGTCTTTGTGACACAGACTAGAGACTGGTGTAGATGAGGTGGTCTTTGTGACACAGACTAGAGACTGGTGTAGATGAGGTAGTCTTTGTGACACAGACTAGAGACTGGTGTAGATGAGGTAGACTTTGTGACACAGACTAGAGACTGGTGTAGATGAAGTAGTCTTTGTGACACAGACTAGAGACTGGTGTAGATGAGGTAGTCTTTGTGACACAGACTAGAGACTGGTGTAGATGAAGTAGTCTTTGTGACACAGACTAGAGACTGGTGTAGATGAGGTAGACTTTGTGACACAGACTAGAGACTGGTGTAGATGAAGTAGTCTTTGTGACACAGACTAGAGACTGGTGTAGATGAGGTAGACTTTGTGACACAGACTAGAGACTGGTGTAGATGAGGTAGTCTTTGTGACACAGACTAGAGACTGGTGTAATGGGGCCAGAAGTCGACGCTTCCAGCGGACTGATTGTTGTGTAGCTATTACTGCCGCCTCTTCTGTGGAAATGGTTTTTTGTATTTATTATAAAATTCATGCAAATAAATTCAGTATCATAAGTTAAACATTAAAAAAAAAATTTAACAATAATTTTTGTGTGGCCTTTTACAAGCCAGATAAAAATGTGTTGTGATGAATTCTATGACAAACAATTTAACAATATTACTTTTATAATGTTATAAAAGTGTACGGAATAGTCTTCCTATGTCAACCACTTCAGAAGCAAATAGCTGCGGATATTTCGGGAGATATAAATGCGGAAGTGCATAAACTTAAAAACATCACGGACAAGTGGTTACTCCTGTGCAACCCGAAAGAACCTCTGCCACATTACGTGGACATGGAGTTGGACGGGGTAGAAGACAAGCTACACCGTCGCTTCATCACAGTTCCGGGGCGCCGTATAGCGTGTACAGTCTGTGGGGAGGACTCGCACTGGAGTAATAAATGTCCGGCCAAAGTACAAACCCAGAAGGGACCTAGATTGGCACAAAAAGTCACTTCGAACTCTCAGACAGATCAACATAGTAAGGAGGGTGCAGACGGTTTCCAGCTGGTCAGTCGGAAAAGGGGACGCTCAACCAAGAGCCTGTCTGACGGGGAGAGCTCGACACCTCCAGCCCGCCAAATACCTGTTACCATGCTGACGCCCCTCAACAACCACGACTACCCTACACCGCCTGAAGCGAACAGGTCAAACAAAAAGAAATGTGTAAGTAATTATACTGAACAGATATCGACCAGCGCCATGACCGGAAGAGACAGTGATAATATTAACACACCACCACGACAAAGAAACCTGTCAGATTCTTCTCCACGCCTCGTTATTGACTTAGAGATTTCAAGCCCGACGAAGGAATCTACTGAATATCTCCAGAAATGATAACATGAATACAGGCAATTTGAAACAAGAAACAAAATTATACTCAACCGTTTTAGTTTAGTCGTTTAGTCGTTGGATCAACATCACGGCACACGGTTTAACCCATAAGTGCTCCGTTTTCCTCCTGACTCAAACCTCAGAAACTCAGCTCAATGCACTAACTCCGTTGCATCGGCGAGGATCCTGAAATACTTTGGGTAGATTTTTAACCCGAAATTTTGCCCCGGCGGCGCCGTTAGGCTACTCTTTTTCGATTTCCAACTGCCAAGGGATATTTTACGTGCGCAACAATGGACACGGGCGTCCGATCTCACTACCCAGAGACCAGGGGGAATTTTATTACTGGAAGTCCAGGTGGATTTAAACAAAAATAAATCCCGGTCCTCACCGGGGCCTGAACCCGGGACCTCCAGCACTCGAGGCGGACACCATACCTCGAGACCACTCAGCCCCCCAATATACAATGTATACTCAATTCTCAATATTCCTAATTCGCCCCCCCCCCCCCCAGTACTCAACCGTTTCTTATATTACAACAAAAATGGCAGCGGAAATTAAAATAATGAGTATTAACATTCGAGGTATAGGATCCAAAATTAATCATCTTATACCACTCATACACAAATATAAACCTGATTTTATACTCATACAGGAAACTAACGTTAAAACCGACGAACACGCATCATATATCACAACATGCTTAGGTCTAAGACACTCATGTTTTAGTCTTAGTACTCAACATATCGGATTTTTATTTTTTTTTGCATATCCTTTACAGGACATCGCTGTCAACACCAGCATCTTTCAGCTGTATGTTGAATTCTTGGCAAGATTACGCTCAGTAGTTTGCCATTGCTTTCTGAGCGGCCGGTTCACATACCCCGTAAGTTACCGATGCGATTCGAACCACTGCTGATTCTCACCGTCATCACGTTACCCACGAGAGTATACGAGATTACGGAGAAAAACTTGTATCGTATGAAGTGTGAACTTGATGGGAGTGTGTGTCTGAACATTTATAGTATGAAGTGTGAATTTGATGGGAGTGTGTGTCTGAACATGGAGAGTATTAAGTGTGAACTTGATGGGAGTGTGTGTATGAACATGTATAGTATAAAGTGTGAAATTTATGGGAGTGTGTGTCTGAACATTTATAGTATGAAGTGTGAACTTGATGGAATAGTGTGTATAACACACAAAATAGTCGCTTGTTAAGGTTAGCAGAAGCCATAATGATCATTCTAAATATTCCAGTTTTGTGCAAACAGATAGACATGTTAGTCAGTTTAATATTACCGTGGTAGACAATTGACATTACTGTGCAAACATGTGTATATTTCAGCTTGAAGGAGTTATCTAGTCATTTTACTTTATATAGTGTCTAAACTATCTAGTGACGGCAAGTAGTCTTCTGTCTTCCTTTTCCCTCTTATTTGGATTGCTGACTATTTGAAAACTATCAGAGTCTTCATTTTTTTTTTTTGATTGTTTTTTTTAATGTGTTGTTTTCTTGTGTGTTCGTGTTATTCTGTGTGTTGATTTCAATATTGAAAGTTTGTGTCAGTTCTGTTCTTTTCTGTGGGGAAGTTGCTCGCACGAGAGGCGGGAAATCTTCTTGACTTAGTTAGTTAGTTAGTTATCAGTTGGGGTATCTTCGTTGCACTCCGGACATGTCCATAGGTGCTCAGATCCTCCCCCCAGCATATGCATCAGCGTCCGGTGGCTAATAGTGCCAGTTCTGTGTTGGTTGACGAGGCGCTTTGTTTTCCCGATGTACCTCTCGCGTCTGGCTGTGCCGATTCTTACTCCCAGGTCTTTCATCCTGGAAAGCGATGTGGAATCACTGGCGTCAAAATCCTCTGTTCTCGCCATATCTTTAAGGGCGTTAATAACATCGGCACGATCCATGGGCTGGCCATCTACAGGGGGTGCAGTGCCAGCCAATTTATCAGCTCGTTCATTTCCCTCGACTCCCGCATGTCCCGGGACGAAGATGAAGGTGACTTTGCGGACAACAGACTTCCGCAGCGACTCAGTCCACTGTCTACGTACAGATCCAGCTTCGACCTTCTGAATCATGCTCATTGAATCACTTAGTACACACACGTTGGTATAATGCTGTGATTCCAGCCATATGAAAGCCTGTGTAACTGCCATCACCTCCATCGTCATGCTGCTCGTGGTCATAGAGTGGGCACCACTGGATTCTTGAACGGTTCGGCCCGCTGAACGGGCTGTAAATGCCCACGCACTTCTCTGCTGCTTTACAACAGATCCATCTGTATAGATGAGCACTTCGGGGCTATCTGAGTGATCATAGATGAGCGCGTTAACCTCTGCATTGACAGCGGCAGGGTTCTGCTCTCTGCACCGTCTGTCGAGTGTGATAATGCAGGAGAAGGTACACTTAAAAGCTGGAGGCACCGGCACCCATTCCTTGCCGGGGTTGATACTGGTAAGACTGCAGACCTGTCCGACGACATCTTCCGCCCGACCCATCCATGATTTGCCCCTCTTTAGCCTGTCACCCTTTTCTCTGAATACAGCGTCATGCAGAGGGTGCTGCTCATCTGCACTTATTTTTAAGTATGCACGAGCTCTCCAGATCTTGATCCTGTGTTCCATTGTCGGGAAGTCAAGGAGGTATCTCATTGCTACACAGCTGGTGTCTCTCGTGCAGCCCAAAATGATGCGCATGGCTTCGTTTTGTACCTTTTCAAGTCTTCCAATCTGTGTAGGGCTGACAGTGAGGATGGCCAGGGCATACTCGATGCGTGAAAGCACAAGTCCTTGGAACAGAAGTAATAGCAGTCTTTGCTCGATATTGGCAGTCGCCATGACTCTCATTGCTGCCAAACCTTTTCGAGCCTTCGTTATGACATAATCGACATGATCTCTGAAGGACAGGCTACGATCAAGCCTCACGCCAAGATATGTCATTGACTGGGTTCTACTCAGAATGCTCCCATCCATTCTTACTGCCGGCAGGTCTGTTTTCACAATATGGTTGTTTAGTGAGAACCATGTAACCGTTGCCTTTGCAGGGTTGACAAGGGCATCGGCATCAGCACACCATGAGGATATTCGATCTAGTTCGCCCTGCATATAGTTGGCAACCGCCTGTCTATCTCGACCCTGTCGATACACGAGGATGTCGTCAACGAATGATAGAGTCCTACCCCTCCCATCCAACTGTTGTTCAGTGATCGGCACCGTATACACGTTGAATAGTACTGGTGACAGTGGTGAACCCTGCGGCAATCCTGGACATATCGTTATCGGCTCAGAAGACCAAATCCCGCATCTTAGCACCACCTTCCTTTGGAGTAGAA
The DNA here is from genome assembly GCA_963921405.1 of Cepaea hortensis. Lineage (NCBI taxonomy): Eukaryota > Metazoa > Mollusca > Gastropoda > Stylommatophora > Helicidae > Cepaea > Cepaea hortensis. Next base: position 16,359,773 of record OY992895.1, read on the forward strand.
CTGCAGCTATCCATCGTACAAGGTGAGGGTGCACTTTCAGTCTGAGGAGGGTTTGCATCAAGTGCTCGAAAGATACTCTGTTATATGCGTCCTCTAAGTCTATGGCGGCCGCACATGTCTCTTCTCTGACCTGAAATCCTTCGTAAACATCTTGAGCAAAGACCGCCGCATTCAGCCATGACTCTTTGTTGCGTCTGTATCCTCCAAGTGTGGGCGGGAAGCAGCCGAGCTGTTCCAAGTCCCAAGCAAGTCTGTGTGCTACAATTTTCTCCAGTAGCTTGCCAACAGTATTCTGCATCGTAATGATTCTGTAGCCGCTTATCTTGGAGTGGTCTTTGTTCGGTTTTGGCAGCGGCAGCAAGTAGCTGTGTAGCCATTCTTCTTTGACCTGACCCCTCTGGATACTGGTGTTGAATTCTCTTGCCAGTTCTTCCATGTCATCATCTGATATCACCATTAGGTCACCATATCGGATGCCGTCTGGGCCTGGGGCGGTGTTAGGTGATTTCTTGAGCATCGCACGCAATATGTCAACTGTGATTGTCCATTCTTCGTCTGTCCCGACCCCCTCGCACAACTGAGAGAGTGTTGTTGTGGTCCTCTGTCTGGCGGGCTCGTCTTTCTGGTCAGTCTGTTCTATGTAGCGTGCAAGAAGGGCCTTACCTTTATCCGCATCCGACTTTTTCCATGCGAGGTCTGTGCCTTGAAAGTCTGGAATACCCCTACGTTGTGCAGCACCGCTCATGCTCTTGTGGAGGCGCCAGAATGTCGTAAGAGATTGCTCGGAGCACACCTTCCTGCAGAACTCGTCCCATTTGTCGGCCTTGGCCTGTTTGGCGCAGGATTTGAATAAAGTCGTCGTCCTAACGACCTCAGTCTTCAGGTTCGCCAAATCAACCTGTGGCATGTTAGCCTTTCTGGCCTTTTGCCAGTCTTTGACAGCCTGCCTCTTTCCCAGCCACACCTTCTCGACCTCTCCATTCCACCATGGTGGCTGCAGCCATCTTTCTTGTCTCCTACGGGAGGAAATTAGTTTCCTTCTTCTGATCTTGCTTATGGCGTCTTGACCAGTGGTGTCGTACGGGAAGGCATTGGTCTTGTTTCTTTGACTCATGGCCCCGTCTTTCTTGATCAGGATGACACAAGGGTAGTGGTCACTATCGTGGTATCCCAGTGTGCCCCACCGGCACCTTGGTGCGATGGTGGGCGACACCAGAGCCAAGTCAATGATGCTGTCAGAGTCGCCTGGTCGAGTGGCCATTCTAGTGACCTTCCCATCATTCAGACAGATTAGGGCAGCAGATGCCAGGGCGTCCTCCAAATCTTCTCCCTGTCTATTGGTGATGCAATTCCCCCATTGACTGCCTCTGGCATTGAAGTCCCCGCAGTAGATGATATGCCTTTCATCCATATCGAACAAACTCTGCCATTGTCGCACGTCGACCTTCCCATTTCGCGCATAGACGTTAACGATTACAAGCTGCACTGGTGTCATTATTCTTAATGCCTGCACTTGCAGGGCATCGTTGTTCCAGGCGGACATATCGATCTCAGACACTAGTATGTTGTCGCGGACCAGAATGGCCTGTCCGAGGTGCCGCCTGTTAAGGAAACCCTGAAATCCCGCAACATTGACTGTTCCATCGGTGAGCTGTGTTTCTTGCAAGACTACAATATCGTTTCCGTAGAGTAGTTTTTCAAGAATGGGTCGGCGTTGACTAAATGATGCACAGTTCCAGTACAGTACTCGAATATTTCCGATACCCAATCTGTCACATTTTAAGCGCCTTCTGCGCGCGCCCGCCCTCTTACCACGTTGTGTCCTAGCTGGTCGTCTGGCCGTCATGTTAGGCTTAACTATCGCCACCGGGCGCCGATGATACGCCGAAAGAAGACCGGACGCGCGTGCACGAACTCCGTTGCACGGTCCGAACTCCATTTCACCACGAAAAAACACTTAATACATACACATTTCGGAAAAAACACGTTCCATTTTACGGGACTGGAGTGAGTTCCCTTGAGCAAGATGGCGGGACATCTTCTTGACTTTGTACACCAATTGCTGCTGCTGGTGTGTATGTGTGTATGTGTGTGTGTATATGTGTGTGTATATGTGTGTATATGTGTGTATATGAGTGTATATGTGTGTGTATTTGTGTGTGAGTGTTTTTGAGTGTGTATGTGTGTATTTGGGGTTGTATGTGTGCATGTGTGTATGTTTATGTGTGTATGTGTGTATTTATGTGTGCGTGAGTGTATGTGTGTGTGTATGTGTCCTCACGTGTGTGTGTAAGTGTGTGTATGTGTGTATGGGTGTGTATGTGTATATTTATGTGTGTGTATGTGTGTGTATATGCGTGTGTGTGTGTGTATGATGTTCGTGTATGTATGTGTATATGTTTGTGTCTGTATGTGTGCTTACATGCGGTGTATACGAGGTAGTGTGTATTTGTATGTTCTTGAGTGCGTGCATACCTGTGAGAGTTTTTGTAAACGATGCATGTATTATGCAGGTATATATGTCTGCGTGTGTGTTTATGAAAGTGCGTGTATACGTGTGTCTGCCTGTCTCATAACACGGTAACATGCATTGTTTATGTTACAAAATCCACTTAACAATGTTTTGTTTTCCCAATGTGAACGCAACATGCACAGTTGATGAACGGAAGATGAGTGATTGGAAGGGCCTAATGTAAGACGGGACTAGGTGTCAAATGTGTTACCCTTTGAAAATAAAGTTCTTTCATTCGTATGTTCTGTCTGTCTGTCTGTCTGTCTGTCTGTCTGTCTGTCTGAGTGTCTGTCTGTCTGTCTGTCTGTCTGCCTGTCGGTCGGTCGGTCTGTCTGTCTGTCTGTCTGTCTGTCTGTCTGTCTGTCTGTCTGTCTGTCTGTCTGTCTGTCTGTCTGTCTGTCTGTCTGTCTGTCTGTCTGTCTGTCTTGCCATGTGCGATCACGAGCAAAATCATGCATCTACATGGGATGCTTGTTGCAATGTTTAATGTATGATTCATTCAGTGATA
>OY992895.1:16367792-16470292 GCA_963921405.1 Cepaea hortensis
AGTCACCGCGAACTGTGCAGGTTAGGATTTTCTTCTTGCCCTAACCGGCATAATTAACAAACATATATTCAAAACCATTTGCACAACAAATCACCAAACAAGTAGGCCCTGGACGCTCATGTTTTATTTTAGGCATACACAAAATCGGGTCAGGTTCAGCTATACTGCAAGCATAAGACAGGTGGGATATTATTAGAACACACACAGATGACCAGGCGCGAATGTTCATAATACAGGTAGAAAATGCTATACATACATACACCATAGCGAACATACATGCTCCAGCAACTGACAATCATCAAACAATGTTTAAACATGAATAAGACACCCTGCTCACACAAAGATACAGAGGACAACGTGTTATCCTTGCAGGGATTTCAATTTTGTACTATCAGATGTAGATATTATAGGGGGAGGAAGGCAGGAATAAAGACACAATTAAGGAGAGGTGAAAGGAATGGAATTAACCAAACATATATGCTGCAGAATACCATAGACACGTACAATTTAACACACTCTTTCACATACAGACACGATGATAACATTGTAATAACACACAACAATATGACACAGCACATCAGCCATATTAGACATAATTTACACACCTGCAACACACCACATAATGTTCGGTTGAATGTACAGGGACTTCTCATTCTCAAAATGTTCAGATCTGATGGAAGGTCATTCCATAAGTGAGCACTCGAATACGCAAAGCATCTTTTGTATAAGTCCAACCTAGGTTTTGGAACATATAATAAATTTAAGCGCTTGCTGTTCATTGCATGAGATTGAATCAGTTGAAGAAACTGTGCGGTTTTGTGAGCTATTACTGTATTCACTAATTTGGCTTTGTTAAAAAGGAAATGCTTTCGAAGTGGTAGAAGCCTTAGATGACTATATACATTATTACTTTCAACATGCTTTGTGCCAGAAACTAGACGTATAGCCCGCTCTTGAAGAGAACAAAGTCGTTTCATATTGGACTTAGGGCAACCATCCCAGACTGTGGAACAATAATCGAGATGTGATTGGACATATGCTGTATAGAATATTTTTCGTGTGCTTTCGTCCGGAAAGTGCTGAATGCTAGCAAGTCGGTAAACATTTTGTGCCATTTTCTTGGTAAGGGCATGGACATGAGAGCTCCAATTTAAATATCTGTCAATAAGGTCAAAGACCTAATGTTTTATGTTCATTTACATTAACTATAGGTAAAGTGTCCATGCCGAGGACGAGCGTTGCCCCAATTATGGCTAGTGTATGTATTTTTTTGTTCGGTCGTTATTAAAATGGATTTGGTTTTGTCGATGTTAATTTGCACGTGGTATTCATTGCTCCATCTAGTAAGATAATCAATTTCTTTACATAAAGATCTTTCTAATTCACTACCGTCCTCTTGACTAGGATATGTGATACAATCGTCTGCAAATAGATCACACGTAGTATTGAGATATAAAGGAAGATCGTTAACATAATCTAAAAAAAGCAGCGGACCTAGTATTGAGCCCCGAATCACACCATTATTAAGCTGTGTGGGCCTTGATTGGCGGTTGTTGAAGGACACGACTTGTTGTCTGTCGGATAAATATGATGTAATCAGGTTCACCATATTGGCACTAATCTTCAGATGTTTCATTTTACTCATTAAAATATCGTGATCTACCATATCAAAAGCTTTTTAAAGTCTACAAACACCGCTCCACAAATGTTGCCATTGGTGATGTTAAAATGCCAGTTGTCGGTCATTTTTGTTAGAGCACTATGATAAGAATATTTAGGTCGAAACCCAGCCAGACTGTCAATTATTAGATCGTTTTTAATAAAATGATGTAATGTTTTATTACTTATGTGTTTTTCTAATGGCGTTGATGGCGATGATAGTACGGAATGTGTGTAGTTATTTCTGTGTGCGAAAGTATTTAAATATATGTGTGTTAATTGTAATGGTATAAAGTCTGGTTTGTGTGAATGAGTGTGATAATGTGTTGTAATTTTGTACGTATACCACACATATTTAAAGTAACAATTATTATATCACTAGTCATAGTAATTTGAGTAAAACAAATAAATGAGTTATAATTACTAGGTCAATTAGCACAGCAAGTTGTTTTCCCACAATCAGCACGTCAAGGCAAGCACGTTTCGCAATTACAGATGTTTATGCAAGTGGATCGTCTTGATCTTCGTTCTCTTCAATTGTGTCGGTGTCTACGAAGAGGGTGCCTGGTATGCTGTATATGTCCTATTCGTCTAGTACTTGTTTTTCTTCTTGTTCTGCTTGTTCATTTTCCCTTGTCTTGTGATGTTCGGTAATTTCTTTGGTTTTTACATTCTTTTTATTTTCGGTATGGTTCTAGTTGACAGTGTCTAAATCAGTGGTTCTCAAACGTTTTTGGCCAATGCACCCCTTTACCATTTGTTAAGAATATCACACACCCTCCCCTTCATACTTCCCCCTATAAATTCCCCCACCCCCCAGCCCCTTTACAGTATACGTAAAAAAGGAAGCTTTAATAACACATACTACAGTAGAACATGTCTAGACGTCTATATAAAAAGTGATTTGCAGGTCTATTTACGTTATAAAATGAATTTCAGAAGGGCGAGAAGTACAGCACCGTAAATTATGTAAGTAAAAAGGATATAAAGTAATTGGTTCTTGCATTAATGCGATCTTGAAATAATCTTAATCTCCCCCCCTCCCCCGCTTGGGGGGGGGGGGGAGGGTGAATTCACCACCGGTTGAGAACCGCAGGTCTAAACTGTCTAGTGATTGCATTAGTCTTCTGTCTGTCCTTTCTCTCTCTCTCTCTCTCTTTGTGTGGATTGCTGACGATGTCAAAAACGCCAGTCTTCAATTTTTTGGGATTGTTTTCTTATGTGTTGTTTTCGTGTGTGTTCCCGTCTTCTAGTGTGTTGATTTAACTATTGACAGTTTGTGTCAGTTTCTGTGGAGGAGTTTCTGGCACTAGAGGCGGGAAATTGTCTTGACTGTGTACAACAACTGCTGCTGTTTGTGTTATCGTTGGTCGTCTGCTAGGACATGTATGTGCCCAGTTGTTAGTTTGACCACACGTATGGCGATTGCCGCCCTTCTCCCTGACATCATAGTCAATACTCTGTGATTATTATTAGTAACCCCAGGTGTGTAGATTCGTATGTAATGGGGCGCTTCCTTTTTGGGGTTGCAGAGTGCACCCCACTTGCCAACCCTATTGTTCAGCTTGAAGACCTCAGCCTTGTCACCCTCTGTAACACTGTGCAACAATATTTTAAATTCCTTAAGGGAGTAATCGCGACAGGCAATCAGTGAATGGTCAGCCTGTCTCTTCCTTTCTCTAGATGCTCTTAGTGATATGTCTATGCCTAGGCTTGGAAAAGAGAACATTTTTCGTGTAACTTGTCATACACGGCTTTCTGCCCTTCTGTTGACAGTTGAAAGTACCACCTAGTTGGAACCTCGAACCTTGCAGGTTGATGATTCCCCCAGAAGGCACACCTCCTGGACCAGTTAAGGCACTAACAATAAATCTATACCAACCCCCCCCCCCTCTCTCTCTCTCTCTCTCTGTCTCTCTCTCTCTCTCTCTCTCTCTCTCTCTCTCTCTCTCTCTCTTTATCTCTCTCTTTCTCTCTCATTGTCTCTCTATCATAATAATCTTGCTTCTTTATGCCTACCAACATCATGTGTATTACCGGTGGTTGGATCTTATACAACCCCAAATAACACAAGCATTGGGTGATGTGATCATAAAATACGTGGTATAACAATCAACCTTACTGACTCTATTTCATAGGGATCAGTATGAGTGAAGCCTCGTATTTACCTAATCCGCATACCCTATGTGGCACATCTCTCTCTCTCTCTCTCTCTCTCTCTCTCTCTCTCTCTCTCTCTCTCTCTGTCTGTCTCTCTCTCTCTCTCTCTCTCTCTCTCTCTCTCTCAAAAATTGCCATATCATGTGTCCGCAAACCTAATGGCATATCGCAGTAACTATACCAACCGCTCTCTCTCTCTCTCTCTCTCTCTCTCTCTCTCTCTCTCTCTTCTCATATATACATTGCACATGTCCATGTACACTATTGTATGAATGACTGTTGAGAGTGTAGATGTATGTATGTGTGCTCACGCATATCATTCCACCCAGACTTTAGGACTCGCCTCACAATAACATAAAGGAGTGCATTATGTGATTTTGGTTAGTCTCACCATCATACTTGAGTGCACACTCCATTGCTCTTCAATATTCGACCACCAGGGCCAACCCATTCACTGGCACCCACTCATGCTTTGTTAGTACATCCACTGGGATTGCTCAGATACCATTCTACTATCACAGGTTGCCGTCCTACCTTCCTGCCTCCCCCTTCTTTCAGTGTGCTCACTGAACCGTTAAATCTATCACCCCTTCATCATCCTGCATCCTCTCCCTCGGTTGGGTATTAAAAGAAGACATCTGTCATATTCTGGGTTATACACAGCTCGGAATTCGGAGGTAAGTATGAACATTTTTTCCAATTTTCATTTTCTCGTCATTGCTTTCTTTTTTTCATCTTTTTGTTCTTTTTGTCCTGTATGTGTCGTAATTCTGTTATATAAAGCTGCACTACTTTGTGTCATTTTATATTGTTTACATTTTCACAGCTTTAGCGCAGTTTCACCGAATTTTAACAATAGAAAGCTGGTGTCGATTTCGCCGCAGCCCTAGGTTCAGTAATAGAGCAAACTACGGTACCAGGCTGGTGAAGTTACTAAAATTGGTAGTTCTCCCTTGGAACCATAAATGTAATGCTTGCTTGCTGCTTGCTTGCGTTTGTTGGGTGTGAAGTCAGCGTGAAGTCCTGTATGTTGGATGAAGACATCCTGTTGTCCAACATCAGTATGATGTCATACCGGACTGAAGATTGCGTGAGTATGACCTAGAAAATCTAGTTGAAAATTAGTGAATAATCCGGTGTTTCAATAGCGTAAATTGACACGTCAGAAAATATGCTTCCAACAATGCGAATTCACAATGTGTCAAAGAGTTTGTCAACTCTGTATCGAGAGTATATGAACCGTGGTTGTGACAGTTAGTCAGTTGCATATCCTTTACAGGACGTGGCAGTCAACACTAGCATATTTTAATTTGTGCTGTTGTGAACTCTTGGCATGTTTACGTGTAGTAGTTTGCCATTGATTTCTCAACGACCGGCACCCACAACATTTTGGCAAACAGAAGCAACGCAAGGCGGTCTGCTGCCAAATCTCCCGCAGCTGTATGTCGAACGTGGGTTTGCGGGATTACGAACTGCGTCCGTGACACCTTCACCACGGAGCAGGCTGGTTGTAACAGTGCACATGGGATTTGTGCTCGTATTTGAAGGTGATTGTTGTCCACAAGCGGTTCTCCTTTATCAGGAGAAGCCTGTACTCACACAAGCTATTAATTTGAGGGTGGTTGTGGCCTTTTACATTTTGTTCTGTTTTGTTCTTGACGGAGAAAATCTTTAATCCACATCTACACATGGTGAAAACAATCAAAATTACCGCCACAAAATTAATACCATTTATGTGTTTGAATAATCTGTAACCGAGAATATCTTTAATCCAGTTTGTAGTGAGCACTCGTGACCACAGAGGGGAAATTTAATCGGAAAGTACACTTGTCTAATGGGGTAAAGGACGGTAATCTTAGCCAAAAGACCGAGAATTGTTTTATTTTCAAACCTTTATTTTATACAAAGCAATGTACGTATATTTCCTAAGTGACGCGTGTTTCTTGTTTGTGTACATCACAGAGCGTTGCCGTTTGTTAGCGTTAAGTGTTATACCACATGAAACAAATACATACATATACATTTATGATAATATGACATTTATGGCATAGTTCATATGCCTGTCAAAAAATAATGAGACGTTAAAGATTAATAGCTTAGCGATGCCATTAAAAGGATATTTAATGTAATATCAAGGAGAAATAGAAAGATGTCTTTTAACATTTCCCACATGTAAGATAAAGCCATTACTTTTACATAATCTTAAAAGATATTTAAATTATTATCGAATCTTTTATGCTGCATTTTACCGTTGTTAATTTCTATAGAAAACTTTACACAAATTAAAGACAAAACTACAGTTATTTGAATCAAATAGTATATTTATCTTACTCAAAGTAATGTCTCTTGAAAATATTTTTTCCTCTCGCTTTCTTTTGAACACAAGCGTAAAGTCCATACACAATACTTCCAGTAGTGATGGACAGAATTTTGCGTTTGGAATAGCTTTCCTTATTACCAGTGTCCTTCGCCGTCAGGCAAACCCACTCCGACTTCAGGGGTACTTGTAATTTACGTCCCAAAGTCAAGGACGAGAGGTCAACATTTTAGTGCAACTGTCCGGTGTCACTGAAGTCCGGTGTAGAGGTTGAAGCCCTTACCTCGACATCAGTGCCATCATGCAAGTCCTCTTAAATTACAGCCATGTCTTATTTCATTGACTTACCCTATGGTATGGTTGGCTCATTCACAATAGGCAGTAAAGATAACCTGAGAAACAAATTGCCGACAAATACCTCCTTTTCACGCGAACATAATATTCATTTTGTTGTATGCAAGGGACATAACTCGCCAACTTTTTTTGTAAAGAAGCAATTAGTTATATCAGTTGTTAAATGTTTAATGTAATGACACTGCCTACTCACAGTTAACACGATAATTTAATATCCAAAAGTATAAATACTGCTACTGCTAAAATTGAATATAATGTACTTGTTAATGCAATATATACAATGTTTCAACACTGCAAGCTCCGTGCATGATGTTAACGACTTCCCCCAATGGTCGACCTGACATTCTTACTCTGGTTTCTCTTCACAACGTAGACATCTTTCGCCCATTTATTTGAAATTGTATTTCCTTGGATCAAGAAAAGGCCTGCGACAGAATTTCCCACACATACCTGCATAGGACACTAGAATTTTGTAACATAGGAGAATACTACAGGCAGTGGATACAGATCTTGTATAAAAGTCCTGAGAGCAGAGTGTGTGTGAACCATTCACTGACAGCTAGCTTCAGGCTCACGAGATCTGTAAGACAGGGATGTCCCTTATCACCACTCCTGTATGTGCTCACCCTAGAACCCTTATTAGAGAAGATAAGACAAGACACTAGTATTAAAGGAACCTTCCTGCATGGGATAGGAGAGCAGAAGCTCATCGCCTATGCAGATGACACTGCCTTCTGTCCCACCAGCAACACATCAATAAAGAATATACTCCACACCTTTACCCATTTTGGAAAAGGCAGTGGAGCCAAAATTAATGTACAGAAATCACAGATAATGGGTCTGGGAAAGTGGAAACAAAAGGCTGATTTCCCTCCAGATCTGAGACACATAGACACCATGAAGTTGTATGGGATCACATTTCCATGTGATCCCACAAAAACACACAGACAGACATGGCACTCACTGACCGAACAGATCACAGACATGTTACACATGTATAGGTACAAGACATCCACAATATTTGGTAGAAGCACAATAATCAACACATACACATTACCCAAAATAATATATTTAGCGACAGTACTGGACCCTCCCAAACAGACCGTCACAAACATAAACATACAAATCAGACGATTCATCTTCACCAACACAATACACAGCATTCAGCACAAAACTCTCATACAAGACAAGGGGGGATTGCACTACAGGACATCCAGACAAAAATACTGTCACTTAGAATCAGTCACATAGGTAAAATCATCAGACACCCAGAACAGAACAGACTAGCACTATACTACATAGGCCACAACATCAAACATCTCACACCTCTTAACAATGCAACTGCACACTAACCAGGGAAAACTGCCAACTTTCTATCAGACATGCATACAGGCAATAAAAGGACAAGAACAGTTAATACAGCAAACACACACACACAATATACAAACATTTAGTTAGAGAACAAGCACCATCACTAAAACTTAGGATTAAAAGAGGACACAAATACTTCATGACTGACTTCACATGCACCTTTTCAAACCTACACAACAAACACATAACTCCAAAAGCTAGAGAAATCATATATAGGCTGCTATACAATATGACCCCCACAACACAGGTAGAAGCATACATATCCAAACAATGTCAATTATGTAGAAACAACACACAAGAGACAGAGGAACACATTTATTATACATGTCCAACAATTACTGCCACACGCGCAACACTCAAACACCTCATACAAACGCACACAGGCAGACAAACTGACATATATAAAGCAATTTTTCTTAACACTATACAAAAGACAGCTAAGGACATACATACAAAACTACTGGTAGCACTTTCTTACTACAGACAACTTATATGGACCTGCAGAAACGTTGCCAGATACAAACACCACACATATAACACACAGTTAATTTCCTTTATGTACACACAACTATTTCCAGAGTAAATCATATGTATTCTTCTTTATTGTATTACAAATTTGGTATACATGAGTGCGAGAAAGAAAGAAGAAACTGTGAGTGAATGGAGAGTGAATGACTAAAAAGATCACATATGGTCAAAAGACCAATTAAACATCCCTTATGTAAAGAATAGTGGAAATATAAATGCTTGTTTTATTTGTTTCAAAATGATGGTTTCAACCCTTATAGATAAGGGGAAAAGAAAAAAAGGAGAAAAGAAAATACACTCCTCCCATTCCAAATCACTTTTTATGGAATGTTTGCTTTAAATGCACTTGTTGTGCTATACTACCACCACTACTAAGAGTATCACTTTAGTAAATATAATCACATATCTATTATACAATTTATTATTATTATTATTATTATTATTATTATTATTATTATTATTATTATGTCTACTATTATTATGATTATGATTATTATTATTATTATTATTATTATTATTACTATCATTACCTTACCCTTATTATCTTTAGTATCACTAATTTGAAAAGTATTAAGGATATCATCATTATTAATTTACAACTTCATCTCCCATGTCCCCCCCCCCCCACCTTGCTTAAGTTTTGTTGCTTTAGCTACTACCCCCACTGGTTTGTTTCAAACATTTGTCCTGCATGTACCATCATTAGAGTGATCATGGGGACATTGGTGGAGTGAAACCAATTGGTGGGAGGGTAGCGAGGGAAACAAAATGTAAAGACTTCCCCCTTTTCATTGTTTGTAGTCCATCCTTACCTTATTATCCTTAGTATCATTAATTATATAAGTATTACTGATATCATCATTTTTAATTTACAATTTCATCTCCCCGGTGCCCCCTTGCTTATGGTTGGTTGCTTTTGCTACTACCCCCACTGGTTTGTTTCAAACATTTGTCCTGCCTGTACCATCTTTAGTGGTCAGGAAAGGCATTGGTGGAGTGGAACTAATTGGTGAGAGTGTAGCGAGGGAAACAAATATGTAAAGATCTCCCTTTCTATTTGTCACCCCCTCTGAATCATGTGTGTGATTGTTGAATGAATGAATACAAAATCACAAATGGTTACCAAACCAATGATACTGTAAACACTTGTGTTAACACAAATTCTTGGTTAATTTTTATTAAAAAAAACAAAAGAGAGAGAAAAGAGGAAAATATGAATGAACCCCTACATTAAGGGAAAAAAAAACAAGGAGGAAAATATAACCCACTCCTCTACTCCAAGTATTACTAAAAACTGCAGTTTGCATTTGCATGTACCTGCTATGCAATGTTAACACCATTCCAAAGAAAATCATCCTAGCAAATGGAATCACATATTGTAAACATGTTATCATTTTCATAACTATTATTACCATTGCTGTTTTTTATAATTGCTGTTATTACCCTCAGTATGTCTCTTCTTGTCATTATTATAATTGTCATCATTAGTAATAAACAAAAACCCTTTCCCATATGCCTCCCCCCTCCCCTTGCTCATGGGTTGTTTGTTGCATTTGCTGATACCCACACCTGTTTGGTTCAAATATTTATCCTGCCATTACCATCATTGCCCAGAGAGGGGTGGTAAGGGCATTGGTGGAGTGGAACCAAATTGGTGAGAGGGTGGCAATGGAAACAAAAATGTAAAGATTCCCCTTTTCCCTGTTAACCCCCATTCACGTGTAAATGTGTTCAAGAAATGGAATATGCTAATGGGAAATTTCCTATGTTGTAATCACAAAATATCACAGATATCCCCAGAGTAAACACAAGTACACTTCTTTATGATTGTAAAATTTAGTACACATGAGTGCGAGGAAGAAACAAGAAGATGTGAGTGAATAATGAATGAATGAATACAAAACCACATATGCTTACCAAACCAATGCGATTGTGTAAAAATTTGTGCAAATACTGATGCTTGTTTTACTCTTTACAAAAAGTATTAAAAAAAAAAAAAAAGAGAGAGAGAGAAAGGGAAAAAATGAATGAACCCTTACAATAGATCCCAAAAAAATAAATAAATTAAGCAAGGAGGAAAAGATAAACAACTCCTTTTACTTCTACTATTACAGTTCTGTGGTGGTTTATTAATCTTCTTTGGTTCCTGCATAGTGTTCTTGTTTGGCCACACCTCTTTTAACTTGCTGCTCTCGCAGTCTGACCATGGATGTAGATATACAGTCATCACTTGGTTCCTGCCAACGACTTACTTCTCGTCGAGCAGTGGTTCTCAACCTTTTTTGTTAACCCGTGCCCCCCTTCACCATATTTTCAGAACGTCATCCTCCCCGTTTCGTATTTCCTCCTTAAAAATCCCTTGCCCCTAAACAATAAACGTAATAATAGAAGCTAAATATAATAGCACATCCTAGAACAAGTCTATACGTCTAATAAAACGTGATTTGCTGGTCTACTTACGTTATAAAATGAATTCCAAAAGGGTGAGCCGTACAGAACTGCAAAGTATGAAGGGAAAAACAATATCACGTAATCGGTTCTCGTATTAACGCGTTGAAATAATCTTAACACCCCCACCCCCCTCCCCAACGGAAGAAACCTTAATATTCCCCCCTCCCGGGGGTGGGAGGGAATTTCCCACCGGTTGAGAACCACTGAACCACTGTCGTAGAGCATTCAGTATATCAGCCTGGTCCATGGCTCGTCCTCCCTCAATAGTAGCCTTACATGCAAGCCTGTCAACCTGCTCATTTCCTTGGACACCCGCTTGCCCCGGCATGAAAATGAAACTAATCTTTGCCAGCCGTGACCGCCTCATAGACGCCAACCACTGTCTTCGGGCCCACCCCATCGCTATCTTCCTGAGCTTACTCATTGAGTCACTCATTGAGGGAAACATGTCCGAGAGAAGGTCTGTGTCTCGAGCCCACCCCATCGCTATCTTCCTGAGCTTACTCATTGAGTCACTCATTGAGGGAAACATGCCCGAGAGAAGATCTGTGTATCGAGCGATGTAATTGCTTTACTTACTGCCATGACTTACATAGTCAGATTAGTTGTTGTCAAGGCATAATCACCAATATCTTACTTCACAATTCTCCCTCCAACTTGAGCCGTAAAGGTCCATAAACTTCTCACTCGTCGAACGACCGATCCAACTGTGTAAATGACAGCATCATCCTCTAAAGAATTTTTGAAGATAAAAGCCTGTACTTCCTCCCGCACAGCAGCCTGATGTTTTTGGGGGGTCTGTATTTTTTGTCTAGTTGGATGCAAATTATAAAGGACGTACAGAACTCTGTTGGCACTTGTACGCACTTCTTGCCAAGTTCTAAGTCCTCAAGTGAACACACCTCTTGAAGAATGTCTTCAGCTCGACCAATCCATGACCTTTCTCTTTTTAACCTACTGCCCGTTTCCTTCTTAATTTCACTGTGCAGTGGATGTTGTGTGTTTGCATTGACTCTGAGATGTGCATATGCTCGTCAGATCTGAATTCTGCCCCCCCCCCCCCCCCCCCCCCCATGGTTGGAAAATCAAGAATGTATTCGCATCGCCCTACATCTCTAGGGTGTATAATACGCTTAGCTTCGTTATGTATACTCTCCATTCTTTCCATCTGCTTATGGCTGAGAGTCAGGTTCGTCATCGCATACTCAAAAACATAAATGACCAGGCCCTCGTATAGAAGACATAAATGGAGCCGCTCACAGTTTGCCGCTGCCATCACCCGCATCTCAGCAAACTCCGCTTAAACTTTATTACCACCTTGTCGATGTGCTCAGTATAAACACGGCTTCGACAAATCGTATCCCCAGGTATTTCATTGTCTGCGTTCTCTCTACAATCTCTGAGCACAGATGTACATTTGGTGTTGGAAGGTTGACAATATGTTTGTTCAAAGAGAACCATGTCACTGCTGCCTTCGTTGGGTTGACCGTTGCACCAGGTTCAACACACCACGTACTAATGTAAGTGAGTTCTGTTTGTAGTTTCACAGCAACCCGATCTCTATCCTTGCCCTGACGATACACTAACACATCGTTGGTATACGACAATGTCCTACCCGGTCCTGTGATCTGCTCACCAGTGGTTCTTACACTGTAGGCATTAAATAGCACCAGAGATAATGGTGATACCCTGTGGTAAGACTGGATATATTGTTTTTGGGTCAGAAGTCCAACAGCCACATCTAAAAACTACTTTCCGTTGGAAGATGGCTGCAGCGTGTTTCTTCCAATACATCTAAGCGTCTGCAAGTAGGCGTTGTGAGCAAGCCGAATGAACGAGAGAGAACGAACGAACGAACGAACGAACAGACTTTATTTTCAAAGGGTAACAAATTGGGCACGCAGGCCCGTCTTACATTCGGCCCTTCCAATCACTCATCTTTCTTTCATGAACAGTGCATAGGAAAAAAACATTGTCACATGAATTTTGTAAACATAAACAATGCATATTACTATGTTATAAGACACATCCACCACCCACCCACACATCCCCCATTCACTCCAACTCCCCCACCCAACCACACACACATACAATACATCCCCCCCCATCCACCACATTACTACATATCTCCCCACCCACACACACCTCTCATCCACCACACATCCCATCCACCCACACCCCAAGCACACATACATTCAATAACCCACACATCCCCCACCTACACACATCTCCCCACCCACTCACATATCCTTTACCCGTCCCATTTCCCACCAACAATCACTCACCCAATATCCTCCTCCACCCACACACCTCCAACCACCCAACCAAACACACATTCCTCAGCCACACACACATCTCCCCGTCAACTCACATATTCCGCACCTACCCACACACAAATTCCGCACTCACCCACATAATCTCCCATCTCCCCCAGCCTACTCACATATCCCGAACCCACACCTACAAACATCCCCAACCATCTCCTAACCTGCACACACTCACCCACCCACATATCCTCTACCCACCCACACATCCTCTACCCACCCATCACCCAACCAAACATCCCTTAACCACACACCCTTACTCATATACAATCACCCACCCACACATCCTCTACCCAACCACACATCCTCCACCCAACCACACATCCTCCATCCACCCATTCCCCCAGCCACACATCCCTTAACCACACACCCTTACCCATATACACACACATCCCCACCCACGCACAATCTCCCCACCCATACAAACATCCCTCACACACATCCCCACCTACCAACACATTCCCCATTCACAAACACACACCTCCCATCCACGCACACACAACCCATACATTCATCCCCTCACACATCCCTAGACACACGTACTTATCCCTCAACCACTAACACTCACACATACCTTACCCGCTCATCAACACATACATCTCCTATCTACCCACCCACACTCACATATCCCAACCACCCATCTAAGCAAACATCCCCCACCCTCAAACACATCATTCACCCACCCACAAACCCAACCACACCTTCACCCACCCACACAAACATCATTTATCCACACCCAGCTCCCCTCCCACACAATACCACACCCACACACATCCCAAAGACACATCCCTCACCCACACACAATCTATCCACACATCTTCTACCCATCCACACATCCCCCAACTACAGTCACCCTCACTACCCACACATACATCCTCCATCCAGCCACACACACCCCACCCAGCCAGACATATCCCCCACCCACACACACATCTCCAAATCCATCACCCACACTCATCACGCACCTCTCCCCCAACCCACACACATCCCCCACACACATTCACCCACACATCTCTCACCCACACACACTCCCCACCCATCCACCCAAACATCCCACACCCACATACACATCCCCAAACCCACAACCACCCCCACCTGCACACATCTCCCACCCACCACATATCCCCACACCCACATCTCCCCACCCACACATATACCCCCACCCATCCCATAACCCACCATCAATCATCCACCAACATATCCTCTTCCACCCACTCACCCACAACCACCTAGACAAACACACATCCCCACTCACAAACACATCTCCCCATACACCCATACATCTCGCACGCACCTACACACAAATCCCCCACCCACCCACACAAACCCACCCCGCCCACCCACACACATCACGAATCCACCCACACACACATCCCCCGATCCCCCAACCTACTATTATGATCAAACTCCCACACTTTACACACACATACAGTGACGATTGTCGTGAGCATTGTCGCAAAATTGTAAAGAAAATGGAGAAAGATTGTACATATATATTTTGTAACTTAAAAATTAGTGATGCAATTCAACTCTCTCTCTCTCTCTCTCTCTCTCTCTCTCTCTCTCTCTCTCTCTCTCTCTCTCTCTCTCTCTCTCTCACTCACTAGCGCTCTCACTCACATTACAGTAATGTTATATTATACATGATAAAATCAAGTGTCATACATACAAAATGATAATGTGAAAGATGAAAATACACAAAGAATATGGAATGGCATGTTACAGGACATGCGAGCACTGAATTCTCTCTCTCTCTCTCTCTCTCTCTCTCTCTCTCTCTCTCTCTCTCTCTCTTTCTCTCTCTCTCTGTCTCTCTCTCTCTTTACATACTCACACTCTCACACTCATTCACTCTCTCTCTCTCTCACTTACACTCACTAACTCTCTCACTTTCTTTACAGTAATTTACATGAATTCATTTTATGCATGTTAAAATCAAGTGCATCAAAATGATAATATGAAAAAAAATGAGAATACACAAAACATATGGATCAGCATTTTAGATGACATGCATGCCCTCAACTCTCTCTCTCTCTCTCTCTCTCTCTCTCTCTCTCTTGTCTCTCACTCACATGTACATACACACACACACACATCATACCCACGCAATACACACACCTGCACACATCCATATACTTACTCACACGTACTCACATAACACCCGAATATACACTCCCTCGCATACACTGCATGCATGCACACTTACACATACACATACAAAAATATACAATACATACACGAGCACACACACACACACTCGTCCATACACACATACACACACGCACATGCATATAAACGCATATAAACACATGAACGCACACCTTAACACACGTACAGACATACACACAGAGTCACACACAGATGCACACATGTACACACATATACACCTATACACACATCCAGACATGCACACACATACATCACACTTTCTCATGCACTCTCTCATTCAACCACGCTCTCTCTTTTACACACTCACTCGCTCTCACACTCACTCATTCGCGCACATACACGCATACCTACAAATTCTCTCTCACTCACTCACGCTCCCTTACTCACTCATTTACTCGATGACTCTCTAACTCACACTCACTCACTAACTTTCACACTCTATCACACAAACAGGCAGACACACAACACACCCACTCTCTCCGATTCACTCATTCTCTAACTAAATATCTCACACATACGTCCACACACTCACTCACTTTTACACTCACTCAGGCACATGCGCATGCATACTCTCTCACTCTCACTCATATTAATTCTTCCACTCACACTCTTTCTCACTCACTCTCTCACCCACTGTCTCGTTCACACACATACAGTGAAGAATGATAGTGGAAAAATGATACTAGTAAGTGACTTATGGAGGCATATAGTCGGTATGAAGTAAGTATTGAAAGAGTTTTCGGTTGAATGTGTAGGGACTCATTGGTATTTTCAGTTCTGGTTGAAGGCTATTCCACAAGTGAGCACCAGAATATGCGAAACAAGTTTTGTATAAGTCCAATCTAGGCTTAGGAAGCTGTAATAAATTTAAGCGCTTACTGTTCATTGCATTAGATTGAATTAACGGTAGAAGATACTCTGGCGTATTTTCAGATATAATTTTATTCACTAATTTGGCTTTGTTAAAAAGAAAGCGCTTTTGAAGTGGTAGAAGTCTTAGATGGCTGTATAATTTATTACTTTCAACGTGCTTTATGCTAGAAACTAGACGTATAGCGCGGTTTTGAAGCGAACACAATCGTTTCATATTAGATTTAAGGCAGCCATCCCAGACTGTGGAACAATAATCGAGAGGTGATTGGATATAGGATGCATAGAATATTTTACGTGTGCTTTCATCCAAAAAGTGTTGAATTTTTGCAAGTTGGTAAACTTTTTGTGCTATTCTCTTGGCAAGGGCGTGAACATGAGGGCTCCAGTTTAAATGTCTGTCAATTAAAAGACCTAATGTTTTATGTTCATTTACATTAATTATAGGTAACGTGTCCACGTGGAGCTCGAGCGGTGTCCCAGTTATGGCTAGCGTCTGTAGTTTTTGTCTGGTCGTTATTAGCATGGATTTAGTTTTGTCGATGTTAATTAACATGCGATTTTTATTGCTCCATCTACTAAGGTTATCAAGATCGTTTTGTAAAGAGCTCTCTAAGTCACAAAGGCTCTCTTGACTTGTGTAAATAGTGCAGTCATCCGCAAATAGATCACACGAAGTATTGAGGTATAAAGGAAGATCGTTAATATACACTGCAAAAAGCAGCGGACCTAGTATTGAGCCCTGAGGCACCCCAAAATTAAGTTGTGTGGGTCTTGATAGACAGTTATTGAATGACACTACTTGTTGTCTGTCTGATAAAAATGACGTAATTAGGTTCACCATATTGGTGCTAGTCTTCATGTGTTTTAATTTTCTAATTAAAATATCATGATCTACCATATCAAAGGCGATTTTAAAGTCTACAAATACTGCTCCACAAATGTTGCCATTGTTGATACAAAGATGCCAGTTATCGGTCATTTTTGTAAGGGCACTATGGCAAGAATATTTAGGTCGAAACCCAGATTGACTGTCAATTATTAGATCGTTGTTAATTAAATGATGTAGTGTTATTTTATGCATGTGTTTTTCTAATGGCTTTGATAGCGACGATAGTAAGGAAATAGGTCTATAATTACCCAAGACGCTAATATCAGTTGAGCCATTTTTAAGTAGAGGATACACTTTAGCAACTTTAAAGGCAGATGGAAAGTAGTTTTTGGATAGGCACTGGTTATATATGAACGTTAAGGACTCACTAATAATAGGTGCAGCACACCGAAGAATTCTATTACTGATACCATCTAGGCCTTCTGAATTTGTTGCTTTGAGATTTGAGAGATATTTATATACTTCTGCAACAGACATCAAGGGATTCTCAGAGGGAATATTTCTAGAGCACTTCCCTTCACAGAATGATGACAGTGAACTTAAATTACATACTGAGTCTGGTATTGAGGACTTTAGATTCTCTATTTCTGATTGAAAGAAGTAACTGAAATCCTCGCATGTTATAGAGTTTGGTATTGCTGACTCTGAAGTGTGTTTCTTGTTGGTTAGCGAGTTAATAGCCTTCCATATATTTGTATTATTTGATTTATCTACAATTAAATTTTTGAAATGATCTTTCTTTATCCTACGAATTTCATATTTAACTTTATTTCTTAGTCTGCGGTAATTGATAAAATCTTTATTTTTGTGTGCTGTATCTCGTTCTCTCATGATTTCGAGAACTTCGCTAGTGACCCACGTGGACTTATGTTAATTCTTGACTCGAACTTCTTTGACTGGCACAGGTTTATCAAATACATTGTATACTGCCTTTGTCCAGTAAGCTAGTGCATCATCCAGATCAGGAAGTTGGTAAACATGTTCAAGGGCTGCATTTTTTAAGTCGTCTAAAAATAAATTTTGGTTGAGAGCTTTAAAGTTTCTAAATTTGATGCTCAAATGTTTATTTTTAGGAGTTTTGAACCCAATTTTTGACCATGTACAACATATTGGGTAATGGTCACTAACTGCACTAACAGGAACAGAACATTCGGTAATATTAACTGGACAAGTGACATATATATGATCAATTATAGTTGAGGAGGTGTCTGTAACTCTTGTGGGACGATTTATTAGTTGTTTGAAATTGTAAGATATAATGATATCTTCCCATGTCTGGTTGGATTTAGTAATATCTATGTTAAAGTCACCTAATATCATGACTTCTCTACCTGCTGTAAACACCCTATCCATCATTGTAGTGAAATAGTCATACCAACTATACCCAGCACAGGGATTTCGATATAGGTATCCAATGAGAAACGGTTGCTGGCTGACTGGCTTCACCTCTAACCAAACACATTCTATCTCTTCTATCTCGAGATCACTTCTACGGGAACAGTTGAGAGAATTTGAAATGTATACAGCAATACCTGTCTCTAATTTTTGATTTGCGTCTCTTCAAATTACTTTAAACCCCTTAAGAGAGATTTCAGAGTCGGTTATTTTGTCGCTGAGACGACTTTCTGTGATTCCAAACACATGGAACTGTTTGCACAGTATTACTGAAAGCTCAGGTAATTTATTGAGCAAATGATAGCTGTTGAGATGGCCTATATGTAGACCATCTTTGTTTAGCCACTGATCGTGATTGGCGAACATTACAGAATGAAAAGATGATGTCGCTTGTGGTAGAAAAATTTCAGAGGTTTTGAAACTTTATTTAGTGGTAGTTACGACTATTAGAGGGGATAGGAAAATGTCTGCGATGGAGTGACATCATTAAAGCTTGGTGCAGAGCTGCAGGATTGTATTGCATTAGCTGTTGAAGTTGACAATTCCACTGATAAGAGTGTGGATTACCGTCCAATGAGGGACCACTGCTATGAGAGCTACTGGAAGTGCCTACATTGGAAGCAGGCATCGATGGCACTGAAACATTGTTTATCGGTGTCCCATTTGACATACTAGGTGGAGACTGTTTATGGGCAAGGGAGGAAACAATGCACCATAGTTAGCAACATTGGGATTGGAGCCTGGGTCGCTATTTACAGCCTTGTATTCCTGGGGAATAGGCAAGGGTGGTGTGGGCAGAGGTTGAGTGTTTTCTGAACACTGAGAGATGGCTACAGCCGGAGGTGAAGATCGGTTTACTCTTGTAACTGAAACTGGTTCTAGTTGTTGTGTACGTTCAGGATATTTTATGTTCTTCGCTAGTATGCTAGTTCCTAGTTTTGAATAGAGAGAGAGAGAGAGAGAGAGAGAGAGAGAGAGAGAGAGAGAGAGAGACAGAGAGAGAGTGGGAGAGAGAGACAACGAGAGAGAGAGACAGAGACACACACAGAGAGAGAGAGAGAGAGAGAGAGAGAGAGAGAGAGAGAGAGAGAGAGAGAGAAGTCACAGTCACAGCACCAGCCACAACATACCATCTAGACATCAAATTTAATAATAACACCCCATCAAGGGACATGGCAGACATGCGGGGCTCGTCACAACTGAACACCAAGGAATCAACAACGGGTCATCATTACTACACAGGAAATTAATAGCTACCCGTTCCTGACTCACATATTGTGTTCTAATAATATCCCACCTGTCTGATGTCTGCAGTATGGCTGTACTAGACCCGATTTTGTGTATGCCTAAACTAAAGCATGAGTGTCTGAGATGGAGCTGTATGGTGATTTGTTATGCAAATGTTTCTGAATGTATGTTTGTTTCTTGTAGTAGTATAAAGTCTGGTTTGTGTTTGTATATGAGTGTGATGATCGTTTGTAATTGTGTACACATACCACTAGATCAGTAGTCCCCAATTCTTTCAAGCAGAAGGCCACATCTATTATTTTCGGTAGTTAAGCTGGCCACAAAGTTATAACATTATAAAAGTCGTGCAATATCATTCTTACCTTTCTTAACTTTCGTCAACAAAGTTCTAAAACTTTGAAGGCAGTCGGTGTCAGTAATACACTTCGGTCATTTTTTTGGTTTAAAATCAAAAGTTCATTTAACAATAAATTTTTAATCAGTTTCTAAAATCGATATTAATGTAATTAATTTACAATTGTAACTGTTCTTCATAACAAGTTACTTAAGTTTAGATGCAAGTTTATAAATGTCTGGAGACAAATCTGTCGTGCCCAAGATCATAAGAGCAGCTAGGTTACAGTCGGTGAGTCTGGAACGTTGCTTGTTTTTCTTTTTTAATAACGACCATTGCGGACAATGACTGCTCGCATCTGTAAGTCGAACCACAACGACAAACGTATCTCTGGGCGTATGAACGATAGTGATCACATTGTTCGACAAGGAATAGTCGCCAGAATGAAATCTTATGAACAGCTGAAGATGAAGCAGGCAGCTCCAGAAATTTAAATCTCAGTGCAGAATTGCCTTTCAAATCAATTAATTCGTGCTGAAGGTTTTGCTGTAATTGACAGAACTTGGCATCAGGAAACACGAACGGATTTATGGAGATGGCAACATTATCATCCTCTATTGTGAACTCTTGAAATCTTGACTGAAAGATATCCAGAACGCTTTAAACTTTTAATTTGTGCTTAACAAGTCACATTTCTTTTCCACCACAAGCGTATTCAGAGTTGGAAACGCCTCTAAAGTCCCTCCAGTCAGCTGTCCGATAAACAGTCATAGCCTTATTTTAAATGAAGAAATGTTATCTCACCAATTTGTGAATAGTTCCCCCCTTCACCCCTCCCTCATCGGATGCTCGCATTTAAAGAGTTTGAATGAGACGTGATGTCCACCAAAAATTCCAGGTCATTAAGCCAGTCATCGTTCAGCAGACATTCCCGTTCTGTAGGCAATTCATTTATTTCATACATAAATAGATAGACACTATGCTCAGAAACGTGACGGAACTTTTCCTTTATATAGCCATCTGTCGCTTCTCGTCCCTGGAGGACAGTGGAATCAACAAACACACCTTTAAGATCCTTATACTTGGGAATTATTGACATACTTTTGTCTACACTCCTCCGTTCTCTCTCTCTCTCTCTCTCTCTCTCTCTCTCTCTCTCTCTCTCTCTCTCTCTCTCTCTCTTATTCCTTCATAACATACCCTGACAACAGTTTCCTCCAACAATTAATAAAATATTTATTGCTGAAAACTATGTCAGTTGTATGTATTGAATGTGTATATGTAATTTGTAGTGTCTTCTATTGTGAGTGCAAGATAGGACTCTGAATGTCTATGCTCCGTATCACATCTCTCATCTGCATACGGCCAAGCAACAAGACATCACACATATATGGACAGCTCTCACCCTGGATGCTCCGTTCTGCTTGAGTCTGGACGTAATCCAATATTGAAAAACTGTTCACGTTTGATCACTATAAAATCCTGCGATTATGATAAGTTTGAATTCAGCATATTTCCCTTTCTTGGAAGATAGTAAAATCCATCACGGAAAACACATCACCACTGTCTACAGTTAGATAATTGGCAATGTGGTAGGCCTGGAAACTGTTCTTAAGTTCTCCCTGGTTCTTGTATATGAGTAAACCAGTCACCTATATTTAGCGTATGTCACTTTGCCTTTATAGAATGAAAGTCCTTTCCATGGTTTTCAAAGACCTGTTATTTGCAATTCGTTATGTCGGCCCACGATTAGTGAATGGCTATGTTAAGTTGTTCTAGTGAAGTACTTTCACTGCACAAGTGAAGTACCGTTCTATAATCTTATTTCTTAAGGTGAAGTGCTGTATCTCTGCACAAGTGAAGTAACGTTCTTATCTTTTCTGAGTATGTCAGGAGTTTTTGTAGAACCTGTGGGTGATATATATAATCAGGTGATATGAGTCTGTTTCAGACTAATTCTTATGTGATAGCCTTTCTCCAGCCATACTCAGACGCTTCCGAAAGGTACTCTGACATAAGACAGATGAGTTCACTAAAGTCTAAACAATTAGCTAAAAGAAGGAAATGGTAAAAGGCACGCACAGACACCTAGTTCCCTATGCTAGACTATTAAGCTAAGGCTAGATTACCTTATATAATCTATGTTAGTCCATGAATCGAAATACACAAGCACAGAAGCACTAATATCCCATCGCCTTTAAACAATAAGGGACTAGTATTTCTATTATGTTTCAGGACGCATAGATCCATTCTCCGTCCAGTTTGGTAGCACACTCCCCACAAAACCCAGTTTACAACTATTTATACTCAGCTTCCAATTCTCCGTTCTCTTTTGATGTCACTACATCAACATTCTAATTTGCCGTGATTCCCCCAACAAAGGTTTGTGAAGTCACGTATTCGTTCATTGACGCTCCGTTTCGGCTCCTCCGTTGTGTCCCGCGTTCCTCATTCATCGTACATCAAAGAGTCTAACTCTTTGATCAACGTCTTCGTGTGTTCCCCACCCCGACGTCTCCGCGTTGTTTTGTCCAGTGAAATCGGCAGTCAATGACCCCTCACACTGTATCTTACTTCTATACCATTCGGTCAATGACCGTCCATTTGTCCTATCCTCAGACTGAAGTACTAGATTAGTATTCTGACTAACTGTCAATAATTTTCCCTTTCTTATATATTGCAATATATGTTATATGTAATATATCAGGGAATCACTAAACTCGCAGTATCCCGTGACACCATCTGACATCACAATGTTACAGTTGCTTACCATATTCCCCTTTCATGTCTGATAGAAACCGTCCGAACTCACGCCTGTTCAGTGCCTTACTTAGAGCTTCTTGGTGAATGATACAATGATATTTTAATATAGTGCGGCCAAGAATCTGTTCCAATAATGCTAGACATCCAGAGTTTTTACCCGTCAAAGCCGGAGCAGCGTCGAAGTATACACTGTCCAATTTGGTCCATTCTATATTGGTTTTCCTTACACACAACTTAAGATTTTTAAACAGATAAGTCCCTTTGGTAGTTGCATGCATCGATTCAAGTCCTAGAAGTTCTTCAATGACTTCAAACATTATCGTTTATTGCTCGAACAAAAACTGCGACCTGAGCTGTGTCAGAAATGTCAGTGGATTCATCCATTGCCAATGAAAAATTTACAATGTTTGATATGTGTTGCTACTAGACGATGAACATCGTTGATTAATTCTTCAACACGCCTGGCCATATTATTATTAGACAAAGGAATCTGATCAAAATTTGTTTCACACTTTTTATAGCCAAGTATTCTAGCAGCAATTTTAAGGGAAGGCTTGATTATTTCTTCTGCATCGGTTAACTGCTTCTTTTTGCGAGCCAACAGAAGAGCGACTTAGTACGAAGCAACAACAGCACTCTTGTTCTGTTCGTTAGCCTTGGTAAAAATGACTGCTGCCTGGTCAGAGAACTTTAATTTCTAGCTATGCAATCTTTCCTTAACTCCGAATTGATCGGATATTGAGCATTTATGTTTGAATGTGTGGTCGTGAAGTATCATTACAGATTAAATTTTTTTGGTAACAGAAACACAAAATCCGCAGATTAAGCAAACTGGTTTACCACTACGGCTAGACATAAACATAAATGTCTCCGTCCAATCTTCGTTGAATTCACGACAAACAACGTCTTCACATTTTCTATGTTACCATTGTTTGATTTTATATTTCCACACTCATATTTATAGGTTTTAACGGTAATTCGTCATTTGAAAAAAATATGATTTCAACACAATACTACTGACTCTACTAAACAGTTGTAACAGACGACAACATGGCCCCTTGCGCACTCTGATTGGTCGATAAGGCTGGGATATGGGAATCTCATAACGTTTCGTTGTGAACTGAAGAGGCGTATTTGATAATATCTGAGCATAACAATCACGAGCAGAGAAAATTATCGCACGCTGAGGGTGCATTTTTGAAATTATTAAAATATATTATATTAAAAAACGAGGTCTCGCGTGCCACTTTCTGACAGCTGGCGGGCCACAAATGGCCCACGGGCCGTGGTTTGGGAACCTCTGCACTAGATCAAATCGCACAGCAAGTCGTTTTCCAAGATGGACACGTCTAGGCTAGCAATACTTCCAGTAACAAATGTTTATACAAGAGGATCATCTTGATCCTCGTTCTTGTCACTGGCGACGGTGTCCTCGAAGAGAATGTATTTTGTGCTGTGTATGTCTTATTCGTCTTGTACTTGTTTATCCTCTTGTTCTTCTTGTTCGTTTTCCGTTGTCTTGTGATCTTCTGGAATGTCTTTGGTACTTTCTTTCTTTTCCGGTATGGATTTAGTTGGTGAAAGATCGTCTGTGACAGTGTCTAAACTGTCTAGTGATTGCATTACTCTTCTGTCTGCACGTTTTCTCTTTTTTGGATTGCTGACGATTTAAAAATCGCCTGTCTTTATTATTTGGATTGTTTTCTTGTGTGTTTCTGCCTTGATGTGTGCTGATTTGACTATTTTAAGTTGGTGTCAGTTACGTTCTTTTAACGTGGAGGAACTTCTCTCACGAGAGGGGAGAAATCTTCATGACTTTGTACATCAATTGCTGCTGCAGGTGTTATCAGTGGTCCTTTGCTAGGACATTTATTTGACCAGTATTTATCTTGACCACACGTAGGACAATTGGCCTTTCTCCCCGGCATCGTTATCAATACGCTGTGATTATTGTTAGTAACCCCTGGTGTCTAGATCCGTATGTAATGAGGCACTTTCTTTTTGGATTGCAGAGTGCACCGCACTTGCCAGACCCATTTTTCAGCCTGAAGACTTCAGCCTTGTCATCCCCTGTAACACTGTGCACCAGTTTTTTGACTCCTCCAGGAGTAATCGTGACAGGCAACCAGTGTATGGTCAGTATGTCTCGTTCTTTCTCTAGATTGTCTAGTGATATATATATATATATATATATATATATATATATATATATATATATATATATATATAAAGAGAGAGAGAGAGAGAGAGAGAGAGAGAGAGAGAGAGAGAGAGAGCCAAGAGCCGGGACTCACTCACCATAACTGACATCTTGGTTTCGTGTCTAGGGATTAGAAGATTCTAGAAATATCACAACAGGCTCGCTAGCTCTCTGTAAGAATCTTTCGTGCACACAACACAAGTCCATAACGCGTCCTCAGAGTACATGAACACTTTATTACATCACAGCCCTTACCGTGGTCGCCATCATACCCCACCAGCATCTAGCCTTCCAGTGTTCTGGGCATGGCCATCCCACCAACTGTCTTGCAATAGTGTGCACATAATACCGCTAATCGGTGTTTATTTCTTGTGATTGGTGGACACTCCAGAATCTACCAGTAACAGCTAACTGTTAATAATAGTCTCTACTTACATTACACAAGTCCCCAACGTGTCACGGCGTGTTTCTCTAGCCGCCATTCACAGTGTTCACAAAACGAAATCAGCTCTCTGGGCCATCGGCAGTCGGTTACTTCAGTTTACTGCCTCTTCCCTCATAGACTGTCTTGACTTGACCACCGACACTCTTTCCCAGTTAACTGCACTTGCATAACTGTAATCTTCGCAACAATGTCGAGCGCAACCTTCTTCCGGCTTTTGACCTGGGCGCGTCACGTGACTACATTAGCTCTGCCCACTAGTCTGCCCGTCTTCGCTTGCATATTTTAACTGTGTGTATACAATACTTTCTACGCTTGGCACCCTTGCTGTTTTTCGCGTAATCCATCTCATTGCATATATATATATATATATATATATATATATATATATATATATATATATATATATATATATATATATATATATATATATATATATTCCATTTGGCACCTTGCCGTATTGACAGACGATAGTTTGTGCTTTAAAAAGGCATAATAACTTTTACCTATGGCGGTAGCGCATGTGACTGATAAGGCCAATTTGCGCTGTAAATGTCCGTTCACAGTGGGTGCTTGTGAACATGTGGTCATTTCCACCATCATGCACCATCTTACGTCACATACGCTCGGTGTGTGACTTATCTGCAATAATTTTCTCCTTTGTCTTTGTCAGGGTCTTAAACCTGGCTCGTTATACCTAACACATATAAGACAAGTACAAGTACAACATGATTGGACTTGAGACACAACGACACGTAGTTCAATGGATTTATTTACAGATCACATGCAATACGATCTAGTTGTGCATGGAATGATCATCACAATACATAAATAATATATATCACTACACTTACAGACAACCCACAGCTTACAGTCTATCTCACAAGATATACAAGCACTCGACTTTCGGGCACAGAACTACACAAGCCTTTCTCTACCCACACGTCAGTCCGGTCCGAGTACCCAAAGCTGTCTCTTGTCTCTCACAAAGCGCTTGCCCTCTATGGCTGGACGCGCGAGGACTGCGTGCGTCTTGCTTTGTCCTTGCCTGACCGCTGGCTGTCACGTCAGCCAGCAACCTCGCGGGCAGGTAACTAATACTCGCCTGGCGGGCGTAAAGATGTTCCTGCATACCGGCAACATTCAAGACTCTGACACGCTCCCCCGGGGCTTTTCATGAAAGATGTCATCTTTCATTTATACTCTATATACATACCGGGTTAATATTTTAACCATGTCAGAGTCGACCTTTCTGTTGTTATATACATTGGTATGGAAATACATAATAATACATATATTGGCATAGAAATACATAAGAAATGCAAGTTGTATTTTAAGACATGTGTTGTTCAATCTTTACCACTTTCCAAGTTTCATCCACTCGATGGACGTTCACCTGAGTTGCAATATTGACCCAGTCAGATCGGTAGCAACAGCTATCCAGCAACTACCTCGCAACCTCAAAAAAAAGTAATAATATGCTTTTTGAAACAAAAAAATCTGGTAAGACTTTAAAACGACTTTTTTACAAGCCGCATTTAACGCTCGAGCTCCGACCTCATTTGGCCGGGAGCCCTTCCGTCGGTCCACAACGTCGGTAAACCTATACCATGCCCAGTTGACGACTACTTGGCGTGTTAATAATCTGGCAACAACTTGGCTATTTATATACAACACATATTCGTATACATTTCAATTTATCGCCCTTGGTGTAATAATGTAACAACAATTAAATGAAAGGGACATAATTTCAAAAAAATATCAAATCTAATTAATTACAATTATTGTTCTATTTCTCAGCGTCATAGCTTGATGCTTTTCCATACTAGCGAAAAAATGTCGATAGTATGAATAAGTTAATCAAGGTATGATTCTAAGATTACACTAACTGAAAAAATATTAATACACAATTCGTGTATTCGAAATTGGTGTTTCGTAAATATTTTACATGCGTCATAACTTTGTAAGCTTTTGTTTATCGTCTGCTAATTTTGGACTAAATTTATAAATTATCCGGAAGTACACATGAGCAGTTGATGTTGAAAATTCTCTAACACACTTGTTCCGGTCTGATGTAGCAATTCGGAATGTACAATGTTCTGACAGTTCATGTGTTGGTTGTTTCGCTGGAAAACTTCTGGATTTCGTTGACTGCAGTGGTGTAAATGTCAAAGTTCAGTTCACTCTTTCACACACGGATTAAAAATATCACTGGAAATGTTCCACTCACAGATACCACTGATAAATTGTATAGTTCGCTTGCGGTAAGTTCAGAGCGAATGTGGCACTGTTCTTGTTTCGTAGTATATGTACAATTAGTATTGTTCGCTTTCTACCACACACTACACAATTATTCAAAACAATCACTACGTTAATAATAAAATAAGAAAACTATATATAATGGGATTAAACCCTATCACATTATATAGTAGACACACAGCTTTTTTTTTGTGGAAAAAAAATCTTCACTGCTGGCTGTGTTGTTCTGAGTGTATTTGACACACTGCACTCAGACATTAGTGCTTACTGGGTCGGTCGGACAACGGGACAACAGATCGGCAATTGTGTTGGTTCTGCCTGCAATATGTCGACTTCAAAGCTGTAATCTTGGAGTTTTAGAGACCAGCGAGCTATAATTTGGTTGGTAGGCATTCCTGAAGTAATAAATGTCAACGGACTATTGTCAGACTCAACAATGAAATGACGTCCCAGAAGGAACCTGGAAAATTTAGTTATACCCTCAACTAGAGCAAGGGCTTCCAACTGCGGTGTCGACCAAGAGCGTTCTCTAGGTTTTAATTTCCTAGAGAAGTAATATACAGGATGTAGGATGTTATCATGTTCCTGTAACAGAACTGCTCCAATCACTACGGAGCTCGCGTCTGTGCGTAATCTGAAAGGAATAAGAAAATTTGGCAATGTGAGAATGGGATTCTTTAAACTATTCTCAGAGAAATAAGATAAAACTTTCTGGAATGCAAATTTTAGGCATTGATTGTTTACAATATTTTCAGGTTGATCTTTCGTTAGTAGGTTAGTAAATTTTTCAGTCAGTTCAGCAAAATCAGGTATGAACTGTCTATAATAATTTAGTAATCCTAACACACTTCTGACTTGCTTTTTCGTAGTCGGAAGTGAGAGTTTCAGTATTTTGGACACGATGTTATCGTCTGTCGTGACAAAGGCATTAGATATTTTGTACCCCAAGAAAGATATTTCCTGATAGGCTATGTCTACTTTTGTCGGCTTTACCGTCAGGCCGTGCTGTCTGATCCGTTCAAATGTCTGCTGTAATGTCTTTATATGTTGTGTCATTGTCTTTGTGTGAACACAAATGTCGTCCATGTAACAGATAATATTTGGTATGTCTACTAGTAACAGTCGTGTCTTACGTACGAATGTCGCTGGGCATTGACCAGCCCAAATGGAAGTTTGCACCATTCGTACAGTCCCCAGGGTGTGGCAAATGCTGTCAGGTGTCTGCTCTGTTCGTCTACCGTTATCTGCCAGTAACCTTTCGTCATGTCTACCTTCGTAAAGAATCTAGAGTCTGTCAGTTCTGTCAGTAGATCTTCAGAGTTGGACATCGGTTCTAGATCAAGAAGAGTTATCTTATTTAATTTTCTATAGTCGATACAGAGTCTTATCGTATTGTCCTTTTTGCGTACCATGACCATTGGAGATGAGAAATGTGATTGGGATCGTCTAATGATGTTGTTTTTCTCTAAACTAATGATTTCCTGATGTAAGGTTTCTTTGTAATGCGCTGGAATGGTGTAAGGTCTGCATCTTATGGGTGTGTTTGAAGTGAGTGTGATGTGATGCTGTACTAATTCTGTTTGTCCTGGATTGTTGGAGAAGATGGTGTTGTACTGTTGTATGAGATGTTTGCAGCTGTCTGTTTCTGCTTGAGTTAAGTTTGGGTTTATTTTGATTTCTTTCAAGCAGTTTGTCTTGTCTACTGCAGGTGTTGGAATTTCGTCACTATCTTCGTCATCTTCATGGTCTATTATTACTGTACAAGCTATTGTATCGTCTTGTTCGTTATCTCTGTTGTAATATGGTCTTAGCATATTGATGTGGCATATTTTGTGTTTGTCTTTTATTTTAATCTCATAGTCTACAGCTGAAATCTGTCTTATAACTTTAAAAGGTCCTTGCCAAGACTCAGTCAATAAGTGTCTGTCACTAGGTAAGAGAAGAAGTCCACTGTCCAGGTGTCAACGTTATTGTCCTGTTACCTTTGTCTGCATATTGTCTATATGTAGCACCAGATGCTTTTAGTGCTGCTTTTGCAATTATACAAGATTTGATGATTCTTTCACGCAATGATGTAACGTATACGTATGATGATATGGGTTTTAGTAATGGAGTGGCTTCAGTTAACATTTGATGATAGATAGTCAATGGGCCACGTGGTTTGGCACCATAGATAAGTTCAAAAGGAGAGAACCCAGTACTAGAATGTGGAACTTCGCGATAAGCAAAAAGTATAGCAGGCAAATATATGTCCCAGTTGTTGGGATGCTCTTGCGTGACTTTCGCAAGCATATGCTTTAAATCACCGTTAAATTTTCCTTTGATTCCATTTGAGTGAGGATGGTACGGAGAATTGAAACATTGCTTCACCCCTAACATCTTGGTGAAAGCTTGAGTAGATGCGGTAATGAATTGAGTTCCCTATCTGATAGGATAGTGTCTGGAAATCCTATCCGTGAAAATATATGGAAGAAAACTTCCATTATATCATTGGCAGTTATGTTCTTTAGCGGAACCGCTTCAGGCCAGCGACTACATAGATCAATGATGGTAATAATATATTTATTCCCTCTGGTTGTTATCTGATTAAGAGGGCTCACTATGTCGACAGATATTTTCTCAAAAGGTCGACTGGCTAAGTCAGTGATTTGTAACTTTGCCTGTGGGTGTTTACCTTTCTTTACCAGTTTTTGGCAGATGTCACAACTTCTGCAATACTGCTTAATGTCATTGCAGAATTTGGGCCAATAAAACTGTGTTAGTAATCTTGATCTGGTCTTAGAATATGCCATATGCCCTGCAAGAGGTATATCATGGGCAAGATGTAAGGCTTGCTTACGGTATTGAACTGGCAAAACAGTTTGCTCTGTTGTGCTGTCACCTCTGGTATAGTACCTGGTGAGGATGAAATTTTTCAAAGCAAAATGCCATCTTGCATTTTTGGTTACCTTTGGCTTTTGGCCGATCAGATTAAAATATTTAGACAATGAAGGATCAGCTTTTTGGGCTGTTACAAAATTCTCCTTCATAGTTTTAGGAGGTAGTATCACTGGGCTAATCATTTCTATAGCCTCAGTTTGATTAATTTCATCTTGCACTCTAGCAGTAGATCTAGTTACTGCGTTCACACATTCAATGATATCAGATGGTGATGAAACAGTTTGATCAATGATGTCATGAGATCTTAGTGCTACATTAGCTACCATACATTCATTTGGTGATACAACATTCTCAATGATGATATCTGATGGTGATGATGTTAAGTTCTCATCAATGCAAACAGATGTTATATCATGGGGTATATCATTCACCTCTGGTAAATTTCCAATGATGATATCACAAACAGGGTTAGTTAATGCTGCGCATTTTACTTTCCCAGTGAGGAAAGGTGTCTGAATATATGCCCATGCTAATGGGTACTTCTCAATATTCCCAGAGAATGTTCTGCATGTTACGTGCCTGTCTGTATAATCTGTAGGCATTATGAAATTTCTCTTCAGTTCAATAAGTGAACTGCCAGTGTCCCGAAGGACTGTAGCGGGCTTGCCATTCACATATCCCTGATGGATGTTTATTCTGCCTTTGGAGTCTATTACCAAATTTGCTTCTTCATTGGCAATAGGAATGGAGTGGCCGCATGTTAAAACGCCATCTTCATAAAAGGTATTACAAACAGTACATTTATTTGCGTTAAACATGTCAAAAGGCTGTGCTGAGTTCACAGGGTGTTTCTCTGATTGTTCTTCATCTGATGATGAACTATCAAATAAGGCGGCATTAGCTTTATTGGTCATTTGTCTTCCTTTACAAGCATGACGAAAATGCCCGAACGCCTTACAGAGGAAACATTTACGTAAATTTCTGAAGGCTTTACGTTCCTTATCTTGTCTATTTACGATGTTCTGTAGATATGTAAGATATGCGGGGTTCTTGTCACATATCTCACCTTGATGGTGTGAATAGTTACAATATCTACAATGATTATATTTCTCAGACGTAGGCTTATATGGTTTTTGCCTATGATAGGGTTCTGATCGAGGTTTTTCATAGTTAGCCGATGCTACAAAGTTTGTATCAATAGCTTCACCAGCAAAACAATGTTTATTGGCTGTATAATAAGCCGAACCACGTTTCTCAATCTGATCTACACTCGTACATTCATTCTCTTGCAAAAATTTAGAAAATGCTGATGGAAGGGATGAGATGACTTTATCCCTGATAATTAGATCTTCTAATTTCTGGTAATCTTTATTTATTTTGGCTGCTGAGGTCCATTTTGCAAATATATCTCGGACTAAGCAGAGGTAGTCAGAGAACGTTTGAGTCGATTTTGGGCTCAACTTGCTGAATTGTTCTCTGTAGCCTGCCTCATCTAGCATAAAATGTGCCATAATCTTTGATTTTAGATAATGGTAATCTTTCCTGAGGTCTTTGGGGATAGTCTCTATGACTTTCAGAGGTTCCCCTGACAAACTCCTCATGTAAATAATATTTCATTCAGACATTGGGACCTGGTAATGGTCCATTAAAGTTTCAAAATTTTGGGTGAAGGCTGCAATGCAATCACCTGGGGTATAATTTCTTACAATACCTTGATACTTTTTATACTGGTTCTCTTTCTCCAGTCTCTCAGATTTCTTAGACTCTTTGTTTATGGCAGTATCTGTTTCAAGTTGTTTAATTTTTAGTTGTAACTCAAGCTCTTCTCTTTTACTCTGAGCTGAGATTTCTGCCTTCCTCAATTCATTCTCTAACTCTGCCTGTTTTGTTTTTGTGGCTAATTCTAGCTCCGCTTGCTTTGTTTTTGCAGATAGTTCTAGCTCTGCCTGTTTTAACGATGTTGCTGCCTCTGATTGCTTTAATGCTCTCTCAGCCGCTCTTTCTTCGCGTTCGTGGTATTCAGAGTATTTCCTTTCACTCCACTTTGTTAACTCATCACCAGTTAAATTCAGCTTCAACCTCATCTCGATAAAGTCGTTTAATGAAGACATGATGGTAATAATAAATGCAAATAAGTGGTCAGATACACAATTAGTTATAAGTTGTTAGTATAGTGAAAAATTTACAATTTACAATTTTGTTCAACTTACAATTTGTGCCCAAATTTGCATCCGAAAGTATAGAGAAAGAAAAATATAATCAAGTGTACTGGATGCGGTGGAGAACGGTTCACACTAGAGTTAGGAACTGTAGGGTCGCTAGTTAAAAACACGAATGACCTCTACGGGCAAGGGTTTCAGATGGCACAGAAAACCTGCTTTGTTTTGGAGGAAATAAATTAGCGTCTATTTGATGTGGTGTGTATGCTTGTCACTAAGTTTTGGTTAGGTTTGTATGGCGTTGAGTGTAATTGTAGGTCGTAATGTCGTCAATCAACAATTTTTTTTTCTTTTCAAAACCACAAGTCACTTTCTTTCCGAAACTTTTTTC
Source organism: Cepaea hortensis (assembly GCA_963921405.1). Lineage (NCBI taxonomy): Eukaryota > Metazoa > Mollusca > Gastropoda > Stylommatophora > Helicidae > Cepaea > Cepaea hortensis. Next base: position 16,400,959 of record OY992895.1, read on the forward strand.
TTTCCACAATCAACTTCACAAAGACAATCTAACAATATCTTAACACTTTACAACACTGATGATACATCACTTACATCAAGATGACATTCAGTAAGGACATAGACATCAAGTTTACAAGATGGCGACAAGGTTACAATGGCGACGATTCTACAATGTCGACAAGGTCAAAATGGTGACAAGTTACACAATCACTGATGTATTACATGTTTACAGGATCAAACAAATGTATGTACTTTACGTTCACATCTAGCCTCCATATTCAAATAATCTAACACTATATATGAGGATGATCTTTCAAGTTGACATTTAAATGTAATAAAGTTGGACAAAAGTCATCACGTTCACAAATCTAGGTTCAAATCTTAAATAATTTAAAGCCGGACGATGCCACCACGTCCACACATGTCAGGGTCTTAAACCTGGCTCGTTATACCTAACACATGTGAGACAAGTACAAGTACAACATGATTGGACTTGAGACACAACGACACGTAGTTCAATGGATTTATTTTTCGATCACATGCAATACGATCTAGTTGTGCATGGAATGATCATCACAATACATAAATAATATATATCACTACACTTACAGACAACCCACAGCTTACAGTCTATCTCACAAGATATACAAGGACTCGACTTTCGGGCACAGAACTACACAAGCCTTTCTCTACCCACACGTCAGTCCGGTCCGAGTACCCAAAGCTGTCTCTTGTCTCTCACAAAGCGCTTGCCCTCTATGGCTGGACGCGCGAGGACTGCGTGCGTCTTGCTTTGTCCTTGCCTGACCGCTGGCTGTCACGTCAGCCAGCAACCTCGCGGGCAGGTAACTAATACTCGCCTGGCGGGCGTAACGATGTTCCTGCATACCGGCAACATTCGAGACTCTGACAGTCTTTATTCCATCTCTGATGTTTGCCCTCCATGCAACACGTTCAGCGGCTCCCAATGTGCATTATCAATGCCTGTATCAATCATGTCCCGCTTACGCACATCTTTGTATCGTAGTAGAGGCCGACCCTGAGATCTCTTACCCATCTGTAATTCACCAAAATAGATGTCCTTTGGTATTCTACCATCATCCATCCTCCTAAGATGTCCTATCCATCTAAGTCTACGAAGACTGAGTATGGAATAAACCATCACACAACCTGATCTTTCCAATACTTCAGTATTTGTGATTTTGTCTTGCCACTTAATACCAAGAATTTTTCGCAGAAACCGCATAGGAAAGCTGTTTAAACGTTTCTCTTGGTGTGAGTAAGTTGTCCAGGGGTGATGATTTCCTCAGAAGGCACATCCGCTGGACCATTTAAGACACTAACAATAAAGGCCTTTGTCGATTTCTCAGCACCCCCAGGGTCAGTAAGAGCAAACTACAGTAACAGGCTGGTGGAGTTGCTTAACTTGGTAGTGGTCCCTTGGAACGACAAATGTAGTGATATTTGAGTTTATTTCAATAATTTGTTGTTTTCGGTAATTATTCTAATGAAAACTCACAATATCTTTTAGAATATAAATTCAAAAAACAGACCAAAAAAAAAAAAAAAAAAAAAGAAAGAAAGAAACGCATAGTCTGTCCTTGAAAATTTAGTTGTAAAATAGTGAGTAATTCAGTTGTTAAATAGCGTAAATTGACACCTCAGAAAATACGCTTCCAACAATGGGAATTCTCAATGTTGCCAAAGAGTTAGTCAACTCTGTATCGAGAGTATATGAAACATTGTTGTCACAGTTAGTCAGTTGCATATCCTCTACAGGACATTGCTGTCAACACCAGCATATTTTTTATTGTTGCAGTTGTGATCTTTTGGTAAGTTTGCTTCACCAGCAAAACAATGTTTATTGGCTGTATAATAAGCCGAACCACGTTTCTCAATCTGATCTACACTCGTACATTCATTCTCTTGCAATAGTTTAGAAAATGCTGATGGAAGGGATGAGATGACTTTATCCCTGATAATTAGATCTTCTAATTTCTGGTAATCTTTATTTATTTTGGCTGCTGAAGTCCATTTTGCAAATATATCTCGGACTAAGCAGAGGTAGTCAGAGAACGTTTGAGTCGATTTTGGGCTCAACTTGCTGAATTGTTCTCTGTAGCCTGCATCATCTAGCATAAAATGTGCCATAATCTTTGATCTTAGATAATGGTAATCTTTCCTGAGGTCTTTGGGGATAGTCTCTATGACTTTTAGAGGTTCCCCTGACAAACTCCTCATGTAAATAATATTTCATTCAGACATTGGGACCTGGTAATGGTCCATTAAAGTTTCAAAATTTTGGGTGAAGGCTGCAATGCAATCACCTGGGGTATAATTTCTTACAATACCTTGATACTTTTTATACTGGTTCTCTTTCTCCAGTCTCTCAGATTTCTTAGACTCTTTGTTTATGGCAGTATCTGTTTCAAGTTGTTTAATTTTTAGTTGTAACTCAAGCTCTTCTCTTTTACTCTGAGCTGAGATTTCTGCCTTCCTCAATTCATTCTCTAACTCTGCCTGTTTTGTTTTTGTGGCTAATTCTAGCTCCGCTTGCTTTGTTTTTGCAGATAGTTCTAGCTCTGCCTGTTTTAACGATGTTGCTGCCTCTGATTGCTTTAATGCTCTCTCAGCCGCTCTTTCTTCGCGTTCGTGGTATTCAGAGTATTTCCTTTCACTCCACTTTGTTAACTCATCACCAGTTAAATTCAGCTGTAACCCCATCTCGATAAAGTCGTTTAATGAAGACATGATGGTAATAATAAATGCAAATAAGTGGTCAGATACACAATTAGTTATAAGTTGTTAGTATAGTGAAAAATTTACAATTTACAATTTTGTTCAACTTACAATTTGTGCCCAAATTTGCATCCGAAAGTATAGAGAAAGAAAAATATACTCAAGTGTACTGGATGCGGTGCAGAACGGTTCACACTAGAGTTAGGAACTGTAGGGTCGCTAGTTAAAAACACGAATGACCTCTACGGGCAAGGGTTTCAGATGGCGCAGAAAACCTGCTTTGTTTTTGAGGAAATAAATTAGCGTCTATTTGATGTGGTGTGTATGCTTGTCACTAAGTTTTGGTTAGGTTTGTATGGCGTTGAGTGTAATTGTAGGTCGTAATGTCGTCAATCAACAATTTTTTTTTTCAAAACCACAAGTCACTTTCTTTCCGAAACTTTTTGCTTTCCACAATCAACTTCACAAAGACAATCTAACAATATCTTAACACTTTACAACACTGATGATACATCACTTACATCAAGATGACATTCAGTAAGGACATAGACATCAAGTTTACAAGATGGCGACAAGGTTACAATGGCGACGATTCTACAATGTCGACAAGGTCAAAATGGTGACAAGTTACACAATCACTGATGTTTTACATGTTTACAGGATCAAACAAATGTATGTACTTTACGTTCACATCTAGCCTCCATATTCAAATAATCTAACACTATATATGAGGATGATCTTTCAAGTTGACATTTAAATGTAATAAAGTTGGACAAAAGTCATCACGTTCACACATCTAGGTTCAAATCTTAATTAATTTAAAGCCGGACGATGCCACCACGTCCACACATGTCAGGGTCTTAAACCTGGCTCGTTATACCTAACACATGTGAGACAAGTACAAGTACAACATGATTGGACTTGAGACACAACGACACGTAGTTCAATGGATTTATTTACCGATCACATGCAATACGATTGTCATATATTTTTGAAGGGAGTGGGAGATCACTGTAGTGCATGCCCCATCTCTAACAAAAGAAGTAGAGCCCCATCCTCTTCTATCTTCAATAACCCCAGAATATGAACCTTGAGTTATCTGCAGGCCTCGTTCTATTAAGTATTGTCTAGGAGATATAGATTATGGCCCTGGTAAGAATGGTAATTTACTAACTGGGAATCTGCCCCTTCTCCAATGATTCTGATAGCTCTGGAGCCCCCTTATTGTTTATCAAATCTGAGGAAAGTCTGGAGAATTTTCTCAGCCTGATTTAGATGAAGAAAACATGGATGTTGAGCAGTTGATAGATCTAGAGTCTTTTTATTTCCCCATTCAGTAAGTCATTATGAGTTAATTTATCTTTAAACAATCAAACACATAAACAATCACATCAGATTCTGACAACATGATGTACAAAGAAGTTGTTGACACAGATAGGTTGGAACTGACAAATTAACAGAAGGTCAATTCATGTTAATCATTTATTGACTGGCCTGAGCCTTCTGGTCAGTACATACATCTCTATTGTGATTTACACAAAGTAATAGAACAGTTGCACGTTGGACCATTGTCCCAGACAATCAATAACAAGCATCAATATATGAGATGTCAACAAGTGTGAAAACATAGTAAACATTTTGATGTTGTACATATTAAGTATGATGGTGATGTCTCAACCATTAAATGTCAGTTTTCCTGAAATTGGGTGTGTAGTCTACCAATGAGAAAAGTAACCTGGTGACTGGAGGATTAGGTAAGCCAGGGTCCATTGACTGATGGATCCACTTCAGGTCTGCCCGTATAGCTCCTCTGAAGGCCTCCCCCTGCTCTGTTCATAGCCAAGTCATCCTCCATCTCACTTGTGGTTCATCTCTTTCTCTCGGCTTCCCTCTCTCAGGTCTGATTTAGGTGGTTAATTTGCTGATGTGTTGGGTGGTTGTTGGTATGTAGCCACCAAGATCACTGATGAATATTCGCATAAATATATACATTCCTACCAATACAATAATAAGAAGTAGGTCGGAAGAAATCTAAATTCCTGAAGTAGGAACTAGTTCCCCTCCCCTCCTTTTCTCTCTAAGCTAGTGTTGGGTTAATTTGGGGTGGTCAGAGTTTATCACACGGTGTACGCCTTGTATCAACTTGTTCCTGCTGTATGTAAGTTCTCATTTGACCGGGGTCAGTGAACGTGTACAGTAAGACATTGACAAGAGTGAGAATATGTCAAGATTCATGTAAATAAATGACATACATTTAGAACATTTCTTCCACTAAATGGTGTTTACAATGTGTATAAATAATTCTCTGTGTTTTCCCAATTAACTACTTCTTCTTCTTGTGTCTAATAACTCTCTCCCATTATCTGTTGTTGTTGTGATGTTGAATGTTGTGTTGTGTGGTGATGAGTGGTGTTGAGTTTTAAGGTATGTTGAGTAATGAGTTAAGTTCACTGCGCGTGATGGTGTTCCGCGAAGCACAACTTTCTCATGTGTTGCAATTCATGTGTGCCCTTATCTAATTAAATTTGACATAAATATAAATATTTATTCCGCCAAACCCTATTAATTCAATAGATGAAGGAGAAAGGAAAGATTGATTTCTCTTTCAGCTTTCTAAATTGTAAATAGGCATAGATAAGTCTGTATTAGAACAAGGCACTTACTCTAGTACACGAACTGTCATTTCAGCTGTAGATAGTGATAGCATCTTTTACAATGTTTCTGGTGAAATGCACAAGATTGCTTTAGAATCATCACTTCTCACAGTTGTTTAGAATAGAATGTAGTAGTGGAATGCACTTCTTAAAGTTAATAATTATCTTTAAGAATATCAGAGATGGCAGTTCTATCTAAGAGAATATTAGAGAGTCATTTTGCCCGGGAATGGCTTTGCGTCGTTAGAATCTACAGTCGAGCATTTTTACATTTCAGAGGTTTTAATTAATTATAATACATTTCAATTGACATCACAAACACGGGTTTACATTACTTGATACTTGATACATCGGGTTCTTAGTTTAATCACGGGACTAACAAACGTACATCGGATCCAGACTTCTGCCTTGCCCATTGAATTTTTGGTCACACAATTTCTGACGTCTTTTCGCCAGGCATGTTTTTGCAAGAGTGGGCTGCTTATCATAATTTATACCGGCGTTGGCGCGAAAGCGGTGTCACATGTCTCTCCCAACCAATGGGGTTCCGAGCTTTGTCTGATGCAATCTTTCCAAGAATCCACGTCATTTGTCACTTGTTCAGTTCCAGTTTCGATGTTAAGTTTTAAGTCCTAGTCTCCATTTGTGGTTGTGAAGTCAATTTCTTTTAAAGTTGTTTCCTCTTTTTGCGGCACTTGTTGGTAAATGAATAATGTTGGTTGCGTTATGCCAACGATCTAGTTGTGCATGGAATGATCATCACAATACATAAATAATATATATCACTACACTTACAGACAACCCACAGCTTACAGTCTATCTCACAAGATATACAAGGACTCGACTTTCGGGCACAGAACTACACAAGCCTTTCTCTACCCACACGTCAGTCCGGTCCGAGTACCCAAAGCTGTCTCTTGTCTCTCACAAAGCGCTTGCCCTCTATGGCTGGACGCGCGAGGACTGCGTGCGTCTTGCTTTGTCCTTGCCTGACCGCTGGCTGTCACGTCAGCCAGCAACCTCGCGGGCAGGTAACTAATACTCGCCTGGCGGGCGTAACGATGTTCCTGCATACCGGCAACATTCGAGACTCTGACAGTCTTTATTCCATCTCTGATGTTTGCCCTCCATGCAACACGTTCAGCGGCTCCCAATGTGCATTATCAATGCCTGTATCAATCATGTCCCGCTTACGCACATCTTTGTATCGTAGTAGAGGCCGACCCTGAGATCTCTTACCCATCTGTAATTCACCAAAATAGATGTCCTTTGGTATTCTACCATCATCCATCCTCCTAAGATGTCCTATCCATCTAAGTCTACGAAGACTGAGTATGGAATAAACCATCACACAACCTGATCTTTCCAATACTTCAGTATTTGTGATTTTGTCTTGCCACTTAATACCAAGAATTTTTCGCAGAAACCGCATAGGAAAGCTGTTTAAACGTTTCTCTTGGTGTGAGTAAGTTGTCCAGGGGTGATGATTTCCTCAGAAGGCACATCCGCTGGACCATTTAAGACACTAACAATAAAGGCCTTTGTCGATTTCTCAGCACCCCCAGGGTCAGTAAGAGCAAACTACAGTAACAGGCTGGTGGAGTTGCTTAACTTGGTAGTGGTCCCTTGGAACGACAAATGTAGTGATATTTGAGTTTATTTCAATAATTTGTTGTTTTCGGTAATTATTCTAATGAAAACTCACAATATCTTTTAGAATATAAATTCAAAAAACAGACCAAAAAAAAAAAAAAAAAAAGAAAGAAAGAAACGCATAGTCTGTCCTTGAAAATTTAGTTGTAAAATAGTGAGTAATTCAGTTGTTAAATAGCGTAAATTGACACCTCAGAAAATACGCTTCCAACAATGGGAATTCTCAATGTTGCCAAAGAGTTAGTCAACTCTGTATCGAGAGTATATGAAACATTGTTGTCACAGTTAGTCAGTTGCATATCCTCTACAGGACATTGCTGTCAACACCAGCATATTTTTTATTGTTGCAGTTGTGATCTTTTGGTAAGTTTGCTTCACCAGCAAAACAATGTTTATTGGCTGTATAATAAGCCGAACCACGTTTCTCAATCTGATCTACACTCGTACATTCATTCTCTTGCAATAGTTTAGAAAATGCTGATGGAAGGGATGAGATGACTTTATCCCTGATAATTAGATCTTCTAATTTCTGGTAATCTTTATTTATTTTGGCTGCTGAAGTCCATTTTGCAAATATATCTCGGACTAAGCAGAGGTAGTCAGAGAACGTTTGAGTCGATTTTGGGCTCAACTTGCTGAATTGTTCTCTGTAGCCTGCATCATCTAGCATAAAATGTGCCATAATCTTTGATCTTAGATAATGGTAATCTTTCCTGAGGTCTTTGGGGATAGTCTCTATGACTTTTAGAGGTTCCCCTGACAAACTCCTCATGTAAATAATATTTCATTCAGACATTGGGACCTGGTAATGGTCCATTAAAGTTTCAAAATTTTGGGTGAAGGCTGCAATGCAATCACCTGGGGTATAATTTCTTACAATACCTTGATACTTTTTATACTGGTTCTCTTTCTCCAGTCTCTCAGATTTCTTAGACTCTTTGTTTATGGCAGTATCTGTTTCAAGTTGTTTAATTTTTAGTTGTAACTCAAGCTCTTCTCTTTTACTCTGAGCTGAGATTTCTGCCTTCCTCAATTCATTCTCTAACTCTGCCTGTTTTGTTTTTGTGGCTAATTCTAGCTCCGCTTGCTTTGTTTTTGCAGATAGTTCTAGCTCTGCCTGTTTTAACGATGTTGCTGCCTCTGATTGCTTTAATGCTCTCTCAGCCGCTCTTTCTTCGCGTTCGTGGTATTCAGAGTATTTCCTTTCACTCCACTTTGTTAACTCATCACCAGTTAAATTCAGCTGTAACCCCATCTCGATAAAGTCGTTTAATGAAGACATGATGGTAATAATAAATGCAAATAAGTGGTCAGATACACAATTAGTTATAAGTTGTTAGTATAGTGAAAAATTTACAATTTACAATTTTGTTCAACTTACAATTTGTGCCCAAATTTGCATCCGAAAGTATAGAGAAAGAAAAATATACTCAAGTGTACTGGATGCGGTGCAGAACGGTTCACACTAGAGTTAGGAACTGTAGGGTCGCTAGTTAAAAACACGAATGACCTCTACGGGCAAGGGTTTCAGATGGCGCAGAAAACCTGCTTTGTTTTTGAGGAAATAAATTAGCGTCTATTTGATGTGGTGTGTATGCTTGTCACTAAGTTTTGGTTAGGTTTGTATGGCGTTGAGTGTAATTGTAGGTCGTAATGTCGTCAATCAACAATTTTTTTTTTCAAAACCACAAGTCACTTTCTTTCCGAAACCTTTTTGCTTTCCACAATCAACTTCACAAAGACAATCTAACAATATCTTAACACTTTACAACACTGATGATACATCACTTACATCAAGATGACATTCAGTAAGGACATAGACATCAAGTTTACAAGATGGCGACAAGGTTACAATGGCGACGATTCTACAATGTCGACAAGGTCAAAATGGTGACAAGTTACACAATCACTGATGTTTTACATGTTTACAGGATCAAACAAATGTATGTACTTTACGTTCACATCTAGCCTCCATATTCAAATAATCTAACACTATATATGAGGATGATCTTTCAAGTTGACATTTAAATGTAATAAAGTTGGACAAAAGTCATCACGTTCACACATCTAGGTTCAAATCTTAATTAATTTAAAGCCGGACGATGCCACCACGTCCACACATGTCAGGGTCTTAAACCTGGCTCGTTATACCTAACACATGTGAGACAAGTACAAGTACAACATGATTGGACTTGAGACACAACGACACGTAGTTCAATGGATTTATTTACCGATCACATGCAATACGATTGTCATATATTTTTGAAGGGAGTGGGAGATCACTGTAGTGCATGCCCCATCTCTAACAAAAGAAGTAGAGCCCCATCCTCTTCTATCTTCAATAACCCCAGAATATGAACCTTGAGTTATCTGCAGGCCTCGTTCTATTAAGTATTGTCTAGGAGATATAGATTATGGCCCTGGTAAGAATGGTAATTTACTAACTGGGAATCTGCCCCTTCTCCAATGATTCTGATAGCTCTGGAGCCCCCTTATTGTTTATCAAATCTGAGGAAAGTCTGGAGAATTTTCTCAGCCTGATTTAGATGAAGAAAACATGGATGTTGAGCAGTTGATAGATCTAGAGTCTTTTTATTTCCCCATTCAGTAAGTCATTATGAGTTAATTTATCTTTAAACAATCAAACACATAAACAATCACATCAGATTCTGACAACATGATGTACAAAGAAGTTGTTGACACAGATAGGTTGGAACTGACAAATTAACAGAAGGTCAATTCATGTTAATCATTTATTGACTGGCCTGAGCCTTCTGGTCAGTACATACATCTCTATTGTGATTTACACAAAGTAATAGAACAGTTGCACGTTGGACCATTGTCCCAGACAATCAATAACAAGCATCAATATATGAGATGTCAACAAGTGTGAAAACATAGTAAACATTTTGATGTTGTACATATTAAGTATGATGGTGATGTCTCAACCATTAAATGTCAGTTTTCCTGAAATTGGGTGTGTAGTCTACCAATGAGAAAAGTAACCTGGTGACTGGAGGATTAGGTAAGCCAGGGTCCATTGACTGATGGATCCACTTCAGGTCTGCCCGTATAGCTCCTCTGAAGGCCTCCCCCTGCTCTGTTCATAGCCAAGTCATCCTCCATCTCACTTGTGGTTCATCTCTTTCTCTCGGCTTCCCTCTCTCAGGTCTGATTTAGGTGGTTAATTTGCTGATGTGTTGGGTGGTTGTTGGTATGTAGCCACCAAGATCACTGATGAATATTCGCATAAATATATACATTCCTACCAATACAATAATAAGAAGTAGGTCGGAAGAAATCTAAATTCCTGAAGTAGGAACTAGTTCCCCTCCCCTCCTTTTCTCTCTAAGCTAGTGTTGGGTTAATTTGGGGTGGTCAGAGTTTATCACACGGTGTACGCCTTGTATCAACTTGTTCCTGCTGTATGTAAGTTCTCATTTGACCGGGGTCAGTGAACGTGTACAGTAAGACATTGACAAGAGTGAGAATATGTCAAGATTCATGTAAATAAATGACATACATTTAGAACATTTCTTCCACTAAATGGTGTTTACAATGTGTATAAATAATTCTCTGTGTTTTCCCAATTAACTACTTCTTCTTCTTGTGTCTAATAACTCTCTCCCATTATCTGTTGTTGTTGTGATGTTGAATGTTGTGTTGTGTGGTGATGAGTGGTGTTGAGTTTTAAGGTATGTTGAGTAATGAGTTAAGTTCACTGCGCGTGATGGTGTTCCGCGAAGCACAACTTTCTCATGTGTTGCAATTCATGTGTGCCCTTATCTAATTAAATTTGACATAAATATAAATATTTATTCCGCCAAACCCTATTAATTCAATAGATGAAGGAGAAAGGAAAGATTGATTTCTCTTTCAGCTTTCTAAATTGTAAATAGGCATAGATAAGTCTGTATTAGAACAAGGCACTTATTCTAGTACACGAACTGTCATTTCAGCTGTAGATAGTGATAGCATCTTTTACAATGTTTCTGGTGAAATGCACAAGATTGCTTTAGAATCATCACTTCTCACAGTTGTTTAGAATAGAATGTAGTAGTGGAATGCACTTCTTAAAGTTAATAATTATCTTTAAGAATATCAGAGATGGCAGTTCTATCTAAGAGAATATTAGAGAGTCATTTTGCCCGGGAATGGCTTTGCGTCGTTAGAATCTACAGTCGAGCATTTTTACATTTCAGAGGTTTTAATTAATTATAATACATTTCAATTGACATCACAAACACGGGTTTACATTACTTGATACTTGATACATCGGGTTCTTAGTTTAATCACGGGACTAACAAACGTACCTCGGATCCAGACTTCTGCCTTGCCCATTGAATTTTTGGTCACACAATTTCTGACGTCTTTTCGCCAGGCATGTTTTTGCAAGAGTGGGCTGCTTATCATAATTTATACCGGCGTTGGCGCGAAAGCGGTGTCACATGTCTCTCCCAACCAATGGGGTTCCGAGCTTTGTCTGATGCAATCTTTCCAAGAATCCACGTCATTTGTCACTTGTTCAGTTCCAGTTTCGATGTTAAATTTTAAGTCCTAGTCTCCATTTGTGGTTGTGAAGTCAATTTCTTTTAAAGTTGTTTCCTCTTTTTGCGGCACTTGTTGGTAAATGAATAATGTTGGTTGCGTTATGCCACAACGATCTAGTTGTGCATGGAATGATCATCACAATACATAAATAATATATATCACTACACTTACAGACAACCCACAGCTTACAGTCTATCTCACAAGATATACAAGGACTCGACTTTCGGGCACAGAACTACACAAGCCTTTCTCTACCCACACGTCAGTCCGGTCCGAGTACCCAAAGCTGTCTCTTGTCTCTCACAAAGCGCTTGCCCTCTATGGCTGGACGCGCGAGGACTGCGTGCGTCTTGCTTTGTCCTTGCCTGACCGCTGGCTGTCACGTCAGCCAGCAACCTCGCGGGCAGGTAACTAATACTCGCCTGGCGGGCGTAACGATGTTCCTGCATACCGGCAACATTCGAGACTCTGACAGTCTTTATTCCATTTCTGATGTTTGCCCTCCATGCAACACGTTCAGCGGCTCCCAATGTGCATTATCAATGCCTGTATCAATCATGTCCCGCTTACACACATCTTTGTATCGTAGTAGAGGCCGACCCTGAGATCTCTTACCCATCTGTAATTCACCAAAATAGATGTCCTTTGGTATTCTACCATCATCCATCCTCCTAAGATGTCCTATCCATCTAAGTCTACGAAGACTGAGTATGGAATAAACCATCACACAACCTGATCTTTCCAATACTTCAGTATTTGTGATTTTGTCTTGCCACTTAATACCAAGAATTTTTCGCAGAAACCGCATAGGAAAGCTGTTTAAACGTTTCTCTTGGTGTGAGTAAGTTGTCCAGGGGTGATGATTTCCTCAGAAGGCACATCCGCTGGACCATTTAAGACACTAACAATAAAGGCCTTTGTCGATTTCTCAGCACCCCCAGGGTCAGTAAGAGCAAACTACAGTAACAGGCTGGTGGAGTTGCTTAACTTGGTAGTGGTCCCTTGGAACGACAAATGTAGTGATATTTGAATTCATTTCAATAATTTGTTGTTTTCGGTAATTATTCTAATGAAAACTCACAATATCTTTTAGAATATAAATTCAAAAAAACAGACCAAAAAAAAAAAAAGAAAGAAAGAAACGCATAGTCTGTCCTTGAAAATTTAGTTGTAAAATAGTGAGTAATTCAGTTGTTAAATAGCGTAAATTGACACCTCAGAAAATTCTCAATGTTGCCAAAGAGTTAGTCAACTCTGTATCGAGAGTATATGAACCATTGTTGTCACAGTTAGTCAGTTGCATATCCTCTACAGGACATTGCTGTCAACACCAGCATATTTTTTATTGTTGCAGTTGTGATCTTTTGGTAAGTTTACGTTCAGTAGTTTGCAATTGCTTTCTAATCAACCGCACCCATACCATTTACGTAAAAATGAAACGCAAGGCGGTTTGCTGTCAAATCGCCTACAGCTGTATGTCGAACGCGGGTTTGCGGGATTACGAACTGCGTCCTTGATGCCTTCACCACTGAGCCGGCTAGTTGTTACAGTGCACATGGGATTTGTGCCCTTATTTGCAGGTGATTGTTGTATAAAAGCAGCTCTCCTGCTGATCAGGAGAAGCCTGTACTCACACGGGATATTAATTTGAGGGTGGTTGTGGCCTTTTACATTTTGTTTTGTTTTGTTTAATCCAGATCTACACATTGTGAAAACAATCAAAATTACCTCCACAAAATTAATATCACTGATGTGTTTGAATAATCTGTAACCGAGAAAATCTTTCATCCAGTTTGTAGTGAGCACCCGTGACCACAGAGGGGAAATTTTATCCGAAAGGACAGTTGTCCAATTGGGTAATCGACGGTAATCTTAGCCAAAAGGCCGATAATTGTTTTTTCAAACGTTTATTTAATACAAAGCAATGCACGTATATTTGCAAGGTGTAATGCGTGTTTCTTGTTTGTGTATATCACAGAGCGTTGCCGTTTGTTAGTGTTAAGTGTCATACCACATGAAACAAATACATACATATCCATGTATGATAATATAACATTTATGGCAGAGGTTCCAAAACCTCGGCCCGCGAGCCACTTGTGGCCCACCAGCTGTCAGAAAGTGGCACGCGTGGCCTCGTTATTTAATATAATATATTTTAATAATTTCATAAATTCACTCTGAGCGCCCCGTCATCGTTTCGCAACGAAACGTTATGAAGTTCCCATATCCCATCCTTGTCGACCATTCAGATTGCGCAAGGCGCCATGTTGTCGTCTGTTACAACTGTTTAGCAGAGTCGGTAGTATTTTGTTGAAATTATATTTTTCTGTTTCAAATAAAAATATTCCGTTAAAGCCTATAAACATGAGTGTGGGAAATCTAACATCAAACAATGGTAAAGAGCGAAAATGTGAAGACGTTGCTTGTCGTAAATTCGTTGGAAGACTTTGGACACGAAAGATTTGTGCCCAGACATTGATAAACTGGCATCTGGACTTAAGTAACTGGTTATAAAGAACAGTCACAATTGTAAATTAATTACATTAATAGCGATTTTCGAAACTGATTTAAAATGTATTGTTAAATGAACTTTTGATTTTAAACCAAAAAATGACCGCAGTGTGGTACTGACACTGACTACCTTTAAAGTTTTAGAATTTTGTTGACGAAAGTTAAGAAAGGTAAGAATGATATTGCACGACTTTTATAATTTTATAACCCTGTGGCCTGCTTAACTACCGAAAATAGTAGATATTCCCATCTGCTTGAAAAGCTTGGGAATCACTGATTTATTTGGTTGTTTTTTTTTTAAATTTGGGTTTGGCGGTTACCCAAGTTGGAGAGTTTTGAGATTGAGTGTCTATTGGTGGATTTTAGAGGATGTACTCATTTTTCCAATTTCATACTCACATTGCACATGATTGTTTTTTCGAGGTTTAATGGGTGTGATGGAAAACGTGTCTTTGCTCAACCATTAAAGTCAGCTCAATAAAAGATTGTGTTGAAATACATGTCCATGTAATGTCTTAGTCAGCTGGTTTGAAGTACATTATTGTGTAAATGTCCTGTCCAGCTGTTGTCAAGTACAGTTCTTGGTGCATGTCCTGTTCAACTGTTATTGATGTCAGTGATATGTGAATGTTCTGTAGACATGTTGTCCAGTATATCTCATGATGTCTGTCCTGTTCAATTGTTGGTGTAAGCATTTCTATGTGAATGTATGTCCAACTATTGTCAAGAACCTGTCATGTAGGTGTCTTGTTCAACTAATGTAAAGTACAGTTATTGTTGAGTTCATGTCTACTACTGATGACTCCTAAACACCTACATGTCTAAATGTACAACTGACATATGTCACTTTGACACAATAAAATAATGAGGAGATCTAATGTGGCGGACTGAAAACACACTGACAACATTATGGTGAGAGAACTAATTCCTCGGTTGTACAGGGGCAAATAGTCCAGATCTTCTTATGGCCTTTAAGGGGACCTTGTCCATCTTTATAAATTTTCTGCGTAGATACTTGGGCTTAGGTCTAAGAAACACAGTGGGGGTTCTGAGCCAGGAAAACTGGTACCTCAAAAGGTCTAAGCGGGAATGATTATCTATCTCATTTGAGAGACCTCTAGACAAAAACTTGCCAAATCATACCCTTTATCTTGTTTATCTATTATACAAGATATATTTACAGAGACCTCTTCTAATTGGGACCTCTGTCTTCTCCTAACATGCCACAGATGTATAGAATATTTTTCGTGTGCTTTCGTCAAGAAAGTGCTGAATTTTAGCAAGTTGGTAAACTTTTTGTGCTATTTTCTTGGTAAGGACATGGACATGAGAGCTCCAATTTAACTGTCTGCCAATAAGGTCAAAGGCATAATGCTTTATGTTCATTTACATTAACTATAGGTAACGTGTCCATGCCGAGTTTGAGCGGTGCCCCAGTTATGGCTAGTGTCTGAAGTGTTTGTCTGGTCGCTATTAGCATGGATTTAGTTTTGTCGATGTTAATTAAAATTTGCATGTGGTTTTCATTGCTCCATCTAGAAGATTATCAAGTTCTTTATATAAAGAACTTTCTAATTCACTACGGTCCTCTTGACTAGGATATATGATACAATCGTCTGCAAATAGATCACACGTAGTATTGAGATATAAAGGAAAGTCGTTAACATAATCTCCAAAAAGCAGCCGACCTAGAATTGAGCCGAGGCACACCAATATTAAGCTGTGTGGGTCTTGATAGGCGGTTGTTAAAGGACACGACTTGTTGTCTGTCGGATAAAAATGGCGTAATCAGGTTCACCATATTGGCTCTAATCTTCACGTGTTTCATTTTACTAATTACAATATCGTGATCTACCATATCAAAAGCTTTTTTAAAGTCTACAAACACCGCTCCACAAATGTTGCCATTGTTGATGTTAAAATGCCAGTTATCGGTCATTTTTCTTAGAGCGATATGACAAGAATATTTAGGTCGAAACCCAGATTGACTGTCAATTATTAGATCGTTTTTAATAAAATGATGTCATGTTTTAATTACTTATATGTTTTTCTAATGGCTTTGATGGCGATGATAGTACGGAAGCTGTGTGGTGATTTTTGTGTGCGAAAGTATTTGAATATATGTTTGTTAATTGTAGTAGTATAAAGTCTGGTTTGGGTTTGCGAATGAGTGTGATAATGTGTTGTAATTTTGTACGTATACCACAAATATTTAAAGTAACAATTATTATATTACTAATCATAGTAATTTGAGTAAAACAAATAAATGCGTTGTAATTACTAGGTAAATTCGCACAGCAAGTTGTTTTTCTACGATGGACACGTCAAGGCTAGCAAGTTTCTTAATTACAAATGTTTATGCAACTTGATCTTCTTGATCCTCGTTCTTGTCACATGTGTCGGTGTCTACGAAGATGGTGTCTGGTATGCTGTATATGTCTTATTCGTCTTGTACTTGTTTTTCTTCTTGTTCTTCTTGTTTATTTAACCTTGTCTTGTGATCTTCTGCAAGGTCTTTGGTTCTTTCTTTCTTTCTTTCTTTCTTTTTTTGGGGGGTGGGGGGGGGGGTGGGGTGTTGTTCTAGTTGGTGAAAGATCATCTGTGACAGTGTCTAAACCAGTGGTTCTCAACCTTTTTTGGCCCATGCATACCTTCACCATATGTTCAGAATATCACCCCCACCTTTTTTTCGTATTTCCTCCCTATAAATACCCCCATCTCCCGCGCCCTACACAGTATACGTAAAAAAAAATGGAACCTAAATTTAATAACACATACTACAGTAGAACAGGCCTAGACGTCTTCATAAAATGTGATTTGCGGGTCAATTTACGTTATAAAATGAATTTCAGAAGGGCGAAAAGGACAGAACCGTAAAGTATGTAGGAGAAAACGATATCAAGTAATTGGTTCTTGTATTAACGCGATTTTGAAACAATCTTAATTCCACCCCACCCCCCCCCCCCCCCAACCCCCACTGAAAACCCTAAAATCCCCCAATTCACAAGCGGTTGAGAACCAGTGGTCTAAACTGTCTAGTGACTGTAGTAATCTTCTGTCTGCCCTTTTTCTCTTCTTTGGATTGCTGACGATGTGAAAACCGCCAGTCATCAGTTTTTTTTTGGATTGTTTTCTTATGTGTTGTTTTCTTATGTGTTGTTTTCGTGTGTGTGCCCGACTTCTAGTGTGTTTATTTGACTATTGACAGTTTGTGTCAGTTCTGTTCGTTTCTGTGGAGGAGTTTCTGGCACTAGAGGCGGGAAATCTTCTTGACTGTGTCCACCAATTGTTGCTGTTGGTGTCATCGTGGTCGTCTGCTAGGACATGTATGTGCCCAGTTGTTATCTTGACCACACGTAGGGCGATTGGCCTTTCTCCCCGGCATCGTAGTCTATACTATGCGGTTATTGATTGTAACCTCAGGTATGTAGATCCGTATATAATGGGGCACTTCCTGTTTTGGGTTGCAAAGTGCACCCCACTTGTGAGCACCTTTGTTCAGCTGAAGACCTCCGCCTTGTCATCCCATGTAACGCTGTGCACCAGTTTTCTACCTCATTCAGGAAAAGTATGGTCAGCCTGTCTCTTCCTTCCTCTAGATGCTCTAGTGATATGTCTATCCTTAGGCTTGGTAAAGAGAACTTTTTTCCGTGTAACTTGTCATACACGTCTTTCTGTCCTTCTGTTGACAGGTGAAAGTACCATCTAATGGAGACCTCGAACCTGTACAGGTAGATGAAATTCCGCAGAACGCACACTTCCTGGACCAGTTAAGGCAATAAGAATAAAAGCTGGCGTCGATTTCGCCTCAGCCCCAGGACCTGTAATAGAGGAAATTACAGTAGCAGGCTGGTGAAGTTGCGTAACTTCGTACTTGTCCTCTGGAACGGCAAATTTAATGATATTTGAATTCATATCGATAACTTGTTGTTTTCGGTAATAATAATTGAACAGAAAAACTCACAGTATCTTTTAGAATATCAATTCGTAGGTCCGCATGGCCGAATGGGTAAAACCGCGTGTTCTTAAACATACGCTGTGCTGATGCCGAGGTAAGTGGCTCAGCCCCTACACTGGACAGCTGGACTAAAATGTTGACCTGCCCTCCTTGACTTGGGGACGTAATTTACAAGTACCTCTGAAGTCGGAGTCTGATGGCGAGGGACACTGCTGATATGGAAAGCTAATTCACACGCAAAATTCAGTCCATCACTGCTATAAATTGGACAGATTGGACAGAGAAATGGAAATCAGATGTAAAAAAACTAGTGCACTTACATATCAACTATCACCCCTACTGAAACATCCAAATATACCATGTCCGCAAAACGACAGATCATAAACAGCATATTCACACCAACTCTATGTTACCAATCTCAGACCTGGACTTTATCGAAATTATACCTTCGCAAAATCAACACCTGCGCAATGAGATGCCTGAGGAGAGTTGCCAACTTAACAATCTGAGACCGGGTAAGAAATGCTATTATCAGACAGACTGTGGGATCAACACCTTCTGCCACATTTATTGAAAGACAGAAGATCTAGTGGTTTGGCCATGTCGTTAGAATGCAACACCAGCAACTACCATCACTGGCCGCCCATCGGGCGCTGGAACGCAATTTTTTCCTCCCACGACGCTTGACGGCAGAAGTGGAAGATGATGATGATGATGATGATGATGATGATGATGATGATGATGATGATGATGATGATGATGATGATGATGATGATGATGATGATGATGATGATGACTACTATACATATTGTGTATGGGCTACGCTTGAGTTCAAAGCGAGTGGGCGCAAAAAAAAAAAAAAAAAATACATTCTACAGAAAAACGCACAGTATGTCCTTGAAAGTGTAGCTGAAAAATGGTGTATAATCCGGTTTCTATATAAGGTAAATTGACACGTCAGACAATATGCTTCCAACAATGCGGATTCACAATGTTGCCAAAGAGTTTCTCAACTCTGTATCGAGAGTATATGAACCGTGGTTGTGACAGTTAGTCAGTTGCATATCCTTTATAGGACGTCGCAGTCAACACCAGCATTTTTTTTAATTATTGTTGCTGTTGTGATCTCTTGGCAAGTTTACGTTCTTTTATTTTGCTATTGCTTTCTGAACGACTGACACCTATACCATTTTCGTAAAAGACACGCAAGGCTGTCTGCGGCCAAATCGCGAGCAGCTTATGTCGAACGCGGGTTTGTGGGATTACGAACTGCGGTCCTTGAACCCTTCGCTACGGAGCCGGCTGGTTGTGACAGCGCACATTAGATTTACGCTCTAATGTGAAGGTGAGTTGAGTTAAGAACCGACATCACACAGATTATTAGTTTGATGGTGATTGTGGCCTTTTAAAGGCCATTCAAAAATAAAATTGTTTCGACTGATTCGGATACCGTTCAAATAATAAAGCATAAATTGTAATATCAAGTAGAAATGAAAAGATGGCTTCTAACATTTTCCCGCCTGTAAAAAAAAGCCGTAAATTTTAAACACTCTTCAAAGATTATTTAAAATTATTATCAACTCTCTTATAATCCATTTAATCGGTGATAATTTATATAAAAACATTACAAAATATAGACATATGCTATAGTTATTTAAATAAATAAGCATATTTATGTTACTTAGAGTAAGATCCCTTTGATATTTGTTGTTTCCCTCTCGCTAAATTTTGAATCCAGGCGTTTTCTATAGAAGCGTGTTGAGGGGGTACATAGAGCCTGTTCTTTTGTATGGATGTGAAACTTGGACAATGTGCAGTCAAGCTGAAAAACATCTGATGGCTGCAGAAATGTGGTTTCTGAGGAAAATCAAATCAAATCAAATCAACTTTATTAGGGTCACAAATCGGGCGCGCAGGCCCGTCTTACATTCGGCCCTTCCAATCACTCGTCTTTCATTCATCAAGAGCATTATACATTTACATAGGAAGAAAAATAAACATTGATAAATGAATGTTGTAAACATAAATAAGGCATATTAACATGTTATGAGGCCCATCTCCAACTTATCCATACATCACTCCACCCACACACACACACCCACCTACCCACACACACGCACACCATGGACACATACATACCCCACCAACCGACCCATCCCCCTCGCGCACATCCCCCACCCACACACACTACCCTCATCTGTTCCCCCAACCAAAACACACTCGCCACACACAAACATTCCTCCACTAACCCACACATCCCACGCCCATCCACATCCTATCCCACACACCATCTCCCCACCCATACCTCAAATCACCCATCCCCCAGCCACATCTCCATCGACCACATATTCCACTCCCCACGCACACAAACCCCCACCAACCCACACATCGCACATCCACTCACACATCCCCAAACCATACACACACATCCCAACCAACTGACATGTCCCTACCCCCCCCCCCCCCCCCCCCCCCCCCCCCCCCCCCCCTCCACACACACACATCTCCCTAACCACCCATACATCCCCAAACCACTCACACACACCCCACCACCCACACATACAACTTCCATCCACCCACACATGCCTTAACCCAATCCCCCACCCGCACATCACATACACCCCCTACCACGTAATATTCCCAACCCACGCACCACACATACACACACATATCCCTCACCAACACATCTCCACTTACACACCACACACACATATCCCCACCCAGATACCACACAATATTCCCACCCACACCCACACATATACCCTTACCCATCCACCCCACATACCCCCACACACACACCACAAAACACACACATACCTCACCCATACAATATCCCCAACCAACACACCACACACCTCTCCTCCACCCACACACGCATTCACTACCCGTCCACCAACACACACTCACTCACGCATACATCCTCCACTACGCACCCTAAGCCACTCACACACCCTCACCCACTCATTCCCCATCCACGCACACATTTCCCATCCACACACCCCCACATACTTCCCCCAACCACCACACATCCCCTACTCAGACCCACATATACCCCACCCATACATATATTCCCCGCACCCATCACACACATCCCCCACACCACCCACTATCCTTCACCCACACACATATCCTCATCCATACCACCACAAACATACCCTCCACTCAAACATCATACACACATCCCGCACCAACACACCGCTCACATATCTCACACCCACACACCATATACTTCTCCCCACCCGCCCTTGCATCCCCAATCCACCCAACACAATCCCCTACCCACACAACCCCGCCACCCACACATACTCCCTCAAACCATCCACACATCTCCATCCACATAAACACACATCCCCCGCATCCATCCCATACACATATCCTCCACCCATATACACATCCCCCACACCCATTCCCACACCCCTACTTTCACCCCCAAACATCCATCCACACATCCCACCAACACCCAGAAATATCACTACCCACCAAAACCACACACCCCAACCCATCCAAACGCATATCCCCACCCACACATCCCCCACCCACACATATCCCCACACTCACACACATCCTCCACACACACTCACACCTCCTCACATCTAGGCACATACAAAATGTCTCAGGTTAGCAGTGAAACTAGTATGAACAACCTCCCACACTTTACTCACACACACACACTGACAATTGTCATGAGCAGTCTCATAAAAATGTTAAACATGGAGAAAAATGTGTACATAAAAAGTATGTGATGTAAAAATAGTAATGCTCCAACACACACATACACACACACACACACACACACACACACACTACACACACACTCTCTCTCTCTCTCTCACGCTCCCTCATTCACTCTCGCGTTCACTCATTCACTCTCACGCTCACTCATTCACTCTCGCGCTCACTCATTCACTCTCGCGCTCACTCATTCACTCTCACGCTCACTCATTCACTCTCACGCTCACTCATTCCTTCTCGCGCTCACTCATTCACTCTCACTCATTCACTCTCGCGCTCACTCATTCACTCTCACGCTCACTCATTCACTCTCACGCTCACTCATTCCTTCTCGCGCTCACTCATTCACTCTCACTCATTCACTCTCGCGCTCATTCATTCACTCTCACGCTCACTCATTCACTCTCGCGCTCATTCATTCACTCTCATGCTCAGTCATTCACTCTCGCGCTCACTCATTCACTCTCGCGCTCACTCATTCACTCTCACGCTCACTCATTCACTCTCACGCTCACTCATTCACTCTCGCGCTCACTCATTCACTCTCGCGCTCACTCATTCACTCTCGCGCTCACTCATTCACTCTCGTGCTCACTCATTCACTCTCATGCTCACTCATTCACTCTCCCGCTCACTCATTCTGTCTCTCATTCACACTCACTGACTCTCTCACTCAAACTACAGTAATGAACATGAATTTATATTATGCATGATAAAATCAAGTGGTATTTAACTGATAATATGACAGATGGGAATACACAAACATATGGATTCACGTGTTACATAACATTCGTGTTACATGACATGCATCTGCTCAGCTCTCTCTCTCTCTCTCTCTCTCTCTCTCTCTCTCTCTGTATTCTTTCATATACACACACTCACACGCATGCGCGCGCTCACACACACACACTAACACATCAACTCTCTCACTGTCTCACTCTCTCACACACAATCCTTCACACACACACACTCACTCTCTCAATCACACTCTCTCACACATACACGTACGCATGAACGCATGCACGCACGCACACACTCCCTCACTCACTCTCACACATACACGTACGAATGCATGCACTGACACATTCCCCCACCATTTCTCACTCAATCACTCTCTCAACACACACGCATGCACGTGCGCACACACACATTCACTTTCTCCCTCTCTCTGACACCCACTTTCTCAAAATGTCTCAGGTTAGCAGTGAAACTAGTATGAACAACCTCCCACACTTTACTCACACACACACACTGACAATTGTCATGAGCAGTCTCATAAAAATGTTAAACATGGAGAAAAATGTGTACATAAAAAGTATGTGATGTAAAAATAGTAATGCTCCAACACACACATACACACACACACACACACACTACACACACACTCTCTCTCTCTCTCACGCTCCCTCATTCACTCTCGCGTTCACTCATTCACTCTCACGCTCACTCATTCACTCTCGCGCTCACTCATTCACTCTCGCGCTCACTCATTCACTCTCACGCTCACTTATTCACTCTCACGCTCATTCATTCCTTCTCGCGCTCACTCATTCACTCTCACTCATTCACTCTCACTCATTCACTCTCACGCTCACTCATTCACTTTCGCGCTCATTCATTCACTCTCATGCTCAGTCATTCACTCTCGCGCTCACTCATTCACTCTCGCGCTCACTCATTCACTCTCACGCTCACTCATTCACTCTCACGCTCACTCATTCACTCTCGCGCTCACTCATTCACTCTCGCGCTCACTCATTCACTCTCGCGCTCACTCATTCACTCTCGTGCTCACTCATTCACTCTCATGCTCACTCATTCACTCTCCCGCTCACTCATTCTGTCTCTCATTCACACTCACTGACTCTCTCACTCAAACTACAGTGGTATTTAACTGATAATATGACAGATGGGAATACACAAACATATGGATTCACGTGTTACATAACATTCGTGTTACATGACATGCATCTGCTCAGCTCTCTCTCTCTCTCTCTCTCTCTCTCTCTCTCTCTCTCTCTCTCTCTCTGTATTCTTTCATATACACACACTCACACGCATGCGCGCGCTCACACACACACACACTAACACATCAACTCTCTCACTGTCTCACTCTCTCACACACAATCCTTCACACACACACACTCACTCTCTCAATCACACTCTCTCACACATACACGTACGCATGAACGCATGCACGCACGCACACACTCCCTCACTCACTCTCACACATACACGTACGAATGCATGCACTGACACATTCCCCCACCATTTCTCACTCAATCACTCTCTCAACACACACGCATGCACGTGCGCACACACACATTCACTTTCTCCCTCTCTCTGACACCCACTTTCTCTCTCTCTCTCTCTCTCTCTCTCACACACACACACACACACACACACACACACGCACACACATATATAGTGAACAATTATAGTTAAACAATTATAATGAACAATTATACCAGTAAATGAATTATGGTGGCATATAGTCGATATATTCAGTCAGGCTGAAAAACATCTGATGGCTGTAGAGATGTGGTTTCTGAGGAAAATGCAAAGAATACCATGGACAGCCAGAAAGACCAATGAACAAGTCCTTCAAGAAACAAATGAAGATCGTAAATTGATTAGAGAAATTAGACGTAGACAGTCAAAATTTTTTGGACATGTTATGAGAAGAAATGGATTGGAGAATTTGGTGACAACTGGTAAGATCGAGGCGAACAGACCAAGGGGAAGACCTAGAAGCAAGTACCTGGATGGCTTGGCCTTGTGGCATGGTCGAGACAGAAACACGGAGCTGATCCACGACTCTGGTGATCGGGTGAGATGGCAGAACATGACCGCCCACGCTTACCGGCATGGCACATGATGGATGGATGGATAGTCGATATGGATTAAGTATTAAAAGAGTTTTCCGTTAAATGCGTAGGGACTCATTGGAGTTTTCAGATCTGGAGGCAGCTCATTCCATGAGTGAGCACCAGAATATGCAAAACATGTTTTTTATAGGTCCAATCTAGGATTTGAGACATGTAACAAATTTAGGCGCTTGCTGTTCATTGCATTAGATTGAATCAGTGGCAGAAGATACTCTGGGGTATTTTGAGATATAATTTTATTCACTAATTTGGCTTTGTTGAAAAGGAAGCGCTTTTGAAGTGGTAGAAGTCTTAGATGACTGTACAAATTATTACTTTCAACGTGCTTTATGCCAGAAACCAGACGAATAGCGCGGTTTTGTAGAGAACATAATCGTTTTAAATTAGATTTAGGGCAACCATCCCAAACTGTGGAACAGTAATCGAGATGTGATTGGATATAGCATGTATAGAATATTTTTCGTGTGCTTTCGTCCAGGAAGTGCTGAATTTTAGCAAGTTGGTAAACTTTCTGTGCTATTTTCTTGGTAAGAGCGTGGACATGAGAGCTCCAGTTCAAATGGCTGTCAATTAAAAGACCTAGTGTTTTATGTTCAGTCACATTAACTATAGGTAACGTGCCTATGCGGAGTTCGAGCGGTGCTCCAGTTATGGCTAGTGTCTGCAGTTTTTGTCTGGTCGTTATTAGCATGGATTTGGTTTTGTCAATGTTAATTTGCATGCGGTTTTCATTGCTCCATCTGGTAAGATTATCAAGTTCCTTTTGTAAAGAATTTTCTAATTCACTACGTTTTTTTTTACTAGTATATATAGTAAAGTCGTCTGCAAATAGATCACAAGTTGTATTGATATATAAAAGAACTGCAAAAAGCAGCGGACCTAGTATTGAGCCCTGAGGCACACCAATATTAAGCTGTGTGGGTCTTGATAGACAGTTGTTGAAGGACACGACTTGTTGTCTGTCGGATAGAAATGACGTAATTATGTTCACCATGTTGGTGCTTGTCTTCATTTGTTTTAGTTTTCTAATTAGAATATAGTGATCTACCATATCAAAAGCCTTTTTAAAGTCTTCAAACACCGCTCCACAAATTCTACCGTTGTTGATGTTTAAGTGCCAGTTATCGGTAATTTTTGTTAGAGCACTATGGCAAGAATATTTAGGTCGAAACCCAGATTGACTGTTAATTATTAGATTGTTATTAATTAAATGGTGTAACGTTATTTTATGAATGTGTTTTTCTAGTGGTTTTGATAGCGACGATAGTAAGAAAATAGGTCTATAATTACCCAAAACGCTATTATCGATTGAGCCATTTTTAATTAGCGGAAACAGTTTAGCAATTTTAAATGCTAGAGGAAAATGCAAAGAGTACCATGGACAGATAGAAAAACCAATGACCAAGTACTACAGGAGACAAATGAACATCGTAAACTGATTAGAGAAATTAGACGAAGACAGTCAAAATTTTTTGGACATGTTATGAGAAGAAATGGATTGGAGAACTTAGTGACAACTGGCAAGATCGAGGGGAACAGACCAAGTGGAAGACCGAGAGGAAAATACCTGGATGGCTTGGCCACATGGCATGGACGAGACAGGAAAACTGAGCTGATCCACGACTCTGGTGATCAAGTGAAATGGCGAGTCACGACCGCACATGATTGATTGATTGATTGATTGATTAATTGATTGTTGTCCATACACACTATTTCTAGTAGTGCATGTGGGCACTAATACCAGTGTTTTCACCATCAAGCGAACCCACTCCGACTTCAGAGGAACTTGTAATTTACATCCCCAAATCAAGGACAAGAGGTCAACATTTTAGTCCAACTGTCCGGTGTAGGGGTTGAAGCCCTTACCTCGGCATCAGCACACCGGATGTTTAAGAACATGCGTTCTTTTCCATTCAGCCATGCTGACCTCATGTCCCTTGAAATAAGTGTTATGTTGTTATGTCCCTTTCGACTATTACAATTGAATGTGTTCTTTTTAAAGTGCAGTATATTTTGTTTACCTACAAAACAGTGTATTTTCACACTGCGTTGTGTGTTTTTTTTTTTTACATTTTGCGAATACAACATATACATTCATATACACATATGATAATATTATATTCTCGGCATGGTGTAATTACCTACACATTACTTATTGATGTTGTGCCCTATATGGTTGATTCTCAGTGCTTGTATTTTTGTGTATAAATAAGTCTTGAAGTGCCAGTTCTCCTTGTTTCGTATCCTGCATTAGTGTTTTGTGTTGTATACTGTGAATTATTTTGATGAAGGTGAAATTTGAATAACGAAGACACAAACAATAGATTGCACGATTTATTGCCTGGCATGTTTCGCTGCATCTCGTCAGGTACATACTGCAGAAATCACACAACTTACGTGAATTAACTAGATAAATCCTTCAAGTTGAAATATACACATATTCGCACAGTAATGTCAATTATCTCCCACGGTAATTTTAAGCTGACTAACACGTCTTTCTGTTTGCACACTTCTGACTTGCGTTGATAGATCATAATTGCTTCTGCAAATTTTAACAAGTGAGTATTTTGTGTGTTAAACAACACGCGAAAGGCAGTGTCTCTGTCAACCACATGGCCGCTCTTGACAATATGCCTACCAATTGAAGACGCCGGGAGCTTCCGGTGTGTCGGCCCCACGAGGCTAGCATCTCCTGTGTGTTGTATCTTGTTGACCCATTGAGGTATATGGTCTGACACTCGATTGTTAAGCTGTCTCTCTGGTCTACCAATGTAGAAGGCCTGGCATCTACATGTGAAGTGGTAAACACAATTGTTTGTGGCGTACTGAGGAACAGGCTCTTTGACTGTTGGTGTAGGAATCGGTACGGTTTTATATCTAATGACTGGAGTTGCAGCACAGAATGTTCGGCCTACTGCTGTAGTAAGCCGGTCTTGTAGACGTTGCATTACGGCATCCCCTCGAAAAGTTAGCTGAATGAATACCTTGAGTTTAGGGACTGTAGTTAAGTCTGATTTTGGTTTGAGCTGTTGGCAGTGGCGCTTTATAAATCCTGTGGAGTACCCATTCAGGTTTAAGGCATTCTTCAGAGTTTCAAATTCCTCTGTCAGTGTGTCCTGGGCGCATATCTTTCTAGCACGGTCAAACAGGGTCCGTACTAAGCCCCGTTTGTACTGGACAGGTGTGAAGCTCTGAAAATTTAGGTATTGGCCAGTCCATGTTCCTTTGCGATACACCGATCTTTGAATCTGCTCTACGTCTCATTAGAATATCTAGGAACGGTAACGCTTCGTTGTGTTCGTGTTTCATAGATAGAGAGATGTTTTTATGCGTCTTGTTCATTGTGGCCTGGAACGACGTTGCTTGTAACTCGTCTGTGGTGATAATTAGTATATCGTCCACGTAACGACGGTAAAAGGCCAAGTTGTTGATGTCTGAGGATCTCTTTTCTTCTAAATGTGCCATGAAGATGTCCGCTAGAATAGGACCAAGAGGACTCCCTATGGCCACTCCGTCAATTTGGCGGTATGACGTATTTAGAAAATTGAATTGGATGTTGTATTGGTCAACACCTGGTCGATGTGCTCAGTATAAACACGGCTTCGACAAATCGTATCCCCAGGTATTTCATTGCCTGCGTTCTTTCTACAATCTCTGAGCACAGATGTACAGTTGGTGTTGGAGTGTTGACAATATGTTTGTTTAAAGAGAACCATGTCACTGCTGCCTTCGTTGAGTTGACCGCTGCACCAGCTTCAACACATCACGTACTAATGTGAGTGAGTTCTGTTTGTAGTTTCACAGCAACCCGATCTCTATCCTTGCCCTGACGATACACTAACACATCGTGGTATACGACAATGTCCTACCCGGTCCTGTGATCTGCTCACCGGTGATTCTCACAGTGTAGGCATTGAACAACACCCTAGATAATGTTTATCCCTGTGGTAGGCCTGGATATATTGTTGTTGGTTCAGAAGTCCAACAGCCACATTTAAAAACTACTTTCCGTTGGAAGAGGGCTGCAGCGTGTATCTTCCAATACATTTAAGCGTCTGCAAGTAGGCGTTGTGAGCAAGCCACATGAACGAGAGAGAGAGAGAGAGAGAGAGAGAGAGAGAGAGAGAGAGAGAGAGAGAGAGAGAGAGAGAGAGAGAGTGAGAGTGAAAAGTGAGAGAGAGAGAGAGAGGGAGAGAGAGTGGGAGAGAGAGAGTGGGAGAGAGAGTGAGAGAGAGACAGAGAGAGACAGAGAGAGACAGAGAGAGTGGGAGAGAGAGACAGAGAGAGACAGAGAGAGACGGAGAGAGAGAGAGAAAGAGAGAGAGAGAAAGAGAGAGAGACAGAGAGAGACGGAGAGAGAGAGAGGGGAGAGAGAGAGAGAGAGAGAGAGAGAGAGAGAGATGAGAGAGAGAGAGAGAGTAGTCACAGTCACAGCAACTGCCACAACATATCCTCTAGAGCAGTGGTTTTCAACCGGTGGGGAATTCCCCCCCCCCCCCCCCCCCCCCCTGAATTTTAGGGTTTCTAGGGGGGAATTAAGATCATTTCAAGATTCCGTTAATACAAGAACCGATTACTTGATATTGCTTTTCCCTTCATACTTTACAGTTATGCACGTCTGATCCTTCTAAAATTCATTTTATAAAGTAAGTAGACCCACAAATCACGTTTTATGTGGATGTCTAGACCTGTTTTAACATATTTACCTTCCATTTTTACGTACATTGTGTAGGGTGGGGGGGGGGGGGGGTTAGATAGGAAATATGAAAGGGGGTGGCGGGACAATGACGTTCTGAAAATATTGTGAAAGGGGGCACAGACCAAATTTTTGATAGGAAGGGGGAATGACGTTCTGAAAATATGGTGAAGGGGGGCACGGGCCAAAAAAGGTTGAGAACCACTGCTCTAGACATTACATTTAATAATAACACCCCATCAAGGGACATGGCAGATATGCGGGGCTCGTCACAACTGAATCCAACATAACACCAAGGAATCAACAACGGGTCATCATTACTACACAGGAAATTAATAGCTACCCGTTCCTGACTCACATATTGTGTTCTAATAATATCCCATCTGTCTGATGTCTGCAGTATGGCTGTACCGGACCCGATTTTGTGTATGCCTGAACTAAAGCATGAGTGCCTGAGATGTACGTATACCACTAGATCAATTCCCACAACAAATCATTTTCCAAGATGGACACGTCTAGGCTAGCAAGTCTTCCAGTAACAAATGTTTATACAAGATGGACACGTCTAGGCTAGCAAGTCTTTCAGTAACAAATGTTTATACAAGATGGACACGTCTAGGCTAGCAAGTCTTTCAGTAACACATGTTTATACAAGATGGACACGTCTAGGCTAGCAAGTCTTTCAGTAACAAATGTTTATACAAGATTGACACGTCTAGGCTAGCAAGTCTTCCAGTAACAAATGTTTATACAAGATGGACACGTCTAGGCTAGCAAGTCTTCCAGTAACAAATGTTTATACAAGATGGACACGTCTAGGCTAGCAAGTCTTCCAGTAACAAATGTTTATACAAGATGGACACGTCTAGGCTAGCAAGTCTTCTAGCAACAAATGTTTATACAAGATGGACACGTCTAGGCTAGCAAGTCTTCCAGTAACAAATGTTTATACAAGATGGACACGTCTAGGCTAGCAAGTCTTCCAGTAACAAATGTTTATACAAGATGGACACGTCTAGGCTAGCAAGTCTTCCAGTAATAAATGTTTATACAAGAGGTTCAACTTGATCCTCGTTCTTGTCACTGGCGACGGTGTCCGCGAAGAGAATGTATTTTGTGCAGTGTATGTCTTATTCGTCTTGTACTTGTATATCCTCTTGTTCTTCTTGTTCGTTTTCGTTTGTCTTGTGATCTTCTGGAATGTCTTTGGTACTTTCTTTCTTTTCCGGTATGGATTTAGTTGGTGAAAGATCGTCGGTGACAGTGTATAAACTGTCTAGTGACTGCATTACTCTTCTGTCTGCACGTTTTCTCTTCTTTGGATTGCTGACGATTTGGAAATCGCCAGTCTTAATTTTTGGATTGTTTTCTTGCGTGTTTCTGCCTTGCTGTGTGTTTATTTGACTATCGCTCATTTCCTTGGATACCCACATGCCCTGGCATGAAAATGAAACTAATCTTTGCCAGCCGTGACCACCTCAGCGACACCAACCAGTGTCTTCGGACCCACTCCATCGCTATCTTCCTGAGCTTACTTATTGTGTCATAAAGGAAACATGCATCTCGAGCCATGTAATTGCTTTACTTACAGCCATGACTTCCATAGTCAGACTACTTGTGGTCAAGGCAAAAGCACCATAATCTTACTTCACAATTCTCCCTCCAACTTGAGCCGTAAATGTCCATAAAATTCTCACTCGTCGAACTACCGACCCAACTGTGTAAATAACAGCATCATCCTCTAAAGAAATGTTGACGCAAAGTACCCGGATTTTGTTTTGTCTACATTTTCTGTCTAGTTGGATGCAAACTGAAAAGGTGGTACATAGCTCTGCTGGCATTTGTACCCACTCCTCGCCAGGTGTTAAGACCTCAAGTGAACACACCTGTTGAAGAATGTCTTCGGCTCGACCCATCCACGACCTTCCTCTTTTTAAACTGCTGCCTTTTATCTTCTTAATTTCACTAAGCAGTGGATGTTGTGTGTTTGCATTGACTCAGAGATGTGCCTATACTCGTCAGATCTGTATTCCGTCACCCATGGTTGGAAAATCAAGAAGGTATCGCATCGCCCTACATCTCTAGGGTGTATAATACGCTTAGCTTCGTTATGTATCCTCTCCATTCTTTCCATCTGCTTATGGCTGAGACTCAGGATCGTCATCGCATACTCAAAAACAGAAATGACCACGCCCTCGTATAGAAGACATAAATGGCGCTTCTCGCAGTTTGCCGCCGTCGTCACCTGCATCTCAGCAAACTCCGCTTGGCCTTTGTTATCACCTGGTCGATGTGCTCAGTATTAACAAGGCTTCCACAAATCGTATCTTCATGTACTTCATAGCCTGCGTTCTTTGCACTGTCTCTGAGCACAGATGTACAGCTGGTCTTGGAGTGTTGACAGTATGTTTGTTCAAAGAGAACAATGTCACTGCTGCCTTCGTTGGGTTGACCTTTGCACCAGCTTCAACACACTATGTACTAATGTGATTGAGTTATGTTTGTAGTTTCACAACAACCCGATCTCTATCCTTACCCTGACGATACACTAACACATTGTTGGTATACGACAATGTCCTACACGGTCCTGTGATCTGCTCACCGGTGATTCTCACAGTGTAGGCATTGAATAGCACCAGAGATAATGGTGATACCTGTGGCGGGCCTGGATATATTGTTGTTAGGTCTGAAGTCCAACAGCCACATCTAAAAACTACTTTCCGTTGGAAGATGGCTGCAGCGTGTTTCTTCCAATACATCTAAGCGTCTGCAAGTAGGCGTTGTGAGCAAGCCACATGAACGAGAGAGAGAGAGAGAGAGAGAGAGAGAGAGAGAGAGAGAGAGAGAGAGAGAGAGAGAGAGAGAGAGAGAGAGAGTAGTCACAGTTACAGCACCTGCCACAAAATATCCTCTAGACATCACATTTAATAATAACACCCCATCAAGGTACATGGCAGACATGCGGGGCTCGTCACAACTGAATCCAATATAACACCAAGGAATCAACAACTGGTCATCATTACTACACAGGAAATTAATAGCTACCCGTTCCTGACTCACATATTGTGTTCTAATAATATCCCACCTGTCTGATGTCTGCAGTATGGCTGTACCGGACCCGATTTTGTGTATGCCTAAACTAAAGCATGAGTGTCTGAGATGGAGCTGTATGGTGATTTGTTATGCAAATGTTTCTGAATGTATGTTTGTTTCTTGTAGTAGTATAAAGTCTGGTTTATGTTTGTATATGAGTGTGATGATAGTTGGTAATTGTGTACGTATACCTCTAGATCAAATCGCACAGCAAGTCGTTTTCCATAATGGACACGTCTAGGCTAGCAAGTCTTCCAGTGATACATGGTTATACAAGAGGATCATCTAGATCCTCGTTCTTGTCACTTGCGACGGTGTCCTCTAAGAGAATGTATCTTGTGCTGTGTATGTCTTAGTAGTTCTTCTTGTTCGTTTTCCTTTATCTTGTGATCTTCTGTAATGTCTTTGGTACTTTCTTTCTTTTCCGGTATGGATTTAGTTGGTGAAAGATCGTCTGTGACAGTGTCTAAACTGTCTAGTGACTGCATTAGTCTTCTGTCTGCCCGTTTTCTCTTCTTTGGATTGCTGACGATTTGAAAACCGCAAGCTTTCATTTTTTAGATTGATTTCTTGTGTGTTTCTGTCTTGATGTGTGGTGATTTGACAACTGAAAGTTGGTGTCAGTTCCGATTTTTTTTACTAAATGTGGAGGAACTTCTGGCGCGAGAGGGGAGAAATCTTCATGACTTTGTACATCAATTGTTGCTGCTGCTGGTGTTATCGGTGGTCGTCTGCTAGGACATTTATTTGTGGTTATCTTGACCAGACGTAGGACAATTGGTCATTCTCCCCGGCATCGTAATCAATACTATGTGATTATTGTTAGTAAAGCCAGATGTGTAAATCCGTATATAATGGGGCACTTCCTTTTTGGGTTGCAGAGGGCACCCCACTTGCCAGCCCCATTGTTCAGCCTGAAGACCTCAGCTTTATCCTACCCTATAACAATGTGCACCAGATTTGTAACTCCTTCAGGAGGAATCGTGACAGGCAATCAGTGTATGGTCAGCCTGTCTCTTTTTTTCTCTAGATTGTCTAGTGATGTGTCTATCCCTAAGCATGGTAAAGAGAACATTTTACGATGTAACTTGTTATACACGGCTTTCTGCCCTTCTGTTGACAGGTGAAAGAACCACCTAGTGGGAACCTCGAACCTGTGCAGGTTGATGATTCCCCAGAAGGCACACCTCCTGGACCAGTTAATGCACTAACAACAAAAGCTGGTGTCGATTTCGCCGCAGCCCCAGGGTCAGTCATCATCATCATCATCTTCCACCTCTGCTGTCAAGCGTCGTGGGGTGGAATAATTTGCGTTCCAGCGCCCGGTGGACGGCACTGGATAGTGTCATTCCGTGTGGTTGTACAATGTCGTTGATGTCGTCAATCCATTTTCTTCTTGGACGTCCTCGTGGTCTTGTCGCAGATGATCTTTGATGTAAGGCCAGTGATGGTAGTTCCTGATGTTGCATTCTAACGACATGGCCAAACCACTTGATTTTCTGTCTTTCAGTAAATGTGGCACAAGGTGTTGATCCCACAGTCTGTCTGATAACAGCATTTCTTACTCGGTCTCGGATTGTTAAGTTGGCAGCTCTCCTCAGGCATCTCATTTCGCAGGTGTTGATTTTGCGAAGATGTAATTTGGATAAAGTCCAGGTTTGAGATTAGTAGTATAGGGTTGGTGTGAATATGCTGTTTATTATCTGTCTCTTTAGAATATATATATTTATATATATATTTGGATAGGTATAGCCTATTTGGAAGTTTCACTAAGGGTGATAGTTGACATGTAAGTGCAATAGCTTTTTGACAGCTGATTTCGATTTCTCTGTCCAATTTGCCATCTTCTGTGATCATACATCCAAGATATTTGAATTCTTTAACTTGTTTCAGAGTTGTGCTATCTATCTGTATACTTAGTTGGCCCGGCGATCTGCTAATTCGCATTACTTCGGTTTTGGCTGTATTTATACTAATATTGTGTCTCCTGCATGTTGAACTCAGATTAGTAATATGATTTTGCAGTCTGCCTTTGTCGCTATAAAGCAGGCACTGGTCGTCTGCAAATAGAAGTTCATTTATTTCCCGTGGATCAGTTGTTTCATCTGGAGTAAAGAGTTCTACATTTTCTGAATCTGTTCTGTCTGTCGAGACTTGCTTCTTTGAAAATTCTGTCCATGTAGATATTAAATAGCAGGGGAGAGAGCACACATCCCTGCCTCACTCCTGTATTGACTGTGAACATATCTGATATACCTTCTTGTGTCAGTAATAGAGCAAATTACAGTACCAGGCTGGTGAAGTTGCTAAAATTGTTAGGGGTCCCTTGGAACGACAAATGTAGTGATATTTGAATTCATTTCAATAATTTATTGTGTTCAGTAATAATAATTCCAAAGAAAAACTCACAATATCTAATATAATATATCAATTCCAAGAAAAACGCACAGTCTGTCCTTGAAAATTTAGTTGAAATATAGTGAATAATCCGGTTTTGAAATAATGTAAATTGACACGTCAGAAAATATGCTTCCAACAATGCGGATTCACAATGTTACCAAAAAGTTTGTCAACTCTGTATCGAAATTATATGAACCGTGGTTGTGACAGTTCGTCAGATGCCTATCCTTTACAGGACGTCGCAGTCAGCACCAGCATATTTCTATTTTTGCTGTTGTGATCTCTTGGCAAGTTTACGTTCAATAGTTTGCCATTCTTTCTGAACGATCGGCACCCAATACCATTTTTATAAAAAGAAGAAACACAATGCAGTCTGCTGCCAAATTGCCCGCAGTTGTATGTCGAACGCGGGTTTGCGGAATTACGAACTGCGTTCTTGATCCCTTCCCCACTGAGCCGGCTGTTTGTGACAGTGCACTTGGGATTTGCTCTCGTATTTGAAAGTGATTGTTGTCCAAAAGCGATTTCTTATTAATCAGGAGAAGCCTTTACTCACACAAGATGTTAATTTGAGGGTGATTGTGGCCTTTTAAAGACCAGTCAAAAATAACTTACTGCTATCTTTATAACATATCATGCCATGGAAAGGATAAAGCACTTAATGTAATATCATGGAGAAATAGAAAGATGGTTTCTAACATTTCCCCCCTTGTAAAATAAAGCCATTACTTTTACATAATCTTAGAAGATGACTTAATTATTATCCAATCTGTTATGCTACTTTCAACTGTTGTTAATTATTATAAAAAGTTTACAAAAAAATAAAGATAAATATTACAATTATATAAATCAAACAGCACATTTATGTTACTTTAAGTAATGTCCCTTGAAATTTTATTTTCCGCTCGCTCGATGTTAAACCCAAGCGTAATCCATACACAATACTTCCAGTAGTGCTGGACTGAATTGTGCGCGTGGACTTGCTTTCCCTAATACCATTGTCCGTTTCCATCAGGCGAACCCACTCCGATTTCAGAGGTACTTGTAATTTATGTCCCAAAATCAAAGACGAGAGGCCAACATTTTCGTCCAACTGTTCAGTGTAAGGGTTGAACCCCTTACCTCGGCATTAGCACACCGGATGTTTAAGAACATGTGTTCTCATCCATTCGGCCATGCTGGCCGCGTGTCCTTTGAAATCAGTGTTATGTTGTTATGTCACTTTCCAATATTACAATTAGATGTGTCTCATTTAAAGTGGTGTTATTTCGTGCAAAATAGTGTGTATTTTCACAGTGCGTTGGGTTAGTCCATTTAAAATTATCGTGGTAGTCAACTGACATTACAGTGCGAACATGTTTTTATATTTCAGCTTGAAGGATTTATCTAGTCATTTTACTTTATATAGTGTCTAAACTATCTAGTGACGGCAGTAGTCTTCTGTCTTCCTTTTTCCTCTTATTTGGATTGCTGACTATTTGAAAACTATCAGTCTTTATTTTTTTTTGGATTGTTTTCTTATGTGTTGTTTTACTGTTTGCTCCTGTCTTCCTGTGCGCTGATTTGAATATTGAAAGTTTGTGTCAGTTCTGTTCTTTTCTGTGGGGAAGTTGCTCGCACGAGAGGCGGGAAATCTTCATGACATTTTACACTAACTGCTGCTGCTGGTGTGTATGTGTGTATATGTGCGTGTATGTGTTTATAGAACATAGAACAATTAGCATAATGAGCCACATCACAAAGATTCTGCTGAGAATTATCATGCAAAGAATTAGGAAGAAAATACAATCAGAAATAGGAGAAGAGCAATGTGGGTTTGTAGAAGGCAAGGGTACAGTAAATGCTGTGTATATACTGAGAACAGTAATCGAACGTTCTATAGAAGTAAACAAAGATCTACAACTTTGCTTTATTGACTACACAAAAGCTTTCGATATAGTGAGACATGTAGACATGATAAGGATGCTGCTTGAAGATCTACAAATTGATGGAAAAGACCTTTGACTTGTAAAAACATTTATTGGAAACAACAAGCTGCCATCAGAATTGATAACGATGTAGGTCAATATCAGCCTATTAAAAGAGGTGTGAGACAGGGATGTGTAATGTCTCCAGATATTTTTTCGCTGTACAGTGAAAATATATTTATAAGTATAAAATATATGGAAGGAATCAACATTGGGGGACGATACATCAATAACATTAGATATGCAGATGATACAGTCTTGATTGCAGACAATGAACAGGACCTGCAAACTTTAGTAGATGCGGTTGTTGCACACAGTGAGCAACTAGGGTTAGAACTGAATATTAAGAAGACACAGATTATGGTCGTCACTCAATCAATCAATCATGTGCCATGCCGGAAAGCGTGATCGGTCATGACTGGCAGTTTCACTCGATCACCAGAGTCCTAGATCAGCTCAGTGTTCCTGCCTTGTCCATGCCACGTGGCCAAGCCATCCAGGTATTTTCCTCTCAGTCTTCCTCTTGGTCTGTTCCCCTCGATCTTGCCAGTTGTCAATAAGTTCTTCAATCCATTTCTTCTCATAACATGTCCAAAAGTTGTCGTCACTGGGAAGAAGGAAATACCACAATGTGATATACGAGTAGATGGACATATTCTTAAACAAGTGAATCGATACTATTATCTCGGCACAGTCATAACATCTGATGGAAGATGCCTTGAAGAGATTAGAACAAGAATTGCCATTACGAAGGTAGCCTTTTGCAAGATGAAAAACATACTGACCAATAAAAAGATATCAACTGAAACGAGAATAAGAGTGTTGAGATACTACATAGAACATATACTTTTGTATGGATGTGAAGCGTGGACAATAATCAGTCAAGCTGAAAAACAGCTAATGGCTGTGGAAATGTGGTTTCTGAGAAAAATGCAAACAATACCATGGATAGACAGAAAAACCAACGAGCAGGTCCTTCAAGAAACAAATGAAGATCGTAAACTGATTAGAGTCATTAGGAGTAGACATTCAACATTTTTTGGACATGTTATGAAAAGAAATGACTTGGAGAACTTGGTGACGACTGGTAAGATCGAAGGAAAGAGACCAAGAGGAAGATCGAGAAGTAAATACCTGGATGGCTTGGCCACGTGGCATGGTCGAGACAGGAACACGGAGCTGATCCACGACTCTGGTGATCGAGTGAGATGACAGAACATGACTTACCACGCTTATCGGCATGACACACGATGGATGGATGGAAGGAAGGACCTCTTCAGGGCACAAGCCTGGGCATTGGAAATCGAAGAACCAGCTGTTGCCCAGCAGCAAGTTCCCCCTCTCCACGTCGCCGATGTTGACCAAGGAAAAATCAGTAGCTAATGCAACTGCGCATCGGTGCCGTCGCAGGAGTTGCCAGAACTATGTTGTTTATAACATGGAACTGCCTTAGGGACTCCATCTCCCATATGGATATACCCGCAAGGAGTAATAAATATTCCTTATATATATATATATATATATATATATATATATATATATATATATATATATATATATATATATATATATATATATATATATATATATATATATATATATATAGTAAGCAGTTATTACACAGACATTTAGGGAATCTTGCTGCATTTGACGTCTGGGGTTATTGTTGTGTTTGCAAATGTAAAAGAAAACACACAATGCACCTTTGTAAATTCACAGTTTTGTGCGAAATAAAAATACATTAAACGGAAGACATGTAAATACAATAGCGAAAGGAAACAGAAAATCATCATCATCATGTGCCATACCAGTAAGCGTAGGCGGTCATGTCTCGCCATCTCACTCGGTCACCAGATTCGTGGATCACCTCAGTGTTCTTGTCTTGACCATGCCACGTGGTCAAGCCATCCGGGTGTTTACTTCTCTGCTTTCCTCTTGTTCTTTTCCTATCAATCTTGCCAGTTGTCACCAAGTTCTCCAATTTATTTCTTCTCATGGGACGCAGAGGTGTTTCCAAGGCACCAGAGCTGGCTTCTATACTGGCCAAGACCTACTGACGCGTCCTC
Organism: Cepaea hortensis; assembly: GCA_963921405.1. Classification (NCBI taxonomy): domain Eukaryota; kingdom Metazoa; phylum Mollusca; class Gastropoda; order Stylommatophora; family Helicidae; genus Cepaea; species Cepaea hortensis. The sequence continues at coordinate 16,439,848 of OY992895.1, forward strand.
GCCGCGCGTCCTGGGTAACAGGTCCCTTTGGTGTCCTGCCTAAAGTCAGTAGGATTGTTGATTCCTCCGAAGTCGGAGAGTGTCTGCCTGCAAGGCTAGGAACCACCAGTCTGCACACCAGTAAGCCAGACACGGACAACGGATACTCACGCAAACCTCAGGTCCTGTATGACATCACACTGATGTTGGACAGAAGAATGTCTTCATCCGACATACAGAACTTCGCGCCGGAGTTCACAGCCAGCGAACACAAGCAAGCAAGCAAACATTTCTTCTCATAAGGTGACCAAAAATGTTGACTGTCTACGTCTAATTTCTCTAACCAAGTTACAATTTTCATTTGTTTCTTGAAGGACTTAGTCATTGGTTTTTCTGTCTGTTCGTGGTATTTTTTGATTTTCCTAAAAAACCACATTTCCACAACCATCAAATGTTTTTCAGCATGTTTACTCATTATCCACGCCTTAAATCTATACAAAAGCACAGGTTCTATGTAGCACCTCAACAATATATTTTCTGGTTGCAAATGACATATTTTTTATTGGTCAGTGTGTTTTCTATCTTACAAAAGGCTACCTTCGCCATGGTGAATCTTGCTCTAATCTCTTCAACACATTTCCCATCATATGTTATGACTATTACGACATAATTGTAACAATTCACTTTTTTAAGAATATTCCCATTTACTTGTATATTACATTGTGATATTTCGTTCCTCCTTGTGACAACCACAATCTGCGTCTTCTTACAATTTAATAATAACCCTAGTTGCTCACTGTGTGCAACAACCGCATATACTAAATGTTGCAGATCCTGCTCATTGTCTTCAGTCAATACTGTATCATCTGCATATCTAATGTTATTGATGTTTCTTCCCCCCAGTGGTGATCCCTTTTATATCTACTACATTTCTGAAAATATTTTCACTGTACAGGGAAAACGATATGGGTACTTTCTATGAGATTGCAACACATGCTATTATTGGCATCGTTAAAGAAGGTAGTTTTCCATTGCTTTCCTTCTTATCTGTGACCATACTGGTCGATTAATGTAGCCATTGCCTCCACAAAAGAATGAGATCCTCTGCCTACCGTCGTGAAGTTGGAGACCATAACCTACAACTATCTGTCGGAGGGGGAGGGGGGCGCTAAACGGGTACACCACCTTGCCCAAGGGTGTTCCGAAGGCTAGCGGAGGGAAGGAGGCATCTTAACTCTCCTTTGATAGGTTATACGCCTACCCCGCCACACAATATAACAACATAACAGTTATTTCAAGGGACATTATTAAAAATAGCATACATGTATTGTGTGATTTAAATATTTGAGTATTTATCTTAATTTTTGATATAATGTACATAGAAATAAACGACAGGTATTTGCAGCAGAAATAATGATGTAATAATATTAGGTTACATTCAAAGTTTGTGTAAAAATAAGGCTGCGTTTTAGATATTTGAGTATTTTATAAAGAAGTTTTCTATTTCACCTCGATATTATATTAAATGTCTTATGCTTTTAATATCACCTTGTCTTCTAGGTCTCAAGGAATTAACAACTTTTTTGTCCGGCCTGTAAGAGGCCAAACATTCTAAATATCCATCACGTTGTATTGTTATCCAATGCAGATAACTTTGTGCATTCATTAGTCTCTCTCTCTCTCTCTCTCTCTCTCCCCCCTCCCCCCCCCCTCCTGTGAACGCTCAAGCAAACGCCATAAATACCTGTTTGGTAGTTTACTCTGTAAAATGGGATGCTTGTTAAGATGTTTAATGTATGGAAAATTTTGTAGGTGTATACCATTTTAAGAAAGCAAGTGTGAATGAGAATACTCGGAGTATGAACGATTCAGTCATACCGTTAAACTTGCTTAAATACAGCTAAGTGTAAATGAGAATACTTGGAGTATGAAAGATTCAGTCATACCGTTAAACTTGCTTAAAAACAACTAAGTGTAAATGAGAATACTTGGAGTATGAAAGATTCAGTCATACCGTTAAACTTGCTTAAATACAACTAAGTGTAAATGAGAATACTTGGAGTATGAAAGAATTTATATTGAAAGATTTTAGGAAGCATTTGAGCAAATGATTACTACACCACAATCATCAACACGTAATATGCACGTAATTACACTATGCCATGAATGTAATATTATCATGTGTATATAAATGTATATGTTGTATTCGAAAATGTAAAAACAAAAACACACACAATGCAACTTGTAAATACAAACTACTTTGTACCAAATAAACGTTTATTTATACACAATAACAAATAATAATAAGTCAGCACATTGAACTTTGTATATGTTGACTTACTCTTTGTACAATGATTGAGTGTGGTCCATGACGATGGCTCAGTGTTCATTGTCCCAAGGGAGAAGGTAGATAGTGAGGGTCTAGAATCTGGAGGGGCTTGTAGACAGAATTAACTAATACCAGGTTAACAGCTAAACAGTGTATCTACCTGTCCAGCCCCTGGGGTCAGAATACAGGGGAGTGCTAGAGACACCTCGGGTGTGGTTCACTCTCAATACCCGAGGCGATCTTGTCACAGTTACTCAAATTATCCACATTGCACATGGGACAGATCTCATCCTCAGTATATGGTCAGCACGCGGAACTGACAGATCTGACACTGAGTACATTGTTGATTTATAAGTCACTGTCTGTCCTGTTGTCAACTCATTCTAGAAGAATAGTTTTCAGTGTATTTTCAGAATGTTCTGCAAACGAAGTCCTAGAAGAAACAAATTAAAACCGTAAACCGATTAAAGAAATTAGACGTAGACAGTCACAATTTTTGGACACTTTATGAGAAAAAATAAATTGGAGAATTTGGTGACAGTTGGTAAGATTCAAGGGAAAAAAAAACAAGGGGAAGGCAGAGAAGTAAATTCTTGGATGGCTTGGCCATGTAGTATAGTCTAGACAAGAACACAGAGCTGATCCACGACTCTGGTGATCGTGTGAGATGGCGAAACATGGCCGCCCACGCTTATCGGCATGGCACATGATGATGATGAAATTGAGAATCAAAATGCAATGAAGAAGGGAACTGGTCACCAACGATGTAGCCTTGTGTCATGTTGTACTGTCTAGCTGTAGCCCGTGGCCTGTCACATTGCCGTACGGACTGCATGGTCGCAGGTTTATAGACCAGTCATCATTGGGTGGCTGATGTGGGCGGTATCATGGAGGTGACCGTTACTTCTCATGCTGGTACCCGTTTAGGCAGTATCGACCTGCAACCCAAGCTATTGTTACAAACTCCGCCTAGATGAGGATATTTTTGTTTTTAAAGCGTGCTTCCTTGCTGTTAACTGCCCCAATGCCGAAGGATACTATACTATATCGCCAAATGTTACCGCTCATTTCAGAGCGAGAGTTCTCGAGAGAACCGTGGAGTGAAGCAGATTGGCTCTATATAGGCCGAGAGTACCGTGGAGTGAAGCAGATTGGCTCTACCTAGGCCGAGAGCACCGTGGAGTGAAGTAGATTGGCTCTACCTAGGCCGAGAGCACCGTGGAGTGAAGTAGATTGGCTCTACCTAGACCGAGAGCACCGTGGAGTGAAGTAGAATGGTTCTACCTTAGCCGAGAGCACCGTGGAGTGAAGTAGATTGGCTCTACCTAGGCCGAGAGCACCGTGGAGTGGAATAGACCTCTCAACGACGTGAACTCCAGGAGACAGAAATGTCGCTCTATTCCCCTCCAGGCAATCAATCTGCGGCAGCTGAAGGTGGAGCCAGGCACCATGCTGGGGTGGCTTCCCGTTACAAAGTAAGAAGGGCCAGGGGAGGATCCCGCCCAAAAACCAAGAACAATCATTCAGATGGGCGCCGTCTCCAGAATGATTGTTGGCTGTATGGATCTCCAACAGTGACTGTCTCTCGCCCTGACTTAATATTTTGACAGATTTCTATTCGTCAATCTCTTAATGTTATCTTCCATCTTGTAACGTTGTCTTTGATTCAACGGGCAAGACGGCGTTTACCTGCAAAGCGTTGTGGAACGTAATGAGCACGGCAAGGCACGTAGAGCGCCCTGGTCATCCACTGCACCTGTATTCGTCTCTAGTCGTCTTGACTTGTCCTGCCACTGGATTCAAATGGACTAATTGCGCAACTCTTCCTCACTTTAATCCAATTCATCGCTCAAGTAATTCTTCATCCAACGTTATGTATCAACCTTCAAGCCCTGTGGCGATAGACGAGCGGCGAAGCTGCATGCGTGGGTACGCTGGCAGCCGTAGTCGCAGACCTGCACACAGGTGGCTCAGGCCATATGCTCGTCTTCTACTGGCCGGAACAGCAGTCGAATTCGGCAGCCCCCTGAGCGACTGAGCAGCCCTCTATAGGAACACACTGCTCACCTCCATAGCATGAGGAAGGGGCTAGAAAAGGTGCCCTAAACATTGTCTGCTCCATCACTACCTAACCAGCTAGCCGCGGTTTGTGGGTACCCTAAACTGCGGTCGACATACAAACAAAGAGAACACAGGTAAAGCTAAAAGAGCAAACCATATTCCCTTAACAATCGGAACTTGGAATGTACGCAACCTACTTGACAGAGATGGCGCGTCGGGTCCAGAGAGACGAACAGCACTGATTGGGAGAGAGCTGGGCAGGTACAACATCGACATTGCAGCCTTGAGCGAGACACGACTTGCAGAAGAAGGCCAAATCTGTGAAATAGGTGCCGGCTACACATTTTTCTGGAGTGGAAGAAAAAGCGAGGAAAGACGCCAATACGGTGTGGGATTTGCCATTAAGTCGGCCCTGGTCGGCAAACTAGCTGGATTCACAAAGGCTATAAACGACAGACTCACGACCATTAAGTTGCCCCTGCTGAATGGAAAGAGGCATGCAAACATTGTGAGTGTCTACGCACCAACTATAACCAATGAAGACGATGTCAAGAACAAGTTCTATGAGGACCTGCACAATGTATTAACATCTTTTCCCAAAGGAGACAAACTTATACTACTTGGGGATTTCAATGCCAGAGTAGGCACAGACACCACCTCTTGGGGTGGCATTATTGGAAAGCACGGAGTCGGAAATTGTAACAGCAATGGACTCCTCCTTCTTCAGACATGTGCTGAACACGATCTCCTTAGTTAGTTAGTTAGTCGCGGTTCCAACTTCACGGCAACGGGTTGTCCCCATATTGCTCCGTTCCTGTGCCAGTGAATATCACACAAAATGCTCCTCACTGCCCTATTTGAACAATGGAATAGACAGGAGTGTCGGCAAGCCAACAGCCCGCACAGGTACACTGTGCATAATGCCGCCGCCAGCATGCCACCACAAAAGTCTGTCACAAAAGTCATCATCTGTTATTACGATGCTTTTCTATCGAAAGATGTTCTCGAAAAACACACAAACGGAGGGACTAGACAATCTTAACAGGACTTGGCGGTCTAATGGATATCTAGCATTCGCTGAATCTTTTCTTCAGGACACTGGTATGGCGATTTGATGCACGAAAAGGCAGGTGTAATGAAGGCTCCCTGGGAGAATGTCATTAATGTAGAAGAACAGATGGACTATCGTGGTCTAGAGAGAATGCAGCAGCCAGGGATCTGGTCGACAGTCGTCAACAAAAGGTAAAGCAAGACAGACATATAATCAGATTGCAACGGTCACCATTAGTATTGCAACTCCACGCTGGCAGTTGAAGATGATGACTGAGCGTTTATAAGAAAGAACCGAGCGATGTCGGTTCTTGCCCCAACTCAACACAGGAAACAATACTACAATTTCACTTTGGTGTAAGACAGTTTTCTCTGGCGTAAGGTTGTTTTCTCTTATGTAAGGTCGATTTCTATGGTGTAATGTTGTTGTCTCTGGTGTGAAGGTTTTATCTCTGATGTGGGGATGCTTTCTCTGGCGTAAGGTTGCTTTCTCTTATGTAAAGTTGATTTCTGGTGTAGAGTTGTTGTCTCTGGTGTGAGGTTTTTATCTCTGGTGCGGGGTTGCTATCTCTGGTCTAAGTTCTTCAGTGTGAGATTGTATTCTCCGGTATAAGATGGTTTTCATTGGTGTAAATTTTGTTTTCTCTGGTTTAAGATAGTTTTCACCGGTGTAAGTCGTTTTCCCTGGTGTAAGATTGTTTACTCTGGTATAAGTTCTTCAGTGTGAAATTGTGTTCTCTGGTGTATGTTCTCCAATGTGAGATCGTCTTATCTGATGTAACATGCATTTGTCATAAAAGTAGTTTCTTTGTTGATAGATTGTATTCTCTGGTGTAATATTATTGTTTAGTTTAGTTTAGTTTAGATTAGTTTAGTTTAGTTTAGTTTAGTCGACGGATCAACATCACGGCACACGGATGTAATCCATAAGAGCACCGTAATACTGCTAACTCAAGCCCGAATCCCATGAAACTCAACTCAGTGCACGAGCCCCGTAACACCGGCGAGGATTCTGGTATACTTTGGGTAGATTTCTAATTCGAAATTTTGCCCGGGAAGGGCCGTTAGGCTGGTTTATTACGATTTCCAACCGCCAGGGGATTTTTTGTACGAGCGCAACAATACACACGGGCGTCCGATCTCATTACCCAGAGACCAGGGGAATTTTATTTTTCCCACTAGAGCTCTACGTGAAAAAACAAAATATAAATCCCTGACCTGACTGGAGCTTGAACACAGCACTCAGGCGGACACCATTTGTTTTCTCTGGTGCAGAATTTTTTTCTTGACTAAGATTGTTTTCTGTTATGTAACGTTGTTTCTCTTGTGTAAGATTTGTACACAAGTGTACAATTGTTTCTCTGGTTGATTGTTTTCTCTTAAGTAAAATTATTTTCTATGGCGTAAGATTATTTTCTATGGTGTAAATGTTTTTCTCTAATGTGAGATCTTTGGTTTCTTCTCTGATGTAATCTGTTTTCTCTAGATTAAGATGATTTTTCTGGTGTAACATTTCGTGTTGTTTTGATTTGTTGAGGATTATTCTCCCTCTGATGTGAGCATTTTGTTGGTCTAGAAGATGTTTTTTCTCTGGGGTAGAATTTGTTTCTCCAGTGTAAGGATTTATTCTCAGGTGTAAACTGTTACCTTTGATGTGGGGTTGGTATCTTTAGTGACAGATATGACGTAAGTGTACTGATAATCAGCGAGTTACGGAACAATAAAAATACCTATATACCCACTCCAACACCTGCTGAGGGAGACAGTACATATGGGCGTGTCATGTGTGCCATGGCATCGATTCTATTTAACTCTTTCTGTACCTACATTGCACAATGTTTGACCAGCTGTTGATCATGTATATAAAGAATCACATTATGTTATTACACCATTTATGTTTGGTCTGAGTATAGTAGAGAAATCTGGCTAAGTGTTTTAACATAGTCAAGTCGGTTAAGGAACGGTTTCCACTCCTTTTAGGTGTATTGTGTATATGGTGCTACCTCCATGTTTGTATAGAATCATCAGCACTGCATCGGTGGTGTATGTTTTAATATGCTGCACAGTTTATGATTTGTTTTGAATGTAATTCACTCATACTGTTTTATTTGTAGTTAGTTTTCTTGTTGATTACTTGCTGCAACATCCTCAGACTGAAGGAGTTAATGAATTAAACAATTAATCTGGCCGTCTTGTGAGGTTGAAACCCAATGAATAACACTCATAATTTTTTTGTTATTAGTGCCTAATGGCCTGTCTGCCTGGCCTAGGGGTTAACGTCTTTCTCCGTAATCCCGAATATTTTCGTGAGTAACATAACCTTCGCAGGAATCAGTAGCGGTTCTCGCCGCGTTGTTAACTTAAGGGTATGTGAGCCGATCGCTCAGAAATCAATGGCAAACTACTGAGACTAATGAGTAGACAGACAGGTAGCCTAGTACATTAACAGCAGCTGAAAAATTGTGATGGTAACTGCAACGTCCTGTAAGGGATATGCAAAATATAAAAGTGCCAAATGTGCACCAACATGAGTTGTCCTTATAGAAACAGACAGACAGACAGACAGACAGACAGACAGACAGACAGGCAGACAGACAGACAGACAGACAGACAGACGGGCAGGCAGACAGACAGACAGACAGACAGACAGATTTATGATAACAACACGAGCAGCAACAGAACAAACAAACAAAAATACACACAAACAAAAGAAGAGGAGGAAGCAGAAAAAGACAAACAAACAAACAACACCAAGTCAGCATACATATAATATACAGTGACATTTATTATGTTAATTCATTTCGTGATACAGAAATGATATAACAATTCATTAACAAAGATGCACATGCAAAAATCAAGTATCAAAATATCAGTCGCTATTTGTTACCATTGCTGGTGTATGCTGTGAAGGCTGACAAAATACAGGTGAGGTCTTGCCTAAGCAGTCCTCACCATCAATCATCTTCCTTGATATAACCCATTGCCCACCGTTCTTAATACAACCCATTGACCACCTTTCTTAATACAACCCATTGGCTACCTTTCTTAATACAACCCATTGCCCACCGTTCTTAATACAACCCATTGGCCACATTACTAAATACAACCCATTGGCTACCTTTTTTTATAGAACCCGACAACCTTTCTTGGTGTCACAAATGGTCGCCGTACTTGATGTCACCCATAGTTCACCCTTCTTGATATCACCCACAGGTCACCCTCCATGATATGACCCATTGATGACTTATACAGTACACCAGCACTCCATTACATTGACAAAAGGCATTCAGTAAAAAAAAAAAATAACATACCATTCTTATATACAGTAAAAATCTCCCGGACACTGGATTAGAATCAGTCGATAATGAAACACTCAGAACACGTGAAGGAATCATGACCAGCCTGGGGCTAGTTACAGCCTGCCCGTGTGCGTTCTGTTGAATTATAACACGGTCATGTTCTAGCATCCCTCAGGCAGGTGGGAAGTTACAGTACCGATACTGCATACCTCTATGGTTGCTGAGCTTGGGGGTGGGGAGAGCTTTGAGATTCAGTTCCCGTGGAGAAGGAACTTTAGTTTCGGGTGGGAAGAAACGTCACTAACCTGACCTTTCAGGGCTCGGACGACCCGATCATGCCGTGGACTTAAGAGTTGAATCTCACAGTCTTCCATATAATTTACCTCCCAACAGTCATCTCAACCAACCAACCACCAACCAGCTCACTAATCAACCGAGGCCAATCAACCAGTCCACCAATCAAACAAGCCATACATAAACCATCCTACCAACCAACAAACCCACCAATAAAGGCAATCACCAAATAACCTATCAATAAATCAACCAGTCCATCAGTCAATCCACCTAACAGTCAATCAATCCACCAATCAGCCAACCAATCGATCAAAGAACCCATTAATAAACCATCCCACCAACCAACCAGATAACTAATCAACTAACAGACCCAACCATCAGCCACTCATCTATCAACCAACCAACTAATCAATCAATCAGCCAACCAATCCATAAGCCAACCAATCCACCAGTCAGCCAACACATCAACAAACCAATCAGGCCATCAACCCATCAACCAACCAACCCCCCAGTCAACCAGTCGACAAGCCATCCCATCAAATTATTCACCTTGTACAGTAGAACCTCAATCACCAGTGTGCCTCATTCTCAAGCGTTCAACAGTCCCCGTAGCTAGATAACTGTAAAACTTGTGCTTGGCAATGACTTAAATTGACCTCAAAGAAAGGAGTGAGGATATGAACTAGTCATCCATCTCATAAAGTAGCGCTCGTTCTTAAACATACGGTGTGCTGATGCGGAGGTGGTGGGTTCAATCCTCCTTGCCCTTGACTTGGGGACGTAAATTACAAGTACACTTAAAGTCGAGTGGGTTCGCCTGATGGCGAGGGACACTGGTAATAGGTAAAGTTAATACATACGCACAAATCAGTCCAGAACACTGGAAGTAGTAGTAGCATGTTTACAGACTAAGCTTGAGTTCAAAACACACACACGATTTTATCCTTTAGATAATTTGTACTTTCATCCCTTTATACATAAATGACTGATCACATGTTGATAAATACTAACACATTTCTGAGCTGAAGGCACAACTGAGCTCATAGACATAGTTGAGCTCTTAGACATAACAGAGCACTGAGATTTAGTTGAATTCTTGGACATAACTGAGCTATTGGACATAACTGAGCTCTGAGAAATTACTGAGCCATCAGACATAATTGACCTCAGAGACATAAATAAATTCTTAGACGTAACATAGCTCTGATATATAGTTGAGTTCTTAGACATAACTGAGCTCTTAGATATAACTGTGCTCTTATACACTGCTGCGATCTCAGACATAGTTGAGCTCTGAGACATAGATAGGCTCTTAAACATAACGGTGCCCTCAGACATAACTGAGCGCTTCGACATAGTTGAGCTTATAGACACTGTTGATCTCTTAGACATAATTGAACTCTAAGATAAAGTTGAGCTCTTAGAAATAGGTGAGCTCATAGTTGAGCTCTTAGACATAGTGGACCTGTAAGACATATTTGAGCCCTTAGACATAACTGAGCTCTTCCACATGCTTGAGCTCTAAGACATAGTTGATCTCTGAGATATAACTGAGCTTTTAGACATAGTTGAGCTCATAGTTGAACACCTAGATACAGTTGACCTCCAAGACATAACTGAGCTCTTATACATAGTTGTGCTGCTAGACATAATTCAGCTCTTAGACATAACAGCTCTCAGGCATAACTGAGCTCATAGACATAACTGAGCTCTTAGACATGAACTGAGCTCTTAGACGTAGTCGAGAACTTAGACATAATTGAACTCTGAGACATAACTGAGCTCTGAGACATAGTTGAGCGCTGAAACATAACTGAGCTTTTAGATATAGTTGAGGTCTGAGACATAACTGATGTTTTAAACATAGCTGAGCTCTTATACATAGTTGTGCTCCTAGACATAATTGAGCTCTTAGACATAACAGCTCTCAGGCATAACTGAGCTCATAGACATAATTGAGCTCTTAGACATAACTGAGCTAGGAGACATAGTTGAGCTCTTAGACATAGTTGAGCTCTGAAACATAACTAAGCATTTAGATATAATTGAGGTCTGAGACATAACTGAGCTTTTAAACATAAATGAGCTCTTAGACATAGTTGAGCTCCGAGACATAACTGAGCTCTGAGACATATTTGAGCTCTTAAGACATAGCCACGTACATAGACATGGCTACACTGTATAAATTTATGAACACTTACCGATAGCTGAACTCTTACATCGTTGTAAACTATATCTTGATTTAACGTCAATAACAGTCTACATCACTGCTGAATGGATATGTTAACGCTGTTTTCCCTAAACCTCCCCCCCCCCTCCCCTTATTCAAAATGTGACACAAGTGAATGTATGACTCTTACTGAATGTGATAATTATTATTACAACACTGAATATCTAAATATTAGTCACGTGACTCATGTCCTTATTTTCACACCCCAAATATAAGCTAGCGCTGTTTGCATACATGTACTGAAAGATATTTCTGTGTGATTATGAATAAACTTGTTAAAATGTTCCGGAATGAGACATACCGTGTCACAATATAATTTCCTAGATACCATTTTGCTGCTGTTTCAGATAGAGCACTGCTGCGATGTAAGGACAGTTAGGATATGCCAAGCCTGAGTTCTCTAATTCTCTCTGATGATGTGTCTATGGATGGTTTCATGTCATGGGTTCCCTAATTCTCTCTGATGATGTGTCTATGGATGGTTTCATGTCATGGGTTCCCTAATTCTCTCTGATGATGTGTCTATGGATGGTTTCATGTCATGGGTTCTCTAGTTCTCTCTGATGATGTGTCTATGGATGGTTTCATGTCATGGGTTCTCTAGTTCTCTCTGATGGTGTGTCTATGGATGGTTTCATGTCATGGGTTCTCTAGTTCTCTCTGATGATGTGTCTATGGATGGTTTCATGTCATGGGTTCTCTAGTTCTCTCTGATGATGTGTCTATGGATGGCTTCATGTCATGGGTTCTCTAGTTCTCTCTGATGATGTGTCTATGGATGGTTTCATCTCGTACCCAGTCCAGGAAAGCTGCTACAGTATCCCTTCTTGTCGCGTCTTGATCTAACAGTCTCAGCAACGTATCCCTGTATGGATGAATCAATAACAAGAGAATAATTCACAAATCTATTATGGTTATAACACAGGCATGACTAAGTCTATCAACGATATCAAGATTATGGAGGGTAAGAGACACACATATAAAACCGTGTAATGTCTATTATCAATGTCGCACTATATTTTTCCACTCCTCTTCATTATCTTCCTCATTATCACTCTGGTTTCCACGTTATTATCTTTAATAAAAGCAGTAGTTAGTTTCAGGTAATTAAGAGAAAACAAAGTCTCACCTCCATGTGATCTGATTTCTGTTTTATATTTCCAGATAAAGATTAGGGGAGAAAAGGGCATGGTTTTCTTTCTTCCGGTTCGTTCGCTTTAAACTAAACGTAGTCCATATATAATACTACTACTTCTTGTGCACTGGACTGATTTTTGCCTGTGGATTAGCTTTCCCCATTACCAGTGACACTCGCCATTATGAGAACTGACTCCAACTTCAGAGGTACTTGTAATTTATGTCCTTAAGAACCAGGTCTAGTATCCACCTAAACCCACAGATACACAAGAGGGGCATCATTCTAATATACTAGATCCAGGATCCCATCTGTTTGTGTTTGATATTGTACCTATGCTTCTTTAATATACATTTAACAGACCTTTGCTATATTAACATACATATAACAGACCTATGCTATTTTAGTATTCATTTAACAGACCCATGGCGCTATGTGGGAATCTTGCTAACGTAGTGGCTAGACGTCGCCTGCCGGTCTGGTGGTCATGAGTTCGATCCCCATTGGGTGAATTAGAATGGTTAACTGTTTCAGTGCCGAATGATAATATATCGCTACATGTGACCTCCCATTTGAAAAGAAGGACGATATATCGCCATACTAGGCTCATCGTGTTATTTGTTCTCTTTCTTGGCGTCTGCTCGTCATCTGGTGGCCGTGGGTTCGAATCCCAATGTGGCCACACTTCATCTAAATATGTTTATATTCTCTAGTCTGTCCTCTGATCTGTTCTTCTTTTCTCTACTTCTATGAGTACCTATGAATTTATTTTCTTTACTATTTCTGAACCGGCTCCGCGGAGAAGGATTTACGGACGCAGTTCGTAATCCCGCATACCGTGTTCTAAACACAGCGGCGGGTGATGTGGCAGCAGACCGCCTTGCGTTGGGTTTTATGAAATGGTATGTTTGTCGGTCGTTCATAAAGCAATGGCAAACTACCGAACGTAAACTTGTAAAGTATATGCAACTAACTAAATATTTCTAATGTTATCCATAAGCTCGATGTCTATGGTTTCCTTGTACTTTAAAATTCCATGTGTTACATTGTAGGCAAACAGAGACAGTGTATCGGCTTCATTCGCATATAATATATGATTGAACCCTGGACAATTAGTAAAGAAACCAAATATCCATAGAAACTGTGGGGTGTGGTTTTAGGGAATAATGCTAAATACTCATTGGACATCCATCATCCATCATGTGCAATGCCGATAAGTGTGGGTGGTCATGTTTTGCCATCTCACTCGATCACTAGAGTCGTGGATCAGCTCCGTGTTCCTGTCTCGACCATGCCACGTGGCCAAACCATCCAAGTATTTACTTCTCGGTCTTTCCCTTGGTCTCTTCCCTTCGATCGTGCCAGTTGTCACCAAGTTCTCCAAGTCATTTCTTCTCATAATATGTCCTAAATATTTTGACCGTCTATGTCTAATGACTCTAATCGGTTTACGATCTTCATTTGTTTCTTGACTCATTGGACAGCCAATGCCTAAACATTGTGAGGGAGGATAATACACAAAGACTTATCTCTAGCATCAGAAAGAGGCAGCCTTCTTTTTGTGGACATATGAGAAAACAAAAGGTGGAAATTATTGTGACAACTGGACAAATTTGTGGCAAAAGCGATAGAGGAAAACAAAGAGAGAACATTCTTCACAGTCTTGTGTTATGGCATAGACAGAAATCAGCACCGGAACTGATACTTGCCGTTGGAAACTGCATGATGTGGAGAAGCATGGTAGCCCGCGACATAATGGCATAACAACTTGCCGACATACAGAATGACAGACAGACAGAATAGCATAAGGACTTGCCGACATACAGATTGACAGACTGACAGAATGGCATAAAGACTTGCTGACATACAGAATGACAGACAGACAGAATGGCATAAAGACTTGCCGACATAAAGAATGACAGACAGAATAGCATAAAGACTGGCCGACATTCAGAATGACAGACAGACATACTTGGAAACTGACATACTCAGATTTGATGCCATGTCTGTATCTGCCCCGTTAAACAAGTGTAAACGATACCAAGCTATGCTACAGGTTATGATTTCATTATTATGACTGCTTAGTTCAGTATCGTCTTTACACGCAAGGCAGACAGACCAACAAACAGGTTGGTAGATAGATAAACCTTCATCATCAAGTGCCCTATCGATATGCGTTAGGAGTCACAGTTGGCCATATCATGTGCTCACCAGAGTCGTGGTTAATTCAACGTGCTTGTCCTGATCAAGCCGTGTGGCCAGGCCATGGTTGCGTTTATCTCGATGACTTCCCCTTGCTTGTTTTCCCATTACGTTTGCCACTAGAGTCTGAGTTTTTGAAAATTAATTCCCTTTAAAGCCTGCCCAAAATATTTAGTCTGGCTCTAATGTCTCTATCTAATACACGATCTGTTATCATTTATGTTTACTTACAATGTAATTCAAATCCTAGTCGCTCACTGCGTATCTAAGCATCCACTTAATGCCGAGGATTCCGATCATTGTCTGCTGTCAATACTGTATCATTTGCATGTCTTATATTGTTGATGTTATGTCATACGATAAGATTCCTCTCATATATTCTACACTTATTATAATATTTCAACTGTATAAGGAAACCAGATCTGGAGAAAGTACATATACTTGGAGCACATCTCTCTAGATAGAGCGACAGACAGACAGGCAGGCAGATAGCTGACTATTTATGTGTGTTGTCGGTGTGTGCGAGCGCTTGTATGTGGGTGTGCGTGTAAAGAATTATAGAAAAAGATGTCATTACTTGATCAGTGGCTGCAGATCTTGTCTTCGTCTGGCTTCAAGATAATAATAGGTGTCAAAGTGAGGACTTCGTTTAAATACCAAGCACCACAGCACCACGCCCAAGCAGTAAGAGTCCATCTGGAGATTGGCAGTTTTAAAACATGTCTTACTACAACAGTTGAGACGAGACAAAACATATCTTACTACAACAGTTGAGACGAGACAAAACATGTCTTACTACAACAGTTGAGACGAGACCAAACATGTTTTACTACAACAATTGACACGAGACAAAACATGTTTTACTACAACAGTTGAGACCAAACTAAACATGTCTTACTACAACAGTTGAGACGAGACAAAACATGTCTTACTACAACAATTGAGACCAAACAAAGCATGTCTTACTACAACAGTTGAGACCAGACAAAACATGTCTTACTACAACAGTTGAGACGAGACAAAACATGTCTTACTACAACAGTTGAGACCAAACAAAATATATCTTACTACAACAGTTGAGACCAAACAAAACATGTCTTACTACAACAGTTGAGACCGAACAAAGCATGTCTTACTACAATAGTTGGCCAAACAAAGCATGTCTTACTACAATAGTTGAGACCAGACAAAACATGTCTTACTACAACAGTTGAGACGAGACAAAACATGTCTTACTACAACAGTTGAGACCAAACAAAGCATGTCTTACTACAACAGTTGAGACCAAACAAAACATGTCTTACTACAACAGTTCAGACCCGCCAAAACATGTCTTACTACAACAATTACAACCTACCAAAACATGTCTGACTAAAACATTTGAGACCCAATAAAACATGTCTTACTATGAGTACACAATGTGAGACCAAACAAAACGTCTTACGACAACGGTGAGACCAAATAAAACAGGTTTTACTACAGCAATTGAGACCAGCCATCTTTCGTTGTCAGTAACACATTTTACAACTGATATATGTTATACATGCGTGTGTGTGCAATCCTTCTGTACAGGCAAAGACTGTCATCAATTATGTCACATCTTCAATGACGGCTGGCTGCAACTGACCACCATAAATATCCGTGTTGAGCCTTCGTTGTACATTCTGTTAGACTGTTCTGACCATGTCTTAATGTAATCTGTCCATGCCGCCTGTCTTTCACGCCGTCTGTCTCTTTTGTCCACAGCTTCTCTCCCCAGCTATTCGCAAAGTCCTGCAAAGGCCGTGAAACATTTTGCATAGCTGTAGGATCGACTAAATCTGATGACATGGGAAACGGATAATTTACCGGGAATTTTGTGGCAAGAAACTGTAGCGAATAAATGATGGACACCCAATTTTATGATGTGGTGGCCTGGGATATGTGAAGATGAAACACATGGCACCCAGGGACAGCGCAAGTCTACAGTACTTGTATGTACGTGCGTGTATACTCAGCTGTCAACATCAGACTACAGTACTTGTATGTACGTGTTGCAGCCACCATGGTGGAATGGCGAGGTCGAAAAGGCATGGCTGGGAAAGAGGCAAGCTGTCAAAGACTGGCATAAAGCCAGAAAGACCAACATACCACAGGTTGAGTTTGCGGACCTGAAAACTGAGGTCCATAGGACGATGACTTTATTCAAATCCTGCGCCAAACAGGCCAAGTCCTAGAAATGGGACGAGTTCTGCAGGAAGGTGTGCTCCGAGCGATCTCTTACGACATTCTGGCGCCTCTATAAGAGCACGAACGGTGCCACACAACGTAAGGGTATTCCAGACTTTCAAGGCACAGACCTAACATGGAAATAATCGGATGCCGACAAAGGTAAGGCCCTTCTTGCACGCTACATAGAGCAGACTGACCAGAAAGACGAGCCCGCCAGACAGAGAACCACAACGACACTCTCTCAGTTGTGCGAGGGCGTCGGGACAGACAAAGAGTGCAAAATCATAGCTGAGACAATACGTGCAATGCTCAAGAAATCACCTAACACCGCACAGGCCCAGACGGCATCCGATATGGTGACCTACTGATGAAGTCAGATGATGACATGGAAGAACTGGCCAGAGAATTCAACACCAGTATCTAGAGGGGTCAGATCAAAGAGGAATGGCTACACAGCTATTTGCTGCAGCTGCCAAAACCGAACAAAGACCATTCCAAGGTAAGGGGCTACAGAATCATTACGATGCAGAACACTGTTGGCAAGCTACTGGAGAAAATTGTAGCACACAGACTTGCTTGTGACTTGGAACAGCTCG
This sequence comes from Cepaea hortensis, assembly GCA_963921405.1. Classification (NCBI taxonomy): domain Eukaryota; kingdom Metazoa; phylum Mollusca; class Gastropoda; order Stylommatophora; family Helicidae; genus Cepaea; species Cepaea hortensis. The sequence goes on from OY992895.1 coordinate 16,457,234, forward strand.
GCTGCTTCCGCACACACTTGGAGGATACAGAAGTAACAAAGAGTCATGGCTGAATGCGGCAGTCTTTGCTCAAGATGTTTACGAAGGATTTCAGGTCAGAGAAGAGACATGTGCGGCCGCCATAGACTTAGAGGACGCATACAATAGAGTATCCTTCGAGCACATGATCCAAACCCTCTTCAGACTGAAAGTGCACCCTTACCTTGTACGATGGATAGCTGCAGTTCTGTTCCAAAGGAAGGTGGTGCTAAGATGCGAGAGTTGGTCTTCTGAGCCGATAACGATATGTCCAGGATTGCCGCAGGGTTCACCACTGTCACCAGTACTATTCAACGCGTATACGGTGCCCATCACTGAACAACAGTTGTACGGGAAGGGTAGGACTCTATCATTTGCTGACAACATTCTCGTGTACTGACAGGGTCGAGATAGACAGGTGGTTACCAATGATATGCAGGGCGAACTAGATCGAATTTCCTCATGGTGCGCTGATGCAGGTGCCCTTGTCAACCCTGCAAAGGCATCGGTTACATGGTTCCCCCTAAACAACCATATTGTGAACACAGACCTGCCGGCATTAAGAATGGATAGGAGCCTTTTGAGTAGAACCCAGTCAATGACATATCTTGGCGTGAGGCTTGATCGAAGCCTGTCCTTCAGAGATCATGTCGATTATGTTATAAAAGCTTTAAAAGGTTTGTCAGCAATGATAGTCATGGCGGCTGCCAATATCGAGCAAAGACTGCTAATATTTCTGTTCCAAGGACTGGTGCTTTCACGCATCGAGTATGCCCTGGCCATCCTCACTGTCAGCCCTTCACAGATTGGAAAACTTGAAAAGGCACAAAACGAAGCCATGCGCATCATTTTGGGCTGCACGAAAGACACCAGCTGTGTAGCAATGAGATACCGCCTTGACTTCCCGACAATGGAACACAGGATCAAGATCTGGAGAGCTCGTGCATATTTTAAAAAAAGTGCAGATGAGCAGCACCCTCTGCATGACGCTATATACAGAGAAAAGGGTGACAGGCTAAAGAGAGGCAAATCATGGATGGGTCGGGTTGAAGATGTCGTCAGACAGGTCTGCAGTCTTACCAGTATCAACCCCGGCAAGGAATGGGTGGCGGTGCCTCCAGCTTTTAAGTGCACTTTCTCATGCATTATCACACTCGACAGACGATGCAGAGAGCAGAACCCTGTCGCTGTCAATGCAGAAGTCAACGCGCTCATCTATGAACAGTCATATAGCCCCGAAATGCTCATCTATGCAGATGGATCTGTTGTAAAGCAGCAGAGACGTGCGTGGGCATTTACAGTCCGTTGAGAGGGCCGAACAGTTCAAGAATCCAGTGGTGCCCACTCTATGACCACGATCAGCATGACGATGGAGGTGATGGCAGTTACACAGGCTTTTATATGGCTGGAATCACAGCATTATACCAACGCGTGTGTACTAAGTGACTCAATGAGCTTGATTCAGAAGATCGAAGCTGGATCTGCACGTAGACAGTGGACTGAGTCGCTGCGGAAGTCTGTTGTTAGTAAAGTCACCTTCATCTTCGTCCCGGGACATGCAGGAGTCGAGGGAAATGAACGAGCTGATAAACTAGCTGGCTCTGCACCCCCTGTAGTTGGCCAGCCCATGGATCGTGCCGATGTTAATAACGTCCTTAAAGATATGGCGAGAACAGAGGACTTTGACGTCAGTGAATCCACATCGCTGTCCAGGATGAAAGACTTTGAAGTAAGAATCGGCACAGACAGACGAGAGAGGTACATCGGGAAAACAAGGCGCCTCGTCAACCAACACAGGCCCCTTCAACACACGGGAGATCAAACTACATTACCATTATGTACGTGCGTGTATACTCAGCTGTCAACAGTTGACGTATCCCGGAACATCAGTTAGAAACATGCACACAAGACACTCATGTACCCTATTTGTGGCGTGGCCTTAGTTCCAACATGGACATTGTTTGACTTACAATTAACGTACGAAAAGTGGCACAGATCACGGAAACAGAACACATCAGAGGGATGCACGAGACGGGCTCGGCGGTGACAGGTGTCAGTGAAATGCTTAAACATTGCTTGCAAACACCCACAGACAAATTACAGATAGATACACTTGAAGAGCCTGCATTTGAGCAGAATGTGAATAATACATCATCATCATCATGGTGCACGATAAGGCAGATGTGGCTAGGGCCATTTGTGATCATATGTAAAGTGTGGAAGACAACACACACAATCTTTGCCTGGAGAGAATCGTGTAGCAGGCAGTTACTAGAGGATCTGGCCGACACTCAATACTCTGAAGAATGACTAGACGGCAACATAACCTGATTGCACTCGGTATCATTATTATTGGGACTCTTCGCTGGTTGTTGAAGATAAGGACGAAGTCCATACATCTGATACTACTTCTAGTATCACTGGACTGATTTTTGCATGTGGGTTAGCTTTCCTTATCACAAGTGTCCGTCCTCATCAGGCAAACCCACTCCAATTTCCGAGGTACTTGTAACTTACATCCGCAAGTCAAGGACGAGAAGTCAATAGTTTAGTCCAACTGACCTGAAAGGGCTGAACCCACTACCTCGACATTAGTACTCAGGATATTTAACAACGAGCGCTCTTATCAATAGGTGCTTCATACTGTGTAATCCATGCATTACTTTGGCCAGCGTGCTGTACCTGATTTTCAACAATGACCATTGCTGTTGGTTATGAAACTAAGATATTCACAGATTGTGACATTTTTTATTTGTACATACCAGTCTTACATAAAATAAAAACGAAGAGAAACAAACAAGAGGCTACAGGACAACATATAAACAGTTCTTTAAGTGTTAGACTTACTTTGTATGGGTCAAGTTCCGTGTCAGGTGATTGTCGTCTCTTGCGTTCCGGCGCAAAGTAACAAGGTGTACCTCCGCATTTGTATCTAGGCAAAGTCTGCTGCTCGGGCGACAACACAACTGACAAGCCGAAGTCTCCCAGAATGGAGTTAAATTCACCGTCTACAAAGATGTTTTCCAGTTTCACGTCAAGATGAGCGAGGTTTTTCCTGTGCATGTACCGAAGAGCACAGGCCACTTGTATAACGCTCAGTTCCGCCATCTCAATGCTGATGCTGTCGACATGGTGATTCAATGTCCGTCCCTCATAGTAATCCATTGAGAGGGCTAAATATCCAGGACATTTAACGGCCAGCATGCTAGTAGCAATATATGGGTGCCTCAAACCTTGCATGAACTTCACCTCGTTTTTGAATATTCTTTCATTTCTTTCTGATCTATCCTCTGTTTCTGTTAGTAAACTGAATTTTTTCACGACACATTTCCGTGTTAAGTCCTCCAAGGGTTTTGCCAAAATAACCTCTCCGCACATTCCATTGTCAATAACATTAATAGGCTGGAAAAAAGTTCTTACAAAATCTACGTCTAATTCTAGGTACACAGCCTCGCCAATAACTGCATTAGACATCCTGAATAAATTAGCTGTATGGACTCGTAAATACGAGTTATTCAAAGTTACAACAGTAAATCCAAAGAATGTTAAAAAGGCATGAAATATTTGTTGCAATAACACAAAACTAGCTAGAATCACCACTGGTAAATATAAGATATCCAAATGTCGAACAGATCCACAGTTAAGAACACAACCTCTTGCAATCACCACTGGTAAATATAAGATATCCAAATGTCGAACAGATCCACAGTTAAGTACACAACCTCTTGCAATCACCACTGGTAAATATAAGATATCCAAATGTCGAACAGATCCACAGTTAAGAACACAACCTCTTGCAATCACCACTGGTAAATATAAGATATCCAAATGTCGAACAGATCCACAGTTAAGAACACAACCTCTTGCAATCACCACTGGTAAATATAAGATATCCAAATGTCGAACAGATCCACAGTTAAGAACACAACCTCTTGCAATCACCACTGGTAAATATAAGATATCCAAATGTCGAACAGATCCACAGTTAAGAACACAACCTCTTGCAATCACCACTGGTAAATATAAGATATCCAAATGTCGAACAGATCCACAGTTAAGAACACAACCTCTTGCAATCACCACTGGTAAATATAAGATATCCAAATGTCGAACAGATCCACAGTTAAGAACACAACCTCTTGCAATCACCACTGAGTTCAGAATGAGTTGTCTAGGAGCAGGGTCTATATGTATATGGTTTCTGCCGGTAATTAGGAAGTCATTGTTGCCTTCATGAAGTCATACTACAGTACGCTAGCCTTAATGCCACGTACCGACTTCTTTGGCAAAAGTCCACTAATCCTCTTGTAGATAAAACCTTTCCTTGCATGTACCAGCAACATTAAGGATGCCGCAATGAAAACAAGCAAACCGTAATCACGTGTCACCTCCGACCGATATCAGTATAAAAACATACAGCCAGCCAGTTAAAAGAATATGCCATGATGCCGACAATTGTGTGTGTGTAAAACGCGCGCAGCCGAGACGCCGACACCTGGACTAGAACAATGGAGTTAGTGGTCACTCCTGTCCCGCTGGAGAGATACGGACTCTTGACACCCGAATTGGCCTGTGATGTTCTAAATGTTATATTGGTTGTTGGAATTAAATCCCTGAGATCTTTGAAGTTCTTTGAGATGAAGATCTTTGGCATCTCATGGCCTCCAGTAAATGGAGAACGCCACATCCTCAGATGTATGTAGCCATGCTTTCTTGGCGTGCCGCTGGCAAACATTTGAAGGCACACTTTTGTTTTATTTTGAGCGGTCTGTGCAGTCTGTAAACACCTTTAACACGTCTAAAGACACGTCGGGCACACGATGGTAGATACATGTGTCTATAGACCAACCGGCACTCGTTGGCTGATGAGGTCAGTATTAGCCCGGCCGTCTTTACGTCCCATGGCATTCTAGGTACACAATTTAGGCTGTCTGCCTTGAGCACTGTACAGTGCCTGTAGTGAGACATACCACCTGTGGAATATAGATAATTGCCAACTATTAAAGATTGGTAAACTATTAACACTTTAACGAAGCATTTGTTACTTTCCACTTTACTTTACCTTACTTTACTTTACTTTACTTTTCTTTACTTTTCTGCTATTCCGACGTTGTGTGTTACAATATCATCATCGTCATGTGCCATTTTTATAGGCGTGGGCGGTCATGGTTCCCGATCTCACACAATCACCAATCTTGGATCAGCTATATGTTCTTGTCTCTATTATGGCTATATATATATATATATATAGGTCTTAGTCCGATGTGTCTGAGCTACCGCATGACAGTAGACGGTACTACCTGCTTTCTGTTAGCGCCAAATGTTGGGCGGCATTCACCAAACCCGGCACCCCACATTGTGCCAACGGCTCCGGACGGAAGAGTTGAATGGGAGGGTACAAGCCATACCTTATGTGAGGAAATGCAGCGTAAATACTAAATGTCATGACAGGGCAGACCAGTCCGTAAGCCTTAGTCGAAAACTGGTCTGTGATCGAAGCTCCGACAGATGGACAGTTATAGTATTGCTTTGCTGATCCGGCAGCTTCTGCAGCTTGACTTTTTCTAGACGTATTGGTGTTACCTTTCCTCTGGGGTAAGCTAGGCAGACCGAGAGGGGGATCATGCTGCATGGGCAATACATTGACTTTAAATTCAGTCCAAGCTTTGTGTTATTGAGAGGTATAACACCATTTTATCGTCTCGAGAATTGAGGTTTGAATATTGGGCACAACCCACTCCTGGCAACGCTGATACTTGGGCCTTGTCCACGTCAGATTGGAAGCACTAGACTCGAGTTTCTCTCTCGTTGGAGATCGTCAGTAGTGCATATCCCGGACTGGACCCGGGATTGAACTCCGGATCACTGGTGTGTGAGCGGGTGATGCTAGACGCTATCAAATTATAAGACTAGAATATCACAACTTCACCCATTGTATAAATTATAATTCGTCGCCAATAGAGATAAAAAGAGGCTTACGGCAGGGATACGTGTTGTCCCCCAAGTCCCTGCAAATTATATACAGAAGAATGTATGAACAAGTCGAACAACCTGGACTTAACATCAACTGAAAAGTAAAAAAACATCTTAGGTATACTGATGATAGTGTTAGCAGCAGAAAGCGAGCAATTGTTACTAAAATTAGTTGACCATGTACACAGGCAAAGTGCAGACTGTGACTTATATTTTAACATCCAAAAAATTTGAAACTATGATAATTAGCAGTGGAAAGGAAAGGTAATCAATGATCATCACGTTAAACTGTGAGATAATATAACAAGTAGCAAGTTTCTCCCATCTCAGACATGTCATAGCAGATGATGACACAAGTGAAACACTAATTAAAAAGAGAATGGAATGGTCAAAAATGCTTTCAACAGCTTGAAATCAGTGTTAACATCTAGAGAGTTTCATTCGTCATGTGCCATGCCGATAAGCGTGGGCCGTCATGTGTCCCATCTCACACGATCACCATGGAGATTAATAACGCATTAAAAATGAGAATTGTCAAATGTGGGAAGATAACTTCAAGAGATGGACGAAGAGCAATCTGATACAATGTACAGTCAGGGCGGGAGACACACAGTGTTGGAGATCCATTGCAGCCAACCTGTTTTGTGGCGACGGCACCTGATTGATTGATTCTTCTTGATTTGTGGGTGAGATGCTTCCCACCTTCGCCCTTCTTCCTTTGTAACGGAGAGCGACTCCTGCGTGGCGTCTGGCTCCACCTTCAGCTGCCGCAGATTGACTGCCGTGGAGGGGAATCCAGCGACATTTCTGTCTCCTGGTGTTCACACCGTGGAGGGGAATCCAGCGACATTTCTGTCTCCTGGTGTTCACACCGTTGAGGGGAATCCAGCGACATTTCTGTCTCCTGGTGTTCACACCGTGGAGGGGAATCCAGCGACATTTCTGTCTCCTGGTGTTCACACCGTTGAGGGGAATCCAGCGACATTTCTGTCTCCTGGTGTTCACACCGTGGAGGGGAATCCAGCGACATTTCTGTCTCCTGGTGTTCACACCGTTGAGGGGAATCCAGCGACATTTCTGTCTCCTGGTGTTCACACCGTGGAGGGGAATCCAGCGACATTTCTGTCTCCTGGTGTTCACACCGTGGAGGGGAATCCAGCGACATTTCTGTCTCCTGGTGTTCACACCGTGGAGGGGAATCCAGCGACATTTCTGTCTCCTGGTGTTCACACCGTGGAGGGGAATCCAGCGACATTTCTGTCTCCTGGTGTTCACATCGTTGAGGGGTGCACTCCACTCCCCGGTGCTCAGGGCTAAGGGAGAACCAATCTACTTCACAGCAAGACTAGTTGGGCGGGACAAGACTTGAAGGATGTGTTCGCCCTAGGCTGTGTTGTGGGTCTGACTAGACAGCGCTCTGAAGTCAGAGCCACGGGTCATATAACCTCTTCGATTTTTCTTATGCAAAACAATGTATTCCGTTAGCGAATGTAAACATAGAATCCATAAACAACATGAGGCACAATTTATTGCCTGGTATGAATAAATGCAATGACTGCAGAAGTCAGCTTAATCTTGTTGACATCTTCATGGAATTTGTCTTATAATGGAGCGGCTGTAGGCCAACATAGTTTGCTCTTTTCGGCATTTGTTGAACTGTCATAAAACTGTCATTTACTGCCAATTTAGTACCTTGCGGTGTATGGCAGAGGGGTCTTTGAGCCTGAGGAATAAAGGCCGCCTGGCTAGTGCAGCCGCCACGAACTGTGCAGGTTAGGATTTTCTATTTGCCCCCGACAGAAAAAAACGCCCACGCCTTACCGAGGGATCGAACCCGGGTCTCCCGAAGGAGAGTCCAGCGTTCTAGCCACTCGGCCAGCCGCTCCTTTGATGTAGCCTTTGTTGAACACTCCTGTAGGAAATGTTTAGGTGTTAATTTTCTTGCAGGTTTGAATTCCGCATAAACTTCTATCATGCTTCATTACATTCTTCTATTGACAGAACATCGGTCTTAAAATGGATTCCCGATAGTTTTAAGCATTCTTCAGAAATTGAGAATAAAGGTCAACCACGAAGGGATTTTGTCACCACATCTAAGATTTCAAAATATATAATTAGTTGGTCAGTTATTTAACTGATTAATACGTTTGGCAGTCAACTAGTTAGTTAGTTGATTGATTAGTTGGTTGGTTAGTTAATTAGTTAGCTTTAGTCAGTCAGTCAGTTAGTCAGTCAGTCAGTTAATTAGTGAGTTACTCAAATTTTCCAGATTGCACATGGGACAGATCTTATCCTCAGTATATGGTCAGCACGCGGAACTGACAGATCTGCCACTGAGTACATTGTTGATTTATAAGTCATTGTCTGTCCTGGTGTCAACTCATTCTAGAAGAATAGTTTTCAGTGTATTTTCAGAATGTTCTGCAAACAAGTACTAGAAGAAACAAATAAAAACCGTAAACCGATTAAAGAAATTAGACGTAGACAGTCACAGTTTTTGGACACTTTATGAGAAAAAATAAATTGGAGAATTTGGTGACAATAGGTAAGATTCAAGGAAAAAGAACATGGGGAAGGCAGAGAAGTAAATTCTTGGATGGCTTGGCCATGCAGTATAGTCTAGACAAGAACACAGAGCTGATCCACGACTCTGGTGATCGTGGGAGATGGCGAAACATGGCCGCCCACGCTTATCGGCATGACACATTACGATGATGAAATTGAGAATAAAAACGCAATGAAGAAGGGAACTGGTCACCAACGATGTAACCTTCTGTCATGTTGTACTGTCTAGCTATAGCCAGTGGCCTGTCACATTGCCGTACGGACTGCATGGTCGCAGGTTTATAGACCAGTCATCATTGGGTGGCTGATGTGGACGGTATCATGGAGGTGACCGTTACTTCTGATGCTGGTACCCATTTAGGCAGTATCGACCTGCGACCCATGCTATTGTTAAAAACTCCGCCTAAATGGGGATTTTTTTTTTTTAAAGCGTGCTTTCCACTGCGTCTTCCTTGCTGTTAACTGCCCCAATGCCGAAGGATACTATACATACTATATCGCCAAATGTTACCGCTCATTTCATCACAAGGACGACATATCGCCATACAAGGATCATAGTGTTATCTGTTTTGTTTCTTGGTATCTCCCGCAATTTCAATGCTCTGTGAACGCAACGTCAAATTATAACTCTTATTCATTTGATTGTGCACCGTGTTTGGTCCAAACCGACTTTTGTTTGACACTGTCATTAACAAACTGTCATTTACTGCCTATTTTTGCTACCTATTTACTGCCTATTTACCTACGTTGCAGTGTATCGCGGGGGAGGGGGGGGGGGTCTTGAGCCCATGGCACTGAATCAGTTAATTGGCATCTGTCTATGAATCTCCATTTGCTACCAGGGGTCGGGCCACACCCATTTATGGTCAGTGGATGTGCTTGTTACTATGGGCACAATGTCAGATGTGGCATACACACAAGCCTAACCATGACAGACCAAAGTAGCGAAAGAGATAACGCAGATACACTAAGAGTGAAGGGAGTAACGAGTGTTAACAACATTAAAAATAGAATTATTTTCATACTAGTATTTTTATTCTTATTTTCATATTATTCTTCATTGTCGAAATTCATTATGGGAAAACATTATTCCGAGTAGTATTATGAAAATAAAGTTCAAAGAATAATAATCATCGTCATAACAACACTAATAATAATAATGTTTGAATGTGGTGTATTGTTATGCCAACTGTAATCACACAACCACTGTGCAGTCTTTCTCTCTACGATTATCTTGGGGATAACAAATGCTCAACATTCCAGACAGTTATGTATTTCAACCGACAAATAATTCATCTATTCATGTCCTATGATATACAACTTTGCAGTGTGCACCCGCAGAGATGCAGCGATATATACCAGGCAATAAATCCTGTATCATATTATTGTTGGCTTCTGTGTTTACATTTGCTAACGGACTACATTGTTTTGAATCATAATCACAATAGTATTAATAGTTATAATAACAATAATAACATACTACTAGGAATAGAAGCTGGTGTTTCTGTGGTAAATTTAGTCTGATAAAATGGAAACTGGATCATTAATTAAGTGTCTGGTAGGATAAACCACCGAGGAAGGAACATTGAGAATGAAATGAACCTGGACACAAACTAACAGAATGGAAAGGGCATAACTTTTATTTTGTCTCAAATAAAGTTTCAGAATTATTCGAAGAGACGTTGGACCTGGAAAAGTCCAGGTGTAGACACCAGAAATCAGACCGGTTATGTATTGGTTTAACAATGTATTAAGACCGGTGTAAAGCGAAGGAAGTAAAGGACTCCTTTACACGGCTTGAGGTGTGCTGGGTGTATGGTGGTAGCCCCATATTATCACAGAACGACCGGTACTCCGTGGGTGATGTTATTATTATCTCGCAGCCCTCGCTTACGTCTCAGGACATTTCCTGGTGGCCATCTTGTGTAGGACTTGTCGACCTGGATGCTGACACGACGTGGCGAAGCTCCGGTGCAAGCCTGGTACTGGCTATGAAACGACTGGAGCGACGAATGGAATAAATCGACGCGGTAAGATGACCTGTGGCTCTGACTTCAGAGCGCCGCCTAGTCAGGCCCACAACCCAACCAAGGACGAACACAGCCTTCACGTCTCGCCCCGCCTACCTTGTCATGCTTTTAAGCAGATTGGTTCTACCTTAGCCGTGAGCACCGTGGAGTGAAGTAGATTGGTTCTACCTTAGCCGTGAGCACCGTGGAGTGAAGTAGATTGGTTCTACCTTAGCCGTGAGCACCGTGGAGTGAAGTAGATTGGTTCTACCTTAGCCGTGAGCACTGTGGCGTGAAGTAGATTGGTTCTACCTAGGCAGTGGGCACTGTAGAGTGAAGTAGATTGGTTCTACCTTAGCCGTGAGCACCGTGGAGTGAAGTAGATTGGTTCTACCTTAGCCGTGAGCACCTTGGAGTGAAGTAAATTGGTTCTACCTAGGCCGTGAGCACCTTGGAGTGAAGTAGATTGGTTCTACCTAGGCAGTGGGCACTGTAGAGTGAAGTAGATTGGTTCTACCTTAGCCGTGAGCACCGTGGAGTGAAGTAGATTGGTTCTACCTTAGCCGTGAGCACCTTGGAGTGAAGTAAATTGGTTCTACCTAGGCCGTGAGCACCGTAGAGTGAAGCAGATTTGTTCTATCTTAGCGATGAGCACCGTGGAGTGAAGCAGATTGGCTCTATATAGGCCGAGAGCACCGTGGAGTGAAGCAGATTGGCTCTACCTAGGCCGTGAGCACCGTGGAGTGGAATAGACCCCTCAACGACGTGAACTCCAGGAGACAGAAATGTCGCTCGATTCCCCTCAAGGCAATCAATCTGCGGCAGCTGAAGGTGGAGCCAGGCACCATGCTGGGGTGGCTTCCCGTTACAAAGTAAGAAGGGCCAGGGGAGGATCCCGCCCAAAAACCAAGAACAATCATTAAGATGGGTGCCGTCTCCAGAATGATTGTTGGCTGTATGGATCTCCAACAGTGACTGTCTCTTGCCCTGACTTAATATTTTGACAGATTTCTATTCGTCAATCTCTTAATGTTATCTTCCATCTTGTAACGTTGTCTTTGATTCAACTGGCAAGACGGCGTTTACCTGCAAAGCGTTGTGGAACGTAATGAGCACGGCAAGGCACGTAGAGCGTCCTGGTCATCCACTGCACTTGTATTCGTCTCTAGTCGTCTTGACTTGTCCTGCCACTGGATTCAAATGGACGAATTGTGCAACTCTTCCTCACTTTAATCCAATTCATCGCTCAAGTAATTCTTCATCCAACGTTATGTATCAACCTTCACGCCCTGTGGCGATGGGCGAGCGGCGAAGCTGCATGCTTGGGTACGCTGGCAGCCGTAGTCGCAGACCTGCACACAGGTGGCTCAGGTCATATGCTCGTCTTCTACTGACCGGAACAGCAGTCGAATTCGGCAGCCCCCTGAGCGACTGAGCAGCCCTCTATAGGAACACACTGCTCACCTCCATAGCATGAGGAAGGGGCTAGAAAAGGTGCCCTAAACATTGTCTGCTCCATCACTACCTAACCAGCTAGCCGCGGTTTGTGGGTACCCTAAACTGCGGTCGACATACAAACAAAGAGAACACAGGTAAAGCTAAAAGAGCAAACCATATTCCCTTAACAATCGGAACTTGGAATGTACGCAACCTACTTGACAGAGATGGCGCGTCGGGTCCAGAGAGACGAACAGCACTGATTGGGAGAGAGCTGGGCAGGTACAACATCGACATTGCAGCCTTGAGCGAGACACGACTTGCAGAAGAAGGCCAAATCTGTGAAATAGGTGCGGGCTACACATTTTTCTGGAGTGGAAGAAAAAGCGAGGAAAGACGCCAATACGGTGTGGGATTTGCCATTAAGTCGGCCCTGGTCGGCAAACTAGCTGGATTCACAAAGGCTATAAACGACAGACTCACGACCATTAAGTTGCCCCTGCTGAATGGAAAGAGGCATGCAAACATTGTGAGTGTCTACGCACCAACTATAACCAATGAAGACGACGTCAAGAACAAGTTCTATGAGGACCTGCACAATGTATTAACATCTTTTCCCAAAGGAGACAAACTTATACTCCTTGGGGATTTCAATGCCAGAGTAGGAAAAGAGATCACCTGTTGGAGTGGCATTATTGGAAAGCACGGAGTCGGAAATTGTAACAGCAATGGACTCCTCCTTCTTCAGACATGTGCTGAACACGATCTCCTTAGTTAGTTAGTTAGTCGCGGTTCCAACTTCACGGCAACGGGTTGTCCCCATATTGCTCCGTTCCTGTGCCAGTGAATATCACACAAAATGCTCCTCACTGCCCTATTTGAACAATGGAATAGACAGGAGTGTCGGCAAGCCAACAGCCCGCACATGTACACTGTGCATAATGTCGCCGCCAGAATGCCACCACAAAAGTCTGTCACAAAAGTCATCATCTGTTATTACGATGCTTTTCTATCGAAAGATGTTCTCGAAAAACACACAAACGGAGGGACTAGACAA
>OY992895.1:16475292-16517792 GCA_963921405.1 Cepaea hortensis
GTGAGCTCATAGTTGAGCTCTTAGACATAGTGGACCTGTAAGACATATTTGAGCCCTTAGACATAACTGAGCTCTTCCACATACTTGAGCTCTAAGACATAGTTGATCTCTGAGATATAACTGAGCTTTTAGACATAGTTGAGCTCATAGTTGAACACCTAGATACTGTTGACCTCCAAGACATAACTGAGCTTGTATACATAGTTGTGCTCCTAGACATAATTGAGCTCTTAGACATAACAGCTCTCAGGTATAACTGAGCTCATAGACATAATTGAGCTCTTAGACATAACTGAGCTAGGAGACATAGTTGAGCTCTTAGACATAGTTGAGCTCTGAAACATAACTAAGCATTTAGATATAGTTGAGGTCTGAGACATAACTGAGCGTTTAAACATAACTGAGCTCTTAGACATAGTTGAGCTCCGAGACATAACTGAGCTCTGAGACATATTTGAGCTCTTAGACATAGCCACGTACATAGACATGGCTACACTGTATAAACTTATGAACACTTACCGATAGCTGAACTCTTACATCGTTGTAAACTATATCTTGATTTAACGTCAATAACAGTCTACATCACTGCTGAATGTATATGTTAACGCTGTTTTCCCTAAACCTCCCCCCTCCTCCCCTTATTCAAAATGTGACACAAGTGAATGTATGACTCTTACTGAATGTGATAATTATTATTACAACACTGAATATCTAAATATTAGTCACGTGACTCATGTCCTTATTTTCACACCCCAAATATAAGCTAGCGCTGTTTGCATACATGTACTGAAAGATATTTCTGTGTGATTATGAATAAACTTGTTAAAATGTTCTGGAATGAGACATACCGTGTCACAATATAATTTCCTAGATACAATTTTATGCTGTTTCAGATAGAGCACTGCTGCGATGTAAGGACAGTTCGGATATGCCAAGCCTGAGTTCTCTAATTCTCTCTGATGATGTGTCTATGGATGGTTTCATGTCATGGGTTCTCTAATTCTCTCTGATGATGTGTCTATGGATGGTTTCATGTCATGGGTTCTCTAGTTCTCTCTGATGATGTGTCTATGGATGGTGTCATGTCATGGGTTCTCTAGTTCTCTCTGATGATGTGTCTATGGATGGTTTCATGTCATGGGTTCCCTAGTTCTCTCTGATGATGTGTCTATGGATGGTTTCATGTCATGGGTTCTCTAGTTCTCTCTGATGATGTGTCTATGGATGGTGTCATGTCATGGGTTCTCTAGTTCTCTCTGATGATGTGTCTATGGATGGTGTCATGTCATGGGTTCCCTAGTTCTCTCTGATGATGTGTCTATGGATGGTTTCATGTCATGGGTTCTCTAGTTCTCTCTGATGATGTGTCTATGGATGGTTTCATGTCATGAGTTCCCTAATTCTCTCTGATGATGTGTCTATGGATGGTTTCATGTCATGGGTTCTCTAGTTCTCTCTGATGATGTGTCTATGGATGGTTTCATCTCGTACCCAGTCCAGGAATGCTGCTACAGTATCCCTTCTTGTCGGGTCTTGATCTAACAGTCTCAGCAACGTATCCCTGTATGGATGAATCAATAACAAGAGAATAATTCACAAATCTATTATGGTTATAACACAGGCATTACTAAGTCTATCAACGATATCAAGATTATGGAGGTTAAGAGACACACATATAAAACCGTGTAATGTCTATTATCAATGTCGCACTATTTTTTTCCACACCTCTTCATTATCTTCCTCATTATCACTCTGGTTTCCACGTTATTATCTTTAATAAAAGCAGTAGTTAGTTTCAGGTAATTAAGAGAAAACAAAGTCTCACCTCCATGTGATCTGATTTCTGTTTTATATTTCCAGATAAAGATTAGGGGAGAAAAGAGCATGGTTTTCTTTCTTCCGGTTCGTTCGCTTTAAAATAAACGTAGTCCATATATAATACTACTACTTCTTGTGCACTGGACTGATTTTTGCCTGTGGATTAGCTTTCCCCATTACCAGTGACACTCGCCATTATGAGAACTGACTCCAACTTCAGAGGTACTTGTAATTTATGTCCTTTAGAACCAGGTCTAGTATCAACCTAAACCCACAGATACACAAGAGGGGCATCATTCTAATATACTAGATCCAGGATCCCATCTGTTTGTGTTTGATATTGTAACTATGCTTCTTTAATATACATTTAACAGACCTATGCTATATTAACATACATATAACAGACCTATGCTATTTTAGTATTCATTTGACAGACTTCGCAATATTACTATACATTTAACAGACCTATGCTATACTAATATACATTTAACAAGCCTATGCCACATTAACATCTATTTTACAGACCTATGCTTCATTAATATACATTTACAAGACATGTGCTTTATTAATATACATTTAACAGACTTATGCAATATTAATATACATTTAACAGACTTATGCAATATTAATATACATTTAACAAGCCTATGCCGCATTAATATACAATTAACAGACCTATGTTAAATTAATATACATTTTACAGAATGATGCTATATTACTATACATGTAAGAGACCTATGCTATTTTACTATACATCTAACAGACCCATGGCGCTATGTGGGAATCTTGTTAACGTAGTGGCTAGACGTCGCCCGCCGGTCTGGTGGTCATGAGTTCGATCCCCATTGGGAGAATTAGAATGGTTAACTGTTTCAGTGCCGAATGATAATATATCGTCACATGTGACCTCCCATTTGAAAAGAAGGACGATATATCGCCATACTAGGGTCATCGTGTTATTTGTTCTGTTTCTTGGCGTCCCCTCATCATCTGGTGGCCGTGGGTTCGAATTCCAATGTGGCCACACTTCATCTGAATATGTTTATATTCTCTAGTCTGTCCTCTGATCTCGTCTTCTTTTCTCTACTTCTATGAGTACCTTTGAATTTATTTTCTTTACTATTTCTGAACCGGCTCCGCGGAGAAGGATTTACGGACGCAGTTCGTAATCCCACATACCGTGTTCTAATCACAGCGGCGGGTGATGTGGCAGCAGACCACCTTGCGTTGGGTTTTATGATATGGTATGTTTGTCGGTCGTTCATAAAGCAATGGCAAACTACCGAACGTAAACTTGTAAAGTATATGCAACTAACTAAATATTTCTAATGCTATCCATAAGATCGATGTCTATGGTTTCCTTGTACTTTAAAATTCCATGTGTTACATTGTAGGCAAACAGAGACAGTGTATCGGCTTCATTCGCATATAATATATGATTGAACCCTGGACAATTAGTAAAGAAACCAAATATCCATAGAAACTGTGGGGTGTGGTTTTAGGGAATAATGCTAAATACTCATTGGACATCCATCATCCATCATGTGCAATGCCGATAAGTGTGGGTGGTCATGTTTTACCATCTCACTCGATCACTAGAGTCGTGGATCAGCTCCGTGTTCCTGTCTCGACCATGCCACGTGGCCAAACCATCCAAGTATTTACTTCTCGGTCTTTCCCTTGGTATCTTCCTTTCGATCGTGCCAGTTGTCACCAAGTTCTCCAAGTCATTTCTTCTCATAATATGTCCTAAATATTTTGACCGTCTATGTCTAATGACTCTAATCGGTTTACAATCTTCATTTGTTTCTTGACTCATTGGACAGCCAATGTCTAAACATTGTGAGGGAGGATAATACACAAAGACTTATCTCTAGCACCAGAAAGAGGCAGCCTTCTTTTTGTGGACATATGAGAAAACAAAAGGTGGAAAATATTGTGACAACTGGACAAATTTGTGGCAAAAGCCATAGAGGAAAACAACGAGAGAACATTCTTCACAGTCTTGTGTTATGGCATAGAAGGAAATCAGCACCGGAACTGATACTTGCCGTTGGAAACTGCATGATGTGGAGAAGCATGGTAGCCCGCGACATAATGGCATAAAAACTTGCCGACATACATAATGACAGGCAGACAGAAAAGCATAAGGACTTGCCGACATACAGATTGACAGACTGACAGAATGGCATAAAGACTTGCTGACATACAGAATGACAGACAGACAGAATGGCATAAAGACTTGCCGACATACAGAATGACAGACAGAATAGCATAAAGACTGGCCGACATTCAGAATGACAGACAGACATACTTGGAAACGGACATACTCAGATTTGTTGCCATGTCTGTATCTGCCCCGTTACAGAAGTGTAAACGATACCAAGCTATGCTACAGGTTATGATTTCATTATTATTACTGCTTAGTTCAGCATCGTCTTTACAGGCAAGGCAGACAGACCAACAAACAGGTTGGTAGATAGATAAACCTTCATCATCAAGTGCCCTATCGATATGCGTTAGGAGTCACAGTTGGCCATATCATGTGCTCACCAGAGTCGTGGTTAATTCAACGTGCTTGTCCTGATCAAGCCGTGTGGCCAAGCCATGGTTGCGTTTATCTCGATGACTTCTCCTTGCTTGTTTTCCCATTACGTTTGCCACTAGTGTGTGAGCTTTTGAAAATTAATTCCCTTTAAAGCCTGCCCAAAATATTTAGTCTGGCTCTAATGTCTCTATCTAATACACGATCTGTTATCATTTATGTTTACTTACAATGTAATTCGAATCCTAGTCACTCACTGCGTATCTTAGCATCCACTTAATGCCGAGAATTCCGATCATTGTCTGCTGTCAATATTGTATCATTTGCATGTCTTATATTGTTGATGTTATGTCATACGATAAGATTCCTCTCATATATTCTACACTTATTATAATATTTCAACTGTATAAGGAAACCAGATCTGGAGAAAGTACACATACTTGGAGCACATCTCTCTGGATAGAGCGACAGACAGACAGGCAGGCAGATAGCTGGCTATTTATGTGTGTTGTCGGTGTGTGCGAGCGCTTGTATGTGGGTGTGCGTGTAAATAATTATAGAAATAGATGTCATTACATGATCAGTGGCTGCAGATCTTGTCTTCGTCTGGCTTCAAGATAATAATAGGTGTCAAAGTGAGGACTTCGTTTAAATACCAAGCACCACAGCACCACGCCCAAGCAGTAAGAGTCCATCTGGAGAATGGCAGTTTTAAAACATGTCTTACTACAACAGTTGAGACGAGACAAAACATATCTTACTACAACAGTTGAGACGAGACAAAACATGTCTTACTACAACATTGAGACGAGACAAAAATGTCTTACTACAACAGTTGAGACGAGACCAAACATGTTTTCGTACAACAGTTGACACGAGACAAAACATGTCTTACTACAACAGTTGAGACGAGACAAAACATGTCTTACTACAACAGTTGAGACCAAACAAAACATGTCTTACTACAACAGTTGAGACCAAACAAAACATGTCTTACTACAACAGTTGAGACCAAACAAAACATATCTTACTACAACAGTTGAGACCGAACAAAGCATGTCTTACTACAATAGTTGACCAAACAAAGCATGTCTTACTACAATAGTTGAGACCAGACAAAACATGTCTTACTACAACAGTTGAGACGAGACAAAGCATGTCTTACTACAACAGTTGAGACCAAACAAAGCATGTCTTACTACAACAGTTGAGATCAAACAAAACATGTCTTACTACAACAGTTCAGACCCCCCAAAACATGTCTTACTACAACAATTACAACCCACCAAAACATGTCTGACTAAAACATTTGAGACCCAATAAAACATGTCTTACTATGAGTACACAATGTGAGACCAAACAAAACGTCTTATGACAACGGTGAGACCAAATAAAACAGGTTTTACTACAGCAATTGAGATCAGCCATCTTTCGTTGTCAGTAACACATTTTACAACTGATATATGTTATACATGCGTGTGTCTGCAATCCTTCTGTACAGGCAAAGACTGTCATCAATTATGTCACATCTTCAATGACGGCTGGCTGCAACTGACCACCATAAATATCCGTGTTGAGCCTTCGTTGTACATTCTGTTAGACTGTTCTGACCATGTCTTAATGTAATCTGTCCATGCCGCCTGTCTTTCACGCCGTCTGTCTCTTTTGTCCACAGCTTCTCTCCCCAGCTATTCGCAAAGTCCTGCAAAGGCCGTGAAACATTTTGCATAGCTGTAGGATCGACTAAATCTGATGACATGGGAAACGGATAATTTACCGGGAATTTTGTGGCAAGAAACTGTAGCGAATAAATGATGGACACCCAATTTTATGATGTGGTGGCCTGGGATATGTGAAGATGAAACACATGGCACCCAGGGACAGCACAAGTCTACAATACTTGTATGTACGTGCGTGTATACTCAGCTGTCAACATCAGACTACAGTACTTGTATGTACGTGTTGCAGCCACCATGGTGGAATGGCGAGGTCGAAAAGGCATGGCTGGGAAAGAGGCAAGCTGTCAAAGACTGGCATAAAGCCAGAAAGGCCAACATACCACAGGTTGAGTTGGCGGACCTGAAGACTGAGGTCCATAGGACGATGACTTTATTCAAATCCTGCGCCAAACAGGCCAAGTCCGAGAAATGGGACGAGTTCTGCAGGAAGGTGTGCTCCGAGCGATCTCTTACGACATTCTGACGCCTCTATAAGAGCACGAACGGTGCCACACAACGTAAGGGTATTCCAGACTTTCAAGGCACACCCCTCACATGGAAATAATCGGATGCGGATAAAGGCAAGGATCTTCTTGCACGCTACATAGAGCAGACTGACCAGAAAGACGAGCCCGCCAGACAGAGAATCACAACGACACTCTCTCAGTTGTGCGAGGGGGTCGGGACAGACGAAGAGTGCAAAATCATAGCTGAGACAATACGTGCAATGCTCAAGAAATCACCTAAAACCGCCCCAGCCCAGACGGCATCCGATATGGTGACCTACTGATGAAGTCAGATGATGACATGGAAGAACTGGCCAGGGAATTCAACACCAGTATCCAGAGGGGTCAGATCAAAGAGGAATGGCTACACATTTATTTGCTGCCGCTGCCAAAACCGAACAAAGACCATTCCAAGGTAAGGGGCTACAGAATCATTACGATGCAGAACACTGTTGGCAAGCTACTGGAGAAAATTGTAGCACACAGACTTGCTTGTGACTTGGAACAGCTCGGCTGCTTCCGCACACACTTGGAGGATACAGACGTAACAAAGTGTCATGGCTGAATGAGGCAGTCTTTGCTCAAGATGTTTACGAAGGATTTCAGGTCAGAGAAGAGACATGTGCGGCCGCCATAGACTTAGAGGACGCATACAATAGAGTATCCTTCGAGCACATGATGCAAACCCTCTTCAGAATGAAAGTGCACCCTTACCTTGTACGATGGATTTGAGCATAATGTGAATAATACATCATCATCATCATCATGGTGCACGAAAAGGCAGATGTGGCTAGGGCCATTTGTGATCATATGTAAAGTGTGGAAGACAACACACACCATCTTTGCCTGGAGAGAGTCATGTAGCAGTCAGTGACTAGAGGATCTGGCCGACACTCAATACTCTAAAGAATGACCAGACGGCAACATAACCTGATTGCACTCGGTATCATTATTATTGGGACTCTTCGCTGGTTGTTGAAGATAAGGACGAAGTCCATACATCTGATACTACTTCTAGTATCACTGGACTGATTTTTGCATGTGGGTTAGCTTTCCTTATCACAAGTGTCCGTCCTCATCAGGCAAACCCACTCCAATTTCCGAGGTACTTGTAACTTACATCCGCAAGTCAAGGACGAGAAGTCAATAGTTTAGTCCAACTGACCTGAAAGGGTTGAACCCACTACCTCGACATTATTACTCAGGATATTTAACAACGAGCTCTCTTATCAATAGGTTCTTCATACTGTGCAATTCATGCATTACTTTGGCCAGCGTGCTGTACCTGACTTTCAACAATGACCATTGCTGTTGGTTATGAAACTAAGATATTCACAGATTGTGACATTTTTTGTTTGTACATACCAGTCTTACATAAAATAAAAACGAAGAGAAACAAACAAGATGCTACAGGACAACATATAAACAGTTCTTAAAGTGTTAGACTTACTTTGTATGGGTCAAGTTCCGTGTCAGGTGATTGTCGTCTCTTGCGTTCCGGCGCAAAGTAACAAGGTGTACCTCCGCATTTGTATCTAGGCAAAGTCTGCTGCTCGGGCGACAACACAACTGACAAGCCGAAGTCTCCAAGAATGGAGTTAAATTCACCGTCTACAAAGATGTTTTCCAGTTTCACGTCAAGATGAGCGAGGTTGTTCCTGTGCATGTACCGAAGAGCACATGCCACTTGTATAACGCACAGTTCCGCCATCTCAATGCTGATGCTGACGACATGATGATTCAATGTCCGTCCCTCATAGTAATCCATTGAGAGGGCTAAATATCCAGGACATTTAACGGCCAGCATGCTAGTAGCAATATATGGGTGCCTCAAACCTTGCATGAACTTCACCTCGTTTTTGAATATTCTTTCATTTCTTTCTGATCTATCCCCTGTTTCTGTTAGTAAACTGAATTTTTTCACGACACATTTCCGTGTTAAGTCCTCCAAGGGTTTTGCCAAAATAACCTCTCCGCACATTCCATTGTCAATTACATTAATAGGCTGGAAAAAAGTTCTTACAAAATCTACGTCTAATTCTAGGTACACAGCCTCGCCAATAACTGCATTAGACATCCTGAAAAAATTAGCTGTATGGACTCGTAAATACGAGTTATTCAAAGTTACAACAGTAAATCCAAAGAATGTTAAAAAGGCACGAAATATTTGTTGCAATAACACAAAACTAGCTAGAATCACCACTGGTAAATATAAGATATCCAAATGTCGAACAGATCCACAGTTAAGAACACAACCTCTTGCAATCACCACTGAGTTCAGAATGAATGGTCTAGGAGCAGGGTCTATATATATATATGGTTTCTGCCGGTAATTAGGAAGTCATTGTTGCCTTCATGAAGTCATACTACAGTACGCTAGCCTTAATGCCACGTACCGACTTCTTTGGCAAAAGTCCACTAATCCTCTTGTAGATAAAACCTTTCCTTGCATGTACCAGCAATATTAAGGATGCCGCAATGAAAACAAGCAAACCGTAATCACGTGTCACCTCCGTCCGATATCAGTATAAAAACATACAGCCAGCCAGTTAAAAGAATATGCCATGATGCCGACAATTGTGTGTGTGTAAAACGCGCGCAGCCGAGACGCCGACACCTGGACTAGAACAATGGAGTTAGTGGTCACTCCTGTCCCGCTGGAGAGATACGGACTCTTGACACCCGAATTGGCCTGTGATGTTCTAAATGTTATATTGGTTGTTGGAATTACATCCCTGAGATCTTTGAAGTTCTTTGGCATCTCATAGCCTCCAGTAAATGGAGAACGCCACATCCTCAGATGTATGTAGCCATGCTTTCTTGGTGTGCCGCTGGCAAACATTTGAAGGCACACTTTTGTTTTATTCTGAGCGGTCTGTGCAGTCTGTAAACACCTTTAACACGCCTAAAGGCACGTCGGGCACACGATGCTAGATACATGTGTCTATAGACCAACCGGCACTCGATGGCTGATGAGGTCAGTATTAGCCCGGCTGTCTTTACGTCCCAAGGCATTCTAGGTACACAATTTAGGGTGTCTGCCTTAAGCACTGTACAGTGCCTGTAGTGAGACATGCCACTTGTGGAATATAGATAATTGCCAACTATTAAAGATTGGTAAACTATTAACACTTTAACGAAGCATTTGTTACTTTCCACTTTACTTTACCTTACTTTACTTTACTTTACTTTTCTGCTATTCCGACGTTGTGTGTTACAATATCATCATCGTCATGTGCCATTTTTATACGCGTGGGCGGTCATGGTTCCCGATCTCACACAATCACCAATCTTGGATCAGCTATATGTTCTTGTCTCTATTATGGCTATATATATATATATATATATATATATAGGTCTCAGTCCGATGTGTCCGAGCTACCGCATGACAGTAGACGGTACTACCTGCTTTCTGTTAGAGCCAAATGTTGGGCGGCATCCACCAAACCCGGCACCCCACATTGTGACAACGGCTCCGGACGGAAGAGTTGAATGGGAGGGTACAAGCCATACCCTGTGTGAGGAAATGCAGCGTAAATACTAAATGTCATGACAGGGCAGACCAGTCCGTAAGCCTTAGTCGAAAACTGGTCTGTGATCGAAGCTCCGACAGATGGCCAATTATAGTATTGCTTTGCTGATCCGGCAGCTTCTGTAGCTTGACTTTTTCCAGACGTATTGGTGTTACCAATCTGATACAATGTACAGTCAGGGCGGGAGACACACAGTGTTGGAGATCCATTGCAGCCAACTTGTTTTGTGGCGACGGCACCTGATTGATTGATTCTTCTTGATTTGTGGGTGAGATGCTTCCCACCTTCGCCTTTCTTCCTTTGTAACGGAGAGCGACTCCTACGTGGCGCCTGGCTCAACCTTCAGCTGCCGCAGATTGACTGCCGTGGAGGGGAATCCAGCGACATTTCTGTCTCCTGGTGTTCACACCGTGGAGTGGAATCCAGCGACATTTCTGTCTCCTGGTGTTCACACCGTTGAGGGGTGCACTCCACTCCACGGTGCTCAGGGCTAAGGGAGAACCAATCTACTTCACAGCAAGACTAGTTTAGCGGGACAAGACTTGAAGGATGTGGTCGCCCTAGGCTGGGTTGTGGGTCTGACTAGACAGCTCTCTGAAGTCAGAGCCACGGGTCATATAACCTCTTCGATTTTTCTTATGCAAAACAATGTATTCCGTTAGCGAATGTAAACATAGAATCCATAAACAATATGAGGCACAATTTATTGCCTGGTATGAATAAATGCAATGACTGCAGAAGTCAGCTTAATCTTGTTGACATCTTCATGGAATTTGTCTTATAATGGAGCGGCTGTAGACCAACATTGTTTGCTCTTTTCGGCATTTGTTGAACTGTCATAAAACTGTCATTTACTGCCAATTTAGTACCTTGCGGTGTATGGCAGAGGGGTCTTTGAGCCTGAGGAATAAAGGCCGCCTGGCTAGTGCAGCCGCCGCGAACTGTGCAGGTTAGGATTTTCTATTTGCCCCTCTGGGGTAAGCTAGGCAGACCGAGAGGGGGATCATGCTGCATGGGCAATACATTGACTTTAAATTCAGTCCAAGCTTTGTGTTATTGAGAGGTATAACACCATTTTATCGTCTCGAGAATTGAGGTTTGAATATTGGGCACAACCCACTCCTGGCAACGCTGATCCTTGGGCCTTGTCCACGTCAGATTGGAAGCACTAGACTCGAGTTTCTCTCTCGTTGGAGATCGTCAGTAGTGCATATCCCGGACTGGACCCGGGACTGAACTCCGGATCACTGGTGTGTGAGCGGGTGATGCTAGACGCTATCAAATTATCAGACTAGAATATCACAACTTCACCCATTGTATAAATTATAATTCGTCGCCAATAGAGATAAAAAGAGGCTTACGGCAGGGATACGTGTTGTCCCCCAAGTCCCTGCAAATTATATACAGAAGAATGTATGAACAAGTCGAACAACCTGAACTTAAAATCAACTGAAAAATAAAAAAAAACATCTTAGGTATACTGATGATAGTGTTAGCAGCAGAAAGCGAGCAATTGTTACTAAAATTAGTTGACCATGTACACAGGCAAAGTGCAGACTGTGACTTATATTTTAACATCCAAAAAGATTTAAACTATGATAATTAGCAGTGGAAAGGAAAGGTAATCAATGATCATCACATTAAACTGTGAGATAATATAACAAGTAGCAAGTTTCTCTCATCTCAGACATGTCATAGCAGATGATGACACAAGTGAAACGCTAATTAAAAAGAGAATGGAATGGTCAAAAATGCTTTCAACAGCGTGAAATCAGTGTTAACATCTAGAGAGTTTCATTCATCATGTGCCATGCCGATAAGCGTGGGTCGTCATGTGTCCCATCTCACACGATCACCATGGAGATTAATAACGCATTAAAAATGAGAATTGTCAAATGTGGGAAGATAACTTCAAGAGATGGACGAAGAGCAATCTGATACAATGTACAGTCAGGGCGGGAGACACACAGTGTTGGAGATCCATTGCAGCCAACTTGTTTTGTGGCGACGGCACCTGATTGATTGATTCTTCTTGATTTGTGGGTGAGATGCTTCCCACCTTCGCCTTTCTTCCTTTGTAACGGAGAGCGACTCCTACGTGGCGCCTGGCTCAACCTTCAGCTGCCGCAGATTGACTGCCGTGGAGGGGAATCCAGCGACATTTCTGTCTCCTGGTGTTCACACCGTGGAGTGGAATCCAGCGACATTTCTGTCTCCTGGTGTTCACACCGTTGAGGGGTGCACTCCACTCCACGGTGCTCAGGGCTAAGGGAGAACCAATCTACTTCACAGCAAGACTAGTTTAGCGGGACAAGACTTGAAGGATGTGGTCGCCCT
Organism: Cepaea hortensis; assembly: GCA_963921405.1. Classification (NCBI taxonomy): domain Eukaryota; kingdom Metazoa; phylum Mollusca; class Gastropoda; order Stylommatophora; family Helicidae; genus Cepaea; species Cepaea hortensis. The sequence goes on from OY992895.1 coordinate 16,487,750, forward strand.
AGGCTGGGTTGTGGGTCTGACTAGACAGCTCTCTGAAGTCAGAGCCACGGGTCATATAACCTCTTCGATTTTTCTTATGCAAAACAATGTATTCCGTTAGCGAATGTAAACATAGAATCCATAAACAATATGAGGCACAATTTATTGCCTGGTATGAATAAATGCAATGACTGCAGAAGTCAGCTTAATCTTGTTGACATCTTCATGGAATTTGTCTTATAATGGAGCGGCTGTAGACCAACATTGTTTGCTCTTTTCGGCATTTGTTGAACTGTCATAAAACTGTCATTTACTGCCAATTTAGTACCTTGCGGTGTATGGCAGAGGGGTCTTTGAGCCTGAGGAATAAAGGCCGCCTGGCTAGTGCAGCCGCCGCGAACTGTGCAGGTTAGGATTTTCTATTTGCCCCCGACAGAAAAAAACGCCCACGCCTTACCGAGGGATCGAACCCGGGTCTCCCGAAGGAGAGTCCGGCGTTCTAGCCCCTCGGCCAGCCGCTCCTTTGATGTAGTCTTTGTTGAACACTCCTGTAGGAAATGTTTATGTGTTAATTTTCTTGCAGGTCTGAATTCCGCATTAACTTCTATCATGCTTCATTACATTCTTCTATTGACAGAACACCGGTCTTAAAATGGATTCCCGATTGTTTTAAGCATTCTTCAGAAATTGAGAATAAAGGTCAACCACGAAGGAATTTTGTCACCACATCTAAGATTTCAAAATATATAATTAGTTGGTCAGTTATTTAACTGATTAATAAGTTTGGTAGTCAACTAGTTAGTTAGTTGATTGATTAGTTGGTTGGTTAGTTAATTAGTTAGCTTTAGTCAGTCAGTCAGTTAGTCAGTCAGTCAGTTAATTAGTGAGTTACTCAAATTTTCCAGATTGCACATGGGACAGATCTCATCCTCAGTATATGGTCAGCACGCGGAACTGACAGGCCTGACACTGAGTACATTGTTGATTTATAAGTCATTGTCTGTCCTGGTGTCAACTCATTCTAGAAGCATAGTTTTCAGTGTATTTTCAGAATGTTCTGCAAACAAGTCCTAGAAGAAACAAATAAAAACCGTAAACCGATTAAAGAAATTAGACGAAGACAGTCACAATTTTTGGACACTTTATGAGAAAAAATAAATTTGAGAATTTGGTGACAATAGGTAAGATTCAAGGAAAAAGAACATGGGGAAGGCAGAGAAGTAAATTCTTGGATAGCTTGGCCATGTAGTATAGTCTAGACAAGAACACAGAGCTGATCCACGACTCTGGTGATCGTGGGAGATGGCGAAACATGGCCGCCCACGCTTATCGGCATGACACATAACGATGATGAAATTGATAATAAAAAAGCAATGAAGAAGGGAACTGGTCACCAACGATGTAGCCTTCTGTCATGTTGTACTGTCTAGCTGTAGCCAGTGGCCTGTCACATTGCCGTACGGACTGCATGGTCGCAGGTTTATAAACTAGTCATCATTGGGTGGCTTATGTGGGCGGTATCATGGAGGTGACCGTTACTTCTCATGCTGGTACCCGTTTAGGCAGTATCGACCTGCGACCCATGCTATTGTTACAAACTCCGCCTAAATGGGGATTTTTTTTTAAAGCGTCCTATCCACTGCGTCTTCCTTGCTGTTAACTGCCCCAATGCCGAAGGATACTATACATACTATATCGCCAAATGTTACCGCTCATTTCTTCACAAGGACGACATATCGCCATACAAGGGTCATAGTGTTATTTGTTTTGTTTCTTGGTATTTCCCGCAATTTCAATGCTCTGTGAACGCAACGTCAAATTATAACACTTATTCATTTTATTGTGCACCGTATTTGGTCCAAACCGACTTTTGTTTGACACTGTCATTAACAACTGTCATTTACTGCCTATTTTTGCTGCCTATTTACTGCCTATTTACCTAAGTTGCAGTGTATCGCGGGGGAGGGGGGAGGGTTTTAAGCCCATGGAACTGAATCAGTTAATTGGCATCTGTCTATGAATCTCCATTTGCTACCGGGGATCGGGCCACACCCATTTATGGTCATTGGATGTGCTTGTTACTATGGGTACAATGTCAGATGTGGCATACACACAAGCCATAACAACACAGACCAAAGTAGCGAAAGAGATAACGCAGCTACACTAAGAGTGAAAAAGTAACGAGTGTTAACAACATTAAAAATAGAATTATTTTTATACTAGTATTTTTATGGTTAGGCAGGGATGTGTAATGTCTCCAGATCTTTTTTCCCTGTACAGTGAAAATATTTTCAGAAATGTAGAGGATATAAATGGAATCAGCATTGGAGGACGAAACATCAAATCAAATCAAATCAAATCAACTTTATTAGGGTCACAAATTGGGCGCGCAGGCCCGTCTTACATTCGGCCCTTCCAATCACTCGTCTTTCGTTCATCAAGAGCATTATACATTTACATAGGAAGATAAAATAAACATTGTGAAATGAATGTTGTAAACATAAACAAGGCTAATTACCATGTTATGAAGCCCATCTCCCACCTATCCATACATCACCCCACCCACACAACACCCCCACCTACCCACACACACGCGCACCAAGGAACACATACACACCCCCACCTACCGACAAACACGCACACCAAGGGACACATACATACCCCACCAACCGATCCATCTAGATATGCAGATGGTACAGTATTAATTGCAGACAATCCGCAGAACCTGCAACAATTAGTAGATGCGGTTGTTGTACACAGTGAGCAGCTGGGGTTAGAATTAAATTGTAAAAAGACTCAGGTTATGGTCGTCAGTAGAATGGAAGAAGTGCCTCAAAGTAATATACAAGTAAATGGAAATATTCTTCAACAAGTGAATCGGTACAATTATCTTGGAACAGTTATAACATCTGATGGGAGATGCCTTGAAGAGATTAGAACAAGAATCGCCATGGCGAAAGTAGCCTTTAGCAAGATGAAAAACATTCTGACCAATAAAAAGATGTCAATTGAAACGAGAAAAAGAGTGTTGAGGGGATACATAGAGCCTGTTCGTGTGTATGGATGTGAAACTTGGACAATGAACAGTCAAGCTGAAAAGCATCTGATGGCTGCAGAAATGTGGTTTCTGAGGAGAATGCAAAGAATACCATGGACAGACAGAAAAACCAATGACCAAGTACTACAGGAGACAAATGAACAACGTAAACTGATTAGAGAAATTAGACGTAGACAGTCAAAATTTTTTGGACATGTTATGAGAAGAAATGGATTGGAGAACTTAGTGACAACTGGCAAGATCGAAGGGAACAGACCAAGAGGAAGACCGAGAGGAAAATACCTGGATGGCTTGGCCACATGGCATGGACGAGACAGGAACACTGAGCTGATCCACGACACTATTGATCGAGTGGAATGGCGAGACATGACCGCCCACGCTTTCCGGCATGGCACATGATTGATTGATTGATTTTTATTCTTATTTTCATATTATTCTTCATTGTCGAAATTCATTATGGGAAAACATTATTCCGAGTAGTATTATGAAAATAAAGTTCAAAGAATAATAATCATCGTCATAACAACACTAATAATAATAATGTTTGAATGTGGTGTATTGTTATGCCAACTGTAATCGCACAACCACTGTGCAGTCTTTCTCTCTACGATTATCTTGGGGATAACAAATGCTCAACATTCCAGACAGTTATGTATTTCAACCGACAAATAATTCATCTATTCATGTCCTATGATATACAACTTTGCAGTGTGCACCCGCAGAGATGCAGCGATATGTACCAGGCAATAAATCCTGCATCATATTATTTTTGGCTTCTGTGTTTACATTTGCTAACGGACTTAATTGTTTTGAATCATAATCACAATAGTATTAATAGTTATAATAACAATAATAAAATGCTACTAGGAATAGAAGCTGGTGTTTCTGTGGTAAATTTAGTCTGATAAAATGGAAACTGGATCATTAATTAAGTGTCTGGTAGGAAAAACCACCGAGGAAGGAACATTGAGAATGAAATGAACCTGGACACAAACTAACAGAATGGAAAGGGCATATTATTTTTGTCTCAAATAAGGTTTCAGAATTATTCGAAGAGACGTTGGACCTGGAAAAGTCCAGGTGTAGACACCAGAAATCAGACCGGTTATGTATTGGTTTAACAATGTATTAAGACCGGTGTAAAGCGAAGGAAGTAAAGGACTCCTTTACACGGCTTGAGGTGTGCTGGGTGTATGGTGGTAGCCCCATATTATCACAGAACGACCGGTACTCAGTGGGTAATGTTATTATTATCTCGCAGCCCTCGCTTACGTCTCAGGACATTTCCTGGTGGCCATCTTGTGTAGGACTTGTCGACCCGGATGCTGACACGACGTGGCGAAGCTCCGGTGCAAGCCTGGCGCTGGCTATGAAACGACTGGAGCGACGAATGGAATAAATCGACGCGGTAAGATGACCTGTGGCTCTGACTTCAGAGCGTCGCCTAGTCAGGCCCACAACCCAACCAAGGACGAACACAGCCTTCACGTCTCGCCCCGCCTACCTAGTTATGCTTTTAAGCAGATTGGTTCTACCTTAGCCGTGAGCACCGTGGAGTGAAGTAGATTGGTTATACCTAGACCGAGAGCACCGTGGAGTGAAGTAGATTGGTTCTACCTAGACCGAGAGCACCGTGGAGTGAAGTAGATTGGTTCTACCTAGACCGAGAGCACCGTGGAGTGAAGTAGATTGGTTCTACCTAGACCGAGAGCACCGTGGAGTGAAGTAGATTGGGTCTACCTTAGCCGTGAGCACCGTGGAGTGAAGGAGATTGGCTCTACCTAGGCCGAGAGCACCGTGGAGTGAAGTAGATTGGTTCTACCTAGGCCGTGAGCACAGTGGAGAGGAATAGACCCCTCAACGACGTGAACTCCAGGAGACAGAAATGTCGCTCGATTCCCCTCCAGCAATCAATCTGCGGCAGCTGAAGGTGGAGCCAGTCACCATGCTGGGGTGGCTTCCCGTTACAAAGTAAGAAGGGCCAGGGGAGGAAGGATCCCGCCCAAAAACCAAGAACAATCATACAGATGGGTGCCGTCTCCAGAATGATGTATATGTCTGCTGTATGGATCTCCAACAGTGACTGTCTCTCGCCCTGACTTAATATTTTGACAGATTTCTATTCGTCAATCTCTTAATGTTATCTTCCATCTTGTAACGTTGTCTTTGATTCAACGGGCAAGACGGCGTTTACCTGCAAAGCGTTGTGGAACGTAATGAGCACGGCAAGGCACGTAGAGCGCCCTGGTCATCCACTGCACCTGTATTCGTCTCTAGTCGTCTTGACTTGTCCTGCCACTGGATTCAACTGGACGAATTGCGCAACTCTTCCTCACTTTAATCCAATTCATCGCTCAAGTCATTCTTCCTCCAACGTTATGTATCAACCTTCACGCCCTGTGGCGATGGGCGAGCGGCGAAGCTGCATGCGTGGGTACGCTGGCAGCCGTAGTCGCAGACCTGCACACAGGTGGCTCAGGCCATATGGTCGTCTTCTACTGACCGGAGCAGCAGTCGAATTCGGCAGCCCCCTGAGCGACTGAGCAGCCCTCTATAGGAACACACTGCTCACCTCCATAGCATGAGGAAGGGGCTAGAAAAGGTGCCCTAAACATTGTCTGCTCCATCACTACCTAACCAGCTAGCCGCGGTTTGTGGGTACCCTAAACTGCGGTCGACATACAAACAAAGAGAACACAGGTAAAGCTAAAAGAGCAAACCATATTCCCTTAACAATCGGAACTTGGAATGTACGCAACCTACTTGACAGAGATGGCGCTTCGGGTCCAGAGAGACGAACAGCACTGATTGGGAGAGAGCTGGGCAGGTACAACATCGACATTGCAGCATTGAGCGAGACACGACTTGCAGAAGAAGGCCAAATCTGTGAAATAGGTGCCGGCTACACATTTTTCTGGAGTGGAAGAAAAAGCGAGGAAAGACGCCAATACGGTGTGGGATTTGCCATTAAGTCGGCCCTGGTCGGCAAACTAGCTGGATTCACAAAGGCTATAAACGACAGACTCACGACCATTAAGTTGCCCCTGCTGAATGGAAAGAGGCATGCAAACATTGTGAGTGTCTACGCACCAACTATAACCAATGAAGACGACGTCAAGAACAAGTTCTATGAGGACCTGCACAATGTATTAACATCTTTTCCCAAAGGAGACAACTTTATACTCCTTGGGGATTTCAATGCCAGAGTAGGAAAAGAGATCACCTGTTGGAGTGGCATTATTGGAAAGCACGGAGTCGGAAATTGTAACAGCAATGGACTCCTCCTTCTTCAGACATGTGCTGAACACGATCTCCTTAGTTAGTTAGTTAGTCGCGGTTCCAACTTCACGGCAACGGGTTGTCCCCATATTGCTCCGTTCCTGTGCCAGTGAATATCACACAAAATGCTCCTCACTGCCCTATTTGAACAATGGAATAGACAGGAGTGTCGGCAAGCCAACAGCCCGCACATGTACACTGTGCATAATGTCGCCGCCAGAATGCCACCACAAAAGTCTGTCACAAAAGTCATCATCTGTTATTACGATGCTTTTCTATCGAAAGATGTTCTCGAAAAACACACAAACGGAGGGACTAGACAATCTTAACTGGACTTGGCGGTCTAATGGATATCTAGCATTCGCTGAATCTTTTCTTCAGGACACTGGTGTGGTTGGAACTGAACATGCAGACAGATTGTCTTGTGCCGCATCATTAAGGGGCGATTTGATGCACGATAAGGCAGGTGTGATGAAGGCTCCCTGGGAGAATGTCATTAATGCAGAAGAACAGATGGACTATCGTGGTCTAGAGAGAATGCAGCAGCCGGGGATCTGGTCGACAGTCGTCAACCAAAGGTAAAGCAAGACAGACATATAATCATATTGCAACGGTCACCATTAGTATTGCAACTCCACGCTGGCAGTTGAAGATGATGACTGAGCGTTTATGAGAACGCACCGAGCGATGTCGGTTCTTGCCTCAAATCAACACAGGAAACAATGCTACATTTTTACTTTGGTGTAAGACAGTTTTCTCTTATGTAAGGTTGTTTTCTCTTAGGTAAGGTCCATTTCTATGGTGTAATGTTGTTGTCTCTGGTGTGAAGGTTTTATCTCTGTTGTGGGGATGCTTTCTCTGGCGTAAGGTTGCTTTCTCTTATGTAAAGTTGATTTCTGGTGTAGAGTTGTTGTCTCTGGTGTGAGGTTTTTATCTCTGGTGCGGGGTTGCTTTCTCTGGTCTAAGTTCTTCAGTGTGAGATTGTATTCTCCGGTATAAGATGGTTTTCATTGGTGTAAATTTTGTTTTCTCTGGTTTAAGATAGTTTTCACCGGTGTAAGTCGTTTTCCCTGGTGTAAGATTGTTTACTCTGGTATAAGTTCTTCAGTGTGAAATTGTGTTCTCTGGTGTATGTTCTCCAATGTGAGATCGTCTTATCTGGTGTAACATGCATTTGTCATAAAAGTATTTTCTTTGTTGATAGATTGTATTCTCTGGTGTAATATTATTGTTTAGTTTAGTTTAGTTTAGTTTAGTTTAGTTTAGTTTAGTTTAGTCGACGGATCAACATCACGGCACACGAATGTAATCCATAAGTGCACCGTTATACTCCTAACTCAAGCCGGAATCCCATGAAACTCAACTCAGTGCACGAACCCCGTAGCACCGGCTAGGATTTTGGTATACTTTGGGTAGATTTCTAATTCGAAATTTAGCCCGGGAAGCGCCGTTAGGCTGGTCTATTTCGATTTCCAACTGCCAAGGGATTTTTTGTACGAGCGCAACAATACACACGGGCGTCCGATCACATTACCCAGAGACCAGGGGAATTTTATTTTTCCCACTAGAGCTCTACGTGGAAAAAAAAAAAAAATCCCTGACCTGACCGGAGCTTGAACACGGGGCCTCCAGCACTCAGGCGGACACCATTTGTTTTCTCTGGTGCAGAATTTTTTCTTGTCTAAGATTGTTTTCTGTTATGTAACGTTGTTTTTCTTGTGTAAGATTTGTACACAAGTGTACAATTGTTTCTCTGGTTGATTGTTTTCTCTTGTGTAAAATTATTTTCTATGGAGTAAGATTATTTTCTATGGTGTAAATGTTTTTCTCTAATGTAAGATGTTTGGTTTCTTCTCTGATGTAATCTGTTTTCTCTAGATTAAGATGATTTTTCTGGTGTAACATTTCGTGTTGTTTTGATTAGTTGGGAATTAATCTCCCTCTGATGTGAGCATTTTGTTGGTCTAGAAGATGTTTTTTTCTCTGGTGTAGAATTTGTGTCTCCAGTGTAAGGATTTATTCTCAGGTGTAAAATGTTATCTTTGATGTGGGGTTGGTATCTTTAGTGACAGATATGACGTAAGTGTACTTATAATCAGCGAGTTACGGAACAATAAAAATACCTATATACCCCCTCCAACACTTGCTGAGGGAAACAGTGCATATGGGTATGTCCTGTGTGCCATGACATCGATTCTATTTAACTCTTTCTGTACCTACATTGCACCATGTTTGACCAGCTGTTGATCATGTGTATAAAGAATCACATTATGTTATTACACCATTTATGTTTGGTCTGAGTATACTAGAGAAATCTGGCTAAGTGTTTTAACATAGTCAAGTCGGTTAAGGAACGGTTTCCACTCCTTTAGGTGTATTGTGTATATGGTGCTACCTCCCTGTTTTTATAGAATCATCAGCACTGCATTGGTGGTGTATGTTTTAATATGCTGCACAGTTTATGATTTGTTTTGAATGTAATTCACTCATACTGTTTTATTTGTAGTTAGTTTTCTTGTTGATTACTTGCTGCAACATCCTCAGACTGAAGGAGTTAATGAATTAAACAATTAAACTGGACGTCTTGTGAGGTTGAAACCCAATGAATAACACTCATAATTTTTTTGTTATTAGTGCCTAATGGCCGGTCTGCCTGGCCTAGGAGTTAACGTCTTTCTCCGTAATCCCGAATATTTTCGTGAGTAACATAACCTTCGCAGGAATCGGTAGCGGTTCTCGCCGCGTTGTTAACTTAAGGGTATGTGAGCCGATCGCTCAGAAATCAAAGGCAAACTACTGAGACTAATGAGTAGACAGACAGGTAGCCTAGTACATCAACAGCAGCTGAAAAATTGTGATGGTAACTGCAACGTCCTGTAAGGGATATGCAAAATATAAAAGTGCCAAATGTGCACCAACATGAGTTGTCCTTATAGAAACAGACAGACAGACAGACAGACAGACAGACAGACAGACAGACAGACAGACAGACAGACAGACAGATAGACAGACAGACAGATAGACAGACAGACAGACAGACAGATAGACAGACAGACAGATTTATGATAACAACACGAGCAGCAACAGAACAAACAAACAAAAATACACACAAACAAAAGAAGAGGAGGAAGCAGAAAAAGACAAACAAACAAACAACACCAAGTCAGCATACATATAATATACAGTGACATTTATTATGTTTCATTTCATGATACAGGAATGATATAACAATTCATTAACAAAGATGCACATGCAAAAATCAAGTATCAAAATATCAGTCGCTATTTGTTACCATTGCTGGTGTATGCTGTGAAGGCTGACAAAATAAAGGTGAGGTCTTGCCTAAGCAGACCTCACCATCAATCATCTTCCTTGATATAACCCATTGCCCACCGTTCTTAATACAACCCATTGGCCACCTTTCTTTATAGAACCCACCGACAACCTTTCTTGGTGTCACGGATGGTCGCCGTACTTGATGTCACCCATAGTTCACCCTTCTTGATATCACCCACAGGTCACCCTCCATGATATGACCCATTGATGACTTATACAGTACACCAGCATTCCATTACATGGACAAAAGGCATTCAGTAAAAATAAAATTGCCATTCTTATATACAGTAAAAATGCCCCGGACACTGGATTAGAATCAGTCGATAATGAAGCACTCAGAACACGTGAAAGAATCATGGCCAGCCTGGGTCTAGTTACAGCCTGCCCGTGTGCGTTCTGTTGAATTATAACCCGGTCATGTTCTAGCATCCCTCAGGCAGGTGGGAAGTTACAGTACCGATACTGCATACCTCTATGGTTTCTGAGCCTGGGGGTGGGGAGAGCTTTGAGATTCAGTTCCCGTGGAGAAGGAACTTTAGTTTCGGGTGGGAAGAAACGTCACTAACCTGACGTTTCATACTTCAAGCGAACGAAAGAAGAAGAAATAATCTTGATCGGGGAGGAAAGGGGTGGGGGGGGGGGGGGGGGGTTAAACGGGTACAGCACCTTGCCTAAGGGTGTTCCATAGGCTAGCGGAGGGAAGGAGGCACCTTACCTCTACTTTGATAGGGGATCCCTATACCCCACCACACAATACACGTTTCTTCAAGGGACATTATAAAAAATAGCATACATGTATTATGTGATTTAAATAACTGAGTATTTGTCTCACATTTTGATATAATTTACATATAAATTAATGACAGTCATAGGTGTGAGAAATAATGGAGTAATAATTTTAGGTGATCTTTTAAGTTTGTGTAAAAGTAACGGCTTTATTTTAGAGTTTTAGAAATTTCTAAAGCATTTTTTACTTATTCGCTCGATAATATATATTAAAGGTTCTATACTTGTAATATCAGTCTTCATACGGTGGTACAATGCATTTTTGTCAGGCATGTAAAAGGCTACAAAACGTAAATATTCAGCACCTTGTATTGTTATCTAATGCAGCTAATTTTATGCATCCCTTTGACTTGCTCTCTCTCTCTCTCTCCCCCGTGTGAACGCTCAAGCAAACGCTATATATGCATGTTTTGCAGTTCACTTTATAAAATGGGATGCTTGTTGTGATGTTCAGTGTATGGAACATTTTGTAGGTACATACCATTTTCACAAAGCAACGGTGAATGAGAATAATTGGAATCTGAAAGATTCAGTCATCCCGCTAAACTTGTTTGAATAAAATTAAGTGTGAATGAGAATGCTTGGAGTATGAAAGAATTTCTATTGAAAGATATTTGTATGCATTAGAGCAAAGGATTACTCCTCTACGATCATCAACACGTAATATGTAGGTAATTACACCATGCCATAAATGTAATATTATCATGTGTATATGAATGTATATGTTGTATTCGAAAATGTATAAACAAAAACACACACAATGCACTTTGTAAATACAAACTGCTTTGTACGAAATAAACGTTTATAAAAAAAAAAAAAAAAATCAGCACTTTGGATTGTTTCACTGCATTTTGGTTAAGATCAAAGTGTAGTATCTGTTCTTGTATGACGACAGTGATTAAGGGTAGACTGACTTATCTGCACTTGATCTGGCCATGGCCACCAGTAGAAGCGGTCATCACAATGACACACAGGGACTTGGAAACACATGGGACGGCTCGTGCCTCTGGGGAACCCTGAATCCTAATAATTAAGCAAATGTTTAATATTTAGGACACTCAAACACACATTTTTACAGCTATGTTCATAAGCAATGTGTAAGCTTTTGCCTCCTTTATTAACATATGTCTCATGTGCAGGTCCGCATGGCAGAATGGAAAAGAACGCGTGTTCTTAAACATTCGGTGTGCTGATGCCGATGTAAAGTTTCAGCCCCTACACCGGACAGCTGGACTAAAATGGTGATCTGTCGTCGTTGTCTTTAGGACGTTAATTACATGTACCTCTGAAGTGGGAGTTGGTTCGGCTGAAGACGAGGGACACAGTTCATAAGGACAGCTAACCCACACGCAAAATTCAGACAGCTAACCCACACGCAAAATTCAGACAGCTAACCCACACGCAAAATTCAATCTATCACTACTATAAATAGTGTATACGGACTACGCTTGAGATCAAAGCGAGCGAGCGCAACAATAAAATGATGCATGCAATTATCGCTGTATTTTAACATTGTTATTCGGTTATTCAAGCAGCTGACCATTTTGCGGACTCATTCGCACAAGAAAACAATATCGAAATTAGTCCAGAGAAACAACAGGAGATTCGAGAGAAATGGTAACGTACAGGACAGAAGGAAATAGTACAAGAGGCTATGGATGCACCTATCACAATCAGTGAACTGGAGCTAGCAATATCAAAACTGAAAATGAGAAAGTCACGAGGAGCTGATGGTATCTCCAATGAAATGATCAAACACCTTGGAACAGAGGCCAAAGCAAAGCTGTTACAGATCTTCAATAACTCCTGGAAGTTAGGCAGTGTTCCTCAGACCTGGAGAGAAGCAATCATGATACACCTTCTAAAATCTGGGAAAGATAGTTCCATTGCCTCCAGCTACAGACCAATTAGCCTCACCAGCTGTCTCTGCAAAACACTGGAACGCATCATCAATCACAGTGATACATTGAAAGTGAAATATCCTTGTTCCACAACAGGCTGGCTTTAGGCAGTGCTACTCTACGGAAGATCAGACAACCGAATCGGATGTGAAGATTCTCTTCTCGTAGCTGCTTCAGGATTTCTTCGTCTGTCAGCTCCACTTGGATCCGCTTGACAACCCATAGGACTGTTTTTGAGTCGGTGTTTCCGACTCTGGTGTCTTTCTCCTCCTTCTCTGCTGTATTGGTTCTTGACTGTGTTGGGCTGTCAATCTTCTCCCTCGTAGTAGCTTCAGTAATAGATGTAGTATCAGGCTCTTTGATGCAGCTAGCAGGTAGGCTCTCCACGTTCTTCTTCTTGTTGTCGGCTCCCACGCTGTACATCTTGGCCGCCGCGTGTTTCTTGTTGTTGGACTTTCAACGTGACATTTTCCCCCGTATCAGGCTTCTTGACAAGATAATGCTACTTGACTTGTTAGCGCTCGCAGTGCGAATGACGACGCCCACAACGAAGCAAAAGTGCCATCCATTTTCAGGGCTGGTTGATTCGGCAGGTGAGTTGTTACACACTCCTTAGCGGGTTCCGACTTCCATGTCCACCGTCCTGCTGTGTAACACAGTGCAACCGTTCTTTTTAAACCTTCTTAAGGAGTAATCGCGGCAGGCAATCAGTGATTTGCAAGCCTGTTTTTTCCTTTCTCTGATGCTCTAGTGATATGTCTATGTCTAGGCTGGGCAAAGTGAACTTTTTACCATGTCATTTGTCATACACGGCTTTCTGCGCCTCTGTTGACAGGTGAAAGTACCACCTAGTGGGAACCTCGAACCTGTGCAGGTTGATCATTCCCCCAGAAGGGACACTTCCTGGACCAGTTAAGGCACTAACAACAAAAGCTGGTGTTGATTTTTCCACAGCCCAGGACCAGTAATTGAGCAAACTGCAGTACCAGGCTGGTGAAGTTGCGTTAACTTCGTAGTCGTCCCTAAGAACTCAAATGTAGCGATGTTTGAATTCATATCAATAATTTGTTGTTTTCGGTAATAATAATTCCAAAGAAAAACTCACAATATCTTTTAGAATATCAATTCCAAATAAAAATGCACAGTATGTCCTTGAACATTTAGTTGAAAACTAGTGAATAATCCGGTTTTTAAATAGCGTAAATTGACACTTCAGAAAATATGCTTAAAACAATTCGAATTCACAGCGTTGTCAAAAAGTGTGTCAACTCTGTATCGAGAGTATATGAACCGTGGCTGTGACAGTTAGTCAGGTGCATATCCTTTACAGGACGTCGCAGTCAACACCAGCATATTTTTATTTTTGCTGTTGTGATCTCTTGGCAAGTTTATGTTCAGTAGTTTGTCATTGATTTCGTAAAAAAAAAACGCAAGGCGGTCTGCTGCCAAATCGCCCGCAGCTGTATTTCGAACGCGGGTTTGCGGATTTATGAATTGCGTCCGTGAATTCTTCGCCACTGATCCATCTGGTTGTGACAGTGCACATGGGATTTGCGCTCTTATTATTTGAAGGTGATTGTTGTCCAAAAGCTGTTTTCCGTTATCAGAAGAAGCCTTTACTCTGACAGGGTGTTACTTTGTGGGTGATTGTGGCCTTTTAAAGGCCAGTCAAAAATAAATTGATAAATAACGAAATCATACCGACGCCTGTAGAAGGATATTAAATGTAATATCAAGGAGAAATAGAAAGATGGCTTTTAATATTTCCCCACATGTAAAATAAAGCCATTACTTTTACATAATCTTAAAAGATGACTTAAAATTATTATCCAATCTTTTATACAGCTTTGATTCTTTGTTTATTTTTATAAAAACTTTACAAAGATAGAGACAAATACTATACATGTATTTAAATGAAAAAGCACATTCATGTTACTATAAGTAATGTCCCTTGAATTTTCTTTTTCCGTTCACTCGATTTTGAACCCAAGTGTAGTCCATAAACAATACTTCTGGTGGTTCGGACAGAATTTTACGTGTCGATTAGCTTTCCCTATTACCAGTGTACCTCGCCATCAGGCGACTCACTCCGACTTCAGAAGTACTTGTAATTTACGTTCCTAAGTCGACGGCCAGAGCTCAACATTTTAGTGCAACTATCTGGTGAAGATTTGAAACCCCTAACTTGACATCAGAACACCGGATGTTTAAGAACACGTGTTCTTATCCATTCGGCCATGCTGGCCTCGTGTCCCTTGAAATAAGTATTATGTTACTATGTCTCTTTACACTATTACAATTGGATGTGTTTCTTTTAAAGTGGTTTTATTTCCTACAAAAGAGTGTGTATTTTCAAAGTGATTTGTGTGTTTTTTACATTTACGAATACAACATATACATTCATATACACATATGCTAATATTATATTCCCGGCTTGGTGTAATTACCTACACATCGATTATTGATGATGATGGTGGAGTAATCATTTGCTCTCATGCATGCTAAAATCCACCCATCCATCATGTGACATGCCGATAAGGGTGGGCGGTCATGTTTTGCCATTTCACTGGATCACCCGATCAGTGGCTCAGCTCCGTGTTTCTGTCTCGACCATGCCACGTGACCAAGCCATCCAGGTATTTACTTCTCGGTCTTCCCTTTGGTCTCTTCCATTCGATCTTGACAGCTGTCACCAAGTTCTCCAAGTCATTTCTTTTCATAACATGCCCAAAAATGTTGACTGTTTGCGTCTAATGTCTCTAATCAGTTTACGATCTTCATTTGTTTCTTGAAGGACTTGTTCATTGGTTTTTCTGTCTGTCCATGGTATTCTTTGCATTCTCCTCAGAAACCACATTTATACAGCCATCAGATGTTTTTCAGCCTCACTACTCATCGTCCAAATTTCACATCCATACGAAAGTACAAGCTCTATAAACCACAACAACACTCTTTTTCAAGTTTCAATTGACATCTTGTTATTGGTCAGTATTTTTTTCATCTTGCTAAAGACTACTTTCGCCATTGCGAGTCTTGTTCTAATATCTTCAAGGCATCTCCCATCAGATGTTATGACTGTTCCGAGATAATTGTACTGATTCACTTGGTTTAGAATAGTCCCATTTACTTGTTTATTACATTGTGGTATTTCCTTCTTCCTAGTGACGACCATAATCTGTGTCTTTTTACAATTGAATTCTAACCCCAGTTGTTCACTATGTGCAACAACCACATCTACTAATTGTTGCAGATCCTGCTCATTGTCTTCAGTCAATAGTTGTGTCATCTACATATCTAATGTTATCGATGTTTTGTCCTCCAATTATGATTCCATTTGTATCTCCTACATTTATGAAAATATTTTGACTGTATAGGGAAAACAGATCTGGAGACATTACACACCCCTGTCTCACACCTCTCTTAATAGGCTGATATTGTCCCACTTCATTATCAATCCTTATGGCAGCTTGTTTCCAATATACGTTTTTTTATAAGTTTAATCTCTTTCCCATCAATTTGTAGATCTGCAAGTACATCGATCAAGTTGACATGTCTTACTGTATCGAAAGCCTTTGTGTAATCAATAAAGCAAAAATGTATATCTTTCTTTACTTCTAAAGAACGTTCAATAACTGATCACAGCATATACACAGCATTTACTGTACCCTTTCCTTCTACAAACCCACATTGTTCTTTCCCTATTTCAGGTTGTATTTTCTTCCTAACCCTTTGCATGATAATTCGTAGCACACTCGTGTGATGTGGCTCATTATACTAATTGTTCTATATTGATCACATTTCAAGGCTCCTGATTTCTTTGGGGTTGCAATAAATACAGAATTACATAATTTAGCAGGTATATCTTCGGTATCATATAATGTGTTCAGCAGTCTGGTGACTTGATCTATTCCATAATCTTCTCCATTGGCACCGTGCCGTTTGACAGACTATAGTTTGTGCTTTAAAAAAGGCATAATAACTTTTACCCATGGTGGTAGCGAATGTGACTGACTTTAAGGCCAATACACGCTGTAAATGTTCGTTCACAGAGGGTGCAAGTGAACACGTGGATATTTCCACCATCATGCACCATCTTACGTCTCACACGCTCAGCGTGTGACTTATCTGCAATAATTTTCTCCTTTGTCTTTATTCCATTTCTGATGTTTGCCATCCATGCAACACGTTAAGCGGCGACTTGCTCCCAATGTGCATTATCAATGCCTGTATCAATCATGTCCCGCTTACCCACATCTTTGTATCGTATTAGAGGCCGACCCTGAGACCTCTTACCCATCTGTAATTCACTAAAGAAGATGTCCTTTGTATTCTACCATCATCCATCCTCCTAATATGTCCTATCAATCTAAGTCTACGAAGACTGAGCATGGAATAAACCGTCACACAACCTGATCTTTCCAATACTTCAGTATTTGTGATTTTGTCTTGCCACTTAATGCCAAGAATTCTTAGCAGCCACCGCATATGAAAGATGTTTAAACGTTTCTCTTGATGTGAGTATGTTGTCCAGGTTTCACTGTCATAAAGAAGAGTACTATGGACACAGGCTTGATAGACAAGGACTTTTGTTTTGGCAGTAAGCTTCCTGGTCTCCCAGACTCTTTTTCTTAACCTGTTCATTGTTGTTGCTACCTTACCAATCCGGATGTTGATTTCCTGATCGAGGGATAATTTGCTATTTACCACTGATCCCAGATATGTAAAATGGTCTGTCATCTCTAGATCGGCGCCCTCAATAAAGATTGATGGTACCCCATGTGCACCTTGTGACATAATCTGTGTCTTCTTTTTGCTAATTGTTAAACCAAATTCGGAACAAGCATTGGAGAATGCAGATAGTAGACAATGTAATTCTTCCTCAGAGTGGGTCGTAACTGCAGCATCATCAGCAAAAAGCAACTCTCTGATCAGTACCCTCCTAATTTTGGTCTTGGCCTTCAATCTCCGAGCGTTGTAGAGGCCGCCATCTGTGAGCGAATGTATATACCACCATCCTGATCACGAAAGGCATATTTCAGTAGAAATGAAAAGTAAATTCCAAAGAGGGTGGGAGCTAGAACACAACCTTGCTTAACTCCACTCTTGATTTCAAAATCTTCAGAAGTTCCACCATCAAACCTGATTATACCCTTCATGCCTGTGTGGAACAATTAAACAATGGACAGAAGAGTTGGTGGGCAGCCAATCTTCTTTAGTGCCTTGAACAGACCATCACGACTGACAAAATCAAACGCCTTTGTGAGGTCGATGAAGGCAATAAACAGTGGTTGATTCTGTTCACGGCATTTTTCTTGCATTTGTCGCAATGAGAATATCATATCAATGGTAGACCGGTTCTGTCGAAAGCCACGGGGTGATTCGGTGTAGACTTGATCTGCTAGGACTTGAAGTCTGCGCAGAACAATTCTGGCAAATACTTTTCCACAAAACACAGAAGTGAGATACCCTTATAGCTGTTGCAGTCGCTCTGATCGCCCTTGTTCTTGTACAGCGTTATGATGCTTGAATCTTTGAAATCCTGTGGGACTTGCCCTTCTCGCCAGCATAGCTCTATTAGTTGGTGGATCTGTAGAGTGAGTGTGTCTTGCCCACTCCTGATAACCTCTATTGGAATCGGATCCTTACCTGGAGTCTTGCCAGATGCAAGTTCATTTATAGCAAACTTAATTTCTGTTATGGTGGGAAGTGTGTCCAGGTGGTCAAGAGTTGGTAGAGCCTCTATGGCGTTGAGGGCATCATCCGCTAGTTTGGTCTCACTTGAGTAAAGCTCCAAATAGTGCTCTACCTATCTGTCCATCTGCTTTTTCTTATCTGATATGATTTTTCCAGTCAACGTTTTCAATGGTGCACTTATTTTGATCATTAGACCACAAGCTTTCTTTATTCCTTCATACATGCTTCTGATGTTTCCCTTATCACTAGCGATTTGAATGGACTCACATAACTTGATCCAATCATCATTTGCACACTGCCTGGCAGCCTTTTGCACACCCTTCCTAGCTTGCTTTAACTCACTCAGAGTGTTATGTGTTGGTCTTTTCTTGTTTCTTAAGAGAGCTATCTTCTTCTTATTAATCAAGGGCTACAGAGTCTGGCTGTCTGCTGCAAACCAGTCCTGCCTCTGATTATCCACAGTGCAGTAAACCCCTACAGTTGTTTTATAAAGGGTGTCCTTAAGTTTACCCCACTTTTCATTTACTGTACAATATTCTGGTGTATCAGTGAAAGAGTCTTCAAGTTGCTGTTAAAACTGAAAGCACTTTTCAGGATCGTGAGAGTTAATAATATTAATCCTGGGGCTAGATTTGTGTTTAGTTGTGTAGATTCTCTTTGGTCTCAGTCTAACCCTTGCAACAACCAAAGAATGATCCGTTTCACAGTCAGCACAATGATAACTTCGACTCAATGATATATGGTTCAGATGTTGTCTCCGTGTGATGATAAAGTCCAGCTGGTGCCAATGGCCGGATCTTGGATATTTCCGTGTGACCGTATGCAGCTCTTTTGTTTTAAAAAAGAAATTTGTAATACGTAGGTCATTTCTGGTGCAATGCTCCAGCAGCCTTTGCCCATTTTCATTCGTGCGACCAATGTTGTGTTTTCCAAGGCACACTGGCCATGAACTAGAGTCCTTGCCCACACGAGCATTGAAGTCACCGAGCATATAAATTTTGTCAGATTTTGGAACTGCCTTGATTACGGATTCTAACTCCTCATAGAACGAATCCTTCACATCATCAGAGGAATCGAGTGTCGGTGCATAAGCAGTAATAATGGTGGCAAAAACACAAGAGGTTACTAAGCACAAGGATAATAGTCTTTTATTTCCTCCTGCTGGAATTTCAATAATTCCCAATAGTGAATTCTTCACTGCAATGCCAACACCGTATTGCCTTTTTTCTGCCTGCCCTCTACCCTTCCAAAAAAGGTGTAATTGTTTTCCCTGAGTGACCTTTCCTCAGCGAGGCGAGTCTCCTGCAGGCCAGCAATATCAATGTTAAGACGACTGAGTTCGGCATAAATCACAGCCGTGTTTCTCACATCGTTAATATTGGTCAATTCAGTAAAAAATCCTGGACACATGGTTCTCACATTCTAGGTTGCAAGCCGTAGCTTGAAATTTCTATTTTTTCTTTTTATTAGTACGTAATGCATTGGTTTTACAGCCTGCGATTCAGATTTTGTCCTAGCCCCAAGCATCCATTGAAGCAGGCAGGCTGTGAAAATATTAATTTTCTCTCTGTCTATTTCTTAGTTGATGTTATCTAATTTTTCGTCGTCGTTTAACGTCCTAACATTCCATGTTGCTAACTTTAATGTCTCTGTCCTTTTCTTGCAATGATCGGTTATTAGGCGAATCGTAATGAGCTAGACACTGTTAAAGAAGGTACTTTGCCGTTGCTTTACTTCCTTGGCAGTGACCATACTAGTCGGTGATGCCAGCCATTGCCTCTTGAAAGAGATCTTCTGCCTACTGAAACGCAACCATAAACGTTGAGACCATAACCAACAACTATCTGTCGGTTGCCCTCAAAATTTCATCCACCACCTGCATTCCGTAGCCTCTTCTGAACACTTCCCATAAACGAATACGAAATAACACCACATAATTCACAGGAAGACACTAAAAACAGCTCCTTCTGGAGAATGAACGTTAGATCGTCGCTATTTTTACCGAGTATGTCGACAGGTCTCACTTTATCGAAAACCTTTGAGTAGTCAATAAAGCAAATGTGTAGATCTTTGTTTACTTCTATAAAATGTTCAATTACTGTTTTCAGTATATACATGGCATTTACTGTACTTTTGCCTTCTAAAAACGCACATTTTTCTTCTCCTATTTCAGGTTGTATTTTCTTTCTAAGTCTTTGTATGATAATTCTTAGCAAAATCTTCGTAATGTGACTCATTATACTTATTGTTTTATGTTGATCACATTCCAAGGCTCCTAATTTTTTTAGGATTGCAATAAATACAGAGTTACATAATTCATAAGGTATACTCCCTGTAGCATATATTGTATTCAGCAGTCTGATAACATTATCTATTCCATATTCTTCTAAAGGATTAATCATTTCTGGCCAGAAGGTTCGCTGGATATGTTGTAGTTTGGACAGTATTGCAGTATGTGCTCTGCTGTCTGCGACGCCAAACCCCATGTGCACATGGCTGAGTCACCAATCTTGAATTTTGTGTACATGTGGTTGCGTAATCTATTGTGTCCTGTTCTGATGCGCTGAATAATGACTTGTTCTGGTCTGCCCATAACGAGGTAGTCGCCTTGAGCAGGTGTTGGTGGCCTTCTGACTGATTTGATCATTCTTTTCTTTTGGTGGTATGTAATGGGCACATCAGATTGTTCTTCTTTTGCTCCTTTCTTAACCAATCGATCAGCTCTGTCGATCCCGGGTACTCCACGGTAGGATGGTATCCACTGTATGGTGATCTTATGCTGACTGCTAAGTTCAGAATGTAATGTCCTTAGTACTGGCAATTTCCCAGACAAGAGCGCCTCGAGTACTGATTTTGCTTCTGTCAATAGCACCACAGTATATTTACCATGGCTCGTATTTAGTAATATCTCTGTTACTATCTTGACTGCCTCAATTTCAGCGTCATATTTATGCAGTACTTTCCTGTTTTAACTCTGGCAGTGTCCCTAGTATTTATGTTAAAATGTCTTCCATTTAATTTTACTAATAGAACTCTGTCTGACACGGCCCAAAATCCCTTAACATAGTTTGATGTCTGCCGATTCAATATAATGACTAAACCTCTTTGCCGTTTTTCTCCCCCAGATTAAATAATCTTACAATCCTCTCCTGTCTTGATCCCTGCCCCTTGTCACCCCGTTTCGCACATTCTTAAAATATTAATCTTCACTCTTTCCATTTCCCACACGGCCCAAAATCCCTTAACATAATTTGATGTCTGCCGATTCAATATAATGACTAAACCTCTTTGCCGTTTTTCTCCCCAGAATAAATAATCTTACAATCCTCTCCTGTCTTGATCCCTGCCCCTTGTCACCCGGTTTCGTACATTCCTAAAATATTAATCTTCTCTCTTTCCATTTCTTGTTTGATATTTTCTGATTTCCCATCTACACTCATTGTTCTAACATTTCAAGTTTCTACTTTCAATGATAGTAATCGTTTGCACCTAGTAGCCTGCTGACGGTCTGAATTCACTTGGTGCACATGGCTATCCCTTCCGGGCGAGGCTTTTCCTATGGAGCACCCATTTATGCCGTTTCTAAAATCAATGCTAAAATCATTCAATTCAAATTCATTCATACTCCAAGTGTTCACATTCAAAATTACTTTTATTTAACAAGTTAAATGGCATCACCAAATGGATCATAAATTAAACATTGCAACAAGCGTCCCAGTTTGCAAAGTAAATTGCAAACAGATATGCATGACGTTTGATCGCGTGCGCACGCAAAAGAGAGAAAAAGAGAGAGAGAGAGAGAGAGAGAGAGAGAGAGAGAGAGAGAGAGAGAGAGAGAGAGAGAGACAGAGACAGAGACAGAGACAGAGCAAACTAAAACAAAGACTGAAGTTAGCTACATTGAGTAGTAACTTCATCACAGGCACAATGGGTTTATTTGGGGTGGGCGGAGTTGGGGTGAAAGGTAAAGGAAATGTTCTCTTGGTTATGATCGTACTTTCCACTTCCCGGCTGACAAAGAAAGTGACCTATGAGATACCGGCTCCCTTTTTTCTGCCCCTCACTGCGATAATATTTCCCAGTCCCCGGTGACAAAGAAAGAAAATGTGCTGATTCCTCATGAAGGTAAAATATGTAAATAAAGGTTCTCTAAGACTAAATATCTCTCTTTTTTAAATACAGGTTCTTGGCGATCGTATCCATAAACTTTTGTAGTATGCACTCCTATATATCTGTGGGATACTTTTCGCGTGGTAAGGAAAGAGGGAAACTAAAAATTGTAAAACATATATGATGGCAATGATACAAAGAATCATTGAAAGACAGTGGCACATCCTAGGAATATAGAACTACCCGTGAAAGTATGTTTTGAACATGTACAGTATGATGTGTGAACTTGTTGGGAGGGCTTTTCTGAACTTGTATATTATGAATTGTGAACTTGATTGGAGCGTGTATCTGAACATCTATAGTATGAAGAGGTAACGTGATGGGAGTGGTGTCTAAACATGTATAGTAAGTGACACCTTGACGTCTTTACAGACGAAAGTATATGGATTCGAACTAGAGCTAGAATTCCATCGCACAATGCCTGGGCATGGATTCAGAGAACATGTGTTGCCCATGCAGCGTGATCCCTCTCTCGACCTGGCCTTGTTTTCTCCAGAGGAAAGGATAACCAGTAGGTATGAAACAAGGTAGGCTGCATATGCTTCCGGCTCAGCATCAAACCTCCAAGAGCAGGAGGTGAATAGCGACCAGGCCCTCACATGTGGGCAATTTGACTTAGAGGCGTTCAGCCATATCTCTCTGCTGAGTACCTCAAAACAAGTGTCTGCACCTGTTTGAGCGTGTACATATGTTAATCGCAAGTGTCTGGACCTATGTAAGTGTGCACTACTGTCAGACTCTCCGCCTGACACTGTCTTTAGTGCGGATCATCCTCAACAAGTGAGATTCCCCCCGCAGGAGATATTGTTTGTCTGTGTTGGGTACAAATCTCCACTGAAGATTGACTGAATAAGTAAAGAAACGATAAAAGTAGTGGTATTTTAATTTCGCTTGCGCTCCCACCTATGCGATGCCCTTTATGTGATTTCACAAAGTCAGACTACAGTCAAGATCAACAGTCTTCTTTCCCCACTAATTCTGCCAAGCCCGTTCCCTTGGCTGTGGTTTCGCTAGATAGTAGATACGGATAGTGTATAGTATGAAGTGTGAACTTGATGTGAATGTGTTTGTCTGAACATGTATAGTATGAAGTGTGAACTTGACGGGAGCATGTGTCTCTGAACAAGGATAATATGAAGTGTGAACTTGATGTGAGTGTGTGTGTGTGTGTGTGTGTGTGTGTGTGTGTTAGTTGTTGTAGTGCAGTCTGTGTGGCTGTGATTATTGGACATGTAAAGCAAATATGTGTTTCCGTTTTTTGAATGTTGTGTCTGCATAGTTGGCATGGTGCTATTTGCTTGGATCTCCGTGTTGCTCTTTCTATTGTTGGTGGCATGATGAAATGTTGTCTGTATGTTATTTCTTTGGCTTTTGATGTGATATGTTTGTTGTGTAAGTTATTTAAAGTACACTTATAATCTTTAATGTAGTATTTGTATCCTCTTTTGATTGTCAGGTGTAATGGTGGTGCTTGTTGTTTCATTAAGTATTTGTATATCTGCGTGGTTATCTACTGTGTTAAAAGTTCATTGCCTTGCATTTTATTACATACATGTTCTGTAAAATGATTATGAATCCCGAAACAACCACATAATCAATTTGATTGTTGCTCACTGGATATTAGGAGGCCTGGTGTTCCTTGCCAGTGAGAAGTCCTGACGGACGTCGGTCGCGGCGATTGGGCAATCTTGAGCATAGCCTACGATGGGTAGCGTTGTGGTATTCTGTTGTGATAATTTGGTGTGTCCAGTGTGTGCCACGTGGTTACACACCCGCTTCACGCGCGTGATCCGGGACTGTTTCCGGATCCGGTCAGGGAAATGCACTACTGACGAGCTCAAATGAGGGCGAAACTCGAGTCAAGTGTTTTCATATTGACGTGGATAGGCCTTAGGTTCATACCAGAATGCGATCAGCGTTGCCAGTAGTGGGTTGTGCTCAATATTTACATTTGATCTTAGCCAAAAGGCCGGGACGCGATCTCTTAGCAAAAAGGCCGGAATGCATAGGAGTCTATATGTTTTTTTTTTTTTAAACCTTTATTGAGTGTTAAGAAACATTTGCATTTGTATTGTTCGTGTTTTAACAGAGAGTTGCATGTGGAAGTGTAGGTGATATCATCATCATCAAGTGCCGTGCCGGCTGGCGTAGGCGTTCATGGCTCTCCATAGATCTCGGTCTTTGGTTTTCTGGATCAACTCTGGTGCTGATATTCCTCCATGCCACCGTCTCAATCCATCCAGCATCACTTCTCTTGGTCTACCTCTGCCTCTCTTCCCCTCGATCTTTCCAGTTGTTACGATGTTCTCCAATGCCTCTCTTCTCATCACGTGACCGAAGAAAGATGTTTGTCTCTGTCTTATTGTTGTATATAATGTTCTAGTTTCTTTAGCCTGTTTCAGGCAGTCGTCGTTAGTTACTCTGGCAGTCCAAGGAATTCGCAACATTCGTCTCAGGAACCACATCTCTGTTGCTTCTAATTTCTTCTTAATTTGTTCATTTACGTTCCAAGATTCACTGCCATACAGCAAAACTGGTTCTACATAGCATTTCAGCACTCTCTTTCTTACATTCAGTGATAGTGACTTATTGCATAAGATACTCTTCATTTTCTGAAAAGCGGCTTTTGCCTGCCCTATTCTACTCCTAATCTCTGTTGTACATCTTCCATCTGATGTTATAAATGCCCCTAGGTATCTAAAATTATCAACTTGGTTAAGGATTTTTCCTTCTATTTCTATGTCACATTTTGGTGTCACCATTTTCTTTGATATTACCATTGTTACTGTTTTCTTGATATTCAAGGAGAGTCCTTTCCTTGCACTCTCTGTTACTACAATGTCTAATAATTGTTGTAGATCTGTTGAATTATCCGCCACCAATACTGTGTCATCTGCATAGCGTATATTATTTATATTATAACCTCCAACTAGTATTCCTGGCATCTCTTTGATCTCTCTCATTATTACTTCGCTATACAGGGAGAAAAGATCTGGTGACAAGACACACCCTTGTCGTACTCCTAGCTTTATCTGTTCGTAACTACCCTCTTTATTTCCCATTTTAATTGCTGCTACTTGGTTCCAGTAAACATTCTTTATTATTTTTAAATCTTTTTTAAATCTTTTCCATCAATGTAGGTGATATATGCGCAAAATTTTTCAACATTTATTTCAACATTTTTACATTTGAAATGGGGGGGGGGGGGGGGGGGGGGGTAATGAAAAACGAGTACAAACGACAACAAGACGATAGTATACCATTTTTTTTTCCTCTGCCACCCTCTCACCTATCAGCTCCAACCCCACCAATACCATCATCATCGCTTGGTAATGAGGAAAATGGCAGTAAACTTGTTGGAACCAACCGGTGAAGGCAGCAGCAGCATCAAAACCAACAGTATCGAAAACATTCCTTCATTGACATTGTTTTAAATGAAATATTTTAAACCAAATGCGTGATGGTAGTGCGTCGTTGTTATTTCCCTTGCCGCCTCGCTCTCCTGTCAGCTCTAAAACTCCTACCAAATACCATCACCACCACTCCGTGATGGTAGTGCGTCGTTGTTATTTCCCTTGCCGCCTCGCTCTCCTGTCAGCTCTAAAACTCCTACCAAATACCATCACCACCACTCCGTGATGGTAGTGCGTCGTTGTTATTTCCCTTGCCGCCTCGCTCTCCTGTCAGCTCTAAAACTCCTACCAAATAGCATCACCACCCCTCCGTGATGATGAACATGGTGGTGTAGAACCAACCTGTGAGGGCGGCAGCAGAAAAACAACAATCATAGTATCAAAAGGTGGGAAAGGGGGATGTGACAGTTTACGGGTTTACAAAGCCATATATATTAATAATGATTACAATGTTAATAATGCAAATAAACACCCAAATACATAAATAATAATAATGACAAAGAATAAAAACTGCTAAGGGTGATAAACAGTATCATTTAACAGCAATGATAATAACAGCAAAGATAATAATAGTTAAAATATGTTATTCCATTTGCTAAAATGATTTTTCTTAGGAATGGTGTTTACATGAAATACATTTATAATAATAATGACCTAGAAAAAAACTACAAGGGTGATAACAGCAATGCTAATAAGACGCAATGATAAAAATAGTTATGATAATTGATCACATTTTCCAAACATGTGATTCCATTTGCTAAAACGATTTTCTTAGGGATGGTGTTAAAACATGGCAGGTATATACAATAACAAATGCAGACCTGCACTGTTCAATAATATAGTAGGTGTAAAGGGAGTTGGTTATCTTTTTTTTTCTCCTCTTAAATGTAAGGGTTCATTCATTTTTACCCTTTCTCTTTTTATTTTTTAATTAAAAATAAACAAACATTGTATCAACATAAAGAGGAGTCTATATGTTTTTTTTTTTTTTTTTAAATTTAGGGTTTGGCGGTCATCCCAGACTAGCTGGTTCCCCGCCTCCCCTGTTTTTGGCGTGGACCCTTAGTCCCACTGTGAGCTATTGCCCACAGTGGTCCACCGGGCCCACATTTAAAGTGATGCTAATGTGAGGTTTTTTTTTTTTTTTTTGATCACCCGGCCCCCGACCATGCCAGGCGCACTACTGCGGGGGATGCAGCAAATGCGCCTGATCTTAGCAAAGGGACCGAGATTGATCATCCCGGCCTCCGACCAGACCAAGCGCACTACTGGAGGCCAGCAAATACACTTGATCTTAGCCAAAAGGCCGAGAAGCGATTCCGAGAAGAGGAGTCTATATGGGCGAAAGATTTCTACGTTGTGAAGAGAAACCAGAGTAATAATTTTAGGTGGACCATTGGGGGAAGTCGTTAACATCGTGCACGGAGCTTGCAGTGTTGAAACATTGTATATATTGCATTAACAAGTAGATTATATTCAATTTTAGCAGTAGCAGTATTTATACTTTTGGATATTAAATTATCGTGTTAACTGTGAGTATGCAGTGTCATTAAATTAAACATTTTACAACTGATGTAACTAATTGCTTCTTTAGAAAAAAAGCTGGCTAGTTATGTCCCTTGCATACAATAACATGAATATTATGTTCCCATGAAAAAGAGGTATTTGTCGGCAATTTGTTTCTCAAGTTATCTTTACTGCCTATTGTGAATGAGCTAACCATACCTTAGTGTAAATCAATGAAATAAGACATGGCTGTAATTTAAGAGGACTTGCATTATGGCATTGATGTCGAGATAAGGGCTTCATCCACTACACCGGACAGTTGCACTAAAATGTTGACCTCTCGTCCTTGACTTGGGGACGTAATTTACAAGTACCCCTGAAGTCGGAGTGGGTTTGCTTGACGGCGAAGGACACTGGTAATAAGGAAAGCTAGTCCACACGCAAAATTCTGTCTATCACTACTGGAAGTATTGTGTATGGACTTTACGCTTGTGTTCAAAAGAAAGCGAGAGGAAAAAAAAATATTTTCAAGAGATATTACTTTGAGTAAGATAAATGTACTATTTGATTCAAATAACTGTAGTTTTGTCTTTAATTTGTGTAAAGTTTTCTATAGAAATTAACAACGGTAAAATGCAGCATACAAGATTAGATAATAATTTAAATATCTTTTAAAATTATGTAAAAGTAATGGCTTTATCTTACATGTGAGAAATGTTAAAAGACATCTTTCTATTTCTCCTTGATATTACATTAAATATCCTTTTAATAACATCGCTAAGCTGTTAATCTTTAACGTCTCATTATTTTTTGACTGGCATATGAACTATGCCATAAATGTCATATGATCATAAATGTATATGTGTGTATTTGTTTCATGTGGTATAACCCTTAACACTAACAAACGGCAACGCTCTGTGATATACACAAACAAGAAACACGCGTCACTTAGGAAATATACGTACATTGCTTTGTATAAAATAAACGTTTGAAAATAAACCAATTCTCGGTCTTTTGGCTAAGATTACCGTCCTTCACCCCATTAGACAAGTGTACTTTCCGATTAAATTTCCCCTCTGTGGTCACGAGTGCTCACTACAAACTGGATTAAAGATTTTCTCGGTTACAGATTATTCAAACACATCAGTAATATTAAGTGTGTGGCGGTAATTATGATTGTTTTCACCATGTGTAGATCTGGATTAAAAATTTTCTCTGTCAAGAACAAAACAAAACAAAATGTAAGAAGCCACACCCACCCTCAAATTAATACCCTGTGTGAGTACAGGCTTCTCCTGATAAAGGAGAACCGCTTTTAGACAACAATCACCTTTAAATAAGAGCACAAATCTCATGTTCGCTGTCACAACTAGCCCGCTCGGTGGCGAAGGGATCACGGACGCAGTTCGTAATCCCGCAAACCCGCGTTTGACATATAGCGGCGGGCGATTTGGCAGCAGACCGCCTTGCGTTTCTTCTGTTTGCAAAATTGTTGTGGGTGCCGGTCGTTCAGAAATCAATGGCAAACTACTAAACGTAAACATGCCAAGAGTTCACAACAGCACAAATTACAATATGCTGGTGTTGACTGCCACGTCCTGTAAAGGATATGCAACCGACTAACTGTCACAACCACGGTTCATGTACTCTCGATACAGAGTTGACAAACTCTTTGACACATTGTGAATTCGCATTGTTGGAAGCATATTTTCTGACGTGTCAATTTACGCTATTGAAACACCGGATATTCACTAATTTTCAACTAAATTTTCGAGGTCATACTGTGCGTTTTGATTTCGAATTGATATTCTAAAAGATATTGTGAGTTTTTCTTTGGAATTATCATTACCGAAAACAACAAATTATTGAAATGGATTCAAATATCACTACATTTGTTAGTCGCGCGTTCTGGGCAACAAGTCCCTTCGGGGTCCTGGCTAAAGTCAGTAGGATCGCTGATTCCTCCAAAGTCGGAGAGTATCTGCCTACACGGAGAGGAACCACCAGTCTGCACACCAGTAAGCCATACATGGGACAACGGATACTCACGCAATCTTCAGTCCGGTATGACATCATATTGATGTTGGACATGTCTTCATCCAACATACAGGACTTCACGCTGACTTCACACCCAACAAATGCAAGCAAGCAGCAAGCAAGCACTACATTTATGGTTCCAAGGGAGCACTACCAGTTTTAGCAACTTCACCAGCCTGGTACTGTAATTTGCTCTATTACTGAACCTGGGGCTGCGGTGAAATCGACACCAGCTTTTATTGTTAAAATTCGGTGAAACTGAGGTAAAGCTGTGAAAATGTAAACAATATAAAATGGTACAACAGAACAGAATTACGACACATACAGGACGAAAAGAACAAAAAGATGAAAAAAGAAAGCAATGAAGAGAAAATGAAAATAGGAAAAACATGTTCATACTTACCTCAGAATTCCAAGCTTTGTATAACCCCAAATATGACAGATGTCTTCTTTTTATACCCAACCGAGGGAGGGGATATAGGATGATGAAGGGTGTCAGAATCTCGAATGTCTCCAACCGAGATGCAGGAACATCGTTACGCCCGCCAGGCAAATAGTCCCCAACCGGGATGCAGTAACATCGTTAAGCCCGCCAGGCGAGTATTAGTTACCTGCCCGCAGGTTGCTGGCTGACGCGATAGCCAGCGGTCAGGCAAGGACAAAGCAAGACGCACGCAGTCCTCGTGAAGCCAATCCACAGAGGGCAAGCGCTTTGCGAGAAACAGACAGACAGCTTGGGTACTCGGACCAGACAGGACGTGTGGGTAGAGAAAGGCTTTGTGTAGTTCTGTGCCCGAAAGTCGAGTTCTTGTACATCTTGTGAGATAGACTGTAAAGCTGTGGGTTGTCTGTAAGTGTATTGATGTATTGTATATGTATTGTAA
>OY992895.1:16522792-16527792 GCA_963921405.1 Cepaea hortensis
CACTCAAAGAGAAATTTACAGATTAAATAAAATGTAAACTTGAAACTCTGCAAAACCCTGTGGAGGAAAGCGTTGACCAAACTTGGTTGAACATCAAGACTACAATTCAATCTACCGCAGAAGAATGTCTTGGTTTGTTAACCAAGCATAGAAAGAACAGATGATTCAATCAAAAATGTGAAGAAGCAGTCATTAGGAAAAGGAATGCCAGACATGTATGGTTAAATGACATCAACAACATCCAAAAGGAAGAGCAATATAGAAATGAATGTAAAGAGGACACAAAAATAGTTTGACAGCAGAAGCGAGAATATATGAGTAATATAATCAAAGTTATGGAAAGTAATCACCAGAAAAACGAATCCAGAAAGTTTTTTAAAGAACTGAAGTCAATGTAACGAGGGCACCAACACAACACATATGGTTTAAAAGACAAAAATGGGAATATGATAAATAACAATGAGGAAATGTGCAACACATGGAAAGAATATTTTGTTGAATTACTAAATTGTGAAGCTCCAAGTAACACTTTCCCACAGGAAGAGGTTCTAACGTGTGAACTACAAATTGAAGAACCTGCATTTGAAGAAGAAATCCTATTTGTAATCACACGACTTAAAAACAATAAGGCAACTGGGACTGATGGAATTGCTGCTGAATATATAAAGGCAGGTGGCCATGCAGTATATATAAAGCTATACGAACTAATAATAACAATCTGGAGGACAGAAGAATTACCCCATGACTGGAAAGAGTCATTATTGATTGATACCTATCTTTAAGAAAGGAGACAAGTTCCAATGTGAAAATTATAGAGGAATATCACTACTGTCCACAAGCTATAAGATACTATCCGCAGTATTACTAAATAGACTAAAGCCATATTCAGAAGACTTATTAGGTGACTACCATGCGGGTTTTAGACAAAACAGATCAACAATTGATCAGATATTTATCTTACGACAAATAGCCGAGAAAAAATGAGAATATAAAAGAGATCTGCATAACATTTTTGTGGACTTTAAAAAGGCTTATTATAGTGTCCATAGGAATAGTCTATGGAATGCTATGCAGGAATTTGGAATACCAAGGAAGTTAATCAACATGACCAGACTATGCATGGAAGATACTTATAATATGGTAACATATAAAGGCAGGAAATCAGACCCTTTCCAAATAACATCTGGCTTGAAACAGGGGGATGCACTATCGCCGCTACTCTTCAATCTGGCTCTAGAGAAAATTGTAAGGAAGATAAAGGAGGAATGTGATATTGGAGGAACATCCAAGCTGCTTGGTTATGCAGATGACATATATATTATAGGGGAAAATGAACAAAAGACATTGGAAATATTGACTCACTTGGGACGCAGAGGTGTTTCCAAGGCACCAGGGCCGGGTTATATACTGGCCAAGACCTATTGACGCGTCCTCGTCGAGCGTCCTGGGCAACAGGTCCCTTCGGGGTCCTGGCTAAGGTCAGTAGGATCGCCGATTCCTCCGAAGTCGGAGAGTGTCTGCCTGTACGGCGAGGAACCACCAGTCTGCACACCAATAAGCCAGACATGGGACAACGGATACTCACGCAAACCTCAAGTCCTGTATGACATCACACTGATGTTGGACAACAGGATGCCTTCATCCGACATATAGGACTTCGCATTGGAGCTCAAGCCAACGAACACAAGCAAGCAAGCATTGACTCACTTAAAGGAAAAAGCCCAACAGAATGGGGCTGATTATCAACCATGATAAGACAGAATAAGTGGTAATTTCAAGAGAAGGAATGGCTAAAAACTCTGGCCACATGATTGGCACCTTGCCGTCTTGATTGACGGTAGTTTGTGCTCTAAAAAGGCATAATAACTTTTACCTATGGCGGTAGCGAATGTGACTGATACGGCTAATTCGCGCTGTAAATGTCCTTTCACAGTGGGTGCATGTGAACACGTGTGTGGAAGTGGTTTAATTTCCTAGCATGTCGCTGATAAACAGTCCATGTTTCGCAAGCAT
The DNA here is from genome assembly GCA_963921405.1 of Cepaea hortensis. NCBI lineage: Eukaryota > Metazoa > Mollusca > Gastropoda > Stylommatophora > Helicidae > Cepaea > Cepaea hortensis. The sequence continues at coordinate 16,524,806 of OY992895.1, forward strand.
ATAGCAGTGTGGATAATAAAACTGCTTTATAGACTTTCAGCTTTGTTTGCAGGCTTATTCCATTTCTGTCCCATACATTCCTGTACAGTCTGCCAAAGGCCGCTCTGGTCTTGGAGATTATTGCATTCACTTCGTCATCAATTGTGGCAGCTTGTGGCACAGTGCTGCCAAGATAGGTGAATTTGTTCACAACACTTAATCAATGACCGTTCACCTTGATATTCGGTACGGTGTGGTGTGATTATTCCCTGGAGCTGGCTGGTACATAACTACAGTCTTCTCCAAGTTGATATTGAGCCCAAAGTTGGCACAGGCATATGAGAAAGCTAAAACTCTGTGGTGCATGTCTGCTTCTGAGTTGGCATATAGAGCCTCATCATCGGCAATCAGCAGTTCTCTGACAGGATCGCTGTTAGTTTCGGTTTTGGCTTTCAGCCTTCTGAGATTGAAAAACGTTCCATCCATGCGGTAGTTGATGTCTATTCCAATGTCATTGTTCTTGAAGGCATTCGTCAGTATATCTGAATACAAGAGGCTGAACAGTGTTGGTGCCAGGACAGATCCTTTCTTCACTCCACTGGTGACAGGAAAGGGCTCAGACAGTTCACCAAATTTCTGTACCCTTGCCTGCATGCCATCATGAAATAGCTGCACTATTTGAACAAACTTTTGTGGACAGCCATATTTCGCCATAATCTTCCACATTCCTTAACTGCTGACTGTTCAAAAGCTTTGGTAAGGTCAAAGAAAGTGGAGAACATTTCAGAGTTCTGCTCCTGACATTTCTCTTGCAGCTGGCTTTCAGCGAAAATCATGTCAACAGTTCCTCGTTCTTTTCTAAAGCCACATTGAGACTCAGGAAGAAGACCTGGATCGAGATGGGCCGTGAGGCGATTGAGAAGAATTCTGGAGAGTATCTTCACTGCGATTGAGAGCACAAATCTAGGAAGTATAATATCATCAAATGACAAATCAGAAGACGAGATTGAAAATAGATGCAATAAGGCAAACCAACTCATCGGACAATAGCACCAATATCAAGAAATAGCACCAATAACAAATAGCAATAACAAACATGTATCAATAGATACTAAGAAAGCACTTTACAACACAATCTTCCTACCAACTCTATGTTACCATTGCCAAACCTGGACAATGAGAGAAAACGCTAAAAGAAAAATCACAACAACAGAAATTACATTCCTGAGAAGAATACTCAATGTATCAAGAAGAGATAAGATCAGAAATGAAGAAATCAGGACTAAAGTGGGAGTTATAGTTGTGCTAGATTTTATTAGAAGGCAGCAAGTCAAATGATTCGGCCATGCAAGGACGTTACCAGCTAACAGTATACCACAACAAGCAATGATGTACAGACCAGAGGGAAGCAGAGGAAGAGGCCGGCCATGTAAACGGATGGACGCAGGGAATAACAGAGTCCATGGGGATATCGATACATGAAACCCATAAGCGGGCACTCTCCCGCTGTTTATACTTCACCTCGACACCGCAGGGTACAAGAGGAACATGATGATATGAGATGAGATGATGAATATGTGTGATTGTATTGTGTGATGATTGTCAGCGGCTGAGTTTCTGCTAGAGACCATATTGAATGTCTGTTTTCAGTTTCAGTCAGTGATTGTGGCCTTTATAAAAAAAAATAATTAACTAGCTTGAACAAGTTCGGATATGCACAAGAAAGAAAAAAACAATAAATGTAAAATCAAGAACAAATAGAAAGATATGTTATATAATTTTCACGCGTGTTAAATAAATCAATTTATTTTATAAAACCTTTGAAGATAACTCACCACTGTATCCGATTTTTACTGCATATGCAAAGTTTTGATAATAACTATAAATAATTTATCATCAACATAGAAAAATGCTATAAATGTTTACATTACATAGCAGATGTATGTAACTATAAGTAGTGTCCCTTGAAACAAGTGTTACGTTGTTATGTCCCTGACAATATTTCAGTTAAAATCTGTTCCAGTTAATGTGGTTTTACTTCGGACAAAACAGTGTGTATTTTAACAGTGCGTTGTGTTTTTACATTTGCGAATGCAACATATACATGTATATGCACATATGATAATAATATATTTATGGCATGGTGTAATTACCTGCACATTACTTGTTGATGGTGATTGTGGAGTAACCAATTTCTCTCATGCATATTACAATCTTTTAGCAGACTGTCGTAGTATTTCCTGGGGTGAGGGAAGCATACTATTACACCTTAATAACGGGATAGAGGCACTCTGGGAATACAATAAATCTCAGTCTACAGACCCCACCAGCCCTTGGATTCCTGTCTCTCTCACTATCAACCGCTGGACAATACCCCTTTCACCTCTCATCCAGAACAGATGACACGACTCTGGTGTCTACACATAATGACTAGATGATATAATGTACAAGAGGATTATCAACAAGGGGAATGTTCATGAGAGAATCCTGGCCACCGCCAGGCGATAGAAGAAATGGCTGTCTGGATTAGTCTCAGGCCGTCTCACTCATCACTGTACACTGGTTACGATACCACAAGGTTAAAGAGGTCACTCATCTGCACACGTAGCGTGGAATGTCTCTGCCGAGGTGTAGACTCAACTGGAATGACTAACACGTCAATGTGGTGACTCCAAGTTGCGTTGGTACGTGATGACTCCGGACTAACATCCCTGTAGAAGTTCTGAAGGCCTGTCATTCAAGCTTCACTGGTAAGGCCTGTGCTAGAAAACGGTCCTAAGAAGCCACCATACCAGTTAACACACATTTAACAATGTCAAAGTTCTGGAAATAGATGGTGGTCTCTAATGGGATCAGGATGGGTATAACTGAGCCTATAAGCACAGAAAGTTGGCACAGTTCAAGTGGACTCTGTCACTCAAAGTCAGTACGGGTAGCGCGTGACCCTGTACTGAAGGTCACCAATGTTCCTATTATGAAATGGTAGACTGTTCCCGGAACACCAGGCT
>OY992895.1:16532792-16957885 GCA_963921405.1 Cepaea hortensis
CCCATCTGTGTGAAAGATAGCATCACCCTCTAAAGAAGTCTCGAAGATCAAAGCCCGTACTTCCTCCTGCACAGCAGCCTGATTTTCTTGTCTGCATTTTCTGTCTAGTCGGATGCAAACTGAATAGGACGTACAGAGCTCTGCTGGCACTTGTACCCACTCCTCGCCAGGTTCTGAGTCCTCAAGTGAACACACCCGCTGAAGAATGTCTTCGGCTCGACACATTCATGACTTTCCCCCTCTTTAACTTATTGCCTTTTACCGTCTTAATTTCACTATGCAGTGGATGTTGTGTGTTTGCATTTACTCTGAAGTATGCCTATGTGCGACAAATCGTATCATCATGTATTTCAATGCCTGTGTTCTTTCTACAGTCGCTGAGCACAGATTTACAGTTGGTGTTGGAGTGTTGACAATATGTGTGTTCAAAGAGAACCATGTCACTGCTGCCTTCGTTGGGTTGACCAATGCACCAGTTTCAGCACACCACGAACTAATGCGATTGGGTTCTGTTTGTAGTTTCACATCAACCCGATCTCTATCTTACCCTGACGATACACTAACACATCACTGGTATACGATAATGTCCTACCCGGTTCTGTGATCTGCTCAACGGTGATTCTCACAGTGTAGGCGTTGAAGAGCACCGAAGATAATGGTGATCCCTGCGGCAGGTCAGGATATATTGTTGTTGGGTCAGAAGTCAAATTGCCACATTTAAGATCAACGTTCCGTTGGAAGCAGGCAGCAATGTGTGTTTCTTCCAATACATCTAAGCGTCTGCAAGAAAGCGTTGTGAGCAAGCCACATGAACGAGAGAGAGAGAGAGAGAGAGAGAGAGAGAGAGAGAGAGAGAGAGAGAGACAGAGAGAGAGAGAGAAAGAGAGAGAGTAGCCACAGTCACAGCACCTGCCACCACATATCCTCTAGACATCACATTTAATAACAACACTCCATCAAGAGACATGGCAGACATGCGGGGCTCGTCACAACTGAATCCAACATAACACCAAGGAACCAACAACGGGTCATCATTACTACACAGGAAATTAATAGCTACCCGTTCCTAACTCACATATTGTGTTCTAATAATATCCCAAGTATGTGATGTCTGCAGTATAGCTGCACCGTACTCGCTTTTGTGTATGCCTAAATTAAAGAATGAGTGTCCGATTTATTGCCTGGCAAATTTCGCTGTATCTCGTCAGGTACATACTGCTTAATTCACACAACATAAAGTCAAATAACTAGATAAATCCTTCAAGCTGAAATATACACATGTTCGCACAGTAATGCCAATTGTCTACTACGGTAATTTTAAACTGACTAACATGTCTTTCTGTTTGCACAAATCTGGCTTGTGTAGAATAATCATTTTGCTTCTGTAAACTTTAACAAGCGAGTATTTTGTGTGTTAAATAACACGCGAAAGGCAAAGTCTCTATCAATCACATGACCGCTTTCGAGCATATGCCTAGCAATTGATAAAGCGCAAAGCTTCCGGTGTGTCGGCCTCACTAGGCTCCCATCGTTTGTGTATAGTATCTTGTCCATCCACTGAGGTATGTGTTCTGACAATCTTTTGTTCACCTGCCGATATGTTCTGCCGATATAGATAGACTGGTACCTACATATGAATTGTTAAATACAATTGTTCTTGGCGTGCAGAGGAACAGGCTCTTTTACTGATGAGGTGGGAATCGGTGTGGTTTTGTTCCTAATGACTGGAGTTGCAGCACAGAATGTTCGGCCTACTGCTGTAATGCGCCGGCCTTGTTGACGTTGTATTACGTCATCCCCTCGAAAGGTTAGCTGGATGGATACCTTGAGTTTAGGGACTGTAGTTTCGTCTGGTTTTGGTTTGGGCTGTTGGCAGTGGCACTTTATAAATCCTGTGGAGTACCCATTCAGGTTTAAGATATTCTTCAGAATTTCTTCCGTTCCCCAGCATGGCGGTTAGGTATTGAACCGCGACGGCCTCTGGGGCATTTTCTTCTTTGTGGCTGCGGTTTCCATTTCGCATTTTCCTTATGTTGGACTGGTAGTATAATGTCCCTTCGCCCTGCTACTGAGGAGTGAGTAGCGCGAATCTGTGACCTGTGATATTCGCGTGGAATGCTTCTTTATGTCCGTTTTATGTGTACAGTGACCTGCATTTCGGAACAATGGCTACCGGCTGTTGCTAAATTAACTGATTTGCGCTTTCGGTTCACGAGTGCATTTTCGGGAGACTCCTGGGAGTCGGCGCTGGAGCTACGGAGTTCGTGCTTAATGCGACACTTTCGGCGTGTCACCCTGCGGATAGAGACAGAGCCATGTGAGTAAATCCGCGTCAATAAGGTCTTTCTGGTGACTGCTGATTCGATCGACGATGAACTGTGGTTTTCGTGGAGGATTTGTGTGTTGGCATTCTGGCGGCGGCATTATGGTACCTGTGCGGGCTGTTGGATTATCGAGACTCCTGTCTGTTCCACTTTTCATATTGGACAGTGAAGGGCATTTTGTGTGATATTCACTGGCACAGGAACGGAGCATAATGGGGACGACCCGTTGAAGTTGGAATCTCGACTAACTAACTAACTAACTAACTATCTAACTAACTAACTAGCTAACTAACTAACTGTCAAAGACTGGTACATAAAGGGCGGAGGTCTTCTCAAGATAGAATACCACCGGGAAGAGTGGTCAACCTCAAATAGATTAGAGGTGATACAGTGCCCCGATATCAGGGCAGGGTAGGTGATAGAATGGGGGACTATTAACTAGTTCTCTCATGAGACACGGAGACGTTGACCAGACAGTTAGCACTCTGGTCACGACAGGATCACGCCTACGTGATAGCCACGATTGCCACTCAACAAGAGACAGCTAATGTAAGCGTGCCAGGTGTAACAGCACGCAAAAAGCCGAAGGACACCCCAAGGTCCTTCCGCGTGCTGTGTAGCGACGCGAGTAAGAAAGTCAGACTGGGGACTGACTTTGTAGCGAGCACCTCGCTTAGTGTTGATAGGAGATTTGTGTAACCAAATAGATAGAATTAGCATTAGGGTTTAGAAAACTAGTGATAGGCAATTCTGTGGCTTTGTGTGTGGTTTGATAGCGACTGTTATGTACTTGTAAAGAGCCAACGGCAATAAAATGTATCATTTATTTCCTCTCACACGACTTGCAAGTTTCTTGTATGGTGTGGGAGAAGTAATCTGATGATGCCTTACACATAGGTTGTTGACAGGCAAAGATTAATGTGGTGTCAGAAGTGTGGCTTGGACGAAAGAGCCAAGCTAATACACTCATCCACGGCTCTAGACTAAGTTTACAAATAGTGAAGTAGTGAATTTAATTTGTGTCAGTGACAGTTGACGTGTGCAGAACTAGGACAAGTTGCTAACGAAACTGTGCCTATCGTGACGAAATAATGCTTATTTGTGTTTAGTAAAATATTATATACTTAAATCATGTGTTTCTTCAGAGTTGTAAGTATTGATATTATTATTTTCTGTTATTTATTCATGTAATTATTTATTTATTTATAAATAACTATCAAAAATGATTCTTTGCGGAGCGATACACAGCCAGCAACATTATCGATTTTTGCAAGCTAAAAATAGCGCTGCGCCTCTGACGTGTTACGATTGACAAGCAGTTGTTCTGCGCCATTGGCATTCAGCATCTGAATGTTTACAAATCGTTAAGCTGCTGCCCGCCTGAATCAGTGCTTTAGAATACCTATTATTTGCTGATTTGAGTTAGTAATTGAATATATTTGTTTATTTAAACAATATTAATATATTTTCGTTTATTTCAAAGCAGTTATTGAATTTGTTTTTCGTACTTTTTCTTGTGTTTAACGTCACGCTGGCACTACTTTTCGGCCATGCAAATTAGACTTGGTCTGCACAACACTTGCATAGATTAAACTAGGTTAGTGACGAAAGGCATATACAGTTAGAACGAAGACAGGACATTGACAATTTAATATTAAGTAAACTATATTCTGTTTTGTTCGTGAGCATGTCATTGTGATTATATCAATTTGTCGAATAATATGTCGTTTGCTATTTGTTAATTGTTGCTGCTCTGTAAACCAGGGTGAACAACAGCTGATTAGAATATTGGTGTGTATGCCGAAGTGCCAAACAGGTGACCTAGATAGAAAACTCGTGGCGATACCGAAGCGCCAAACAAGGTGACCTGTGTTACCGGAGTGTGTTCCTTGTTCTCGGGAACATTAAGTTGAGTATACTCGATACATTTGGCATGCAAGGTGATTAATAGTGCATCTCTTTTTCAGCTTGTGATGCATTAGCATACTTTTGTGCTCTGTTTTGTTTTTTGCAGGACTAAATTTTTCAGGTTATACACAAAGAGTACAATTTGCAGTGCTCATATAATAAGAAACATAACATATCAAAGATAAATAAGTGATTAAAGACTTCAGTGAGGGTCATTGCTAGCTAATAGGCCAACAACATGGCAACTTTATCTGAGTTCATAAAAGCTGGTAAAGAGTTACAATACACAGGAAAGGAGCTAGAACAATACGCTGATCAAAAATTTAAAGAAGCAAAAGATGCTGAGAGAGCTGAACGAACACGAAAAGAAGAGGTGGAGAGAGATGAACGCGCACGAGAAAGATAACATCAAAAGGAGATTACAGAACTAGCTGAGATAACAAAACAGAAGCAATTAGAACATGATACGGAAATTAAGCAACAACAATTAGAACATGATAAGGAAATTAAACAGAAGGAATTAGAATTAAAACAGAAGCAATTAGACCAGGAGAAAGAATTAAAACAAAAAGACTTAGAAATAAAACAAAGAGAAATAGATGAAATGGCAAGAGGGAAAGAAAAACAAATTCAAGTAGAATCAGAGACACAGTTAAAGATGAAAGGTATGGATGTAGACTCACACTTAGAAATCTCTGCTACTAAACTAAGAAGTCAACAAGAAGAAAATAAGTTCAATAAATACAAAAATATTATCAAACCATATTGTAAAGAAGATTCCATATCAGCCTGGACAGAAAATGTCGAGTATCAGTTCTTATATCACCAAGTTCCAATAGACATGTGGGCTATGATTTATATGAAGAACCTAAGTGGTGAGCCCCTTAAAGTGATAGAAGCTATACCAACTGATCTTAGATCTAACTATCAATACATCCATGATAGGATAATGCAACACTTTTTACTTGATGCCCCTGGGTATCAGGTTCAGTTCTCAAATTTAAAACCTAAACCTAGTGAGACTTTCATTGATTACGTCTCAAATGTTCAGAGTGTACTAAATAGGTGGCTTAAAGCAGCTAACATAGGAAAAGACTTTGATAGACTTAAAAATTTAATAGCCATGGATAAAGTCATATCCACTATACCATCTCCTTTTGCTAAATTTCTACAGCAGTCAGACATTGAGAACACAGAGCAGTTCGAAAAGAAAGGGTCTGCATATTTTTCTTCTAACAGAGATATTTTTAAGACCTCAAATTACTCTGAAGTAGTTTCCTTTGTGAAAGACCAACCGAAAAATTATCAAAGTAAGAGAAAACCCATTCAGAAAATCGACAAGAAAGATAGGAAAGTATCAAAATGTATTTATTGTCAACTTTTGCATGACACGTATTCTATGTGTGACAAATCGCCAAATTGTCCGGCGCATCTTGAAAATGTTATCAAGAAGCAACAAAACAAAAGATCTGCATACAGGCGTGCAATCAAATGCTTCTTTTGTTCCAGCTACGGCCATTATTCAAATAAGTGTCTGGGCCGCCAACGTATGAAAGCCAACAATGCTATTTTGATTGATACATCTTCTGATAGTGGTAGTGAGACTGAGTGTGAGATTGAAAATGATTTACCTGTTAACCAATCTGAAGATGTGTGTTGTGTAAACGATATATTAAGTTTTGACAGTTGTGAACGATGTCACCATTTCATGCAGACGGAAAATTAGAATGTGGACATACAGTACCGTTCTCAACTGAGAATGTAAATGCAGCATTAGCCTCCAGAGTCAATTTAGTGTTCCACAATGCAATGGTCAACGATAGACCATGCCAATGTTTGCTGGACAGCGGCAGCACCCTTATTGATCTTAGAAAGGAACTGGTGAGTCCAGATGACTATACAGGTGACTCTGTCAAATGCCGAACCTTTTCGGGTAACATTGAAATTTACCCTTTGGCCAAAGCCCGTATTAACACTCCTTTCCTTTCTGGTACCTTTACTTGTGCAATACTTGACAACCCTTGTACTGATTTAATTTTGGGTAGCTTACCCCAATTGAAACAATGTACTAGCGATGAAATAGCTGCATGGGAAAGATTAAATGCAGCTAATGCAACAACCAGAGCAGACACTGTAAAACATCAAGACACACTACAAGATGAGAGACTACTGTTGCTTTCCCCAACTGGCACAGATGACACCAACAGACAAAAATTCATAGAACAGCAGAAAGCTGATCCTAGTGTGTCTCCATATTTAAAATTATTGAAAGAAAGAGCCAAAGTGACCAAAAACGCATCATGGTTCTTTAGGCTTAACAATGGCATTCTTACTAGATATTATACAACTGGTAACCATGAGATTCAGCAGACGGTGTTACCTGTACAACACTGCCTTACTGTGCTAAAGATTGCACATGAGTCACCGTTTGCTGGTCACCTTGCATACGACAAAACCAGGGCCAGAATTCAGGCTCTTTTTTATTGGTCAGGTTTTTGCAATGATATAAAATTATTTTGTCGTTCTTGTAATGTCTGTCAACAATTAGTACGTAAGGGTAAACATCCTACAGCTGAAGTACAACCTTCTACACTGGCTTCTAGGCCATTTGAGATTGTGGGGGTAGATATTGTTGGACCCCTGAATCAGGTGTCCAGCAAAGAAAATCGCTTCATATTAACGATGGTCGACCTTTGTTCAAGGTGGATTGAGGCAGTAGCTTTGAAATACATCACCTCCAAAGACGTTGCCAATGTATTTCTACACCTGTTCTCACGATTCGGATTTCCACGGACCATAATATCCGATCGTGGAACTCAATTCAAATCGGCTGCAACGCAAGCCCTTACAAAAATGTTAGGGATTAAACAACATTTTACAAAAGCATACCATCCAGCCAGCAATGGAATTGTAGAAAAAATTAACGGAGATCTTAAGCATATGCTGGCTAAGGTGACAGCAGAAAACCCAGCTGATTGGGATACACTGTTACCAACAGTGCTGTTCGCCTATCGGGAGATTTCCCATTCAAGCACGGGTTTCTCACCGTTTGAATTAGTGTACGGGGCTAACCCACGTGGACCCCTAACCATTTACCATCAGGTAATAACTAATTCCATTGAAATTCCCACCCAAAAAACACCTTACGAAATGGTGACAGACACACGAGACAAAATCATGAAATCGTGTATTATAGCTAAGGCAGCTTTGGAGAGGAAGGGTCAAATCTACCGCCAATACGCCAACAAAAGTGCAAGAACAATTGATCTTGAACCAGATCAAGACATACTTTTGTTACTTCCAGACAAACGAAATTTATTATTGACCTCATGGCAAGGGCCATTCAAGGTGGTACGTAAAATTTCAGATGTTGACTATGAAATATCAATAAACGGACACTTAAAGATATTTCATGTCAACATGCTGAAACCTTACTTTTCACGACAACAGACAGAAGTAGAGACAGACGAACAAAGTGCACCCACATCTAGTGATCAGACGACAGACATACACAACGCAACTACACTAGTTTGCGAGACTGGCATATCCGACGATATCCATACATCTAGCGAGAATACAGAATACGCACTTAGCACCACCACCGTACTGAATCAGGTAGACGACGACGGAATGGAACTACCCGTTCCTATTGTGGACAAGACTGCCACATTAGATAGCATACAGATAGAACAGGGACTAACAGACAGTCAACGACGACAATTAGTAGAATTAGTGACGGAATACAAAGACATATTTTCTGACATTCCAGGTAGGACGGACAGAATCGAACACTCCATTCTTCTTTCGGACTCTAAGCCTATTAAATGCAGGCCGTACTCAATCCCACTTAGCTATAGGGAAAATCTAAATAAGGAAATTCTTAATTTAGAAGCTAGTGGGATCATCCAGAAATCCACTTCTGAGTACTCTTTTCCAATCGTCCTAGTTAAGAAAGAAGACTCCACAATTCGTCTGTGTGTGGACTATCGAAAACTCAACAACGTCACTAAGATCGACGCAGAGCCAATTCCTTCCTGCGAAGATCTTATTCTTGACATGTCCACCTCCAAAATCTTTTCTAAACTAGATCTTACTAAGGGATATTGGCAGGTCCCTATGCAGTTTCAATCCATCCATCTTACTGCTTTTTCAACACCTTTAGGACTATACGAGTGGCGTTTTCTTCCTTTCGGACTTCGAAATGCTCCTGCCAATTTCGTACGCTTAACTAGAGATCTACTTCATGGAGTGACGAATACAGTGACTTATATAGATGATATATGTGTCCATACTGATGACTGGACAACACACTTACTGAAACTAAGACATGTCTTTGACAGGTTGCGACTCTTCGTATTCACTGTCAAACCGAGCAAAGTTGAATTGGGCCTAAAAGAAATTGACTTTTTGGGTCATGTCATTTCACAAGGTCAACTTAAGACTGACAATAGAATTATTACAAAAATTATGAACCTGACCATGCCTACCACAAAGAAGCAGGTCAGAAGCCTTTTGGGACTAGTAAATTACTATAGCAAATTCATACCAAATTTAGCGGAAATTACAAGTGTATTTTCCAATGTTTTAAAAGCATCTGTAAAATTAGATGTCAAAGATGCATTATTAATTTCTGCATTGTCAAAATTGAAAATCCTGTTTAGTAATGTACCAATCCTCCGATTGCCTAATCCTAGGCTCGTTTATTATCTTAGGACAGATGCCAGCAGAATCTCCATCGCTGCAGTATTAGGCCAATTTTATGATGGCATCTTCCACCCGATTTGCTACGTGAGCCGTAAGATCACACCAGCTGAGTCCAGATATTCCATATCAGAGTTGGAAGCCCTAAGCGTCATCTATGCGGTGAGAAAGCTCCATCGATTTCTGGCGGGTGTTCACTTCATTGTCCAGACTGACAACTTCGCAATCACGGTCATACAGAGTGGTGTGCATCGGAATGACCGTATATACAGGTGGTCGCTAATACTACAAAATTACACCTTTAGTATAGAGCATATTAAGGGTAAGGACAACATCCTGGCTGATACCCTTAGTCGACCATCTGAGGTAGAAATACCAGAGATTCCACATAAGAGTGTAGAGTAATAGATGTTAACTTAGTACAGTAAAATATTCTATGTGAAATATGTTACAAATACATAGATATTATGTGCTGAACTAGGTACTAAGAACATTGAATTACTATGTGCCGTAGACATCAAAATAAGAACTTTGCTCTGAGAACAAATATATCACCTTGTGAACGAGGACAGCTCATTACTTGCTAAGCTCCATATGTGTTCCAGTGAATCATTTGTGTTAAGCAGAGAAAAACAGTGTCAGAACATTACATAAATACAGACACGAAAACTGTGGTCTACGACACAAGCGAACTCTACAGGTGCAATACCCATAAGACACAAGCGTGACTGTGTAATGTATTTAATATACCCAGGACAAGTGTATAGATAGTATGCCAATGAAAGCATTTTCTGAACATTAAAGGCAACGACTAACCTGAGGTATTTAAATACTATGTATATATAAACTTATTGTGATATGTATTATAACATTTTAATATAGTGATAAATTATAGGTAGATTAGATCACTTTAATTTATATTTAGAGTTAGATAATATAATAGTTTTCATTTCTTTTAATTAGTTTAGATAGGATAGTTAGATAGATCAGTAATTTACCCACTTACTTAACTTAAAAGTATAATAGGGTAGTAATTTAAACGTAATAACAGCTAATTATAAACTAGAATAAAAAATTTAGATAGTAATAGTACCATTTACTTTATTACATTTCACTTTGTTTCATTTCATTTCAGTTCATTCCATCTTAATGAACCATTCCATTTAACAAACGTGATGAGTTAATAATATGATTAGTTTACACCATAATAGGATAAAAATATTAGACAATTAAACATACATCATTTGCAACATTTAGATAAGAATATCATTCATATAATTTTTTTGCATCTAAAAACATTAGTTATAATTTTATTTTAGATTACCCATTTCAGAAAGGTACATACCTCATCTCACATCAATGCCATTTTAAATAATTAGATTACATCCCTTAAATTAGATAAATATTAAGATTAATGTAAGCATATCTTAGGATTAATGTGGCAATATAGATTAAAATAGTTAACACATTAAATACACATTTATAGAAGTAGTATTAGTATGTCAGTATTTAGAATATTATTACAGTAATATATAAGTTAGTCATAATACCAGGGTATAAACCATCAACCCTTGCTCTTACATGTAAATATGTTGTATATACATGACTCGTGCAGCGATTTACGCACAGTCATTGAGCTCAACTTTTTGCAAACTAAGCCAAACTTGTACAGTGTCACTCCAAGGTTTTTAAATAATTGGGAGGGTGAAAAATGTGTGACAGAAGTGTTAAAGTGAAAGAGGTGTGACAGAAGTGTGAAAGTGAAAGAGGTGTGACAGAAGTGGGAAAGTGAGAGCGAATGTAAATTATACAAGAGAGAGTGAGATCGGTCAGCGGATTTTTCTGCCGCTCAACGCGACTTTTTATTTTTTGTCTGCGTCAAATGTGTGCTTTCTTTGTTGAAGGTGTGCTGTGATGAATGTGTTGTGTGTAGTTTAGTGTAGATCTTAGAAAAAGTATTTTAAGTATCATAAGACGGAAACGTAGTCACAAGTTAGTCTTATACACTTGTTTGTGGCCGCATTCAACCGAATTATGGCACTTGAAAACTAACTTACATACACATGATAGTGAGATACACATGTTAGAAGTTAGATTATATTATTAATTACATCCAAACACGCAAACAACCAGAAAAACAAACATATAAATTGCATACATATTTTAGAGATCAAAGGGAGATAACTCCGGGTCAGGGGACATAATAGACAACGAAACACTAACTTAACAGTGAAATATAACTTTACACGCGGAAGCGAGATAGGTAAAGCCTGTCGCACACAGCTTGGGTAATGGTTGTTTAATATTATATGGGGGACATGAAGCAATTCATGTGTTGACCCTAAGAAAGTCAACTTTTTATGGGTAGTGAGTTAATTTACTATTTTAGGGCAGGTCTTATAAGACAACGGTCCGGTTCAGACATACCTCTAATTAATATAATATTGCGATTGAGAAGACGGCTCACGCCAACCAGACAAGTTTGTGGCGATTGCCAGTAGCCAAGTAAAGTGATACTACATTGTGACATTAGTCAGTAGAAGTCTATGGAGTTACCCAAAGCCAGGTTATCTACAGTCTTTGACAAAACAAATTAGAGACACTAATTTTTTAGAAACCCCTTGCGTCACAACCAATGAGTCAAAGTTGATGACGCAACACAGGAGGGGAGGGTGTGTGTCAAAGACTGGTACATAAAGGGCGGAGGTCTTCTCAAGATAGAATACCACCGGGAAGAGTGGTCAACCTCAAATAGATTAGAGGTGATACAGTGCCCCGATATCAGGGCAGGGTAGGTGATAGAATGGGGGACTATTAACTAGTTCTCTCATGAGACACGGAGACGTTGACCAGACAGTTAGCACTCTGGTCACGACAGGATCACGCCTACGTGATAGCCACGATTGCCACTCAACCAGAGACAGCGAATGTAAGCGTGCCAGGTGTAACGGCACGCAAAAAGCCGAAGGACACCCCAAGGTCTTTCCGCGTGCTGTGTAGCGACGCGAGTAAGAAAGTCAGACTGGGGACTGACTTTGTAGCGAGCACCTCGCTTAGTGTTAATAGGAGATTTGTGTAACCAAATAGATAGAATTAGCATTAGGGTTTAGAAAACTAGTGATAGGCAATTCTGTGGCGTTGTGTGTGGTTTGATAGCGACTGTTATATACTTGTAAAGAGCCAACGGCAATAAAATGTATCATTTATTTCCTCTCACACGACTTGCAAGTTTCTTGTATGGTGTGGGAGAAGTAATCTGATGATGCCTTACACATAGGTTGTTGACACTAACTAACTAACTAACTAACTAACATTCTTCAGAGTTTCAAATTCCCATGTCAGTGTGTCGTGGGCGCATATCTTCCTGTCACGGTCAAACGGGTCCGTACTAAGCCCCGTTTGTACTGGACAGATGTGAAGCTATGAAAATTTAAGTATTGGCCAGTCCATGTTTCTTTACGTACACCAATCTTTAAATTGTGCCGTCAGCTCTACGTCTCATTATGATATCCAGGAACGGCAACGTTTCTTTGTGTTCGTGTTCCATAGATAGAGAGATGTTTTTTATGCACCATGTTCATAATGGCCTGGAACAATGTTGCTTGTAGCTGGTTTGTGGTGATAATTAGTATATCGTCCACATAACGACTGTAGAAGACCAAAGAAACTCACAATATCTTTTAGAATATAAATTTTAAAAAACGCACAGTCTGTCCATGAAAATTAAGCTGTAAAACATTGAATAATCCGGTTGTCAAAAAGCGTAAATTGACACCTCAGACAATATGCTTCCAACAATGCGAATTCACAATGTTGCCAAAGAGTTTGTCAACTCTGTATCGAGAGTATATGAACCGTGGTTGTGATAGTTAGTCAGTTGCATATTCTTTACAGGACACCGCAGTCAACAGCAGTATATTTTAATTTTTGCTGTTATGATTTCTTGGCAAGATTACATTCAGTAGTTTGCCATTACTTTCTGAACGAACGGTACCCATACAATTTTCATTTTAAAAAAAATACGCAAGGAGAGACTGCTGCCAAATCGCCCACAGCTGTATTTCGAACGCGGGCTTTCGGGATTACGGATTTCGTCCTTGAGCGCTTCGCCACTGAGCAGGCTGGTTGTGACAGTGCACATGGGATTTGCGCTCTTATTTGAAGGTGATTGTTTTCCAAAAGCGGTTCTCCTTTATCAAAAGAAGTCTTTACTCACACAGGATATTAATTTAAGAGTGATTGTGGTCTTTTAAAGACCAGTCAAAAATAAGTTATCACAGATGTCATGCAATCGATGGCATTAAAATAATAAAACATTGAATGTGTTATTAAGGAGAAATAGAAAGATGGCTTGTAACATTTTCCCACATATAAAATAAACCCATTAATTTTACATAATCTTAGACGATGACTTAAAATTATTATCCAGTGTTTTATGCTGCATTTAACCGTTGTTAATTTCTATAAAAACTTTACAAAAGATAAGACACAAACTACAATTATTTAAATTAAAAAACTCATTTGTGTTACTTGAAATTTGTGTTGGCTCGCTAGATTTTGAACTCAAGCGTAGTCCATACACAATATTTCTAGTAGTACTGGATTGAATTTTGCCTGTGGACTTGCTTTCCCTATTACCACTGTCCCTCGCCATCAGGCAAACCGACTACGACTTTAGAGGTACTTGTAATGTATGTCCCCAAGTCAAGGACGAGAAGTCAACATTTTAGTCCAACTTTCCGGTGTAAGAGTTGAACCCCTGACCTAGGCACCAGCACACCGGATGTTTAAGAACATGTGTTCTTATTCATTCAGCCATGCTGACCTCATGTCCCTTGACATAAGTGTTATGTTGTTATGTCCCTTTCCACTATTACAATTGTGGATATGTTCCTTTTAAAGTGGTTTTATTTCGTACAAAACAGTCTGCATTTTCAAAGAGCGTTGTGTTTTTTACATTTAGGAATACAGCATATACATTCATTTACACATGATAATTTTATATTCATGGCATGGTGTAATTACCTACACATTACCTATTGATGATGATGGTGGAGTAATCATTTGCTCTCATGCATACTAAAATCATTCAATACAAATTCTTTTATACTCCAAGTATTCTTATTCACACATCATTTTATGTAAACAAGTTTAATGGCATCACCAAACGAATCACACGTTAAACATTGCAACAAGCGTCCAATTTTACAAAGAAAATTTCAGACATATATGCGAGTCGTTTGTTCGCGTGCGCAAGCACCAGAAAGAGAGAGAGAGAGAGAGAGAGAGAGAGAGAGAGAGAGAGAGAGAGAGAGAGAGAGAGAGAGAGAGAGAGAGAGAGAGAGAGAGAGCAAACTGAAACTAAGACTGAAGTTAGTTGCGATGGGTAGTAACTTCTTCACAGGCTGGATTTATTTGGGGCGGGCGGGGCTGGGGTGGAAGTTAAACGAACTTTTGTGTTGGTCATGGTCGTATTTTCCACTCCAGGCTGACAAAGAAACTGACCTATGAGATACAGCCTCCCTTTGTGCTGGGTAGCTCAATGTACTTCTGTCCCTGACTGTGATAATATTTCTCTGTCCCAGGTGAAAAAGAAAGAAAGTGTACTGATTCATCACGGGTATTGTAAATATGTAAATAACGGTTCTATAAGCCTAAATATCTCTCTTGTTTTTAATACTGGTTCTTGGCGTCAATATTAATAAACTTTTGTTGTGTGCACTCCCGTATATCTGTGTGGTATTCTTTGAGTGGTAAGGAAAGAGTGAAACTGAAGATGGTAAAACACGTATGATGGCAATAATACAAAGAATGGTTGATTAAAGACAATGGTACACATTAGGAATATAGAAATGTGTATGAGTGAAGGCATGAACGTGTTTATTTTGTTTGAACAATGTTTACTGTTAGTGTGTGTGTTGTACATAACCTGTGTGTTGGAGTACTGGGTTGTTGAATTTCCATTGTGGCGATCGTTTTGCGTGCCTTGTATTTGTAATATCTGTACTGCTTTATGCTAGTACTGCTTTGTGATCTGTGAATTGTTTTGTTTTTCTTATGTGTTTTGTTTGAGCAGATTGTCTAATTTTAGTAAAAACTTGGTTAATTATTGTAATGTCGTGGTGCTTTTATGTTCACTATGCTGTATCCATGAATAGTTTTGATTTCTATCTGTGTTATGCAGATTCATCCCTAGTCATCCGTCTGGGTTCTAATAATATCCCACCTGTCTCATGTCTGCAGTATAGCTGTTCATGACCCGATTTTGTGTAGCCCAAACTAATGCATGAATGTCTGAGACCTAGCTGTGTAGTGATTTGTTGTGCGAATGTTTCTGAATATATGTTTCTTTCTTGTAGTAGTATAAAGTCTGGTTTGTGGTTCCATATGAGTTTGATGATGTGTTGTGATTGTTTACGCATACCACACATATTTAAAGTAATAATAATTATATCTCTTTGAAGGCCAAGACTAAAATTAAGAAGGTGCTGATCAGAGAGTTGCTTTTTGCAGATGATGCTGCAATTACAACCCACTCTGAGGAAGAATTACAATGTCTACTATCTGCATTCTCCAATGCTTGGTCCGAATTTGGTTTGACAATTAGCAAAAAGAAGACACAGATTATGTCACAAGGTGCACATATGGTACCATCAATCTTTATTGACAACGCCGAACTAGAGATGGTAGACCATTTTACCTATTTAGGATCAGTGGTAAATAGCAAATTATCCCTAGATCAGGAAATCAACATACGATTGGTAAGGCAGCAACAACAATGAACAGGTTAAGAAAAAGAGTCTGGGAGAACAGGAAGCTTACTGTCAAAACAAAAGTCCTTGTCTATCAAGCCTGTGTCCTTAGTACTCTTCTTTATGGCAGTGAAACCTGGGCAACGTATTCACACCAAGAGGTACATTTAAACAGCTTTCATATGCGGTGTCTGCGCAGAATTCTTGGTATTAAGTGGCAAGACAAAATCACAAATACTGAAGTATTAGAAAGATTAGGTTGTGTGACGGTTTATTCCATGCTCAGTCTTCGTAGACTTAGATGGATAGGACATCTTAGGAGGATGGATGATGGTAGAATACCAAAGGACATCTTGTTTGGTGAATTACAGATGGGTAAGAGATCTCAAGGTCGGCCTCAACTACGATACAAAGATGTGTGTAAGCGGGACATGATTGATACAGGCATTGATAATGCACATTGGGAGCAAGTCGCCGCTGAACGTGTTGCATGGAGGGCAAACATCAGAAATGGAATAAAGACAAAGGACAAAATTATTGCAGATAAGTCACACACCGAGCGTGTGAGACGTACGATGGTGCATGATGGTGAAAATAATCACGTGTTCACGTGCACCCACAGTGAACGAAAATTTACAGCGCGAATTGGCCTTACCATTCACATTCGCTACCGCCATGTGTAAAAGTTAGTATGCCATTTTTAAAGCACAAACTATCGTTTGAAATTATATCTCTAGTCAATGTAATTTGAGTAAAATAAGAAAAGGAGATACAATTACTAGATAAATTCGCAAAGCAAGTTGTCAAGTTATTTTTCAAGATGGACATGTCTAGGCTAGGAAGTCTTCCACTAACAAATGTGTATACAGGTGGAACGTCTTGATCCTAGTTCTTGTCACTTGCGTCGGTGTCCTTGAAGAGAGTGTCTTGTATACTGCATGTGGCTTCTTCGTCGTCTATTTGTTTTTCTTTTTGTTCTTCCTGTTCGTATTCCTTTGTCTTGTGACTGTAGCAACTCTATTGGGGTTGGATTTAGAACTGACCAAGTGTCAAAGACCTGCGTAAGAGCTCATAGCTAAAAAGAGCTAAGAAGAGCTAGAGAAAAGGGGCAAGTAACATAACGATTTAGGAGACCAGTCAGAAGATATACAAACGCTATAAATAGCTATAATGGGACACACTCGTGTCAACAAGGAGGGCAACAAGTGTACGTGAGCTGGGGTTACCCAAGAGACTGGGAAACCCACGTCACGAGAAGTGACCATGTAACTCTGGTTACTATAACCAAGTGACCAGCGTGCTGAAACTCCCAGCACGTAAACTAGCGGATGCACGAAGAGCTAATTGCTTGTGGCTGAACACGCCACAGGAAGCTTGTTCAGACAGAGACTCGACGGCGTAGGGAACAGACTGTATATCCGCTGTGGATACTTTGTTGTTGAAAAGGACAATATTAATAGTTAGGACTTAGACTTAGCTTCAGTAGTTATTATCATTAACATCATCTCCTCATTCCATCTTCATAACATACTATGATGTTTAATACCGATGTGGTATTCCGCTCATGGAGCTTATGTACGATCAGCTCCGAATAAAATGTATCCTTTTGCAAACAATACGAGTTGTCACTTTCGTGTAGTGCAAAAGTAGGGAATCCGTGTATGCCTGTCGCAAGTGAGTTGCTGACACCAAGGAAATCACACATCTATCTTAAATGTATTCAACTGATGATTCTGCAGACCCCTTGGACCCAAGGATTACATCACATGCACTGGGCTGTCACCCTCTCCATAGCACAAAGCCTGGGCTAAAATATAGAGATCATGTGTTGCCCATGCAGCATGATCCCTCTCTCGGCCTGCCTAGTTCACTCCAGAGGAAAGGTAACACCCCTACATCTGGAACAAGACAAGCTGCAGAAGCTGCCGGATCAGCAAAGCAATGCTCTAACTGTCCGCCTGTCGGAGCTTCGATCCTAGACCAGTCGCCAACCAAGGCTTAGGGCCTGGTCTGCCCTGCAATGACAATTTTGTCTTTAGCTTGCATTTCCTCGCACCAGGGTAAGGCTTGTACCCTCCCAATTGCGCTCTTCCGCCCGAAGACGTTGGCACAATGTGGGGTGTCGGGTTTGGTAAGCGCCGCCCAACGTTCGGCGCTAACAGAAACCAGGTAGTACCGTCTACTGCTATACGGTAGCTCAGTCATATCTGACTAAGACCTGACTAAGATATATATATATATATATATATATATATATATATATATATATATATATATATATATATATATATATATATATATATATATATATATAGTACTTATAATAAAATAAATAGTTATAAAATATATTCTCTCTTGTGTCTCCACCTAGTCAAACAGTTATAAATTATATTCTCTCTTGTGTGTCTCCACCTAGTAAAACAGTTACAAATCATATTCTCTCTTGTGTGTCTCCACCTAGTTGAACAGTTATAAATGATGTTCTTTCTTGTATTATCTCTACCTGGTCAAACAACTGACAAGCTTCAACATCCCAATGACCCCATTGTTAACTACTGACAGCATATCCTAACTCTGACAACAGAAGCAACAGACACGAACCTGGTGCTTTGCAGTTCGACCTGAAACAACCAGAGCCAAAGAAGACAAATTAGCTAAGGAAGGCACATTCAAAATAAATTCCTGTAGTAAACAGGATGTACTGGGCCAAAGGCCTGATATGCAGTGCAAAGTAACTCACTTATAACGTAACTTCACTGAAGACTGAAAAAAACTCCACTGTTTTACACATGCATAGTAATCTGATATGTTATATTCATTTTACAAACACAAAATCATGAAAGAGACTGTATATATATACTTTAACAAATGAAACAATGCACCCTGACCCTGTCAGTGTGTGCTGACATGTACCATACACATTGTACATTTAAGGTATGACTCACTTCTGGGCAGTACTTTAGTTCATACAAACACAAGTTTTTTTTTAAACCTGTACCAGCAAGTAATATGACAACCATTGTAAAGTTTTCCAATAGTATCACCAAGTAGTTTGATGACAATTAATGTATAGGTTACCTACAGTATCACCAAGTAATATGATGACAATTGATGTATAGTTTACAGGCAGTATCAGCAAATAATATAACAAAAGTTAATGTATAGTTTACCTACAGTATCACCAAGTAATATGATGACAATTAATGTATAGTTTACCTACAGTATCACCAGGTAATATGATGACAATGAATTACCTACAGTATCACCAAGTAATATGATGACAATTAATGTATAGTTTACCTACAGTATCACCAAGTAATATGATGACAATTAATGTATAGTTTACCTACAGTATCAGCAAGTGCATAGTTTACCTACAGTATCACCAAGTAATATGATGACAATTAATGTATAGTTTACCTACAGTATCAGCAAGTAATATGATGATAACTAATGTGTTTACTAGGTACATATGACTAGAAACAGACAAATTAATCAAACTTATGAGATCTTGACCAAGAAAGTAGGAGGTAGCCATTCATAAATGATACTACCATGCAGTCATACATTTTAGTACACCAAAAACAAATTAACATGAGACTATTGTAACCCAGAAGGACTATACAGGATAATACTGGTGCAATTACAATACAATACAATACAGTACAGTACAGTACAATACAATGCAAGAGATATAGAAAATCAAATATGTCAGTAAGTTTTTATGTTACAAGGAACATACAAAAACATGGAATAACAAACATGGCAGCGTGAAACAATAATTGACAATCTTAGTAACATAGAAATCAACTTATCAATAGCCATAATTATTAATGCTTACTAGCAATAAAATGTGTTTTAAATTCAATACTGTTCCAATTTTTCATTAACTTATTTGCAAGAACAATAACAAGAGTCATAAAACAGCTATAGATTGAAAACATACGTAAACTCAATACCAAGTATAAAAGCCATACTAAAATCAACCCAAGCACTGAAAACAAATACAACCACAAATTAATGTACAAGTGCCAATAAGAAACAAATGAATTTGTAGTAAATAACTACAAATATATTATCAGGAGACAATGTTGCATACAGATATATGGTAAAATTATTATCTAACATTACAGAGGAACAAAAAAACAGATACAGATCTATCTAAAGTTGATATTTCCACCATATAAAGCAAAGATTAGCATGACTAGGTAGCCAGAAGCAAGTCCACAGTTCTGTAAAAGAAAGGTCTTGATTTCTCCAAACTGTTTTCCTTCTTTAGACTCTGCAGCTGAGTTCATTTCAGGCATCATATCAACCAATGAAATGTACAGAAACATTCCTCCAGCTATGGCAAAGATCCACTCATGTGACTGTGTTTTCAGCCAGAATGATGCCTATAAAAGTCCCAATATAACAAGTGCAGGCAGACAGGAAGTTGTACATGAGGGCTTTCCGAAAGCGCATACCTGAGTTAAGCAGGATAGCAAAGTCCCCAAGCTCACCCTAGACTGTTCCCAAAACACAACTCATCTTCCCCACCCCCCCCCCCCTTTAATTAACTCAAAACAACACACCCCACAACACACAATCTAGAATAGAGTTCCTTTGTACAGATACGGTAGGCACGACAAGTAGGATTGTGCTGAAGCTCAGAAGGGTCTTAACAGGTTCGTCATAGAAGGGGACTTTAGTGTATCTGTCCGTCACGTCGGTTACACACACTTCACCTGGCTCGATGATAGTCTTTCCAGGAATCCTCCAGGTTATCGACAGTTCTGCACTCCACTTGGATTACTTCTGGTTAGCTTTCTAGTTTTTCCTCTTTTGGGGCTAAGCTGGATACTGATTCAACCTTGGAGGTTGAGTGTTTAGCAGTTCGTACAGATCATCACTATCACTGCTCTTCCTATTAAGCCATTTTCTCAGTTCCTAGTGATATTTGTTAACTGATCGACTTTAGTTCGATGATATGGAATGTCCGTAATCCTATTCCCAAGTCTGTGCAAGGAGGCAGGAGGGATTTGGCAATTGTCTTTGATAATACTCGTGCCTGACAGTAACCTGGGGATAACTAGAATCTATGGATATTCCCCAATGTCTCTGATGCAGTCCTTCATTGGAGATTCAGGATTATCAGGAGTGCACGACATTGGACTTAACGACTATTGACATCCAAACATGGAATAAATATTGATTAACTTCATACCTTCCGTGTCCCAAACCTCCTCCTACCACTCCTCCCCATACTCCTCCTCCATCATCCTCCTCCTCCCCCTCCTCCTTCCCCTCCCCTCCCATCCTACTCCCACTCCTCCCTCTTCCCCCTCCCACTCTTCCCTCCTCCTCTTCCCCCTCCTCTCCTACTCCTCCCCTCCTCCTCTTCCCCTACCCCTCCTCCTCCCCCTCCTCCTCCCCCTCCTCCCCCTTCTCCTCTTCCTCCTCCTCCCCCGCTCCTCCTCATCCTTCCTTCTCCTCATTCTCCTCCCCTACTCATCATCCTACCCTCCTCCTCCCCTCCTCCTACTCCTCCCCTATTCCTAATCCACCTTCTCCACTCCTCCCCCACATCCCCCTTCTCCTCTTCCTCCTCCTCCTCCTCCCTCTACCCCTCCTCCTCCTTCTCCTCCTCCTCCTTCCTCCCTCCCCCTTCTACTCCCCCTCATCCTCTCGCTTCCCCCTCCTCATCCTCCTCCTCCTCCCCTACTCCTCATACTCTCTACTCCTCCTACTCTACTCCTCCTCCTCTCCTCCTCGCGCCTCTTCCTTCTCCTCCTCCTCCCCCTCCTCCTTCTCCCTCCTCCTCCTCCTCCTCCTCCTCCGCCTCCTCCTCCTCCACCTCCTTCTCCCATCCTCTCCTTTCTCCTCCTCCTCCCCATCCTCCTCCTCCTCCACCGCCTCCCCCTCGTCTTCCTTCTCCTCCCCCTCCTCCTCCTATCCCCCTTCTCCCCTTCCTCCCCTCCTCCTCCCACTCCTCTTCCCTCCTCCTCCTACCCCTCCTCCTCTTCCTCCCCCTCCTGCTCCTCCTCCCTCTTCTCCTCACCCGCCTCCTCCCCTCTCTTTCTCCTTCTCCCCTCCTCCCCACTCCTCCTCCTCCCCTCCTCCTTCTCCACCCTCTCCTCCTCCCTCTCATCCCTCCTCCTCCTCCCCTCCTCCTCCCCCTCATCCTCCTTCTCCCCGCTCCTTCCCCTCCTCCTCCCCCTCCTTTTCCCACCACCTCTACTTCTACTTATATGAATTAAATGAGATGCTCCCCACCAGGGACTGGGAGAACAGACAGACAGACAGACAGACTGACAGACAGACAGACAGATAGACAGACAGACAGACAGACAGACAGACAGACAGACAGACAGATAGATAGACAGATAGACAGACAGACAGACAGACAGACAGACAGATAGACAGACATACAGACAGACAGACAGACAGACTGACAGACAGACAGACAGACAGACAGACAGACAGACAGACAGACAGACAGACAGACAGACAGACAGACAGACAGTCGGGAACGGGAACTTATATGACTACTTATATGGATTAAATGAGATGCTCCCCGTCAGGATTTGGGCGAAGCCGGGCCGGGTCAGGCATACAGACAGATAGACAGACAGACAGACAGACAGACAGACAGATAGACAAACAGACAGACTGATATATAGTCGGGAACGGGAACGGGAACTTATATGACTACTTATATGGATTAAATGCGATGCTCCCCACCAGGGATTGGGCGAAGCCGGGCCAGGTCAGCTAGTTGTTAATAACCCCATTTGTTTAGATCCGTATGTAATGGAGCACTTCCTTTTTGGGTTGCAGAGGGCACCCCACTTTCCAGCCCCATTGTTCAGCCTGAAGACCCCAGCCTTATCCTACCCTGTAAAACTGTGCACCAGTCTTCTAACTCCTTCAGGGGTAATCATGACAGGCAAATAGTGTGCGGTCAGCCTGTCTCTTTCTTTCTCTAGATTGTCTAGTGAGAAATCTACCCCTAGGCTTGGTAAAGTGAACTTTGTTTCGTGTAACTTGTCATACACGGGTTTCTGCCCTTCTGTTGACGGGTGAAAGTACCACCTAGTGGGAACCTCGAACCTGTGCAGGTCGATGATTCTCCCAGAAGGAACACCTCCTAGACCAGTTAAGGCACTGACAATAAAAGCTGGTGTCTATCTCTCCGCTGCCCCAGGATCATTAATAGAACAAACTACAGTAGCAGGCCGGTGAAGGTGGTTAACTTCGTGGTCGGTCCTTGGAACGGCAAATGTAGCAATGTTTGGATTCATATTAATAATTTGTTGTTTTCGGTAATAATAATTCCAAAGAAAAACTCACAATATATTTTAGAATATCAGTTCCAAATAAAAACGCACAATATGCCATTGAAAACTTAGTTGAAAAATAGTGACTAATCCGGTATTTAAATAGCGTAAATTGACACATCAGAACATTCCACCAAAAGAAAAGAATGACCAAATCAGTCAGAAGGCCACCAAACCCTACTCAAGACGACTACCACGTTACGGAAAGACCAGAACAGGTCATTATTCTTCGCCTCAAAATAGGGCACAATAGATTACGCAACCACATGTATACAAAATTCAAGATTGGTGACTCAACCATGTGCGCATGTGGTTTGGCGTCGCAGACAGCAGAGCATAAACTCCAGGACTGCCCAAGCTACAACATATACAGGCGAACCTTCTGGCCTAGAAAGACAACAGTGGAAGATAAACTCTATGGACCTCTGAGTGAACTAAAAAAGACTGTTAGATTCATACAAGAGACAACATTGCAGTTATAAACATATTTCAAGCGAACGAAAGAAAAGACATGTCAGACAATATGCTTCCAACAATGCGAATTCACAATGTTGCCAAAGAGTTTGTCAACTCTGTATCGAGAGTATATGAACCGTGGTTGTGACAGTTAGTCTGTTGCATATCCTTTACAGGACGTCGCAGTCAACACCAGCATATTTTTAGTTTTGCTGTTGTGATCTCTTGGCAAATTTACGTTCAGTAGTTTGCCATTGCTTTTTGAACGACCGGCACCCATACCATTTTCGTAAAACAGAAAAACAAGGCGGTCTGTTGCCAAATCGCCCGCAGCTGTATGTCGAACACGGGATTGCGGGATTGCGAACTGCGTCCTTGATCCCTTCGCCACTGAGCGGGCTGGTTGTGACAGTGAACATGTGATTTGCGCTCTTATTTGAAGGTGATTGTTGTCCACAAGCGGTTCTCCTTTATCAGGAGACGTATTTACTCACACAGAGTATTAGTTGATGGTGGTTGTGGCCTTTTAAAGGCCAGTCAAAAATAAATTCCTGTTGCTACTCGACATTAAATGCCTTGAAAGAATAAAACATTAAATGTAATATCAAGTGGATATACAAAGATGGCTTCTAACATTTTCCCAAATGTAAAATAGAGCCATAATTTTTACACAATATTTGAAGATTATTTAAAATTATTATTAAATCTGTTATAGGGTACTCAAGCCTTTTTAATTTATATAAAAACTTTACAAAATATAAGACACCTACTATGATTATTTAAATCAAACAGCACATTTAAGTTACCTTCAGTAATGTCCCTTTGATATTTTTTGTTCCCCCTTTGCTAGATGTTGAACCCAGGCTATGTCCATATAAGAGTGTTGAGGGGATACATAGAACCTGTTCATTTGTATGGATGTGAAACTTGGACAATGTGCAGTCAAGCTGAAAAACATTTGATGGCTACAGAAATGTGGTTTCTGAGAAAAATGCAAAGAGTACCATGGACAGATAGAAAAACCAATGATCAAGTAACTACAGGAGACAAATGAAAATCGTAGAATGATTAGATAAATTAGACGTAGACATGCTATGAGAAGAAATGGATTGGAGAACTTATTGACAACTGGCAAGATCGAGGGGAACAGACCAAGAGGAAGACCGAGAGGAAAATACCTGGATGGCTTGGCCACATGGCATGGAAGAGACACGAACACTGAGCTGATCGACGAATCTGGTGATCGAGTGAAATGGCTGGTAATGACCACACACGCTTTCCGGCATGGCACATGATTGATTGATTGATTGTAGTCCATACACACTATTTCTAGTAGTGCATGTTGGCTTGCTTTCCCTAATACCAGTGTCTTTCGCCATCAAGCGAACCCACTCCGACTTCAGAGGAACTTGTAATTTACATTCCCAAATCAAGGACGAGAGGTCAACATTTTAGTCCGACTGTCCGGTGTAGGGGTTGAAGCCCTTACCTCGGCATCAGCACACCGGATGTTTAAGAACATGCGTTATTTTCCATTCAGCCATGCTGACCATCATGTCCCTTGAAATAAGTGTTATGTTGTTATGTCCATTTCGACTATTAAAATTGGATGTGTTCCTTGTAAAGTGGTTTTATTTACAAAACAGTATATTTTGTTTACCTACAAAACAGTGTGTATTTTCACAGTGTGTTGTGTGTTTTATACATTTTGCGAATGCAACATATGCATTCATATACACATATGATAATATTATATTCTCTGCGTGGTGGAATCACCTACACATTACTTATTGATGTTGTGCCCTATATGGTTGATTCTTAATGCTTGTATTTTTGTGTATAAATAAGTCTTGTAGTGCCAGTTCTCCTTGGTTCGTATCCTGTATTAGTGTTTTGTGTTGTATACTGTGAATTATTTTGCTGAAGGTGAAATGTCTGATGTCTTTGCTTATGTCTGTGATTGTTTGCTTTGGGGATATAACACTGTACCTAAATATATTATCATTGTTTGTTTTGGGGATATAAAATTGTACCTAAATATATTATCATTGTTTGTTTTGGGGATATAACACTGTACCTAAATATATTATCTTAGGAATGATGAAACTGCATACAACTGCACTTCTCCCAAAAATTGTTGATATCTTGTATTTGTATCTATGTAGAATGTCTGTAATTTGTTTTGTCAGTGAATGCCATGTTTATGTGTGTGTTTTTCTGGCATCGCATGGAAATGTGATCCAATATATTTTTATGCTGTCTGTGACTGTTAGATCGAGGGTAAAATCCGGTTTATTCTTCCACTTTTCCAGACCCGTTATTTTAAATTTCTGTATGCGTATTTTGACCCCAATTACTTCACCAAACTATCTGAAGTTGGAGTATATTTACTATGGATGTGTATGTTGTAGGGGAGAAAGCAGTGTCGTCTGCATAAGCAATTAGTTTCGGCTCTCCAGACTCATGTATGAATGTTCCTTTAATGTTGGTGTCCTCACTGATTGGTTCTAGGAGTGGTTCTGGTGTGAGTACATACATGATTGGTGATAGTGGACCCCCGTTTATTACAGATCTTGTGATCCTGAAACTAGCCGTTAGTAAATGACTCACCAGTACCTTACTTTGAGAATGTGTATACAAGATTTGTATCCACTGTCTATAATACTGTCCTATGTTATAGTGTGTTAGTGCTTTGTGGGAATATTAGTGTGACATTCTGTCATAAACCTTCTCCTGGTCCAGCGACAAGAGGGAGGGTAGACAGTCTTGACTGGTGGGTGTATGTGATTATATCTCTAATGAAGTTTGTATGTTGGTGTATGTTTCTGTGTTGAATACTGGACTATTTGTCTGGGTGTATGAGTGATAGCAAGAACGTTTGTATCTTGTTTGAAAGTGTGTACTGTTAGTGTATACGAGCATGAGGTGTGTCATGTATTGTACATAACCTGTATATTGGAGTATGTTGTTGTTGAACATACAGTGTGGTGATCGTTTTGAGGGCCGTGTATTTGTAATATATGTACTGTGTATGCTAGTACTGCTTTGTGATTTGTGAATTTTTATGTTTCTCTTATGTATTTTATTTGAACAGAGTGACTAATTTTGGTTTAAAAAAATGGTTGATTATTGTAATTTCTTAGTGCATGTATGTTCACAATTATGTATGCATGTATAATAATATTTCCTAACTGTATTATGTAGAAAGCAATGGCAAACTACTGAGCATAATCTTGCCAAGAAATCAACAACCAGCTGAAAGATGCTGATGTTGACAGCGTTGTCCTGTAAGTTGAGTTTAGTTTAGTTAAGAACCGACATCACCGCACTCAGGACATTCCCATACGTGCTCTATCCCCTTGTTCAACAGCCAACGAAGAGTCATACTACTAATCGTTCCCACCGCTATCTGATTAAAAGTTCTCCTTGTCTTCCCTCTCAGTTTTGAGATTCTTCCAGATCCCCTGCCGATCCCCCGCAATCTCATTCTTTCCACATATGGGTTCTCAATATGCTCCTCCGCCTTCTCCACCTGGTCCCACAGACGCACAACCACCTCCCCCTTGTCCATAGGCAAACTACCACCAAGAGGTGCATTCCCTGCTAGCCTATCAGCCTGTTCATTCCCCCGAACCCCCGTATGGCCAAGGCAGAATATCCATACAACTCTCACAATCTGTGACCTCTGAAACGACGAGAGCCATTCCTGTAAAGGACATGCGAATTTTTAAAAAAATATGCAGATTCGTCCTTGATCATCCGTGGGTGTCCTAATAATATCCCACCTGTCTGATGTCTGCAGTATGGCTGTACCTGACCCGATTTTGTGTATGCCTAAACTAAAGCATGAGTATCTGAGATGTAGCTGTATGGTGATTTGTTATGCGAATGTTTCTGAATATATATTTGTTTCTTGTAGTAGTATAAAGTCTGGTTTGTGTTTGCATATAAATGTGATAATGTGTTGTAATTGTGTACGTATACCACACATATTTAAGGTAATAATAATTATATCACTAGTCATTGTAATTTTAGTAAAATAAGTAAGAGATAAAATTACTAGATCAATTCCAACAGCAAGTCGTTTCCCACGACGGACAATGTCATGCACAGAAAAATTTAATCAGGTTAATAAACGCAAAAAACGAGGACAGAGAAAGAGTAAACAAGTGTTAGTTTGGAGAAAACAGTAGAATAGTGAAACTGTTAACTGTATTCAGTGAGCTCGGCGTTTCACGGGAATGGCAGTGGTCACAAGCGACTGCTTGACTAGTTGGACTCCAGTCATTCAGGCACGTGACAGCTTAGCGACCACACACAGTTTTACTCGATTATACACAACGCCGTTCTTTTGGTTCAGCACATATACGACAAATAGTTTTTCAGCACTAAGCTCGGAAGTATTTTCGCCCGACAATTAGATTCCATCACAACTCTACATGTATGTTACAGTGGGTGTCCACTTAGACCGATGTGAGGGTGACAGTAGTGAACTACGAGTGGCATCGCACTGAGTTGAGACAGAAAGAGGATGATTGTAGTGAGGACAACACAACACGCGCTAGAGTAACAATAACAACAGAGAAAGATGTTCACCAAGCGTAATGTCTACAGTGGTCAGTGAACGTGCGCCAGAACGAAATTGAGTGTGTCTCTGCTGGCTGTTAAGGTTGTTTGTTTGTGCGTCTGTGTTAAATAATCTCTATCAATCTGCTAGCGTGTTAGTTAGTCGATAGATCATCCTCATTGCACATCAAACCATGCAGTGCATAATTGCTCGCATCCCCTCCTCAGTAAATCTCGCAGCGTGTAGCGGTTCACGACAACATTTCTGTGTTGGTTTATTAATCTTCTTTGGTTCCTGCATAGTGTTCTTGTTTGGCCACACCTCTTTTAACTTGTTGTTCTCGCAGTCTGACCATGGATGTAGATTCACAGTCATCATTTGGTTCCCGCCAACGACTTACTTCTCGTAGAGCAGTGGTTCTCAACCTTTTGTGTTAACCCGTGCCCCTCTTCACCACATTTTTAGAACGTCATCCTCCCCCTTTCGTATTTCCTCCTTAAAAATCCCTCGCCCCTACACAATATACGTAATAATAGAAGCTAAATATAATAGCACATCCTAGAACAAGTTTATACGTCTAATAAAACGTGATTTGCTGGTCTACTTACGTTATAAAATGAATTCCAGAAGGGTGAGACGTACAGAACCGTAAAGTATGAAAGGAAAAACAAAATCAAGTAATCGGTTCTTGTATTAACGCGATCTTGAAATAATCTTACCCCCACCCCAGCGGCCACCGGAAACCCTAAAATCCGCCCCGGGGTGGAAATTCCCCACCGGTTGAGAACCACTGTCGTAGAGCATTCAGTATATCAGCCTGGTCCATGGCTCGTCCTCCCTCAATAGTAGCCTTACCTGCAAGACTGTCAACCTGCTCATTTCCTTGGACACCCGCATGCCCTGACATGAAAATGAAACTAATCTTTGCCAGCCGTGACCGCCTCGTAGACGCCAACCACTGTCTTCGGGCCTACCCCATCGCTATCTTCCTGAGCTTACTCATTCAGTCACTAGGGAAACTTGCCCGAGAGAAGGTCTGTGTCTCGAGCCGTGTGATTGCTTTACTTACTGCCGTGATTTACATAGTCAGATTAGTTTTTGTCAAGGCAAAAGCACCATAATCTTACTTCACAATTCTCCCTCCAGCTTGAGCCGTAAAGGTCCATAAACTTCTCACTCGTCGAACGACCGATCCAACTGTGTAAATGACATCATCATCCTCTAAAGAATTGTTGAAGATAAAAGCCTGTACTTCCTCCCGCACAGCAGCCGGATTGTTTGTTTTGTTTTGGTCTGCATTTTCTGTCTAGTTGGATGCAAACTAAAACGGAAGTACAGAGCTCTGCTGGCACTTGTGCGCACTCCTTGCCAAGTTCTAAGTCCTCAAGTGAAAAAAACCTGTTGAAGAATGTCTTCAGCTCGACCAATCCATGACCTTTCTCTTTTTAACCTACTGGCCTTTTCCTTCTTAATTTCACTGTGAAGTGGATGTATTGTGTTTGCATTGACTCTGAGATGTGCCTATGCTCGTCAGATCTGTATTCTGTCCCCCATGGTTGGAAAATCAAGAAGGTATCGCATCGCCCTACATCTCTAGGGTGTATAATAAGCTTATCTTCGTTATGTATCCTCTCCATTCTTTCCATCTGCTTATGGCTGAGAGTCAGGTTCGTCATCACATACTCAAAAACAGAAACGACCAGGCCCTCTTATAGAAGACATAGATGGCGCTGCTCACAGTTTTCCGCCGCCATCACCCGCATCGCAGCAAACTCCGCTTGGCCTTTATTATCACCAGGCCGATGTGCTCAGTATAAACACGGCTTCGACAAATCGTATCCCCAGGTAATTCATTGCCTGCATTCTTTCCACAGTCTCTGAGCATAGATGTACAATTGGTATTGGAGTGTTGACAATATGTTTGTTCAAAGATAACCATGTCACTGTTGCCTTCGGTGGGTTGACCGTTGCACCAGCTTCAAAACACCACGTTCTAATGCGATTGAGTTCTGTTTTTAGTTTCACAGCAACCCGATCTCTATCTTTACCCTGACGATACACTAACACATTGTTGGTATACGACAATGTACTACCGGGTCATGTGATCTGCTCACCGGTGATTCTCAGAGTGTAGGCATTGGACAGAAACGGAGATAATAATGATCTCTGTGGTAGGCCTGGATATATTGTTGTTGGGTCAGAAGTCCAACAGCAACATCTAAAAACTAGTTTCCGTTGGAAGATGGCTGCAGCGTGTTTCTTCCAATACAACTAAGCGTCTGCTAATAGGCGTTGTGAGCAAGCCACATGAACGTGAGAGAGAGAGAGAGAGAGAGAGAGAGAGAGAGAGAGAGAGAGAGAGAGAGAGAGAGAGAGAGAGAGAGTAGTCACAGTTACAGCACCTGCCACAAAATATCCTCTAGACATCACATTTAATAATAACACCCCATCAAGGTACATGGCAGACATGCGGGGCTCGTCACAACTGAATCCAACATAACACCAAGGTATCAACAATGGGTCATCATTACTACACAGGAAATTAATAGCTACCCGTTCCTGACTCACATATTGTGTTCTAATAATATCCCACCTGTCTGATGTCTGCAGTATGGCTGTACCGGACCCGATTTTGTGTATGCCTAAACTAAAGCATGAGTGTCTGAGATGTAGCTGTATGGTGATTTGTTATGCAAATATTTCTGAATATATGTTTGTTTCTTGTAGTAGTATAAAGTCTGGTTTGTGTTTGGATATGAGTGTGATGATCGTTTGTAATTTCTTACGTACACCACTAGATCAATTCGTACAGCAAATCGCTTTCCAAGATGGACACGTCTAGACTAGCAAGTCTTCCAGTAACAAATGTTTATACAAGATGGACACGTCTAGGCTAGCAAGTCTACCATTAACAAATGTTTATACAAGATGGACACGTCTAGGCTAGCAAGTCTTCCAGTAACAAATGTTTATACAAGATGGACACGTCTAGGCTAGCAAGTCTTCCAGTAACAAATGTTTATACAAGATGGACACGTCTAGGCTAGCAAGTCTTCCAGTAACAAATTTGTATACAAGAGGATCATCTTGATCCTCCTTCTTGTCACTTGCTACGGTGTCCTCGAAGAGACTGTATTTTGTGCTGTGTATGTCTTATTCGTCTTGTGCTTGTTTATCCTCTTGTTCTTCTTGTTCGTTTGTCTTGTGATCTTCTGTAATGTCTTTAGTACTTTCTTTCATTTCCCAGTATGGATTTAGTCGGTGAAAGATCGTCTGTGACAGTGTCTAAACTGTCTAGTGACTGCATTAGTCTTCTGTCTGCCCGTTTTCTCTTCTTTGGATTGCTGACCATTTGAAAACCGCCAGTCTTTATTTTTTGGATTGTTTTCTTGTGTGTTTCTGCCTTGATGTGTATTGATTTGACTATTGAAAGTTGGTGACAGTTCCGTTTTGTTTATGTGGAGGAACTTCTCCCACGAGAGGGGAGAAATCTTCATGACTTTGTACACCAATTGCTGCTGCTGGTGTTATCGGTGGTTCTCTGTTAGGACATTTATTTGCCCACTGGTTATCTCGACCACACGTAGGGCAATTGGTCTTTCTCCCCGGCATCGTAGTCAATTTTTTAAATGCTGCATATCCCTGACAGGACCTTGCAGTCAACACCAGCATTTTTCAGCTGCTGTTGATGTACTAGGCAAGATTACGCTCAGTTGTTTGCCGTTGCTTTCTGAGAGACCGGCTCACATTCCCCTGTAAATTACCAGCGCAGCGCGAACCGCTACCGATTCTCATGCACCTGCGTTACTCAAGAGAATATACGGGATTACGGAGAAAGACGTTAACACCTACGTCAGGGAGACTGGCGTAATCAATACGCTGTGATTAATGTTAGTAATCCCAGGTGTGTGGATCCGTATGTAATGTGGCACTTCCTTTTTGGGTTGCAGAGTGCACACCACTTTCCATCCCCATTGTTCAGCCTGAAGACCCCAGCCTTATCCTCCCCTATAACACTGTGCACCAGTTTTCTAACTCCTTCAGGAGTAATTATGAGAGGCAACCAGTGTATGGTCAGCCTGTTTCCTTCTTTATCTAGATTGTGTAGTGATATGTCTATCTCTAGGCTTGGTAAAGTGAACATTTTCCCGTGTAATTTGTCATACACGGCTTTCTGCCCTTCTGTTACCAGGTGAAAGGTACCACCTAGTGGGAACCTCAAACCTGTGCAGGTTGATGATTCCCCCCAGAAGGCACACCGCCTGGAACAGTTAAGGCACTAACAATAAAAGCTGGTGTCAATATCGCCACAGCCCTAGGATCAGTAATTCAGCAAACTGCAGTACCAGGCTGGTGGAGTTGCGTAACTTGGTAGTGGTCCCTTGGAACGACAAATGTAGTGATATTTGAATTCATTTCAATAATTTGTTGTTAAAAAAAAATAATAATAATTTGTTGTTTTCGGTAATAATAATTCCAAAGAAAAACTCACAATATGTTTATAGAATATCAACTCGAAATAAAAACGCACATTATGTCTTTGAAAATTTGGTTGAAAAATAGTGAATAATCCGGTTATTAAATAGCGTAAATTGACACGTCAGAAAATATGCTTTCAACAATGCGAATTCACAATGTTGCCAAAGAGTTTGTCAATTCTGTATCGAGAGTATATGAACCGTGGTTGTGACAATTAGTCAGTTACATATCCTGTACAGGACGTCGCAGTCAACACCAGCGTATTTTAATTTTTGCTGTTGTGATATCTTGGCAAATTAACCGGCACCCAAACTATTTCCGTCAAAAAGAAACGCAAGGCAGTCTGCTGCCAAATTGCCCGCCGCTGTATGTCGAACGCGGGTTTCCGGAATTATGAACTGCGTCCTTGATTCCTTCGCCACGGAGCTGACTGGTTGTGACATTGCACATGAAATTTGCCCTCTTATTGGAAGACGATTGTTGTCCAAAGGCGGTTCTCCTTTATCATGAGAAGTTTTTATTTACACAGGATATTAATTTGAGGGTGATTGTGGCCTTTTAAAGACCAGTCAAAAATATCAAAGCGTAGACGTTCAAGGTCATCTTGCTATCGAAAGGACACAACTTTTAATGTAATATCAAGGAAAATAGAAAAATGGCTTCCAACATTTTCCCACATGTAAAATAAAGCCATTACTTGTAAACAATCTTAGCAGATGACTTAAAATTATTATCCATTCGTTTATGCTGCATTCAACCGTAGTTAATTTCTATAAAAACTTTACAAAAGATAAACAAATACTAAAATTTTTTAAATAAAATGCACATTTATATTACTTTAAGTTATGTCCCTTGAAATTGTATTGTCCCCTGATTGTAAACTCAAGCGTAATCCATACACACTACTTCTATTAGTGCTGGACTGAATTTTTCCTGTGGACTAGCTTTCCCTATTACCAGTGTCCCACGCCGACTTCAGAGGTACTTGGAATTTACGTCCCCAAATCAAAGACGGCCGGCTTCCTCGCCTAGAGGTTAGCGACTTTTCTCCGGAATCTCGTATACTCTCGTAAGCAACGTGACGACGGTGAGAATCAGCAGTGGTTCGAATCGCGTCGGTAACTTACGGGGTATGTGAGCCGGCAGCTCAGAAAGCAATGGAAAACTACTGAGCATAATCTTGCCAAGAAATCAACAATCAGCTGAAAGATGCTGATGTTGACAGCGATGTCCTGTAAAGGATATGCAAAACAAACAAAATCAAAGACGAGCGGTCAACATTTAAGTCCAACTGTCCGGTGTAGGGGCTTCTTCTTCTTCTTTCGTTCGCTTGAAAAATTTCTATAACTGCAATGTTGTCTCTTATATGAATTTAACTGTCTTTGTTAGTTCACTCAGCGGTCCATAGAGTTTATCTTCCACAGGCGTCTCTCTAGGCCAGAAGGTTTGCCTAGACATGTTGTAATTTGGGCAGTCTTGGAGTGTGTGCTCTGCGTTCTGCGACGCCAGTCCACATGTGCACATGGCTGAGTCACCTGTCTTGAATTTTGTATACATGTGGTTGCGTAATCTATTGTGTCCTGTTCTGAGGCGCAGAATAATTACTTGTTCTGGTCTGTCCATAACGTGGTAGTCGTCTTGAGTAGGGTTTGGTGGCCTTCTGGCTGATTTGATCATTCTTTTCTTTTGGTGCTATGTAACGGGAACATCAGGCTGTTCTTTTGCTCCATCCTTAGTCAATCGATCAGCTCTGTAGTTTTCATTTATTCCACAGTGGGATGGTATCCACTGTATGGTGACCTTACGCTGACTGCTAAGTTCTGAAAGTAGTGTCCTTAGTACTTGCAATTTCCCAGACAGGAGCTCCTCGATTAATGATTTTGCATCTGTCAATATCACCACAGGTTGTGTACCATGGCTAGTATTTAGTAATTTCTCTGTTGCTATCTTCATTGCCTCAATTTTAGCATCATAGTTATGGCAGTACTTTCCTGTTGGTACTCTGGCCGTGTCCCTAGTATTATTTGGGTATTCTAGGTGCACTCCCGCTCCTCCATTTCGAACAACATTTTGTGCTGACCATCTGTGTAGACTCGGATCTAGAGGTCCTGTGGGAATTCTTCATCAAGGAAGATGAGAGTGACTGTTCTGCACTGCACACTGTTCTGTTCTTCCTTGTCAAATACTCCTCTTACGTTTGTCTGGATTTATAGTGATAGATGTTCATCTTTCCATGGAATTCGCTCTGGTATAGTTTTCAGGTGAATACCACCTGTGGGCAAAGCTGTGATTTCTCAGCAGAGTCGTTTGGCCTTGTGGATAAAACTGCTTCTTTTCAACCGTCCCATAGCTAAGTTTTCAAATCTGTTCTTCATAGGGTGACCTGGCAAGCTGAGGAACTTTTCTGCTTGTATTAGCGTTTTCGTATCTCTGCGCTCTCTCAGTGCTTGTGCCCTCCACATCTTCTCCATCTCCACTATAGGGGTTGATCTCACCCCTCCTGTGGTGACTCTAAGTGCTTGATTTTACACCTTGTCCAGCTCTTGTAGTGTGGTTTTTGATGCCGAACACCACGCAGTTGACCCGTATTCCAGGTGTGGTCGTATGCTCTGTTGATAAACTTTGCTAAGCATTTTCCCACTGGCTCCCCACATGGTTCCACTTAGTTTTCTCAGGATGATTATTTTTCTTCTGGCTTTTGCTACTGCTTTGCTGATGTGCTTTCTCGATGTCAGCCTGCCATCAAATGTTACTTCATGGTATGTTGGTTAGTTATCTTCTCTAAGGGGTATTCCATTTATCTGGATGATCCCTACATTTTGTTTTGGAGAGAGGGTAAATAGAGTGATGCTGCACTTGTCAATGTTTATGCTAACACACCATTTATTTGCCCATGCAACAAATATATCTACAGCTCTTTGTAGCGATCTGGTGGCCACTGATGCATGTTCATTTGTGCTCCATTGAACCAGGTCATCAGCGTACATGGCCTCTTTAATTCCAAGCGGTAGATTAGCAACAAGATAATTGATGAAGATTAGAAAAAGTGTGGGGGGAAAGACTCCGCTCTGGAAACCACCGTGGCAAGTAGTACTTTCTTTCTCTTGAGTCGGTCTATCTTGAGTCGGGCTCTTCTACTGTGCAAGTATGCTTTTACCCATTTGTACATTCTTCCATTGACTTTGCAGTTTCTCAGTTTCTTCATCAGACCTTCTTTCCAGACTTTGTCAAAGGCTTTCTTCAGATCTATCCATGCCGCAAGCACCAGATTCTTCTCTTGGAATGCATCCTCAATATCTTTAGAGAGGTAGGTTCTCTGATCTTCTGTAGAGTAGCACTGCCTTAAGCCAGCTTGCTGTGGCACAAGGATGTTCTTATTTTCAATGTACCACAGCAGTCTGTGATTGATGATGCGCTCCAGTGTTTTGCAGAGACAGCTGGTAAGGCTAACTGGTCTGTATCTGGAGGCAATGGAACTATCTTTCCCTGATTTTAGGAGGGGTATCATAATTACTTCTCTCCAGGCTTGTGGAACACTGCCTAGGGTCCAGCTGTTATTGAAGATTTGCAACAGCTTTGCTTTGGCCTCTGTTCCTTGGTTCCTGATAATTTCATTGGAGATACCATCAGCCCTTGGTGACTTTCTCATTTTCAGTTTTTATATGGCTAGCTCCAGTTCGCTGATTGTGATAGGTGCCTCCAGAACCTCATGCACTGTTTCATTATGTCCTGTATGTTGCCATATCTCTCAAATCTCTTGTTATTTCTCTGGACTAATGTCGATATTATTATCTTGTGCGAATGAGTCCGCTTTCCTGTTAAGATGTTAGTTAGTTATCAGTTGGGGTATCTTCGTTGCACTCCGGACATATCCATAGGTGCTCAGATCCTCCCCCCAGCATATGCATCAGCGTCCGGTGGCTAATAGTGCCAGTTCTGTGTTGGTTGACGAGGCGCTTTGTTTTCCCGATGTACCCCTCGCGTCTGGCTGTGCCGATTCTTACTCCCAGGTCTTTCATCCTGGAAAGCGATGTGGAATCACTGGCGTCAAAATCCTCTGTTCTCGCCATATCTTTAAGGGCGTTAATAACATCGGCACGATCCATGGGCTGGCCATCTACAGGGGGTGCAGAGCCAGCCAATTTATCAGCTCGTTCATTTCCCTCGACTCCCGCATGTCCCGGGACGAAGATGAAGGTGACTTTGCGGACAACAGACTTCCGCAGCGACTCAGTCCACTGTCTACGTACAGATCCAGCTTCGACCTTCTGAATCATGCTCATTGAATCACTTAGTACACACACGTCGGTATAATGCTGTGATTCCAGCCATATGAAAGCCTGTGTAACTGCCATCACCTCCATCGTCATGCTGCTCGTGGTCATGGAGTGGGCACCACTGGATTCTTGAACGGTTCGGCCCGCTGAGCGGGCTGTAAATGCCCACGCACTTCTCTGCTGCTTTACAACAGATCCATCTGTATAGATGAGCACTTCGGGGCTATCTGAGTGATCATAGATGAGCGCGTTAACCTCTGCATTGACAGCGGCAGGGTTCTGCTCTCTGCACCGTCTGTCGAGTGTGATAATGCAGGAGAAGGTACACTTAAAAGCTGGAGGCACCGGCACCCATTCCTTGCCGGGGTTGATACTGGTAAGACTGCAGACCTGTCCGACGACATCTTCCGCCCGACCCATCCATGATTTGCCCCTCTTTAGCCTGTCACCCTTTTCTCTGAATACAGCGTCATGCAGAGGGTGCTGCTCATCTGCACTTATTTTTAAGTATGCACGAGCTCTCCAGATCTTGATCCTGTGTTCCATTGTCGGGAAGTCAAGGAGGTATCTCATTGCTACACAGCTGGTGTCTCTCGTGCAGCCCAAAATGATGCGCATGGCTTCGTTTTGTACCTTTTCAAGTCTTCCAATCTGTGTAGGACTGACAGTGAGGATGGCCAGGGCATACTCGATGCGTGAAAGCACAAGTCCTTGGAACAGAAGTAATAGCAGTCTTTGCTCGATATTGGCACTCGCCATGACTCTCATTGCTGCCAAACCTTTTCGAGCCTTCGTTATGACATAATCGACATGATCTCTGAAGGACAGGCTACGATGAAGCCTCACGCCAAGATATGTCATTGACTGGGTTCTACTCAGAATGCTCCCATCCATTCTTACTGCCGGCAGGTCTGTTTTCACAATATGGTTGTTTAGTGAGAACCATGTAACCGTTGCCTTTGCAGGGTTGACAAGGGCATCGGCATCAGCACACCATGAGGAAATTCGATCTAGTTCGCCCTGCATATAGTTGGCAACCGCCTGTCTATCTCGACCCTGTCGATACACGAGGATGTCGTCAACGAATGATAGAGTCCTACCCCTCCCATCCAACTGTTGTTCAGTGATCGGCACCGTATACACGTTGAATAGTACTGGTGACAGTGGTGAACCCTGCGGCAATCCTGGACATATCGTTATCGGCTCAGAAGACCAACTCCCGCATTTTAGCACCACCTTCCTTTGGAGTAGAACTGCAGCTATCCATCGTACAAGGTGAGGGTGCACTTTCAGTCTGAGGAGGGTTTGCATCAAGTGCTCGAAAGATACTCTGTTATATGCGTCCTTTGTTGTCCAAATACAGGCGTTGAGAGTTCATTCCAGTATACCATTCGTGTTGGTTAATGTTTATGCCCGCAATGCGAGTGTGGACGCACAGAAGTGGCAGTGCTTAAGTGGCATATTAGGCCACGAGAGAAATGTTATTTTCTGTGGTGACTTCAACGCTAAAGGCAGATCATGGGGAAACACTTCCTCAAATACACAAGGGGAGGAGCTCGAGACTGCACTGGAAACCATCGACCTGGTTTGTATCAACAGTGGCTGTGTCACCAGGACAGCAAGCCTTCCAGGCGATGAGGACAGTGCTATTGATCTGGCGCTAGTCTCACCTTTACTCACTACAGTGTGTAGATGGGGTGTCCTAGGACACCATGGCAGCGACCACCACCTTGCAGCATATTGGTGGAGAAAGGCAGAACCAGGCAGCACAAGCTAAAGGTAAAGACATTCCAGTATGACAGTACAGGGCAAGATGTGGTGAGTAAAATAAGACGTGACAAGCGCAGAACGTTTCAGGGCAGGAAAAAAAAGCTGGGAGCAGCCACCGTGGTGGAGTTTCGAGGTGGAGAAGGCTTGGGTGGATAAGCGTAGTGCTGTAAGGAGATGGCAAAATGCCAAGAAGAACAGAGCTGGTCATCCTATTCCCTGCTTGCACTTAGAAAGAGAGATGCACACAAAAGTAAGATATTTCAAAAAACTGGTCACGGTGGTTAAAAGCGAAAAATGGGCAGAGGTGTGTCAAAGAGTAAGCACAGACAAGTCACTGAAATTGTTCTGGCGACTACATAAAAGCATGAGTGGTGTAGTCAAGAATAAGAGCATTTCTGACTTCCAAGGTGCTGACCTCATCTGGCAGAGGACTGACGAGGACAAGGGCAAAGCCCTCTTTGAACGCTACCTTGAGCAGAGCAACCAGACAGACATGGGAGGTCGAAATCTGGCCAAGGAGGTCACCTCAGACAGATGCAAGGCCCAGAACACTTCGGATGAAGACACAGTGACAGTGAAAGAAATCAAGGCTGTGCTTCGACGATCAAAAAACAGTGCTCCAGGTCCTGATGGCATAAGATACGACGACATAAATAGGTGTACCGACAATGAGCTAGAGAAACTAGCAGACATGTACAACAACAGTATAGGAAGTGCTAGCATCAAGGAGGAATGGTTACACAGCTATCTGATTCCCTTGCCGAAGCCTGACAAAGACCACAAAAACATTCAGGGATATCGAATTATAACCATGCAGAATACAATAGGCAAGCTGCTGGAGAAGGTAATTGCCAGGAAAATATCAAGCCAACTAGAGAGGCAAGGTGTTTTCCCACCTACCCTGGGTGGGTACCGTCCAAAAAGAGAAACCTGGACCAATGCAGCAGTCTTTGCCCATGATGTCTATGAAGGTTTCCACTCAGGCACTGAAACCGTTGCTGCAGCGATTGATCTTGAGGACGCATACAACAGAGTACCACTGGATATTTTAATGTTTCAGCTTCTTGAACTAAACGTAAGTCCATTCCTCCTTAGTTGGATCGCTGCAGCCCTCTTCCAACGGAAAGTAGTTTTTAGATGTGGCAGTTGGACTTCGGAACCAACAACAATATATCCTGGCCTACCACAGGGATCACCATTATCTCCGGTACTGTTCAACGCCTACACAGTGAGAATCACCAGTGAGCAGATCACTGGACCTGGCAGGACATTGTCATATGCCGATGATGTTTTAGTGTATCGTCAGGGTAAGGATAGAGAGGAGGTTGCTGGGGAACTACAAACCGAACTCAATCGCATAAGTACTTGGTGTGATGAAGCTGGGGCAATGGTCAACCCAACAAAGGCAACAGTGACTTGGTTCTCGTTGAATAATCATATTGTCAACAATCCAACACCAACTGTAATGCTGTGTTCAGAGACGGTGGAAAGAACGCAGGCAATGAATTACCTGGGGATACGGTTTGATCGAAGCCTTGCTTATAATGTGCACATAGACCAGGTGATAACAAAGGCCAAGCGGGGTTTGGCAGCGATGCGGGTGATGGCGACAGCAAACTGTGAGCAGCGCCATCTATGTCTTCTGTACGAGGGGCTGGTCATGTCTGTTTTGTTTGGAGTATGCAATGGCAATCTTGACTCTCAGTCATAAGCAGATAGAAAGGATGGAAAGGATACAGAATGAAGCTATGCGCATTATTCTTGGATGTACAAGAGATACAGCATGCAGGGCGATGCGCTACCTTCTTGATTTTCCAAACATTGAAGAGAGAATACAAGTTTGCAGGGCACGCGCCTACCTCAGAATTAACGCAAACACACAACATCCACTGCATAGTGAAATTAGGAAGGTGAAGGGCAGCAGGTTAAAAAGAGGACGGTCGTAGATGGGTCAAGCCGAAGACATTCTTCAACAGGTGTGTTCACTTGAGGACTTA
Source organism: Cepaea hortensis (assembly GCA_963921405.1). Taxonomy (NCBI): domain Eukaryota; kingdom Metazoa; phylum Mollusca; class Gastropoda; order Stylommatophora; family Helicidae; genus Cepaea; species Cepaea hortensis. The sequence continues at coordinate 16,573,343 of OY992895.1, forward strand.
GAATCTGGCGAGGAGTGGGTGCAAGTGCCAACAGACTTCTGCACATCCTTTTCAGTTTGCTTCCAACTAGATAGAAAGTGACTTATGAGAGTATGGAGCCGGTCGCTCAGAAAGTCGTGGCGTGCTGATGAGCGTAATCTAGCCTAGGAATCAACATACAGCAGAAAGATGCTGGTGTTGACCGCAATATCCTGAAACAGGATGGAAACGCGGGAAAAAAAAAAAAAAAAAAAAAAATCCAACTAGATAGAAAATGCAGACAAGAAAATCCGGCTGCTGTTGAGGCTGAAGTACAAGCGTTGATTTTCGAGAATTCGCTAGACGGTGACGCGGTCATCTACACAGATGGGTCGGTCGTCCGACATGTGAGAAGCTCGTGGGCCTTTACAGCTCGGGCCGGAGGGAGAATTGTGAAGGAGGACTCTGGTGCTTTCACTGAAACCACAAGTAGCCTGACCATGGAAGTCATGGCAGTAAGTAAAGCAATAACATGGCTCGAGACACAGACATTCACCAGGGCTTGTTTCCTTAGCGACTCAATGAACATGATCAAGAGGATAGAGGAGGGGTCGATCCGAAGAGAATGGTTGCTGCCTCTGAAGCGGTCTCGGCTGGCAAAGATTAGTTTCATCTTCGTGCCAGGGCATGCGGGAGTACAAGGAAATGAGCGGGCTGACAAGCTCGCAGGTGAAGCTACTGTGGAGGGCGGACGTGCCATGGACCAGGCTGACATTCTGAATGCTCTACGTGATGTGAGACTTTTGCGAGAACCAAGTGATGACTGTGAATCTACAACAATGGCCAGACTGCTAGAGCAGCAAATTAAAACAGGGGTGGCCAAACAAGAACACTACGCAGGAAGCCAAAGAAGATTGATAAACCAACACAGAACTGGCGTCGTTAGCCGCTACACGCTGCGGGATTTGCTGAGGAGGGGATCCGAGCACTTATGGACTGAATGGTTCGATGTGCAACGAGGATGATCTGTCGACTAACTATACTATAACTATACCCTCGATCTTGCCAGTTGTCAATAAGTTCTCCAATCCATTTCTTCTCATAACATGTCTTCGTCTAATTTCTTTAATCAATTTACTATTTTCATTTGTCTCCTGTAGTACTTGATCATTGGTTTTTCTATCTGTTCATGGTACTCTTTGCATTTTCCTGAGAAACCACATTTCTGCAGCCATAAGATGTTTTTTCAGCTTGACTGCACATTGTCCAAGTTTCACATCCATACAAAAGAACAGGCTCTATGTACCCCCTTCACACTCTTATATGGACAACGCCTGGGTTCAAAATCTTGCGAAGGGGGAACAAAAAATATCAAAGGGACATTACTCAAAGTAACGTACATGTGCTTTTAGATTTAAATAATTATAGTACATTTCTTATATTTTGTAAACTTTTTATATAAATTAACGAGAATTAAATGCATTATAAAAGACTTATGAGAAATTCAAAACAATGTTTTCCCGTAGTGAATTTGAATAACGAAGACACAAACAATAGATTGCACGATTTATTGCCTGGCATATTTCGCTGCATCTCGTCAGGTACATACTGCAGAAATCACACAACTTACGTGAAATTAACTAGATAAATCCTTCAACTTGAAGGATTTATCTAGTTAATTTCACGTAAGTTGTGTGATTTCTGCAGTATGTACCTGACGAGATGCAGCGAAATATGCCAGGCAATAAATCGTGCAATCTATTGTTTGTGTCTTCGTTATTCAAATAAAAGACTTAGTGAAAATTTTAAATAATCTTCAAAGATTGTGTAAAAATTATGGCTCTATTTTACAAGTGGGAAAATGTTAGAAGTCATCTTTGTATTTCTACTTGATATTACATTAATTGTTTTATTCTTTCAATGCAATAGAATAATGTGGGCATGATATATTTTTGACTGGCCTTTAAAAGGCCACAACCACCATCAACTAATACTCTGTGTGAGTAAATACTTCTCCTGATAAAGGAGAACCGCTTGTGGACAACAATCACTTTCACATAAGAGCGCAAATCCCATGTGCACTGTTACAACCAGTCCGCTCAGTGGCGAAGGGATCAAGGACGCAGTTCGCAATCCCGCAAACCCGCGTTCGACATACAGCTGCGGGCGATTTGGCAACAGACCGCCTTGTTTTTCTGTTTTACGAAAATGGTTTGGGTGCCGGTCGTTCAAAAACAATGGCAAACTACTGAACGTAAATTTGCCAAGAGATCACAACAGCAAAACTAAAAATATGCTGGTGTTGATTGCGACTCCCTGTAAAGAATATGCAACTGACTAACTGTCACAACCACGGTTCATATATTCTCGATACAGAGTTGACAAACACTTTGGCAAAATTGTGAGTTCGCATTGTTGGATGCATATTTTCTTACGTGTCTTTTCTTTCGTTCGCTTGAAATATGTTTATAACTGCAATGTTGTCTCTTGTATGAATCTAACAGTCTTTTTTTAGTTCACTCAGAGGTCCATAGAGTTTTATCTTCCACTGGCGTCTCTCTAGGCCAGAAGGTGTGTCTAGATATGTTGTAGTTTGGGCAGTCATGGAGTATGTGCTCTGCTGTCTGCGACGCCAATCCACATGTGCACATGGCTGAGTCACCAATCTTGAATTTTGTATAAATGTGGTTGCGTAATCCATTGTGTCCTGTTCTGAGGCGCAGAATAATGACTTGTTCTGGTCTGTCCATAACGTGGTAGTCGTCTTTAGTAGGGTTTGGTGGCCTTCTGACTGATTTGGTCATTCTTTTCTTTTGGTGGAATGTTCTGACGTGTCAATTTACGCTATTTAAATGCCGGATTATTCACTATTTTTCAACTACATTTTCAAGGGCATATTGTGCGTTTTTATTTGGAATTGATATTCTAAAATATATAGTGAGTTTTTCTTTGGAATTATTATTACCGAAAACAACAAATTATTAATATGAATCCAAACATCGCTACATTTGCCGTTCCAAGGAACGACTACGAAGGTAACCACCTTCAACAGCCTGGTACTGTAGTTTGCTCTATTAATGATCCCGGGGCTGCGGCGAGATCGACACCAGCTTTTATTGTTAGTGCCTTAACTGGTCCAGGAGGTTTGCCTTCTGGGGAAATCGTCGACCTGCACAGGTTCGAGGTTCCCACTATGTGGTACTTTCACCTGTCAACAGAAGGGCAGAATCCCGTGTATGACAAGTTACACGGAACAAAGTTCACTTTACCAAGCCTAGGGGTAGATATATCACTAGACAATCTAGAGAAAGAGACAGGCTGACCGCACACTAATTGCCTGTCATGATTATCCCTGAAGGAGTTCGAAAACTGGTGCACAGTTTTACAGGGGAGGATAAGGCTGGTGTCTTGAGGCTGAACAATGGGGCTGGAAAGTGGGGTGCACTCTGCAACCCATAAAGTAAGTGCCCCATTACATTACATACGGATCTAACCACATGGGGTTATTAACAATAATCACAGCGTATTGATTACGATGCCGGGAGAAAGGCCAATTGCCCTGCGTGTGGTCAAGATAACCACTGAGGAAATACATGTCTCAGCAGACGACCACTGATAACACCAACAGAAGCAATTGGTGTACACAGTAAAGAAGATTGCCCGTCTTTCATGCGAGAAACTCCTCCACAGAAAAGAACAGAACTGATTCACACGTTTAATAGTCTAGTTTAGTTTAGTTTAGTTGAGTTGATAGATCAACATCACGGCACACGGGTGCAAACCATATGTGCTCAAATCTCCTCCTAATTCAAATCTAAGTCTTGAGAAACTGAGCTCAGTGCACGAACTCTGTAGCACCGGCGAGGATCTTGAAAATACTTGGGTAGATGTTTAACTCGAAATTTTTCCCGGGCAGCGCCGTTAGGCTACTCTTATTCGACTTCCAACTGCCAAGGGAATTTTTATGTGCGCAACAATACACACGGGCGTCCGATCTCACTACCCAGAGACTAGGGGAAATTTTATTACTAGAAGACCACGTGAAAACAAATCTCGGTTTAATATTCAAATAGACACACAAGAAGACAGGGACACACAAGAAAACAACACACAAGAAAACAATTTAAAAAAATGAAGACTATGACGGTTTTCAAATCGTCAGTAATCCAAAGAAGATAAAACGTTCAGACAGAAGACGACTGCTGTCACTAGACAGTATAGATACTGTCACACGCGATCTTTCACCGACTAGATCCATACTGGAAAAGAAAGAAAGAACTAAAGACTTTACAGAAGGTCACTGTGACAAAATTGCCTGACAGTCTCTTTCCACTTTTCGTAAATTAAAGCTTGAAGCAGAATAGTAAGCAATATTGGTCCTAACTACTTTGTGACCAATAGGGGTTCCCATACGCCAATTCAACTTGACCCAGTGTAAAATCTCATTAGCATAGATCTTTCTTGAAGGTTAAGAAAGATGGCAATTAGTGGAGAAAATTGAGATTCCATAATTTGTCACTAATCACAGGGTGAACCTTATTATTAACCAACAATTAGGTACAGAAAATGTACGGGAACTAAATGAATTTACAAATTCAGGGAAATCCCTGACGAGCCGATATTGTATTAATATGAATTGCAAACAATGAGCTATATTTAGCCTGACGAGCCGATTTTGTATTAATGTGAATTGCAAACAATGAGGTATATTTAGCCTGACGAGCCGATATTGTATTAATATGAATTGCAAACAATGAGCTATATTTAGCCTGACGAGCTTAGATTGTATTAATATGAATTGCAAACATCGAGCTATATTTAGCCTGACGAGCCGATATTGTATTAATGTGAATTGCAAACAATGAGCTATATTTAGCCTGACGCGCCGATATTGTATTAATGTGAATTGCAAACAATGAGCTATATTTAGCCTGACGAGCCTAGATTGTATTAATGTGAATTGCAAACAATGAGCTATATTTAGCCTGACGAGCCGATATTGTATTAATGTGAATTGCAAACAATGAGGTATATTTAGCCTGACGAGCCGATATTGTATTAATGTGAATTGCAAACAATGAGTTATATTTAGCTCCTGCGAAAAGACGAGACATACTAGACACAGACACGGTGTACGTACCTTACAGAGACCTCCATCTTACACAGATGTAAACAAAGTGTGACTTATCACAAAACACAACCAATCAATAATAATATAATACTGAAGTATTAAAAAAAAACAATAAGTATTATAGGACAACAAGGCACGATCGAAGTTTCGGTTCTACGACCTTTGTCAAGAACAGGACAACATAAACAGATAAAAAGCTAAATAAAACACAAAATAAAAATTAAATTAAACACAGCTTCTAGTTGACATGAGAGAAACGAAAATGGTGGTTTGAAACGCTTTAGAAAGGTGCTCTTGGGCTACAAAAGTTTGTGTTGCAAAATGGTGTGCAAACAGTCCTATATGAATAAAATATAAGGAAAATAGCATAGTTATACTGTGGCATCAACAACAATATTGATTCCTGCTGGATGAATGCAACCCAGAGAGTTTATTAATTGGCTTTCAATTTTAAGTCAAATGGAGTTGATAGAGTAGCAAGGTTTCAATGCAGTGACCAATACATCATCGACTCCATTGTAGTTAGGAGAATTAAAGTGGTTGGGGATAGGTTTGTCAGCGCCTTGATTAATGTATCTAAGGTATTCCCTAAAGCGGTCGGCTAGGCGTCTGCCAGTTTGACCAGTATATTTCATATCACATCGTTTGCAGATGATAACATATATAAGATTGAGGGATGTGCACGTGAAAGAATCTTTCAAGGAGAAGGTGTCTCGGGGGAATGTGAATGCCGGTGTCTGAAAAACGTGTGGACATGTCAGACAATTCTTACGGTGGCATTTAAATGTACCCACAGATGAGGTATCTGTGGGGAGGCGACTATGGACAAGGTGGTTCCTGAGGCTCTTCATACAACAACGTTCTAACAGCTGGTCTGAAGTAAGCAAGCGCAGATGACGTCACGACCGGCTGTGCGTTAGCATGCCTGTGACCCATTATAATAAAACTACACCGTAGCTGAACCTGAGACCATCATAGAGCATAACCATTAAGGAATGAGCTGACAATGGGAGTAATCGAAGGGGAATATAGGAAACGAGCTTCATAATCCCGTAAGCTTCAAAATAAAACCAAAATCGGCATAATTCGCTTACGTGCTACATTCAATATCATGTGCCAGATGGGGTGATGCACTGAAGCTATGAAGCACGCTCCCTACCAAATAGCACTATTATACCAGACAGACTTTTATATAGAAAGATAGGGAACTCTATTTCTATATACTGAAGACCCACACTATAGCAATCATATAACTTCCTAGCTAATAATGGAAAGATCTAAGATACCTATCTATATTCTTTAAAACTTGCAGTAATGCTTTACCAACCCACTAAAAGGGATGGAAAATAAAACCATCGCATTAATTAAGTAACTTAATGAAGAAGGCAAAGGTAAACTATGGGGGTAAACCATACATGTACATAATGGTAGAAGGGTGCAAGAACATAACACCAGATCAGTGTACAACCCATAACTCATGATGACAGCCAACTCTGCTTCTCTCATCCAGATCAAAGACTCAAACGGGACATTTCTTGGTCCAAGTTCTTGTTCAGAACGCCAGAATATTTGGGTCTATTGATAATTATAGTTAGTTAGTTAGTCTTTCCTCTTGGGCCTAAGGCGGCACATAGGACAGAAGTCATGGCTCTCCATGATTGGCGGTTCGCTGCTACCTGTTGTAGATCCTGGATGTTCACTTGGCCGTTGAATGAGCCTTCTCTGATGATGGTTCTACGCAGGGTCTCTCTTGGTCTTCCCAGTTTTCTTTTCCTTACCGGTGATCATATGAGGGCTTGGTAGGGGAGTCTTGACTTGTCCATTCTGAGTACATGGCCGACGTAGTTCCAACGGCGTTTTCTTATAAAATTGGATACAATATCTTGCTTAGCCTCTTGTCTTATTTGCGTACTGGTTTTGAAATCTGTCTAGTGGAGGTTTAGAATTCTTCTAAGACATTTGTTCTCAAAATTGTCTATTTTTTTAAAAATCTAAAGCTACCGTTGATTCGTATAATATATAATATATAAGTTTCGAATGTTGGCTGAGTGTCTTTGACTTCCAGATGTTTGACAGTTTATTGAAGGCACCAGAAGCCAGTGCGATTCTAGATAATATTTCTGGTGGTGAGTCTCCTCTAGAAGACATTTTGCTTCCTATGTATGTGAAGCTGTTGACTTTTTCAAGAACATGGTTGTTTAATTTGGTGTCGTCTGAACTGTTGGTGAGATCAATAGTTTTTGTCTTTGTGGTGTTAATCTGGAGACCAATTTGTCCTGAAACGTTTTGGAGATAGTTTATTTTCTCTTGGGCATCTGGGTGTGTTGAACTCAAAAGCACTATGTCGTCGGCAAAGTTCAGCACTAACTAAGCATTTAGTCAACCCAATGGATACCCCTATTTGTGTTGTTTGTGCATTTGCGCATGACCCAATCGATAGCTATTACAAAGAGCATCGGTGACAAGACGCAACCCTGTTTCACTCCCGTTTCCACTGAGAACCAGTCAGAATTGCCTGATTCATTCTCACGCAGCAACGTGTCTCTTTATAGAAAGATTTAATGATGTTGGTATATTTGGTAGGGAAACCATAGATATTAAGTAGATTCCAAAGTGAAGGACGGTGGATACTGTCGAAGGCTTTTTGAAGGTCGACAAAGTTGGTGATTAATTTCGATTGGAATTCTACGGAGTCTTCAATGATTACACTAAGAGTGAAAATGAGGTTTATACATGACCGTTTTGGTCTTAAGCCAGCTTTTTCTTCTCTGAGCCTTTCATCTGTAGAAAGTAACATGCTACAAAAACGTTTTGGTAAAAATAGTGGCAAATAATTATGCCAATTATCAATAACAGTTTTGGCATACAAGGGGGGGGGGGGTGATACTGTCATATTAAAGTTGAGTTAAACCATATACTACCCTGAGGTTCTGTATATATTCACAGGTCCCCTACGTGAAGATTATGTTTAGACAACTATCAGAAATGGTACGTTCATGAAGAATATATCTAACTGAAGAAATTACTGGACACTAACCCACCCTTCTATCAAAGGTGTGGGACACGGAAGGTATGAAGTTTATCAATATTTATTACATGTTTGGATGTCAACAGTCATTAAGTCCAATGTCGCGCACTCCTGATAATTCTGAATCTCCAATGAAGGACAGCATCAGAGACTTTGGGGAATATCCATAGATTATAATTATCCCCAGGTGACTGTGCGGCACGAGTATTATCAAAGACAATTGCCAAATCCCTCCTGCCTCCTTGCACAGACTTGGGAATAGGACTACGGACATTCCATATCATCGAACTAAAGTCGACCAGTTAACAAATACCACTAGGCCCTGAGAAAATGGCTTAATAGCATGAGCAGTGATAGTGAAGATCTTTACGAACTGCTGAACACTCAAACTCCAAAGTTAAATCAGTATCCAGCTTAGCCTCAAAAGAGGAAAAAGGAAAAACCAGAAAGCTAACCAGAAGTGATCCAAGTGGAGTGCAGAACTGTCGATAACCTGGAGGATTCCTGGAAAGACTATCTGTCATGAAGTCACTGTGGATTAACCAGATGATGATAATACAAACAGTCTAATTCATGGCATGTTTTCAAGGCCTCAAACAGTAAGAAAAACAAGTCGGATCCAAGTAGAATTGCCCAACTCACGGGATGAAACAGTACCGTCGGTTCTTGAGAATTCTCCGACATCAAACGAATTGGCGGCTTGTTATTGAAACCCGTTGTTGGGAGAATGCAGGAACTCGCTACCTTGTTTTGGATGTTGCAACAAGGGAAATCACTCTGGCATTGATTTAACCAAGGGGACATAAGATTTCTGGAAATAGTTAGTGCCCTTGGGGGACACCTGCATGACATCAAAGACTTCACTGGAACACTCCCAGCTCTTGACAGATACAAGACTTGTGTACATTAGCGTGGCCAAGAGAATTGACTAGGATTGACGTGTTTGTTCCCGCAATTAGGAAGTTCAGAGAGCTCTACAGTGTTAGATTAATTAAAAATTAAATAACATGTGTCTTTATGGCAAAGTGTAGAGGCCATCCAGGAATGATGCGGTAGTGCGTAAGGTAGTATTGATAGTATATTTAAGCCTAATTAATATAAGCAGTTGCCTTGATAAAACTAGTTAGAGTAGTGAAGTGATGATTAGCTCTGCTAGTGTGAATAGTGTAGCAGGGTGATATTTGGAGAGATTAGGAATTGGTTGGGGGATGGGGAAAGTATCCAATGGTGGGATCTTTCAGTGGGTTGCCCACTGGGGTTCTGCACTCAGTTATTGATCTTTCCTTGTCTTAACCTTTTTCATATTTAAGGGATGAGACACTCTGATCCTTGACAGAGATTAGTTCACTGATAACTCTCTGAGCAAGGCAGTAGGCCTACATTCAGCTAGTAGGGATTAGTATCAGGCGGCCTTCACCAGATGTGGTCTCTTTCTCTGACAGGTTCCCCTACGTCTATGAGGAAGCTCTACACTGGGTTTGATGGAGGTCAACTCTCCTTAAGAAGAACATTCAATGAACATTCACTTGATTTTATAAGATGAATAAATACCAAGAAGAAAGTACAATCAGCACTGTTTATGCTAGGCCTAGAATCCAGAGGGTTCATACGAACCGGGCTCAAGTGAGAGAAATATTATAAACGATTCTTTTACAATAGGGATTCACCCAGGTTGGGGGATACTAATTTCTTCACCACATACCACTGAACATTAGAGTCTAGAGAAAGACATTTGAACATTAAGTTCTTGAGAATAATTTAGTCTAGAGAAAGACATTCGAACATGAAGTTCTCGTGGAATAATTTAGTACCGTGAAGAAGTACTTTAGAACAGTTTGTGTGTGACAATCTATGAACATGGATTAGAACAAATGTGAGAGCTGTGACATTGAAACCTAGTTTTCACAGAACAGCGATCCGTACTTATTTGAGTTATAGGGACCTTAGTCTTTACAGTGAGTGACAGATCCATGATTAAGGTTATATACTAACTATTCTTGGTGGATCATGCATCTAGTCGACCCAGTGGATCCCGGAGAAAGTCAACGTCTGGAAGAAGAGACGCATCAATCGGTGAGGTGTTCACGTACTAAGCTATCATGCTGTGGCGTACCCTTGCTATGATGATCATCTGACTTAGCTCCTGATCTGCTGCTTTGAATCTACAGACACACTAGAATTCGACATACATTCTACACATTACACACACACACACACACACACACACACACACACACACACACACTTCTCACACACATACTCTGTGCTTTAATAAATTATTTTGCATTTATTTGTTAGAGCAAGAGTTGTTGAGTATGTTGTGTTGGGGAAGAGTGAGAGGGTGCATGATCTACGGGTGAGTGAGAGTGAGAAAGAGGTGTCTGCAGACTGACGGAGTTTTGTGAACGGAGTCTGGTGGTTTCTCTAGGACAATAATGTTGGGTTAATAATAATGTGGGTGTTGATTCTCCTCACTTCAGGGACGACACTAAAGTAAGGAAGGATAACTTACGACACTATTATTGAACAAGGTGAAGTGTGTGGAACCGACGTGACGGACAGATACAATGAAGTCCACTTCTATGACGAACCTGCTAAGACCCTTCTGAGCTTCTGCACAATTCTACTTGTCGTGTTGGTAGCCTACCTTATCTGTACAATGTAACTCTATTCTATGTTGTGTGTTGTGTGGTGTGTTGTGTTTTGTGTTGTGTGGTGTGTTGTATGGTGTGTTGTGTGTTGTATGGTGTGTTGTTTTAAGTTAATTAAAGGGGGGAAGATGAGTTATGTTTTGAAAACCAGTCTAAGGTGACTGCCCAGTGCATGTGTTGTAATCATTGGGTCCAAGGGGTCTGCAGAATCACCAGTTGAGTACTTTTAAGATAGATGGGTGATATCCTTGGTCAGTTCTAAAACCAACCCCAATAGAGTTGCTACAGTCACAAGACAAAGGAAAACCAACAGGAAGAACAAAAAGGAGGAACAAATAGACGACGAAGAAGCCACATGCAGTATACACGACACTCTCTTCAAGGACACCGACGCAAGTGACAAGAACTAGTATCAAGACGTTCCACGTGTATAAACATTTGTTAATGGAAGACTTCCTAGCCTAGACATGTCCATCTTGGAAAACAACTTGCTTTGCTAATAAATCTATTAAGTGTATCTCCTTTTCTTATTTTACTCAAATTACCATTACTAGTGATATAATTATTATTAATTTAAATATGTGTGGTCTGCGTACACAATTACAACACATCATCATACTCATATGGAAACATAAACCAGACTTTATACTACTACAAGAAACAAACATATATTCAGAAACATTCGCACAACAAATAACTACACAGCTAGGTCTCAGACATTCATGCTTTAGTTTGGGCTACACAAAATCGGGTCATGAACAGCTATACTGCACACATCAGACATGTAGAATATTATTAGAACACAGACGGATGACCAGGGACGAATCTGCATAACACAGATAGAAAAAACTATACATGCATACAGCATAGTGAACATATATGCGCCACCAAATTACAATCATCAACCAAGTTTTTACCAAAATTAGACACTCTGCTCAAACAAAACACATAGAAGAGTTTGTAAAATATGTTGAATGTTTTAAATGAAATAAGGTTTTCATAAGGGTTTACCCAAAGTGCATCGAATCGTGTTAAGTAGTAATGTTGTTAAACAAGGGCTCGCGGTTCACAAGGGATTCAGACCCGCCCCATCAGGTCAAACGTCCCTATTTGTCATTCGGATTACCGCCTTTGTATGTAGTCCTCGGAAGATTAAGTGCGGATACTACACTTTGATCTTAGCCACGAGGACGAGAAGTGAGATTCATTCTTTTATTACGGTTTATGGCCTGAAACAGACCCATCACATTTGTGTTTTGTGAATGAAATAATAACAACAATGTTAAAAAAACAAAACAGCGATAATTACACGTGTCAAATGTTAATTAAGGAGGGAAACACTTACACTTTGCTTCTGAACCTAGCTGTAAACATTTGTGTTTGAGTGTCCTGAATATTAAAAGTCTGCTTAACTTTTAGGGCTCAGGGTTCTCCAGGGCCTAGAGCCGTCCCATAAGGTTCCAAGTCCCTTTGTCATTGTGATGTCCACCTCTGCGGGTGGCCATGGCCAGATCAAGTGCAGATAAGTCAGGCTACCCTTAATCACTGACGTCATACAAGAACAGATACTACACTTTGATCTTAGCCAACATGCCGTGAAACAATCCAAAGTGCTGATTCTTTTTTTTTTTTTAAACGTTTATTTCGTACTAAGTATTTTACGTTGTGTGTGTTTTTGTTTTTACGTTTTCGAATACAACATATACATACATTCACGCATGATAATATTACATTCATTATTATAATTATAATTACCTATATATTACGTGTTGATGATGGGCGCTGGAACGTAAATTATTCCTCCCCACGACGCTTGACGGCAGAAGTGGAAGATGATGATGATGATGATGATGATGATGATGATGATGATGACGATGATGATGATGATGATGATGATGATGATGTTGGAGTAATCATTTGCATTAATGCATACTAAAATCTTTCAATAGAAATTCTTTCATACACCAAGTATTCTCATTCACACTTAGTTTTATTTAAACAAGTTTAGCTGTATGACTGAATCTTTCATACACCAATTATTCTCATTCACCGTTGCTTTCTGAAAATGGTATGTACCTATAAAATTTTCCATACATTGAACATCCCAACAAGCATCCCATTTTACAAATTAAACTGCAAAACAGAAATATATGGCGTTTGTTTGAGCGTTCACGTGGGGGAGGGGGGGGGGGAGAGAGAGAGAGAGAGAGAGAGAGAGAGAGAGAGAGAGAGAGAGTCTAAGGAATGTATGAAGTTAGCTGCATTAGATAACAATACAAGGTGCTGTATATTTAGGATTTTCAGCCTTTTACAGGCCGGACAAAGATTCTTTGAAGTGTAATTCAATGTAATGGTATGTTGAATTAAAAATAATAGGACCTATAGTATATATTATCGAGGGCAAATAGAAAAAATGCTTTATTAAATTATCAAACGTCTAAAATAGTGCCATTACTTTTACATAAACTTATAAGATCGCTTAAAATTTTTACACTTTTTATCCGCGGCCTTTCACTATCGTTAATTTCTATGTAAACTAAAATCAAAATATAAGACACATACTCAGTTATTTAAATCACATTATACATGTATGCTGTTATTAGTAATGTCCCTTGAAATAACTGTTATGTTCTACTGGGTTGCGGGTTAGGGGTGTTCCCTATCAAAGGAAAGGAAATGTTCCTCCTTCCCTCCGCTATCCTACTGCACACCCTTTAGGCAAGATGGAGTACCCGTTTAGACCCCCGATCAGGGTTACGTGAAGCTATATAGCAGGTGGTGGATGAAGTTGAAGAGCACCCAACAGATAGTTGTAGGTTATGGTCTCAAACTTCACGACGGTAGCTAGAGGATATCATTTTTCTGTGAGACAATGGCTACGGTCATAGACCAGTATGGTCACTGCTAAGAAGGAAAGCAATGGTAAACTACCTTCTTCAAAAATGACAAGAATAGCATGTATTGCAGTCTCATAGAAAGTCCCCAGATCTTTGTTCCCTGTACCGTGACACTATTTTGAGAAATGCAGAAGATATGAAAGGAATCACCATTGGAGTACGAAACATCAATAACATTAGATTTGCAGATGATGAAGTATTGACTGAAGACAATGAGCAGGATCTGCACCATTTAGTATATGCGGTTGTTGCACACAGTGAACAACTGGGTTTATAATTAAATTGTAAGAAGACACAGATTGTGGTTGTCATTCCATCCATCGATCATGTGCCACGCCGATAAGCGTCGGCGGTCATGTTCTGCCATCTCACTAAACTCAACTAAATTAAGATGGAAAATATACTAATCAATAAAAATATGTCATTTGCAACGAGAAAAAGATTGTTGAGGTGCTACATAGAGCCTGCGCTTTTGTACGGATGTGAAGCGTGGACAATGAGCAAGCAGGCTGAAAAAAAAAACATCTGATGGCTGTGGAAATGTGGTTTCTTAGGTAAATGCAAAGAATACCATGGACGGACAGAAAGACCAATGACCACGTCATAAAAGAAACAAATGAAAATTGTAAAATGATTAGAGAAATTACACGTAGACAGTCACCATTTTTGGTCAAGTTATGATAAGAAATTACAGAATTGCAGAATTACAGAAGAATTACCCCATGACTGGAAATAGTCTTTATTGATTCCCATTGTTAAGAAAGGAGACAAGTTCCAATGTGAAAATTATACAGGATATCACTACTGTCCATAAAATATAAGATACTATCCGCAGTATTACTAAATAGACTATAACCATATTCAGAAGACATATTAGGTGGTGACTACCAAGCGGGTTTTAGACAAAATAGTTCAACTATAGATCAGATATTTATCTTACGACAATTAGCCGAGAAAAATTGGGAATATAAAAGAGATCTCCATAACATTTTTGTGGATTTTAAAAAGGCTTATGATAGTGTCCATAGGAATAGTCTATGGAATACTATGCAGGATTTTGGAATACCAAGGAAGTTAATCAACATGACCAGACTATGCATGGAAGATACTTATAATATAGTAACATATAAAGGCAGAAAATCAGACCCTTTCCAAATAACATCTGGCTTGAAACAGGGTGATGCAATATCGCCGCTCCTTTTCAATCTAGCTCTAGAGAAAATTGTTAGGAAGGTAAAGGAGGAATGTGCTATTGGAGGAACATCCAGTCTGCTGGGTTATTCAGATGATATAGATTTTATAGGGGAAAATGAACAAAAGACATTGGAAATATTGACTCACTTAAAGGAAAAAGCTTAACAGATGGGGGATGGTTATCAACCAAGATAAGACAGAATGTATATTAATTTCAAGAGAAGGACCGGCTAAAAATTATGGCCACATACAAATAGATAATATGACCATTAAAACCTCAATGGTTCGGAATGCTGAAGAAGAAATAAACGTCTATTTCATACAACGAAGTTCGTATTTACAAGGTGCATTGTGTGTGTTGATGTTTTTACATTTTCGAATACAACATATGTTGTCTGTCCATCAAGAATGATGATGACCATTCATTTCATCCAGTGGGGTTGAAAGTATGGAGCCGTGAGTTCTAAGGTGGCCGATGAGGCCTATTTTGGCTCGAAATGTTCTTTGAAAATGTAGACAAAGATTGTTTGACGTTTCTGGAGGAGGATTTCCTGCAGTGGTTTTTCTGTCCTGCCTTTTCTTCACAGCTCTTGCAGTCCTGGTTGCGTCACACGTGACTGCACCCTTGCGTAATGATGCACGCCACGAATTTCGGTCTCTGGCTGCAGTCTGCCAGGTGTCATGATGAAATCCAAAAGCATTCAGTGAGATTTTCAGAGTGTCTTTATAGCGTTTCCTCTGGCCACCTTGGGAGCGTTTACCACGACGCAACTCGCCGTGAAAAATTCATTTAAGGAGCCTGTGATCTGGCATGCGCGTCAAGGACCAGCCGAGCTAATCTGATTCTGCATTAGTAAAGTGTGGATACTGGGCATGGACGCTCTTTCTAGGACTTCAGTGTCTGGGATCTTGTCTTTCCATTTAATATTCAGTAACTTCCTTAGGCAGATTGTGTGGAAGTGGTTTAATTTTCTATCGTGTGGCTGATAAGCAGTCCAGGTTTCACAAGCATATAGCAGTGTGGATAATACAACTGCTTTGTAGTATATACAACATATACATTCATATGCACATGATAGTATTACATCCATCGCATGGTTTAATTACCTATATATTACGTTTTGATGATGGTGGTGTAGTGTTGTTTGACCATCACAATGATGATGACCAGTCATTTCATCTAGTGGGGTTGAATGTATGGACCCGTGAGTTCTAAGATGGCTGGTAAGGCCTATTTTGGCTCGAAATGTTCTTTGACAATGTGGGGAAATAATACTTGACGTTCCAGGCGGTAGTGTAGTAGTCATTTGCTCTAATGCATACTAAAATCTTTCAATAGAAATTCTTTCATACTCCAAGTATTCTCATTCACATTCAGTTTTATTTAAACAAGTTTAACGGTATCACTGAACCTTTTATACTACAATTATTCTCATTCACCTTTGCTTTCTGAACATGATGTGTACCAACACAATTGTCCATACTTTGAACATCCCAACAAGCATCCCAGTTTACAAAGTAAACTACGAAACAGGAATATATGGCGTTTGCTTGACAGAGAGAGAGAGAGAGGGCAAGTCTAGGGAATGTATGAAGTTAGCTGCATTAGATAACAATACAAGGTGCTGGGTATTTAGGATGTTTAGCCTTTTGCAGGCCTGACAAATATTCTTGAAAGTATACTTGTCAACTTATTTAAAAAATAGGACCTTTAATATATATTATCGAGGGCAAATAGAAAAAATGCTTTATAAAATTATCAAATATTTAAAATAGAGCCGTTACTTTTACATACACTTAAAAGATCGCTTAAAATTCTTACACGATTATTCCGCAGTCTGTAACTTTCGTTAATTTCTACGTAAACTAACATCAAAATGTAGAAAAATACTCAGATATTTAAATCACATAAAACATTTATGCTATTTTTAGTAATGTCCCTTGAAATAACTTTCATGTTACGCTGGGTGGTGGGCTAGGAGTGTTTCCTATCAAAGGGAAGGAAATGTGCCTCCTTCCCTCCGCTATCCTACTGCACACCCTTTAGGCAAGATGGAGTACCCGTATAGACCCCCTGATCAGTGTTACGTGAAGCCATGTAGCAGGTGGTGGATGAAGATGAAGAGCAGCCAACAGATAGTTGTAGGTTATGGTCTCAAACTTCACGACGGTAGCTAGAGGATATCCTTTTTCTGTGAGACAATGGCTACGGTCATAGACCAGTATGGTCACTGCTAAGAAGGAAAGCAATGGCTACGGTCATAGACCAGTATGGTCACTGCTAAGAAGGAAAGCAATGGCTACGGTCATAGACCAGTATGGTCACTGCTAAGAAGGAAAGCAATGGCTACGATCATAGACCAGTATGGTCACTGCTAAGAAGGAAAGCAATGGCTACGGTCATAGACCAGTATGGTCACTGCTAAGAAGGAAAGCAATGGCTACGGTCATAGACCAGTATGGTCACTGCTAAGAAGGAAAGCAATGGCTACGGTCATAGACCAGTATGGTCACTGCTAAGAAGGAAAGCAATGGCTACGGTCATAGACCAGTATGGTCACTGCTAAGAAGGAAAGCAATGGCTACGGTCATAGACCAGTATGGTCACTGCTAAGAAGGAAAGCAATGGCAAACTACCTTCTTCAAAAATGCCAAGAATAGCATGTATTGCAGTCTCATAGAAAGTCCACAGATTTTTTTTTACTTGTACCGTGACAATATTTTGAGAAATGCAGAAGACATAAAAAGAATCACATCAATAACATTAGATTTGCAGATGATAAAGTATTGACTGAAGACAATGAGCAGGATCTGCACCATTTAGTATATGCGGTTGTTGCACACAGTGAACAGCTGGGTTTATAATTAAATTGTAAGAAGACGCAGACTGTGGTTGTCATTCCATCCATTCATCATGTGCCATGCCGATAAGCGTCGGCTGTCATGTTCTGCCATCTCACTCTATCACCAGAGTCGTGGATCAGCTCTGTGTTCCTGTCTCGGCCATGCCACGTGGCCAAGCCATCCAGGTATTTACTTCTAGGTCTTCCCCTTGGTCTCTTCCCTTCGATCTTGTCAGTTGTCACCAGTTCTCTGATTCATTTCTTCTCACAACATATCCAAAACATTTTGACCGTCTACGTCAATGACTATTCAGTTTACGATCTTTATTTGTTTCTTGAAATATTTGTTCTTTGGATTTCCTTTAGGAAGAACGAAATACCACAATGTAATACACAAATACCGGTCTCTCTGGTGAAGAGGTTAAGGACTTTCTCCGTAATTCCGTATATTCACGTGGGAAACGCAGCTGCGCGAGATTAGGTAGCGGATCGCGTCGTGTTGGTTATTTACGGGGGTATGAGAGCCGGTCGCTCAGAAAACAATGGCAAAATACTGGACATAATCTTGCCAAGACATCAACAGCAGCTTAAAAATGATGGTGTTGACTGCAATGTCCTGTAATGGATATTTGAAAAATAATATACAAGTACATGGGAATATTATTTAAACAAGTACATTGTTACAATTATCTCGGAGCAGTCATAACATCTGATGGGAAATGTCTTGACGAGATTAGAACAAGAAACACCATAGCGAAGGTAGCCTTTTGCAAGATGGAAAGGGGCTGAGTGTACTCGAAGTATGGTGTCCGCGTCGAGTGCTGGAAGTCCCTGGTTTAAGTCCCGATGAGGGCCGGGATTTGTTCACGTGGACTTTTAGAAACAAAATTTCGCCTGGTCTCTGGGTAGTGAGATCGGACACCGTGTGTATTGTTGCCCAGGTAAAATATCCCTTTGCCGTTAGAAATCTAAAAAGAGTAGCCAAACGGCGCTGCCAGGGCAAAATTTTGAGTTAAAGATTTACCCAAAGTATTTCAGGATCTTCGCCGGTGCTACGGAGTTCGTACACTGGGCTGAGATTATCCGTACTCAGGATTGAGTTAGGAGTAAAACGGAGCACTTAAGAGTACACCCTTGAGACGTGATGTTGATTTGTCGACTAAACTCAACTAAACTAAGATGGAAAACATACTGACCAATAAAAATATGTCATTTGCAACGAGAAAAAGAGTGTTGAGATACTACATAGAAACTATGCTTTTGTATAGATTTGAGTCGTGGACAATGAGTAAACAGGTTGAAAAACCTCTGATGACTGTGTAAATGTGGTTTCTTAGGAAAATTCAAAGAACTCCATGGACAGATAGGAACATTCAAAGAACGCCATGGACAGACAGGAACATTCAAAGAACGCCATGGACAGACAGGAACATTCAATGAACGCCATGGACAGACAGGAACATTCAAAGAACGCCATGGACAGACAGGAACATTCAAAGAACGCCATGGACAGACAGGAACATTCAAAGAACGCCATGGACAGACAGGAACATTCAAAGAACGCAGGACAAGAAAAATGACCAAGTCCTAGAAGAAACAAATGCAAATTGTAAACTGATTAGAGAAATTAGACGTAGACAGTCAACCATTATGGTCACGTTATGAGAAGACATACATCGAAGAGCTTGGTGACAACTGGCAAGATTGAGGGCGAAAGAACAAGAGAAAGACAGTGAAGTAAGTACCTGGATGGCTTGACCAAGTGGCATGGTTGAGACAAGAAAACTCGGGTGATCCACGGCTCTGGTGATCGAGTGAGAAGGCGAGACATGACCGCCCACGTCTACCGGCAGGCTTGTCCATGGAACATATTTATCTGCCTCATCCCATCCCAAGGTATATGGCCTGAAACCGGCCCATCACATTTTTGTTTTTTGAATGAAATAATAATAACAATGTTTAAATACAACGATCATCGCATGCATCAAATGTTAATTAAGCAGGAAAAAACTTACACATTGCTTATGAACATAGCTGTAAACATTTGTGTTCGGGGGAGGGGGGGGGGGGAAGGAGAGCAAATACAACATATACATTCATATAAAAAAAATGTTTTGCATATCTTTTACAGGACATCGGTGTCAACACCAGCATCTTTCAGCTGTATGTTGATTTCTTGGCAAGATTACGCTCAGTAGTTTGCCATTGCTTTCTGAGCGGCCGGCTCAGTTATCCCGCAAGTCACCAGTGGGGGTCGAACCGCTTCCAGCTCTCGCCCGCTACGAGACTCTGCGTGATAAACGGGATTACGGAGAAATTGTTGTAACCCCTCGGCCAGAGAGACCGGCATACATGCATATACACATGAAAATATTACATTCATGGCATGGTGTAATTACTTACATATTACGTGTTGATGAGGGTGGTGTCTTAAACATTTGCCCAAATGCATCATAAAATTTGTCAATAGAAATTCTTTATTCTCTAAGTATTCTCATTCACCCTTGCTTTCTGAAAATGGTACGTACCTACAAAATTTTCCAAACATTGAACATCTCACAAGCATACAATTTTACAGAACTGCAAAACAGGCATATATGGCGTTTGATGAGCGTTCACACGGGAGGGAGGGAGGGAGAGAGAGAGAGAGAGAGAGAGAGAGAGAGAGAGAGAGAGAGAGAGAGAGAGTCTAAGGAATGTATGAAGTTAGCTGCATCAGATAACAATACAGGATGCTGAATATTTAGGATTGTTGGCCTTTTACAGGCCAGACAAAAATATCGAAAGCCTTGACGTTATAAGCACGGTAACAAAAATAAGACATTTAATATAATATGGAGGAGAAATACAAAAATGGTTTGTAAAATTCTCAAATACCTAAAACAAAGCCTTTACTTTTATACAAACTGTAAAGGTACCCTAAAATTATTACTCCGATATTTCTGACGCATCTAACTGTCATTAATTTCTATGTAAATTATATCAAAATATAAGATACATTCTCAGTTATTAAGAATCACATATTTAAATCAAATAATACTTGAATGATTTTTAGTAATGTCCCTTGAAATACTGCCATGTTGTAATAATAGGTGGTGGGGTAGGGGTATCCTCTATTAAAGGAGAAGTAAGGTGCCTCCTTCCCTCGGCTAGCCTACAGGACACCCTTGGGCAAGGTGGAGTACCCGTCTATCTCCCCGATCAGGGTTACGTGAAGCCATGGGTGTAGGTGGTGGATAAAGTTGAAGAGCAGTCAACAGATAGTTGTAGGTTATGGTCTCCAACTTCACGACGGTAGGCAGAGGATCTCTTCTTTTTTGGGAGGCAATGGCTACGGTCATCGACCAGTATGGTCACTGCTAAGAAGGAAAGCAATGGCAAACTATCTTCTTTAAAGATGCCAAGAATAGCATTTATTGCAGTCTCCTAGAATGTCCCCAGATCCTTTTTTCCCTGTACAGTGAAAATATTTTCAGAAATGTAGAAGATATGAAAGGAATCACCACAGTTGAAAGAAAAATAAATAGCATTAGATTTGCAGATGATACAGTATTGACCGAAGACAATGAGCAGATTCTGCAACATTTAGTAGATGCGGTTCTTGCACAAGTGAACAGCTTGGGTTATTATTAAATTGTAAGAATACGCAGATTATGGTTATCACAAGGAAAAACTAAATACCACTGTGTAATAAACAAGTAAATGGGAATATTCTTAAACCTCTTTTGCCTTAGGTGTGATGTGTATGTTGTGTAAGTTGGAAAAGTTGGATGTGTAGTCTGACATGAAATATTTTGTCCGCTTTTTATTCTCAGTAGAAGTGATGGTGCTTGTTTACTAACTAATTGTTTGTATATTTCCTGTATTGTTTCCTGTATTAAATGTTCATGTCCTTGTATTGCCTGTATACAAGTGTGATAAAATGTTTGCCGTATTCCTTGATGATGTGCTGATGTATTGTTAATTTTGTGAGATATTTTATTTTGTGTGTTATTTAATATAATGCTAATCTATGGTGATCTTGATGTCTGCTAATATTACCTATGTGGCTGATTCTAGGTGCTTGTATTTTTGTATGTATGTCCGGAAGTGCTATTCCTCCTTGTTCCTTGTCATGTATGGGGGTTGTATGCTTATGCTGTGTATTGTCTTACTAAATATAAAATGTCTTATCTGTTTATTTACGTCTGTGATTGTCTGTTTTGGAGGAATTAAATTTTTTAAATGGCACCTTTCCGTCTTGACAGACGATAGTTTGGTACATTGTGCTTCAAAATGGCAAAGAAACTACATCCCATGGCTGTGGCGAATGTGGCTGATAAGGCAAATTCGCACTGTAAATGTTTGTCCAAAGTGGATGCATGTGAACACATGGTCATTTCCACCATCATTCACCATCTTACATCTCTCACGCTCTGTGTGTGCTTTATCTGCAATCATTTTCTCCTTTCTCTTTATTCAATTTCTGATAGTTGCCCTCCATGCAACACGTTCAGCGGCGACTTGCTCCCAATGTGCATTATCAATGGCTGTATTAATCATGTCCAGCTTACACACATCTTTGTATCGTAGTAGAGGCCGACCCTGAGATCTCCTACCCATATGTAATTCACCAAAAAAGATATCCTTTGGTATTCTACCATCATCAATCCTCCTAAGATGTCCTATCCATCTAAGTCTACGAAGACTGAGCATGGAATACACCGTCACACAACCTGATCTTTCCAATACTTCAGTATTTGTGATTATGTCTTGCCACATAATACCAAGTATTCTTCGTAGACACCGCATATGAAAGCTGTTTAAAGTTTTTCTTGGCGTGAGTAAGTTGTCCAGGTTTCACTGCCAAAATGAAGAGTTCTAAGGACACATGCTTGGTAGACAAGGACTTCTGCTTTGGTAGTAAGCTTCTTCCTGTTCTCCCAGACTCTTTTTGCAAACATGTTCAATGTTGTTGCTGCCTTGCCAATCCTGATGTCGATTTCCCGATCGAGGGAAATCACCATCAGGATTGGTGCATTTGTGCAGCATTTGGTGCATGCTGCTCTTGTTTTCCTACGACTGTGCTGACGACCGGCCGCAACGCTGTGCGGCTCAACGATGATGTGACAACAATTGGTACAAATACATTTTTTATTTTTTTATTTTTTTTTATTTTACAAGGCTTTTAATATAAAACACGTGAATTTTCTGCAATGCATAAACATTAATTCCATAAGGTTTTTCATTTAAATGTTAGTATACAATTTATTAATAAATTGTGACATTTAACTGAAACCAAAAAAAAACAAAACAAAAATAAATTATATACAAAAGAAATAGTGAGGTATCCATGTGATGCAAAAAAAAAAAAAAAAAAAAAAAAAAAAACAACCGCAGCAGTGACAAGTGGAGAAGATAAAAAATAAGTCTGTAAAGATGTGCTTTAATTTCCCGTGAGCTTAATTTTGAACAGCAGCACATGTGGCTCTGGGCCATGCCTCATATAATGTATCCATCCTTGACTTTGCTGGACACCGATGCTTCGCCATTCTGTCTCGGACATTAAATGGGTCTTGGGAACAAGTTTAGCAATCTCTGTAGGAAGCAAGACATGTCTGTAGTCATATTCATCGTCCGTGTATTTATCTGAATAGTAAATCTGCTTGTGCAGGCTAGACATTTCTTGCCTCGTAAAGTTGTGTTTGATGGTTTTATTCTAGCTTGTGCAGGCTAGACATTTCTTCCCTCGTAAAGTTGTCTTTGATGGTTTTATTCCGGCCGTCAGATGCACCTGTGACACTAGCGGCGGAAATAATTTTTTTTTTTTTTTTTAAACTTTTATTGAGTGTTAAAATCGTTGCGAATTGTATTGTTCGTGTTTTTACAGAGCGTTGCATGTGGACGTGTAGGTGACATATGCGCAAAATTTCCAACATTTTATACATTTGAACATTTCTTCATTGACATTGTTGTAAGGAAATATTTCAAAACAAAACGCGTGATGGTAGTGCGCCGTTGTTATTTCCTCTGCCGCCTCGCTCTCCTGTCAGCTCCAAAACTCCTACCAAGTACCATCGCCACGCCTCGGTGTTGATGAAACATGGCGGTGCAAAACTGTTTACAAACAACCGGTGAGGGCGGCAGCAGAAAACAACAATCACAGTATCAAAAAGGTGGGAAAGGGGGATGTGACAGTTTACGGGTTTACAAAGCCAGGCACTCTTCCGATTGGTAGGCCTGGATATATTGTTGTTGGTTCAGAAGTCCAACAGCCACATCTAAAAACTACTTTCTGCTGGAAGAGAGCTGCAGCGTGTTTCTTCCAATACATCTAAGCGTCTGCAAGTAGACGTTGTGAGCAAGCCACATGAACGAGAGAGAGAGTGAGAGAGAGTGAGAGAGAGAGTGAGAGAGAGAGAGTGAGAGTAAGAGAGAGTGAGGGAGAGAGAGTGAGAGAGTGAGATAGAGTGAGAGAGAACGAACGAACGAACGAACGAACGAACGAACAAACTTTATTTTCAAAGGATTAAGAATTGGGCACGCAGGCCCGTCTAACATTCTGCCCTTCTATCACTCTCATTCATACATTATTTCATTCACACATCATTCAAGGCTAACAAAGAACAGCAACAATATAAAAGATATGCATTATAAAGGCATGGGCAAAATGCGAACATTAAAACTACACGACACAATAATATTAGATAATGGTCTGATACTTGTTATTAGCCATGTGGAATATACTGGCCTACAAAAAGGGGGACTGGCTGTTATAATAGGGTTTTGTTATTATTATTATTATCTATATTATTAAGGGGGAAGGTAATCCGTATTGAGATAGTGTTCGAATAATTTGCGATTATATGAATAGGGATTGGTGATGTCTTTGATTTCTTGAGGAAGATTGTTCCACAGCTGAGCTGCAGAGTACGTTAAGCTTGTTTTGTATATGTCAATCCTAGGCTTCGGAATGTGTAGTATATTTAAACGTTTACTGTGTCTAGCATTATATTTAAACAATGGCCAAAGGTAATTTGGGGCATTCTGATGCAGGATTTTGTGAAATAGTTTAGCTTTATTGAAAAGCAGGCGTTTGCGGAATGGTAGTAACTGAAGGCGTTTATATAGGCTAGGATTGTCAGATAAATGTTTGCTATAAATTAGACTCATGGCCCGTTTCTGGAGTGAGTAAAGTCGCTTGGTGTTTGAATTAGAACAACCGTCCCAGATTGTAGAGCTTGAACTTGGGAATTAAAAGTTAGGTTTCTATCAATGTTTAGGCCTAATGTTTTGTGCTCAATTACACTTTCTACTGGCATGTTATCGATGTGAAGTTGAAGTGATGTGCGTGAGCTTAGAGTTTGAAGTCTTTGTCTGGTTGTTAATAACATTGCTTTTGTTTTAGTGGTGTTAATTTGCATACGGTTTGAATAGCTCCACTTAACTACAATATTTAATTCTTGTTGTAAAGACGACTCCATTAAAGTACAGTTTTCAGCGTTTGTGTACACTGTACAGTCATCTGCAAATAGATAGCAGGACGACGAAAGATGCAAAGGTAGATCATTAATATATATGGTAAATAATAGATGGCCAAGAATAGAGCCTTGCAGTACTCCAATATTGAAGGTAGTGGTTTGAGGCAGAGATTTATTATGTGATACTACTTGCTTTCTGTTTGATAGAAAAGATGATATTAGAGTGGCTACATTAGGGCCAATTTTCATTGTCACACGTTTTTTAATTAAAATAACATGGTCTATCATATCAAACGCTTTCTTGAAATAAATAAACACAGTTCCACATAGACTGTTGTCGTTTATAGTCTGGTGCCAATTTTCTATCATGGTTGTTATGGCCGTATGGCAAGAATATTTTGGTCGAAATCCTGATTGGCTGTCAACAATAAGCTTGTTGCGAACTAAATACTGTAATGTTACTTTATGGATGTGTTTTTCTAGTGGCTTAGATAGTGGTGATAGTAAGGAAATGGGTCTGTAATTGTTCGGGAGACCATTGTCCATTGAACCAGATTTAAGAAGAGGGTACACTTTAGAGATTTTGAGAGCTGATGGAAAGTGGCCTTTTGTGAGACACTGATTATATACATAGGTTAGTAATATACAGATCACTGGCGCAGCACAACGGAGAATCCGGTTGCTGATTCCATCTAACCCAGATGCGGTTGTGTTGTTTAGGTTACTGAGGTAAGTGAATACTTCAGTGATTGTCATTAGCGGTATGTCAGAAAGAATATCGCGGGAGCATCTATTCTCGCAAAACGATGACAATAAAGATAAGTTGCAAGGAGAATTAGGTATTGAAACCGTCAACTGGTCTATGTCAGTTTGAAAAAAAATTACTGAATTGGTCGCATGTAATATGATTTGATTGTAAAGAATTTCGGAAGTTATACTTGTTTGTCAAGGTGTTAATTGCCTTCCATATATCCTTACTATTTGTTTTATCCATTACTAAGTTCTTAAAGTAATTTTTCTTTTCCCGTCGTATGTTATATTGAACTTTGTTTCAAAGATTACGGTATGCACTGAGATCCCGCTTATGTGCTTTATCTCTGTCTCTCATAATTTCAAGTATTTCCTGGGTGAGCCAACTTAACAATCCGAGACCGAGTAAGAAATGCTACTATCAGACAGACTGTGGGATCAACACCTTGTTCCACATTTATTGAAAGACAGAAGATCAAGTGGTTTGGCCATGTCGTTAGAATGTAACATCAGCAACTACCATCACTGGCCTTACATCAAAGATCATCTGCGACGAGACCACGAGGACGTCCAAGAAGAAAATGGATTGACGACATCAGAGACATTGTACAACCACACGGAATGACACTATCCAGTGCCGTCCACCGGGCGCTGGATCACAAATTATTCCTCCCCACGACGCTTGACGGCAGAAGTGAAAGATGATAATGATGATGATGATGATGATGATCCAAGGTGGCTTGACGTGGTGTTTTACTCGGACTTCCTTGACTGGCACATGTCTATCAAAAACATCAATAAAGGTTTTCATCCAGAATTCCAGTGCATCATCCGGGTCAGGAAGCTGATAAACATTGTCTAGAGGTGAACTGAGCAAGTTCTGTAAAAATGCGTTTTGGTTGAAATTTTTGTAACTTCTATATTTTACACTTATGTGTTTATGTTTAGGAGTTTTAATTCTTTTTTTAGACCACGTGCAGCATATTGGGTAGTGATCGCTCATTGCACAATTGGGTACGGTGCATTCTATGATGTTGTCTGAGCAAGTTACACAAATGTGATCTATGACTATTGAAGATGACTTTGTTACTCTAGTAGCTTGTTGTACTATTTGTTAGAAATTGTATGAGGCAATTATATTTCCCCATATTATGTTGGATTTGTTGGTGTCAATGTTAAAGTCTCCGAGTAGTATAATTTCCTTCCCGGAAGCGAAAACCACATCCATCATGGTAGTGAAGTTTTCGTACCAGACGTGTCCAGCACTGGGATTTCGATAGAGGTAGCCAATTATCAGGGGTGTGCGGTTTTGAAGTTTTAGCTCTAACCAAATACATTCTATTTCGCAAGTTTCAAAGTCTAGCCTACGGTAAGCATTTAGTAAATTAGAAACATAGGTTACTATGCCTGTCTCTTGTTTCCTACAGGGATCCCTTCTAAAAACTTTGTACCCTTTATTAGAGATGTCCTCATCTGAAATGTTATCCCTCCCATTCCAAATTACTATTAATGGAATGTTTGCTTTAAATGCACTTGTTGTGCTATACTACCACCACTACTAAGATTATCACTTTAGTAAATAGAACCACATATCTATCATACTATTATTATTATTATTATTATTATTTTTATTATTATTTTTATCATTATTATTATTATTATTATTATTATTTTTACTATTATTATTATCATTATTATTATTACTATCATTATCTTACCCTTATTATCTTCAGTATAGTTAATCTTAAAAGTATCATCATTATAAAATTTACAACTTCATCTCCCATGTCCCCCCCCCCCTCCTTTGCGTAAGGTTTTGTTGCTTTTGCTACTACCCCTCTGGTTGTTTCAAACATTTAACCTGCCTGTACCATCATTAGTGGTCATGGGGCATTGGTTGAGTGGAACCAATTGGTGGGAGTGTAGTGAGAGAAACAAATAAATGTAAAGACTTCCCTTTCTCTTTGTCACCCTCTTTGAATCATTTGAGTGAGTGTTGAATAAATAAATACAAAATCACATATGGTTACCAAACCAATGATACTGTAAAAATTTTTGTGAATACAAATTCTTGGGGAAATGGGGAAAAAACCCAACTCCTTTTACTCCAACTACCATTAAAAACTGCATTTTGCATTTGTAGGTACCTGCTATGCTATGTTAAAACCATTCCAAAGAAAATCATCCTAGCAGATGGAATCACAATTTGTAAAAATTTTATCCTTTTCATAACTATTATTACCATTGCTGGTTTTTATATTGGCTGTTATTACCCTCAGTATGTCTCTTCTTGTCATTATTACTATTGTCATCATTAGTAATAAAACAAAAACCCTTTTCCCATGTGCCCCCCTCCCCTCGCTCATGTTTGTTGTTGCCTTTGCTGATACCCACACCGGTTTGGTTCCAATAATTATCCTGCCTTTACCATCATTGCCCAGATAGTGGTGATAAAGGCATTGGTGGAGGGAAACAAAAATGTAAAGATTTCCCCCTTTCCTTGTTTAACCCCCATTCACATGTAAATGTGTTCAAGGAATGGAATATGCTAATGGTTAAATTTCCTATGTTGTAAACACAACATATCACAGATATCTCCAGAGTAAACACAAGTACTATTCTTTCTGATTTTAAAATTTAGTACACATGAGTGCGAAGAAGAAACAAGAAGATGTGAGTGAATAATGAATGAATGAATACAAAACCACATATGTTTACCAAACCAATGAGATTGTAAAAATGTGTGCAAATACAGATGCTTGTTTACTTTAAAAAATAAATAAATAAATAAATAAATAAAGAGGAGGGGGAAAAGGTGAATGAACCCTTACAATTAAGACAAAAGATTAAAAAATAAGCAAGGAGAAAAAAGAAAACCAACTCCTTTTACAAATACTATTATTGAACATTGTAGTTTGCAATTTTTTGTAACTGCTATGCTATGCTAACACCATCCTAAAGTTTAATCTTTTAGCAAATGGAATCACATGTTTGGAAAATGTGATCATTACCATAACTATTTTTATCTTTGCTATTTATTATCATTGCTGTTATCACCCCTAGTGGTCTGCTTTTTGTCATTATTATTATTAATGTATTTAGTGTTTATTTGCATTAATATTACTGTTATCATTATTAATATATAACCATCATCTCCCATGTTACCCCCCTTTCACATGTAAATGTGTTAAAGAAATGTAACATGCAAATGGGTATCTTCCCATGCTATAAACACAAAATATCACAGATATCTCCAGAGTAAACACAAGTACTCTTCTTTAAGATACCAAATTTAGTTTACATGAGTGCGAGAAAGAAACAGGCAAAAGTGAGTTAATGTTGAATGAATGAACACAAAATCACAGATGTTTACCAAACCAATGAGATTGTAAATATTCATGTTGATACAAATGCTTGTTTTATTTTTGTTTTTTTTTGTTTTTTTAAAAGGGGGAAAAGGAAAAAATGAATGAACCCTTACAATTAAGAATAAAAAAAAAAAAATAAGCAAGGAGAAAAAAGATAACCAACTTCTTTTACACCTACTATATTATTGAACAGTGCGGTTTGCAATTGTTTTTGTATGTACTTGCCATGTTTTAACACCATCCCTAAGAAAATCCTTTTAGCAAATGGAATCACATGTTTGGAAAATGTGATCATTATCATAACTATTTTTATCATTGCGTTTATTAGCATTGCTGTTATCACCCTTAGTAGTTTTATTCTTTGTCATTATTATTATAGATGTATTTCATGTAAACATTGCTGTTATTATCATTGCTGTTATTGTTATCACCCTTAGCAGTTTTATTCTTTGTCTTTTTTATTATTTATGTATTTGGTTGTTTATTTGCATTATTATCATTGTAATCATTATTAATATATATGGCTTTGGGCACTCTTCCGATTGACGGGTCTAAATAGTTCCACAGTGAATAAGTTAGGGTTAAGGGTTAGGGTCAGTGTTAGTTTAACACTAACCCTAACCCTTAACCCCTGACCTATTCACTGCGGAACTATTTAGACCCGTCAATCGGAAGAGTGCCTGGCTTTGTAAACCCGTAAACTGTCACATCCCCCTTTCCCACCTTTTTGATACTGTGATTGTTGTTTTCTGCTGCCGCCCTCACCGGTTGTTTGTAAACAGTTTTGCACCGCCATGTTTCATCAACACCGAGGCGTGGCGATGGTACTTGGTAGGAGTTTTGGAGCTGACAGGAGAGCGAGGCGGCAGAGGAAATAACAACGGCGCACTACCATCACGCGTTTTGTTTTGAAATATTTCCTTACAACAATGTCAATGAAGAAATGTTCAAATGTATAAAATGTTGGAAATTTTGCGCATATGTCACCTACACGTCCACATGCAACGCTCTGTAAAAACACGAACAATACAATTCGCAACGATTTTAACACTCAATAAAAGTTTAAAAAAAAAAAAAAAAATTATTTCCGCCGCTAGTGTCACAGGTGCATCTGACGGCCGGAATAAAACCATCAAAGACAACTTTACGAGGGAAGAAATGTCTAGCCTGCACAAGCTAGAATAAAACCATCAAACACAACTTTACGAGGCAAGAAATGTCTAGCCTGCACAAGCAGATTTACTATTCAGATAAATACACGGACGATGAATATGACTACAGACATGTCTTGCTTCCTACAGAGATTGCTAAACTTGTTCCCAAGACCCATTTAATGTCCGAGACAGAATGGCGAAGCATCGGTGTCCAGCAAAGTCAAGGATGGATACATTATATGAGGCATGGCCCAGAGCCACATGTGCTGCTGTTCAAAATTAAGCTCACGGGAAATTAAAGCACATCTTTACAGACTTATTTTTTATCTTCTCCACTTGTCACTGCTGCGGTTGTTTTTTTTTTTTTTTTTTTTTTTTTTTTGCATCACATGGATACCTCACTATTTCTTTTGTATATAATTTATTTTTGTTTTGTTTTTTTTTGGTTTCAGTTAAATGTCACAATTTATTAATAAATTGTATACTAACATTTAAATGAAAAACCTTATGGAATTAATGTTTATGCATTGCAGAAAATTCACGTGTTTTATATTAAAAGCCTTGTAAAATAAAAAAAAATAAAAAAATAAAAAATGTATTTGTACCAATTGTTGTCACATCATCGTTGAGCCGCACAGCGTTGCGGCCGGTCGTCAGCACAGTCGTAGGAAAACAAGAGCAGCATGCACCAAATGCTGCACAAATGCACCAATCCTGATGGTGATTTCCCTCGATCGGGAAATCGACATCAGGATTGGCAAGGCAGCAACAACATTGAACATGTTTGCAAAAAGAGTCTGGGAGAACAGGAAGAAGCTTACTACCAAAGCAGAAGTCCTTGTCTACCAAGCATGTGTCCTTAGAACTCTTCATTTTGGCAGTGAAACCTGGACAACTTACTCACGCCAAGAAAAACTTTAAACAGCTTTCATATGCGGTGTCTACGAAGAATACTTGGTATTATGTGGCAAGACATAATCACAAATACTGAAGTATTGGAAAGATCAGGTTGTGTGACGGTGTATTCCATGCTCAGTCTTCGTAGACTTAGATGGATAGGACATCTTAGGAGGATTGATGATGGTAGAATACCAAAGGATATCTTTTTTGGTGAATTACATATGGGTAGGAGATCTCAGGGTCGGCCTCTACTACGATACAAAGATGTGTGTAAGCTGGACATGATTAATACAGCCATTGATAATGCACATTGGGAGCAAGTCGCCGCTGAACGTGTTGCATGGAGGGCAACTATCAGAAATTGAATAAAGAGAAAGGAGAAAATGATTGCAGATAAAGCACACACAGAGCGTGAGAGATGTAAGATGGTGAATGATGGTGGAAATGACCATGTGTTCACATGCATCCACTTTGGACAAACATTTACAGTGCGAATTTGCCTTATCAGCCACATTCGCCACAGCCATGGGATGTAGTTTCTTTGCCATTTTGAAGCACAATGTACCAAACTATCGTCTGTCAAGACGGAAAGGTGCCATTTAAAAAATTTAATTCCTCCAAAACAGACAATCACAGACGTAAATAAACAGATAAGACATTTTATATTTAGTAAGACAATACACAGCATAAGCATACAACCCCCATACATGACAAGGAACAAGGAGGAATAGCACTTCCGGACATACATACAAAAATACAAGCACCTAGAATCAGCCACATAGGTAATATTAGCAGACATCAAGATCACCATAGATTAGCATTATATTAAATAACACACAAAATAAAATATCTCACAAAATTAACAATACATCAGCACATCATCAAGGAATACGGCAAACATTTTATCACACTTGTATACAGGCAATACAAGGACATGAACATTTAATACAGGAAACAATACAGGAAATATACAAACAATTAGTTAGTAAACAAGCACCATCACTTCTACTGAGAATAAAAAGCGGACAAAATATTTCATGTCAGACTACACATCCAACTTTTCCAACTTACACAACATACACATCACACCTAAGGCAAAAGAGGTTTAAGAATATTCCCATTTACTTGTTTATTACACAGTGGTATTTAGTTTTTCCTTGTGATAACCATAATCTGCGTATTCTTACAATTTAATAATAACCCAAGCTGTTCACTTGTGCAAGAACCGCATCTACTAAATGTTGCAGAATCTGCTCATTGTCTTCGGTCAATACTGTATCATCTGCAAATCTAATGCTATTTATTTTTCTTTCAACTGTGGTGATTCCTTTCATATCTTCTACATTTCTGAAAATATTTTCACTGTACAGGGAAAAAAGGATCTGGGGACATTCTAGGAGACTGCAATAAATGCTATTCTTGGCATCTTTAAAGAAGATAGTTTGCCATTGCTTTCCTTCTTAGCAGTGACCATACTGGTCGATGACCGTAGCCATTGCCTCCCAAAAAAGAAGAGATCCTCTGCCTACCGTCGTGAAGTTGGAGACCATAACCTACAACTATCTGTTGACTGCTCTTCAACTTTATCCACCACCTACACCCATGGCTTCACGTAACCCTGATCGGGGAGATAGACGGGTACTCCACCTTGCCCAAGGGTGTCCTGTAGGCTAGCCGAGGGAAGGAGGCACCTTACTTCTCCTTTAATAGAGGATACCCCTACCCCACCACCTATTATTACAACATGGCAGTATTTCAAGGGACATTACTAAAAATCATTCAAGTATTATTTGATTTAAATATGTGATTCTTAATAACTGAGAATGTATCTTATATTTTGATATAATTTACATAGAAATTAATGACAGTTAGATGCGTCAGAAATATCGGAGTAATAATTTTAGGGTACCTTTACAGTTTGTATAAAAGTAAAGGCTTTGTTTTAGGTATTTGAGAATTTTACAAACCATTTTTGTATTTCTCCTCCATATTATATTAAATGTCTTATTTTTGTTACCGTGCTTATAACGTCAAGGCTTTCGATATTTTTGTCTGGCCTGTAAAAGGCCAACAATCCTAAATATTCAGCATCCTGTATTGTTATCTGATGCAGCTAACTTCATACATTCCTTAGACTCTCTCTCTCTCTCTCTCTCTCTCTCTCTCTCTCTCTCTCTCTCTCTCTCTCCCTCCCTCCCTCCCGTGTGAACGCTCATCAAACGCCATATATGCCTGTTTTGCAGTTCTGTAAAATTGTATGCTTGTGAGATGTTCAATGTTTGGAAAATTTTGTAGGTACGTACCATTTTCAGAAAGCAAGGGTGAATGAGAATACTTAGAGAATAAAGAATTTCTATTGACAAATTTTATGATGCATTTGGGCAAATGTTTAAGACACCACCCTCATCAACACGTAATATGTAAGTAATTACACCATGCCATGAATGTAATATTTTCATGTGTATATGCATGTATGCCGGTCTCTCTGGCCGAGGGGTTACAACAATTTCTCCGTAATCCCGTTTATCACGCAGAGTCTCGTAGCGGGCGAGAGCTGGAAGCGGTTCGACCCCCACTGGTGACTTGCGGGATAACTGAGCCGGCCGCTCAGAAAGCAATGGCAAACTACTGAGCGTAATCTTGCCAAGAAATCAACATACAGCTGAAAGATGCTGGTGTTGACACCGATGTCCTGTAAAAGATATGCAAAACATTTTTTTTATATGAATGTATATGTTGTATTTGCTCTCCTTCCCCCCCCCCCCTCCCCCGAACACAAATGTTTACAGCTATGTTCATAAGCAATGTGTAAGTTTTTTCCTGCTTAATTAACATTTGATGCATGCGATGATCGTTGTATTTAAACATTGTTATTATTATTTCATTCAAAAAACAAAAATGTGATGGGCCGGTTTCAGGCCATATACCTTGGGATGGGATGAGGCAGATAAATATGTTCCATGGACAAGCCTGCCGGTAGACGTGGGCGGTCATGTCTCGCCTTCTCACTCGATCACCAGAGCCGTGGATCACCCGAGTTTTCTTGTCTCAACCATGCCACTTGGTCAAGCCATCCAGGTACTTACTTCACTGTCTTTCTCTTGTTCTTTCGCCCTCAATCTTGCCAGTTGTCACCAAGCTCTTCGATGTATGTCTTCTCATAACGTGACCATAATGGTTGACTGTCTACGTCTAATTTCTCTAATCAGTTTACAATTTGCATTTGTTTCTTCTAGGACTTGGTCATTTTTCTTGTCCTGCGTTCTTTGAATGTTCCTGTCTGTCCATGGCGTTCTTTGAATGTTCCTGTCTGTCCATGGCGTTCTTTGAATGTTCCTGTCTGTCCATGGCGTTCTTTGAATGTTCCTGTCTGTCCATGGCGTTCATTGAATGTTCCTGTCTGTCCATGGCGTTCTTTGAATGTTCCTGTCTGTCCATGGCGTTCTTTGAATGTTCCTATCTGTCCATGGAGTTCTTTGAATTTTCCTAAGAAACCACATTTACACAGTCATCAGAGGTTTTTCAACCTGTTTACTCATTGTCCACGACTCAAATCTATACAAAAGCATAGTTTCTATGTAGTATCTCAACACTCTTTTTCTCGTTGCAAATGACATATTTTTATTGGTCAGTATGTTTTCCATCTTAGTTTAGTTGAGTTTAGTCGACAAATCAACATCACGTCTCAAGGGTGTACTCTTAAGTGCTCCGTTTTACTCCTAACTCAATCCTGAGTACGGATAATCTCAGCCCAGTGTACGAACTCCGTAGCACCGGCGAAGATCCTGAAATACTTTGGGTAAATCTTTAACTCAAAATTTTGCCCTGGCAGCGCCGTTTGGCTACTCTTTTTAGATTTCTAACGGCAAAGGGATATTTTACCTGGGCAACAATACACACGGTGTCCGATCTCACTACCCAGAGACCAGGCGAAATTTTGTTTCTAAAAGTCCACGTGAACAAATCCCGGCCCTCATCGGGACTTAAACCAGGGACTTCCAGCACTCGACGCGGACACCATACTTCGAGTACACTCAGCCCCTTTCCATCTTGCAAAAGGCTACCTTCGCTATGGTGTTTCTTGTTCTAATCTCGTCAAGACATTTCCCATCAGATGTTATGACTGCTCCGAGATAATTGTAACAATGTACTTGTTTAAATAATATTCCCATGTACTTGTATATTATTTTTCAAATATCCATTACAGGACATTGCAGTCAACACCATCATTTTTAAGCTGCTGTTGATGTCTTGGCAAGATTATGTCCAGTATTTTGCCATTGTTTTCTGAGCGACCGGCTCTCATACCCCCGTAAATAACCAACACGACGCGATCCGCTACCTAATCTCGCGCAGCTGCGTTTCCCACGTGAATATACGGAATTACGGAGAAAGTCCTTAACCTCTTCACCAGAGAGACCGGTATTTGTGTATTACATTGTGGTATTTCGTTCTTCCTAAAGGAAATCCAAAGAACAAATATTTCAAGAAACAAATAAAGATCGTAAACTGAATAGTCATTGACGTAGACGGTCAAAATGTTTTGGATATGTTGTGAGAAGAAATGAATCAGAGAACTGGTGACAACTGACAAGATCGAAGGGAAGAGACCAAGGGGAAGACCTAGAAGTAAATACCTGGATGGCTTGGCCACGTGGCATGGCCGAGACAGGAACACAGAGCTGATCCACGACTCTGGTGATAGAGTGAGATGGCAGAACATGACAGCCGACGCTTATCGGCATGGCACATGATGAATGGATGGAATGACAACCACAGTCTGCGTCTTCTTACAATTTAATTATAAACCCAGCTGTTCACTGTGTGCAACAACCGCATATACTAAATGGTGCAGATCCTGCTCATTGTCTTCAGTCAATACTTTATCATCTGCAAATCTAATGTTATTGATGTGATTCTTTTTATGTCTTCTGCATTTCTCAAAATATTGTCACGGTACAAGTAAAAAAAAATCTGTGGACTTTCTATGAGACTGCAATACATGCTATTCTTGGCATTTTTGAAGAAGGTAGTTTGCCATTGCTTTCCTTCTTAGCAGTGACCATACTGGTCTATGACCGTAGCCATTGCTTTCCTTCTTAGCAGTGACCATACTGGTCTATGACCGTAGCCATTGCTTTCCTTCTTAGCAGTGACCATACTGGTCTATGACCGTAGCCATTGCTTTCCTTCTTAGCAGTGACCATACTGGTCTATGACCGTAGCCATTGCTTTCCTTCTTAGCAGTGACCATACTGGTCTATGACCGTAGCCATTGCTTTCCTTCTTAGCAGTGACCATACTGGTCTATGATCGTAGCCATTGCTTTCCTTCTTAGCAGTGACCATACTGGTCTATGACCGTAGCCATTGCTTTCCTTCTTAGCAGTGACCATACTGGTCTATGACCGTAGCCATTGCTTTCCTTCTTAGCAGTGACCATACTGGTCTATGACCGTAGCCATTGTCTCACAGAAAAAGGATATCCTCTAGCTACCGTCGTGAAGTTTGAGACCATAACCTACAACTATCTGTTGGCTGCTCTTCATCTTCATCCACCACCTGCTACATGGCTTCACGTAACACTGATCAGGGGGTCTATACGGGTACTCCATCTTGCCTAAAGGGTGTGCAGTAGGATAGCGGAGGGAAGGAGGCACATTTCCTTCCCTTTGATAGGAAACACTCCTAGCCCACCACCCAGCGTAACATGAAAGTTATTTCAAGGGACATTACTAAAAATAGCATAAATGTTTTATGTGATTTAAATATCTGAGTATTTTTCTACATTTTGATGTTAGTTTACGTAGAAATTAACGAAAGTTACAGACTGCGGAATAATCGTGTAAGAATTTTAAGCGATCTTTTAAGTGTATGTAAAAGTAACGGCTCTATTTTAAATATTTGATAATTTTATAAAGCATTTTTTCTATTTGCCCTCGATAATATATATTAAAGGTCCTATTTTTTAAATAAGTTGACAAGTATACTTTCAAGAATATTTGTCAGGCCTGCAAAAGGCTAAACATCCTAAATACCCAGCACCTTGTATTGTTATCTAATGCAGCTAACTTCATACATTCCCTAGACTTGCCCTCTCTCTCTCTCTCTGTCAAGCAAACGCCATATATTCCTGTTTCGTAGTTTACTTTGTAAACTGGGATGCTTGTTGGGATGTTCAAAGTATGGACAATTGTGTTGGTACACATCATGTTCAGAAAGCAAAGGTGAATGAGAATAATTGTAGTATAAAAGGTTCAGTGATACCGTTAAACTTGTTTAAATAAAACTGAATGTGAATGAGAATACTTGGAGTATGAAAGAATTTCTATTGAAAGATTTTAGTATGCATTAGAGCAAATGACTACTACACTACCGCCTGGAACGTCAAGTATTATTTCCCCACATTGTCAAAGAACATTTCGAGCCAAAATAGGCCTTACCAGCCATCTTAGAACTCACGGGTCCATACATTCAACCCCACTAGATGAAATGACTGGTCATCATCATTGTGATGGTCAAACAACACTACACCACCATCATCAAAACGTAATATATAGGTAATTAAACCATGCGATGGATGTAATACTATCATGTGCATATGAATGTATATGTTGTATATACTACAAAGCAGTTGTATTATCCACACTGCTATATGCTTGTGAAACCTGGACTGCTTATCAGCCACACGATAGAAAATTAAACCACTTCCACACAATCTGCCTAAGGAAGTTACTGAATATTAAATGGAAAGACAAGATCCCAGACACTGAAGTCCTAGAAAGAGCGTCCATGCCCAGTATCCACACTTTACTAATGCAGAATCAGATTAGCTCGGCTGGTCCTTGACGCGCATGCCAGATCACAGGCTCCTTAAATGAATTTTTCACGGCGAGTTGCGTCGTGGTAAACGCTCCCAAGGTGGCCAGAGGAAACGCTATAAAGACACTCTGAAAATCTCACTGAATGCTTTTGGATTTCATCATGACACCTGGCAGACTGCAGCCAGAGACCGAAATTCGTGGCGTGCATCATTACGCAAGGGTGCAGTCACGTGTGACGCAACCAGGACTGCAAGAGCTGTGAAGAAAAGGCAGGACAGAAAAACCACTGCAGGAAATCCTCCTCCAGAAACGTCAAACAATCTTTGTCTACATTTTCAAAGAACATTTCGAGCCAAAATAGGCCTCATCGGCCACCTTAGAACTCACGGCTCCATACTTTCAACCCCACTGGATGAAATGAATGGTCATCATCATTCTTGATGGACAGACAACATATGTTGTATTCGAAAATGTAAAAACATCAACACACACAATGCACCTTGTAAATACGAACTTCGTTGTATGAAATAGACGTTTATTTCTTCTTCAGCATTCCGAACCATTGAGGTTTTAATGGTCATATTATCTATTTGTATGTGGCCATAATTTTTAGCCGGTCCTTCTCTTGAAATTAATATACATTCTGTCTTATCTTGGTTGATAACCATCCCCCATCTGTTAAGCTTTTTCCTTTAAGTGAGTCAATATTTCCAATGTCTTTTGTTCATTTTCCCCTATAAAATCTATATCATCTGAATAACCCAGCAGACTGGATGTTCCTCCAATAGCACATTCCTCCTTTACCTTCCTAACAATTTTCTCTAGAGCTAGATTGAAAAGGAGCGGCGATATTGCATCACCCTGTTTCAAGCCAGATGTTATTTGGAAAGGGTCTGATTTTCTGCCTTTATATGTTACTATATTATAAGTATCTTCCATGCATAGTCTGGTCATGTTGATTAACTTCCTTGGTATTCCAAAATCCTGCATAGTATTCCATAGACTATTCCTATGGACACTATCATAAGCCTTTTTAAAATCCACAAAAATGTTATGGAGATCTCTTTTATATTCCCAATTTTTCTCGGCTAATTGTCGTAAGATAAATATCTGATCTATAGTTGAACTATTTTGTCTAAAACCCGCTTGGTAGTCACCACCTAATATGTCTTCTGAATATGGTTATAGTCTATTTAGTAATACTGCGGATAGTATCTTATATTTTATGGACAGTAGTGATATCCTGTATAATTTTCACATTGGAACTTGTCTCCTTTCTTAACAATGGGAATCAATAAAGACTATTTCCAGTCATGGGGTAATTCTTCTGTAATTCTGCAATTCTGTAATTTCTTATCATAACTTGACCAAAAATGGTGACTGTCTACGTGTAATTTCTCTAATCATTTTACAATTTTCATTTGTTTCTTTTATGACGTGGTCATTGGTCTTTCTGTCCGTCCATGGTATTCTTTGCATTTACCTAAGAAACCACATTTCCACAGCCATCAGATGTTTTTTTTTTCAGCCTGCTTGCTCATTGTCCACGCTTCACATCCGTACAAAAGCGCAGGCTCTATGTAGCACCTCAACAATCTTTTTCTCGTTGCAAATGACATATTTTTATTGATTAGTATATTTTCCATCTTAATTTAGTTGAGTTTAGTGAGATGGCAGAACATGACCGCCGACGCTTATCGGCGTGGCACATGATCGATGGATGGAATGACAACCACAATCTGTGTCTTCTTACAATTTAATTATAAACCCAGTTGTTCACTGTGTGCAACAACCGCATATACTAAATGGTGCAGATCCTGCTCATTGTCTTCAGTCAATACTTCATCATCTGCAAATCTAATGTTATTGATGTTTCGTACTCCAATGGTGATTCCTTTCATATCTTCTGCATTTCTCAAA
The DNA here is from genome assembly GCA_963921405.1 of Cepaea hortensis. NCBI lineage: Eukaryota > Metazoa > Mollusca > Gastropoda > Stylommatophora > Helicidae > Cepaea > Cepaea hortensis. The sequence goes on from OY992895.1 coordinate 16,613,420, forward strand.
ATAGTGTCACGGTACAGGGAACAAAGATCTGGGGACTTTCTATGAGACTGCAATACATGCTATTCTTGTCATTTTTGAAGAAGGTAGTTTACCATTGCTTTCCTTCTTAGCAGTGACCATACTGGTCTATGACCGTAGCCATTGTCTCACAGAAAAATGATATCCTCTAGCTACCGTCGTGAAGTTTGAGACCATAACCTACAACTATCTGTTGGGTGCTCTTCAACTTCATCCACCACCTGCTATATAGCTTCACGTAACCCTGATCGGGGGTCTAAACGGGTACTCCATCTTGCCTAAAGGGTGTGCAGTAGGATAGCGGAGGGAAGGAGGAACATTTCCTTTCCTTTGATAGGGAACACCCCTAACCCGCAACCCAGTAGAACATAACAGTTATTTCAAGGGACATTACTAATAACAGCATACATGTATAATGTGATTTAAATAACTGAGTATGTGTCTTATATTTTGATTTTAGTTTACATAGAAATTAACGATAGTGAAAGGCCGCGGATAAAAAGTGTAAAAATTTTAAGCGATCTTATAAGTTTATGTAAAAGTAATGGCACTATTTTAGACGTTTGATAATTTAATAAAGCATTTTTTCTATTTGCCCTCGATAATATATACTATAGGTCCTATTATTTTTAATTCAACATACCATTACATTGAATTACACTTCAAAGAATCTTTGTCCGGCCTGTAAAAGGCTGAAAATCCTAAATATACAGCACCTTGTATTGTTATCTAATGCAGCTAACTTCATACATTCCTTAGACTCTCTCTCTCTCTCTCTCTCTCTCTCTCTCTCTCTCTCTCTCCCCCCCCCCCCCTCCCCCACGTGAACGCTCAAACAAACGCCATATATTTCTGTTTTGCAGTTTAATTTGTAAAATGGGATGCTTGTTGGGATGTTCAATGTATGGAAAATTTTATAGGTACATACCATTTTCAGAAAGCAACGGTGAATGAGAATAATTGGTGTATGAAAGATTCAGTCATACAGCTAAACTTGTTTAAATAAAACTAAGTGTGAATGAGAATACTTGGTGTATGAAAGAATTTCTATTGAAAGATTTTAGTATGCATTAATGCAAATGATTACTCCAACATCATCATCATCATCATCATCATCATCATCGTCATCATCATCATCATCATCATCATCATCATCATCATCATCTTCCACTTCTGCCGTCAAGCGTCGTGGGGAGGAATAATTTACGTTCCAGCGCCCATCATCAACACGTAATATATAGGTAATTATAATTATAATAATGAATGTAATATTATCATGCGTGAATGTATGTATATGTTGTATTCGAAAACGTAAAAACAAAAACACACACAACGTAAAATACTTAGTACGAAATAAACGTTTAAAAAAAAAAAAAGAATCAGCACTTTGGATTGTTTCACGGCATGTTGGCTAAGATCAAAGTGTAGTATCTGTTCTTGTATGACGTCAGTGATTAAGGGTAGCCTGACTTATCTGCACTTGATCTGGCCATGGCCACCCGCAGAGGTGGACATCACAATGACAAAGGGACTTGGAACCTTATGGGACGGCTCTAGGCCCTGGAGAACCCTGAGCCCTAAAAGTTAAGCAGACTTTTAATATTCAGGACACTCAAACACAAATGTTTACAGCTAGGTTCAGAAGCAAAGTGTAAGTGTTTCCCTCCTTAATTAACATTTGACACGTGTAATTATCGCTGTTTTGTTTTTTTAACATTGTTGTTATTATTTCATTCACAAAACACAAATGTGATGGGTCTGTTTCAGGCCATAAACCGTAATAAAAGAATGAATCTCACTTCTCGTCCTCGTGGCTAAGATCAAAGTGTAGTATCCGCACTTAATCTTCCGAGGACTACATACAAAGGCGGTAATCCGAATGACAAATAGGGACGTTTGACCTGATGGGGCGGGTCTGAATCCCTTGTGAACCGCGAGCCCTTGTTTAACAACATTACTACTTAACACGATTCGATGCACTTTGGGTAAACCCTTATGAAAACCTTATTTCATTTAAAACATTCAACATATTTTACAAACTCTTCTATGTGTTTTGTTTGAGCAGAGTGTCTAATTTTGGTAAAAACTTGGTTGATGATTGTAATTTGGTGGCGCATATATGTTCACTATGCTGTATGCATGTATAGTTTTTTCTATCTGTGTTATGCAGATTCGTCCCTGGTCATCCGTCTGTGTTCTAATAATATTCTACATGTCTGATGTGTGCAGTATAGCTGTTCATGACCCGATTTTGTGTAGCCCAAACTAAAGCATGAATGTCTGAGACCTAGCTGTGTAGTTATTTGTTGTGCGAATGTTTCTGAATATATGTTTGTTTCTTGTAGTAGTATAAAGTCTGGTTTATGTTTCCATATGAGTATGATGATGTGTTGTAATTGTGTACGCAGACCACACATATTTAAATTAATAATAATTATATCACTAGTAATGGTAATTTGAGTAAAATAAGAAAAGGAGATACACTTAATAGATTTATTAGCAAAGCAAGTTGTTTTCCAAGATGGACATGTCTAGGCTAGGAAGTCTTCCATTAACAAATGTTTATACACGTGGAACGTCTTGATACTAGTTCTTGTCACTTGCGTCGGTGTCCTTGAAGAGAGTGTCGTGTATACTGCATGTGGCTTCTTCGTCGTCTATTTGTTCCTCCTTTTTGTTCTTCCTGTTGGTTTTCCTTTGTCTTGTGACTGTAGCAACTCTATTGGGGTTGGTTTTAGAACTGACCAAGGATATCACCCATCTATCTTAAAAGTACTCAACTGGTGATTCTGCAGACCCCTTGGACCCAATGATTACAACACATGCACTGGGCAGTCACCTTAGACTGGTTTTCAAAACATAACTCATCTTCCCCCCTTTAATTAACTTAAAACAACACACCATACAACACACAACACACCATACAACACACCACACAACACAAAACACAACACACCACACAACACACAACATAGAATAGAGTTACATTGTACAGATAAGGTAGGCTACCAACACGACAAGTAGAATTGTGCAGAAGCTCAGAAGGGTCTTAGCAGGTTCGTCATAGAAGTGGACTTCATTGTATCTGTCCGTCACGTCGGTTCCACACACTTCACCTTGTTCAATAATAGTGTCGTAAGTTATCCTTCCTTACTTTAGTGTCGTCCCTGAAGTGAGGAGAATCAACACCCACATTATTATTAACCCAACATTATTGTCCTAGAGAAACCACCAGACTCCGTTCACAAAACTCCGTCAGTCTGCAGACACCTCTTTCTCACTCTCACTCACCCGTAGATCATGCACCCTCTCACTCTTCCCCAACACAACATACTCAACAACTCTTGCTCTAACAAATAAATGCAAAATAATTTATTAAAGCACAGAGTATGTGTGTGAGAAGTGTGTGTGTGTGTGTGTGTGTGTGTGTGTGTGTGTGTGTGTGTAATGTGTAGAATGTATGTCGAATTCTAGTGTGTCTGTAGATTCAAAGCAGCAGATCAGGAGCTAAGTCAGATGATCATCATAGCAAGGGTACGCCACAGCATGATAGCTTAGTACGTGAACACCTCACCGATTGATGCGTCTCTTCTTCCAGACGTTGACTTTCTCCGGGATCCACTGGGTCGACTAGATGCATGATCCACCAAGAATAGTTAGTATATAACCTTAATCATGGATCTGTCACTCACTGTAAAGACTAAGGTCCCTATAACTCAAATAAGTACGGATCGCTGTTCTGTGAAAACTAGGTTTCAATGTCACAGCTCTCACATTTGTTCTAATCCATGTTCATAGATTGTCACACACAAACTGTTCTAAAGTACTTCTTCACGGTACTAAATTATTCCACGAGAACTTCATGTTCGAATGTCTTTCTCTAGACTAAATTATTCTCAAGAACTTAATGTTCAAATGTCTTTCTCTAGACTCTAATGTTCAGTGGTATGTGGTGAAGAAATTAGTATCCCCCAACCTGGGTGAATCCCTATTGTAAAAGAATCGTTTATAATATTTCTCTCACTTGAGCCCGGTTCGTATGAACCCTCTGGATTCTAGGCCTAGCATAAACAGTGCTGATTGTACTTTCTTCTTGGTATTTATTCATCTTATAAAATCAAGTGAATGTTCATTGAATGTTCTTCTTAAGGAGAGTTGACCTCCATCAAACCCAGTGTAGAGCTTCCTCATAGACGTAGGGGAACCTGTCAGAGAAAGAGACCACATCTGGTGAAGGCCGCCTGATACTAATCCCTACTAGCTGAATGTAGGCCTACTGCCTTGCTCAGAGAGTTATCAGTGAACTAATCTCTGTCAAGGATCAGAGTGTCTCATCCCTTAAATATGAAAAAGGTTAAGACAAGGAAAGATCAATAACTGAGTGCAGAACCCCAGTGGGCAACCCACTGAAAGATCCCACCATTGGATACTTTCCCCATCCCCCAACCAATTCCTAATCTCTCCAAATATCACCCTGCTACACTATTCACACTAGCAGAGCTAATCATCACTTCACTACTCTAACTAGTTTTATCAAGGCAACTGCTTATATTAATTAGGCTTAAATATACTATCAATACTACCTTACGCACTACCGCATCATTCCTGGATGGCCTCTACACTTTGCCATAAAGACACATGTTATTTAATTTTTAATTAATCTAACACTGTAGAGCTCTCTGAACTTCCTAATTGCGGGAACAAACACGTCAATCCTAGTCAATTCTCTTGGCCACGCTAATGTACACAAGTCTTGTATCTGTCAAGAGCTGGGAGTGTTCCAGTGAAGTCTTTGATGTCATGCAGGTGTCCCCCAAGGGCACTAACTATTTCCAGAAATCTTATGTCCCCTTGGTTAAATCAATGCCAGAGTGATTTCCCTTGTTGCAACATCCAAAACAAGGTAGCGAGTTCCTGCATTCTCCCAACAACGGGTTTCAATAACAAGCCGCCAATTCGTTTGATGTCGGAGAATTCTCAAGAACCGACGGTACTGTTTCATCCCGTGAGTTGGGCAATTCTACTTGGATCCGACTTGTTTTTCTTACTGTTTGAGGCCTTGAAAACATGCCATGAATTAGACTGTTTGTATTATCATCATCTGGTTAATCCACAGTGACTTCATGACAGATAGTCTTTCCAGGAATCCTCCAGGTTATCGACAGTTCTGCACTCCACTTGGATCACTTCTGGTTAGCTTTCTGGTTTTTCCTTTTTCCTCTTTTGAGGCTAAGCTGGATACTGATTTAACTTTGGAGTTTGAGTGTTCAGCAGTTCGTAAAGATCTTCACTATCACTGCTCATGCTATTAAGCCATTTTCTCAGGGCCTAGTGGTATTTGTTAACTGGTCGACTTTAGTTCGATGATATGGAATGTCCGTAGTCCTATTCCCAAGTCTGTGCAAGGAGGCAGGAGGGATTTGGCAATTGTCTTTGATAATACTCGTGCCGCACAGTCACCTGGGGATAATTATAATCTATGGATATTCCCCAAAGTCTCTGATGCTGTCCTTCATTGGAGATTCAGAATTATCAGGAGTGCGCGACATTGGACTTAATGACTGTTGACATCCAAACATGTAATAAATATTGATAAACTTCATACCTTCCGTGTCCCACACCTTTGATAGAAGGGTGGGTTAGTGTCCAGTAATTTCTTCAGTTAGATATATTCTTCATGAACGTACCATTTCTGATAGTTGTCTAAACATAATCTTCACGTAGGGGACCTGTGAATATATACAGAACCTCAGGGTAGTATATGGTTTAACTCAACTTTAATATGACAGTATCACCCCCCCCCCCCTTGTATGCCAAAACTGTTATTGATAATTGGCATAATTATTTGCCACTATTTTTACCAAAACGTTTTTGTAGCATGTTACTTTCTACAGATGAAAGGCTCAGAGAAGAAAAAGCTGGCTTAAGACCAAAACGGTCATGTATAAACCTCATTTTCACTCTTAGTGTAATCATTGAAGACTCCGTAGAATTCCAATCGAAATTAATCACCAACTTTGTCGACCTTCAAAAAGCCTTCGACAGTATCCACCGTCCTTCACTTTGGAATCTACTTAATATCTATGGTTTCCCTACCAAATATACCAACATCATTAAATCTTTCTATAAAGAGACACGTTGCTGCGTGAGAATGAATCAGGCAATTCTGACTGGTTCTCAGTGGAAACGGGAGTGAAACAGGGTTGCGTCTTGTCACCGATGCTCTTTGTAATAGCTATCGATTGGGTCATGCGCAAATGCACAAACAACACAAATAGGGGTATCCATTGGGTTGACTAAATGCTTAGTTAGTGCTGAACTTTGCCGACGACATAGTGCTTTTGAGTTCAACACACCCAGATGCCCAAGAGAAAATAAACTATCTCCAAAACGTTTCAGGACAAATTGGTCTCCAGATTAACACCACAAAGACAAAAACTATTGATCTCACCAACAGTTCAGACGACACCAAATTAAACAACCATGTTCTTGAAAAAGTCAACAGCTTCACATACATAGGAAGCAAAATGTCTTCTAGAGGAGACTCACCACCAGAAATATTATCTAGAATCGCACTGGCTTCTGGTGCCTTCAATAAACTGTCAAACATCTGGAAGTCAAAGACACTCAGCCAACATTCGAAACTTATATATTATATATTATACGAATCAACGGTAGCTTTAGATTTTTAAAAAAATAGACAATTTTGAGAACAAATGTCTTAGAAGAATTCTAAACCTCCACTAGACAGATTTCAAAACCAGTACGCAAATAAGACAAGAGGCTAAGCAAGATATTGTATCCAATTTTATAAGAAAACGCCGTTGGAACTACGTCGGCCATGTACTCAGAATGGACAAGTCAAGACTCCCCTACCAAGCCCTCATATGATCACCGGTAAGGAAAAGAAAACTGGGAAGACCAAGAGAGACCCTGCGTAGAACCATCATCAGAGAAGGCTCATTCAACGGCCAAGTGAACATCCAGGATCTACAACAGGTAGCAGCGAACCGCCAATCATGGAGAGCCATGACTTCTGTCCTATGTGCCGCCTTAGGCCCAAGAGGAAAGACTAACTAACTAACTATAATTATCAATAGACCCAAATATTCTGGCGTTCTGAACAAGAACTTGGACCAAGAAATGTCCCGTTTGAGTCTTTGATCTGGATGAGAGAAGCAGAGTTGGCTGTCATCATGAGTTATGGGTTGTACACTGATCTGGTGTTATGTTCTTGCACCCTTCTACCATTATGTACATGTATGGTTTACCCCCATAGTTTACCTTTGCCTTCTTCATTAAGTTACTTAATTAATGCGATGGTTTTATTTTCCATCCCTTTTAGTGGGTTGGTAAAGCATTACTGCAAGTTTTAAAGAATATAGATAGGTATCTTAGATCTTTCCATTATTAGCTAGGAAGTTATATGATTGCTATAGTGTGGGTCTTCAGTATATAGAAATAGAGTTCCCTATCTTTCTATATAAAAGTCTGTCTGGTATAATAGTGCTATTTGGTAGGGAGCGTGCTTCATAGCTTCAGTGCATCACCCCATCTGGCACATGATATTGAATGTAGCACGTAAGCGAATTATGCCGATTTTGGTTTTATTTTGAAGCTTACGGGATTATGAAGCTCGTTTCCTATATTCCCCTTCGATTACTCCCATTGTCAGCTCATTCCTTAATGGTTATGCTCTATGATGGTCTCAGGTTCAGCTACGGTGTAGTTTTATTATAATGGGTCACAGGCATGCTAACGCACAGCCGGTCGTGACGTCATCTGCGCTTGCTTACTTCAGACCAGCTGTTAGAACGTTGTTGTATGAAGAGCCTCAGGAACCACCTTGTCCATAGTCGCCTCCCCACAGATACCTCATCTGTGGGTACATTTAAATGCCACCGTAAGAATTGTCTGACATGTCCACACGTTTTTCAGACACCGGCATTCACATTCCCCCGAGACACCTTCTCCTTGAAAGATTCTTTCACGTGCACATCCCTCAATCTTATATATGTTATCATCTGCAAACGATGTGATATGAAATATACTGGTCAAACTGGCAGACGCCTAGCCGACCGCTTTAGGGAATACCTTAGATACATTAATCAAGGCGCTGACAAACCTATCCCCAACCACTTTAATTCTCCTAACTACAATGGAGTCGATGATGTATTGGTCACTGCATTGAAACCTTGCTACTCTATCAACTCCATTTGACTTAAAATTGAAAGCCAATTAATAAACTCTCTGGGTTGCATTCATCCAGCAGGAATCAATATTGTTGTTGATGCCACAGTATAACTATGCTATTTTCCTTATATTTTATTCATATAGGACTGTTTGCACACCATTTTGCAACACAAACTTTTGTAGCCCAAGAGCACCTTTCTAAAGCGTTTCAAACCACCATTTTCGTTTCTCTCATGTCAACTAGAAGCTGTGTTTAATTTAATTTTTATTTTGTGTTTTATTTAGCTTTTTATCTGTTTATGTTGTCCTGTTCTTGACAAAGGTCGTAGAACCGAAACTTCGATCGTGCCTTGTTGTCCTATAATACTTATTGTTTTTTTTTAATACTTCAGTATTATATTATTATTGATTGGTTGTGTTTTGTGATAAGTCACACTTTGTTTACATCTGTGTAAGATGGAGGTCTCTGTAAGGTACGTACACCGTGTCTGTGTCTAGTATGTCTCGTCTTTTCGCAGGAGCTAAATATAACTCATTGTTTGCAATTCACATTAATACAATATCGGCTCGTCAGGCTAAATATACCTCATTGTTTGCAATTCACATTAATACAATATCGGCTCGTCAGGCTAAATATAGCTCATTGTTTGCAATTCACATTAATACAATCTAGGCTCGTCAGGCTAAATATAGCTCATTGTTTGCAATTCACATTAATACAATATCGGCGCGTCAGGCTAAATATAGCTCATTGTTTGCAATTCACATTAATACAATATCGGCTCGTCAGGCTAAATATAGCTCGATGTTTGCAATTCATATTAATACAATCTAAGCTCGTCAGGCTAAATATAGCTCATTGTTTGCAATTCATATTAATACAATATCGGCTCGTCAGGCTAAATATACCTCATTGTTTGCAATTCACATTAATACAAAATCGGCTCGTCAGGCTAAATATAGCTCATTGTTTGCAATTCATATTAATACAATATCGGCTCGTCAGGGATTTCCCTGAATTTGTAAATTCATTTAGTTCCCGTACATTTTCTGTACCTAATTGTTGGTTAATAATAAGGTTCACCCTGTGATTAGTGACAAATTATGGAATCTCAATTTTCTCCACTAATTGCCATCTTTCTTAACCTTCAAGAAAGATCTATGCTAATGAGATTTTACACTGGGTCAAGTTGAATTGGCGTATGGGAACCCCTATTGGTCACAAAGTAGTTAGGACCAATATTGCTTACTATTCTGCTTCAAGCTTTAATTTACGAAAAGTGGAAAGAGACTGTCAGGCAATTTTGTCACAGTGACCTTCTGTAAAGTCTTTAGTTCTTTCTTTCTTTTCCAGTATGGATCTAGTCGGTGAAAGATCGCGTGTGACAGTATCTATACTGTCTAGTGACAGCAGTCGTCTTCTGTCTGAACGTTTTATCTTCTTTGGATTACTGACGATTTGAAAACCGTCATAGTCTTCATTTTTTTAAATTGTTTTCTTGTGTGTTGTTTTCTTGTGTGTCCCTGTCTTCTTGTGTGTCTATTTGAATATTAAACCGAGATTTGTTTTCACGTGGTCTTCTAGTAATAAAATTTCCCCTAGTCTCTGGGTAGTGAGATCGGACGCCCGTGTGTATTGTTGCGCACATAAAAATTCCCTTGGCAGTTGGAAGTCGAATAAGAGTAGCCTAACGGCGCTGCCCGGGAAAAATTTCGAGTTAAACATCTACCCAAGTATTTTCAAGATCCTCGCCGGTGCTACAGAGTTCGTGCACTGAGCTCAGTTTCTCAAGACTTAGATTTGAATTAGGAGGAGATTTGAGCACATATGGTTTGCACCCGTGTGCCGTGATGTTGATCTATCAACTCAACTAAACTAAACTAAACTAGACTATTAAACGTGTGAATCAGTTCTGTTCTTTTCTGTGGAGGAGTTTCTCGCATGAAAGACGGGCAATCTTCTTTACTGTGTACACCAATTGCTTCTGTTGGTGTTATCAGTGGTCGTCTGCTGAGACATGTATTTCCTCAGTGGTTATCTTGACCACACGCAGGGCAATTGGCCTTTCTCCCGGCATCGTAATCAATACGCTGTGATTATTGTTAATAACCCCATGTGGTTAGATCCGTATGTAATGTAATGGGGCACTTACTTTATGGGTTGCAGAGTGCACCCCACTTTCCAGCCCCATTGTTCAGCCTCAAGACACCAGCCTTATCCTCCCCTGTAAAACTGTGCACCAGTTTTCGAACTCCTTCAGGGATAATCATGACAGGCAATTAGTGTGCGGTCAGCCTGTCTCTTTCTCTAGATTGTCTAGTGATATATCTACCCCTAGGCTTGGTAAAGTGAACTTTGTTCCGTGTAACTTGTCATACACGGGATTCTGCCCTTCTGTTGACAGGTGAAAGTACCACATAGTGGGAACCTCGAACCTGTGCAGGTCGACGATTTCCCCAGAAGGCAAACCTCCTGGACCAGTTAAGGCACTAACAATAAAAGCTGGTGTCGATCTCGCCGCAGCCCCGGGATCATTAATAGAGCAAACTACAGTACCAGGCTGTTGAAGGTGGTTACCTTCGTAGTCGTTCCTTGGAACGGCAAATGTAGCGATGTTTGGATTCATATTAATAATTTGTTGTTTTCGGTAATAATAATTCCAAAGAAAAACTCACTATATATTTTAGAATATCAATTCCAAATAAAAACGCACAATATGCCCTTGAAAATGTAGTTGAAAAATAGTGAATAATCCGGCATTTAAATAGCGTAAATTGACACGTCAGAACATTCCACCAAAAGAAAAGAATGACCAAATCAGTCAGAAGGCCACCAAACCCTACTAAAGACGACTACCACGTTATGGACAGACCAGAACAAGTCATTATTCTGCGCCTCAGAACAGGACACAATGGATTACGCAACCACATTTATACAAAATTCAAGATTGGTGACTCAGCCATGTGCACATGTGGATTGGCGTCGCAGACAGCAGAGCACATACTCCATGACTGCCCAAACTACAACATATCTAGACACACCTTCTGGCCTAGAGAGACGCCAGTGGAAGATAAAACTCTATGGACCTCTGAGTGAACTAAAAAAAGACTGTTAGATTCATACAAGAGACAACATTGCAGTTATAAACATATTTCAAGCGAACGAAAGAAAAGACACGTAAGAAAATATGCATCCAACAATGCGAACTCACAATTTTGCCAAAGTGTTTGTCAACTCTGTATCGAGAATATATGAACCGTGGTTGTGACAGTTAGTCAGTTGCATATTCTTTACAGGGAGTCGCAATCAACACCAGCATATTTTTAGTTTTGCTGTTGTGATCTCTTGGCAAATTTACGTTCAGTAGTTTGCCATTGTTTTTGAACGACCGGCACCCAAACCATTTTCGTAAAACAGAAAAACAAGGCGGTCTGTTGCCAAATCGCCCGCAGCTGTATGTCGAACGCGGGTTTGCGGGATTGCGAACTGCGTCCTTGATCCCTTCGCCACTGAGCGGACTGGTTGTAACAGTGCACATGGGATTTGCGCTCTTATGTGAAAGTGATTGTTGTCCACAAGCGGTTCTCCTTTATCAGGAGAAGTATTTACTCACACAGAGTATTAGTTGATGGTGGTTGTGGCCTTTTAAAGGCCAGTCAAAAATATATCATGCCCACATTATTCTATTGCATTGAAAGAATAAAACAATTAATGTAATATCAAGTAGAAATACAAAGATGACTTCTAACATTTTCCCACTTGTAAAATAGAGCCATAATTTTTACACAATCTTTGAAGATTATTTAAAATTTTCACTAAGTCTTTTATTTGAATAACGAAGACACAAACAATAGATTGCACGATTTATTGCCTGGCATATTTCGCTGCATCTCGTCAGGTACATACTGCAGAAATCACACAACTTACGTGAAATTAACTAGATAAATCCTTCAAGTTGAAGGATTTATCTAGTTAATTTCACGTAAGTTGTGTGATTTCTGCAGTATGTACCTGACGAGATGCAGCGAAATATGCCAGGCAATAAATCGTGCAATCTATTGTTTGTGTCTTCGTTATTCAAATTCACTACGGGAAAACATTGTTTTGAATTTCTCATAAGTCTTTTATAATGCATTTAATTCTCGTTAATTTATATAAAAAGTTTACAAAATATAAGAAATGTACTATAATTATTTAAATCTAAAAGCACATGTACGTTACTTTGAGTAATGTCCCTTTGATATTTTTTGTTCCCCCTTCGCAAGATTTTGAACCCAGGCGTTGTCCATATAAGAGTGTGAAGGGGGTACATAGAGCCTGTTCTTTTGTATGGATGTGAAACTTGGACAATGTGCAGTCAAGCTGAAAAAACATCTTATGGCTGCAGAAATGTGGTTTCTCAGGAAAATGCAAAGAGTACCATGAACAGATAGAAAAACCAATGATCAAGTACTACAGGAGACAAATGAAAATAGTAAATTGATTAAAGAAATTAGACGAAGACATGTTATGAGAAGAAATGGATTGGAGAACTTATTGACAACTGGCAAGATCGAGGGTATAGTTATAGTATAGTTAGTCGACAGATCATCCTCGTTGCACATCGAACCATTCAGTCCATAAGTGCTCGGATCCCCTCCTCAGCAAATCCCGCAGCGTGTAGCGGCTAACGACGCCAGTTCTGTGTTGGTTTATCAATCTTCTTTGGCTTCCTGCGTAGTGTTCTTGTTTGGCCACCCCTGTTTTAATTTGCTGCTCTAGCAGTCTGGCCATTGTTGTAGATTCACAGTCATCACTTGGTTCTCGCAAAAGTCTCACATCACGTAGAGCATTCAGAATGTCAGCCTGGTCCATGGCACGTCCGCCCTCCACAGTAGCTTCACCTGCGAGCTTGTCAGCCCGCTCATTTCCTTGTACTCCCGCATGCCCTGGCACGAAGATGAAACTAATCTTTGCCAGCCGAGACCGCTTCAGAGGCAGCAACCATTCTCTTCGGATCGACCCCTCCTCTATCCTCTTGATCATGTTCATTGAGTCGCTAAGGAAACAAGCCCTGGTGAATGTCTGTGTCTCGAGCCATGTTATTGCTTTACTTACTGCCATGACTTCCATGGTCAGGCTACTTGTGGTTTCAGTGAAAGCACCAGAGTCCTCCTTCACAATTCTCCCTCCGGCCCGAGCTGTAAAGGCCCACGAGCTTCTCACATGTCGGACGACCGACCCATCTGTGTAGATGACCGCGTCACCGTCTAGCGAATTCTCGAAAATCAACGCTTGTACTTCAGCCTCAACAGCAGCCGGATTTTCTTGTCTGCATTTTCTATCTAGTTGGATTTTTTTTTTTTTTTTTTTTTTTCCCGCGTTTCCATCCTGTTTCAGGATATTGCGGTCAACACCAGCATCTTTCTGCTGTATGTTGATTCCTAGGCTAGATTACGCTCATCAGCACGCCACGACTTTCTGAGCGACCGGCTCCATACTCTCATAAGTCACTTTCTATCTAGTTGGAAGCAAACTGAAAAGGATGTGCAGAAGTCTGTTGGCACTTGCACCCACTCCTCGCCAGATTCTAAGTCCTCAAGTGAACACACCTGTTGAAGAATGTCTTCGGCTTGACCCATCTACGACCGTCCTCTTTTTAACCTGCTGCCCTTCACCTTCCTAATTTCACTATGCAGTGGATGTTGTGTGTTTGCGTTAATTCTGAGGTAGGCGCGTGCCCTGCAAACTTGTATTCTCTCTTCAATGTTTGGAAAATCAAGAAGGTAGCGCATCGCCCTGCATGCTGTATCTCTTGTACATCCAAGAATAATGCGCATAGCTTCATTCTGTATCCTTTCCATCCTTTCTATCTGCTTATGACTGAGAGTCAAGATTGCCATTGCATACTCCAAACAAAACAGACATGACCAGCCCCTCGTACAGAAGACATAGATGGCGCTGCTCACAGTTTGCTGTCGCCATCACCCGCATCGCTGCCAAACCCCGCTTGGCCTTTGTTATCACCTGGTCTATGTGCACATTATAAGCAAGGCTTCGATCAAACCGTATCCCCAGGTAATTCATTGCCTGCGTTCTTTCCACCGTCTCTGAACACAGCATTACAGTTGGTGTTGGATTGTTGACAATATGATTATTCAACGAGAACCAAGTCACTGTTGCCTTTGTTGGGTTGACCATTGCCCCAGCTTCATCACACCAAGTACTTATGCGATTGAGTTCGGTTTGTAGTTCCCCAGCAACCTCCTCTCTATCCTTACCCTGACGATACACTAAAACATCATCGGCATATGACAATGTCCTGCCAGGTCCAGTGATCTGCTCACTGGTGATTCTCACTGTGTAGGCGTTGAACAGTACCGGAGATAATGGTGATCCCTGTGGTAGGCCAGGATATATTGTTGTTGGTTCCGAAGTCCAACTGCCACATCTAAAAACTACTTTCCGTTGGAAGAGGGCTGCAGCGATCCAACTAAGGAGGAATGGACTTACGTTTAGTTCAAGAAGCTGAAACATTAAAATATCCAGTGGTACTCTGTTGTATGCGTCCTCAAGATCAATCGCTGCAGCAACGGTTTCAGTGCCTGAGTGGAAACCTTCATAGACATCATGGGCAAAGACTGCTGCATTGGTCCAGGTTTCTCTTTTTGGACGGTACCCACCCAGGGTAGGTGGGAAAACACCTTGCCTCTCTAGTTGGCTTGATATTTTCCTGGCAATTACCTTCTCCAGCAGCTTGCCTATTGTATTCTGCATGGTTATAATTCGATATCCCTGAATGTTTTTGTGGTCTTTGTCAGGCTTCGGCAAGGGAATCAGATAGCTGTGTAACCATTCCTCCTTGATGCTAGCACTTCCTATACTGTTGTTGTACATGTCTGCTAGTTTCTCTAGCTCATTGTCGGTACACCTATTTATGTCGTCGTATCTTATGCCATCAGGACCTGGAGCACTGTTTTTTGATCGTCGAAGCACAGCCTTGATTTCTTTCACTGTCACTGTGTCTTCATCCGAAGTGTTCTGGGCCTTGCATCTGTCTGAGGTGACCTCCTTGGCCAGATTTCGACCTCCCATGTCTGTCTGGTTGCTCTGCTCAAGGTAGCGTTCAAAGAGGGCTTTGCCCTTGTCCTCGTCAGTCCTCTGCCAGATGAGGTCAGCACCTTGGAAGTCAGAAATGCTCTTATTCTTGACTACACCACTCATGCTTTTATGTAGTCGCCAGAACAATTTCAGTGACTTGTCTGTGCTTACTCTTTGACACACCTCTGCCCATTTTTCGCTTTTAACCACCGTGACCAGTTTTTTGAAATATCTTACTTTTGTGTGCATCTCTCTTTCTAAGTGCAAGCAGGGAATAGGATGACCAGCTCTGTTCTTCTTGGCATTTTGCCATCTCCTTACAGCACTACGCTTATCCACCCAAGCCTTCTCCACCTCGAAACTCCACCACGGTGGCTGCTCCCAGCTTTTTTTTCCTGCCCTGAAACGTTCTGCGCTTGTCACGTCTTATTTTACTCACCACATCTTGCCCTGTACTGTCATACTGGAATGTCTTTACCTTTAGCTTGTGCTGCCTGGTTCTGCCTTTCTCCACCAATATGCTGCAAGGTGGTGGTCGCTGCCATGGTGTCCTAGGACACCCCATCTACACACTGTAGTGAGTAAAGGTGAGACTAGCGCCAGATCAATAGCACTGTCCTCATCGCCTGGAAGGCTTGCTGTCCTGGTGACACAGCCACTGTTGATACAAACCAGGTCGATGGTTTCCAGTGCAGTCTCGAGCTCCTCCCCTTGTGTATTTGAGGAAGTGTTTCCCCATGATCTGCCTTTAGCGTTGAAGTCACCACAGAAAATAACATTTCTCTCGTGGCCTAATATGCCACTTAAGCACTGCCACTTCTGTGCGTCCACACTCGCATTGCGGGCATAAACATTAACCAACACGAATGGTATACTGGAATGAACTCTCAACGCCTGTATTTGTATATCGTCACTGTCCCACCTGGACATGTCTAGCTCTGACGCCACCATGCTGTCGCGACCGAGAATCGCCATTCCCAGATGTCGTCTGTTGTAGAAACATTTGAAGCCGGAAATTCGGAGTGGCTGATCGCCCAGTCTCGTCTCCTGGAGTGCTACAATGTCTTTCCTGTAAACTAGGGTTTCTAAAATAGAGCCCCGTTGTTTTACACTGGCACAGTTCCAATATAGAATACGGATGTTCCTGAGTCCTAGACGGTGACACTTGAGTCTAAAACGTCTTAAACCACCGCGCTTACCTTGTTTCTTCCTCCCTGCGGGCTACCACGCCGCTTCGTTATGTTGACTGCTGAACCCTCGGAAAACACACGTTGTTCCGCCATGTTGAAAAAACGTAAACACAGACTGCTAAGAACCACACACGCTGCTGAAAATTCACTCAAGGAAGGCTTCGCTCGATGCACGAACTCCGTAGCACCCGCGCAGATCTTGAGTAGAAACTCCTGGTTTTACATCCTGGCACACCAATTACACGCAAGAGATGCATAAATCCATCCCCTACGCGAAAAAGTTAACGAACACAAAACAACACGACCGTCCGTCGCCATCTTGAAACCGGATGTCTAGGGGAATCGAGGGGATCGAGGGGAACAGACCAAGAGGTAGACCGAGAGGAAAATACCTGGATGGCTTGGTCACATGACATGGACGAGACAGGAACACTGAGCTGATCCACGACTCTGGTGATCGAGTGAAATGGCGAGTCACGACCGCCCACGCTTTCCGGCATGGCACATGATTGATTGATTGATTGATTGATTGATTGATTGATTGTGTTCCATACACACTATTTCTAGTAGTGCATGTGGGCTTGCTTTTCCTAATACCAGTATTTTCGCCATCAAGCGAACCCACTCCGACTTCAGAGGAACTTGTAATTTACATCCCCAATTCAAGGACGAGAGGTCAACATTTTAGTCCAACTATCCGGTGTATGGGGTTGAAGCCCTTACCTCGGCATCTGCACACCGGATGTTTAAGAACATGCGTTCTTTTCCATTCAGCCTTGCTGACCCTCATGTCCCTTGAAATAAGTGTTATGTTGTTATGTCCCTGTCGACTATTACAATTGGATGTGTTCATGTTAAAGTGGTTTTATTTACAAAACAGTATATTTTGTTTACCTACAAAACAGTGTGTATTATCACAGTGCCTTGTGTGTTTTTTTTTTTTTTTTACATTTTGCAAATACAACACACATTCATATACACATATGATATTATATTCATGGCATGGTGTAATTTAAATTACCTACACATTACTTATTGATGATGTGCCCTATATTGTTGATTCTTAGTGCTTGTATTTTTGTGTATAAGTCTTGTAGTGCCTGTCCTCCTTGTTTCGTATCCTGTATTAGTGTTTTGTGTTGTATACTGTGAATTATTTTGCTGAAGGTGAAATGTCTGATGTCTTTGCTTATGTCTGTGATTGTTTTGGGGATATAACACTGTACCTAAATATATTATCTTAGGAATGATGGAACTGCTTACAACTGCACTTTTCCTAAAAATTGTTGATATAGTGTATTTGTATCTATGTAGAATGTCTGTAATTTGTTTTGTCAGTGAATGCCATGTTTCTGTGTGTGTTTTTCTAGCATCGCATGGAAATGTGATCCAATATATTTTTATATTGTCTCTGACTGTTAGATCCAGGGGGGAATCAGCTTTATTCTTCCAATTTTCTAGACCCATTATTTTAAATTCCTGTATGCGTATTTTGACCCCAATTTCTGCACCAAACTATCTGAAGTTGTGGAGTATATTTACAATGTATGTGTATGTTGTAGGGGAGAAAGCGGTGTCATCTGCATAAGCAATTAGTTTCCGCTCTCCAGACTCATGTATGAATGTTCCTTTAATGTTGGTGTCCTCACTGATTGCTTCTAGGAGTGGTTCTAGTGTGAGTACATATATGATTGGTGATAGTTGACTCCCGTTTATTACAGATCTTGTGATCCTGAAACTGACCGTGAGTACATGACTCACCAGTACCTTACTTTGAGAATTTGTATACAAGATTTGTATCCACTATCTATAATACTGTCCTATGTTATAGTGTGTTAGTGCTTTGTGTGAATATTAGTGTGACATTCTGTCAAAAACCTTCTCCTGGTCTAGCGACAAGAGGGAGGGTAGACAGCCTGTCTGGTGGGTGTATGTGATGATATCTCTAATGAAGTGTCTATGTTTGGTTTATGTTTCTGTGTTGAATACTGCACTGTTGGTCTGGGTCTGGGTGTGTATGGCAGGTCTTAGTCGGATATGACTGAGCTACCGTATAGCAGTAGACGGTACTACCTGCTTTCTGTTAGCGCCGAACGTTGGGCGGCGCTTACCAAACCCGACACCCCTCATTGTGCCAACGGCTTCATGCGGAAGAGCGCATTTGGGAGGGTGCAAGCCTTATCCTGGTGAGAGGAAATGTAAGCTAAAGCCAAAATGTCATGGCAGGGCAGACCAGGCCCTAAGCCTTGGTTGGCGGCTGGTCTAGGATCGAAGCTCCGATAGGCGGACAGTTAGAGCATTGCTTTGCTGATCCGGCAGCTTCTGCAGCTTGTCTTGTTCCAGATGTAGGGGTGTTACCTTTCCTCTGGAGTGAACTAGGCAGACCGAGATAGGGATCATGCTGCATGGGCAACACATGATCTCTATATTAATATTTTAGCCCAGGCTTTGTGCTATAGAGAGGCAATAACTCCATCCCTGATCAGAGAGTTGCTTTTTGCAGATGATGCTGCAGTTACGACCCACTCTGAGGAAGAATGTCAATGTCTACTATCTGCATTCTCCAATGCTTGTTCTGAATTTGGTTTAACAATTAGCAAAAAGAAGACACAGATAATGTCACAAGGTGCACATGGGGTACCATCAATCTTTATTGACGACGCCGAACTAGAGATAGTCGACCATTTTACATATCTAGGATCAGTGGTAAATCGCAAATTATCCCTAGATCAGGAAATCAAAATCAGGATTAGTAAGGCAGCAACAACAATTAACAGGTTCAGAAAAAGAGTCTGGGAGAACAGGAAGCTTACTGCCAAAACAAAAGTCCTTGTCTATCAAGCCTGTGTCCTTAGTACTCTTCTTTATGGCAGTGAAACCTGAACAACTTACTCACACCAAGAGAAACATTTAAACAGCTTTCATATGCGGTATCTGCGAAGAATTCTTGGTATTAAGTGGCAAGACAAAATCACAAATACTGAAGTATTGGAAAGATCAGGTTGTGTGACAGTTTATTCCATGCTCAGTCTTCGTAGACTTAGATGGATAGGACATCTTAGGAGGATGGATGATGGTAGAATACCAAAGGACTTCTTTTTGGTGAATTACAGATGGGTAAGAGATCTCAGGGTCAGCCTCTACTACGATACAAAGATGTGTGTAAGCGGGACATGATTGATACAGGCATTGATAATGCACATTGGGAGCAAGTCGCCGCTGAACGTGTTGCATGGAGGGCAAACATCAGAAATGGAATAAAGACAAAGGAGAAAATTATTGCGGATAAGTCACACACAGAGCGTTTTAGACGTAAGATGGTGCATGATGGTGGAAATGACCACGTGTTCACATGCACCCACTGTGAACGGACATTTACAGCGCAAATTGGCATTATCAGTCACATTCGCTACCGCCATAGGTAAAAGTTATTATGCCTTTTTAAAGCACAAACTATCGTCTGTCAAGACCGCAAGGTGCCAATGGTCTGTGCGTATGAGTGATAGCAAGAACGTTTGTATTTTGTTTGAAAGTGTGTATTGTTAGTTTATACGTGCATGGGGAGTGTCATGTTTTGTACATAATCTGTAAGTTGGAGTAGGGTCCTGATGAATTTCCAATGTGGTGATTGTTTTGAGGGCCGTGTATTTGTAATATATGTACTGGTGTATGCTAGTACTGCTTTGTGATCTGTGAATGTTTATCTTTCTTTTATGTATTTTATTTAAACAGAGTGACTAGTTTTGGTAAAAAATTGGTTGATGATTGTAATTTCTTGGTGCATGTATGTTCACAATGGTGTATGCATGTATAATAATATTTTCTAACTGTATTATGTAGAAAGCAATGGCAAATTACTGAGCATAATCTTGCCAAGAAATCAGCAATCAGCTGAAAGATGCTGACGTTGACAGCGTTGTCCTTTAAGTTGAGTTGAGTTGAGTTAAGAACCGACATCGCTGCAATCAGACATTCCCATACGTGCTCCATCCCCTCGTTTAACAGTCAGCGAAGAGTCAGACTACTAATCGTTCCTACCGCTATCTGATTAAACGTTCTTCTGGACTTCCCTCTCAGTTTTGAGATTCTTCCAGAACCCCTGCCGATCCCCCGCAATCTCATTCTTTCCACATATGGGTTCTCAATCTGTTCCTCCGCCTTCTCCACCCGGTCCCACAAGCGCACAACCACCTCACCCTTGTTCATAGGCAAACTACCACCAAGAGGCGCATTCCCTGCTAGTATGTCAGCCTTTTCATTCCCCCGTACCCCCGCATGGCCAGGGCAACATATTCATACAACTCTCACAATCTGTGACCTCTGAAGCGACGAGAGCCCTTCTTGTAAAGGACATGCGAACTAAAAAAAAATATGCAGATACGTCCCTGGTCATCCGTGGGTGTCCTAATAATATCTCACCTGTCTGATGTCTGCAGATCCCCTCCTCAGTAAATCCCGCAGCGTGTAGCGGTTCACGACAACAGTTCTGTGTTGGTTTATTAATCTTCTTTGGTTCCTGCATAGTGTTCTTGTTTGGTCACACCTCTATTAACTTGCTGTTCTCGCAGTCTGACCATGGATATAGATTCACTGTCATCACTTGGTTCCAGCCAACGACTTACTTCTCGTAGAGCAGTGGTTCTCAACCTATTTTGTTAACCCGTGCCCCCTTCACCATATTTTCAGAACGTCACCCTCCGCTTTTCGTATTTTCTTCTTAAAAATCCCCCCGCCCCTACACAGTATACGTAATAATAGAAGCTAAATATAATAGCACATCCTAGAACAAGTCTATACGTCTAATAAAACGTGATTTGCTGGTCTACTCACGTTATAAAATAAATTCCAGAAGGGTGAGACGTACAGAACTGCAAAGTATGAAGGGAAAAACAATATCAAGTAATCGGTTCTTGTATTAACGCGATCTTGAAATCATTTTAACCCCCCCCCCCCCAACGAAAACCCTAAAATTCTCCCCTCCGGGGGGGGGGGGATTTTCCCACCGGTTGAGAACCACTGTCGTACAGCATTCAGTATATCAGCCTGGTCCATGGCTCGTCCTCCCTCCAAAGTAGCCTACCTGCAAGTCTGTCAACCTGCTCATTTTCTTGGACACCCGCATGCCCCGGCATGAAAATGAAACTAATCTTTGCCAGCCGTGACCGCCTCGTAGACGCCAACCACTGTCTTCGGGCCCACCCCATCGCTATCTTCCTGAGCTTACTCATTGAGTCACTCATTGAGGGAAACATGCCCGAGAGAAGATCAGTGTCTCGAGCCCACCCCATCGCTATCTTCCTGAGCTTACTCATTGAGTCACTAGGGAAACATGCCCGAGAGAAGGTCTGTGTCTCGAGCCCACCCCATCGCTATCTTCCTGAGCTTACTCATTGAGTCACTCATTGAGGGAAACATGCCCGAGAGAAGATCTGTGTCTCGAGCCCACCCCATCGCTATCTTCCTGAGCTTACTCATTGAGTCACTAGGGAAACATGCCCGAGAGAAGGTCTGTGTCTCGAGCCATGTAATTGCTTTACTTACTGCCATGACTTACATAGTCAGATTAGTTGTTGTCAAGGCATAATCACCAATATCTTACTTCACTATTCTCCCTCCAGCTTGAGCCATTAAGGTCCATAAACTTCTCACTCGTCGAACGATAGATCCAACTGTGTAAATGACAGTATCATCCTCTAAAGAATTTTTAAAGATAAAAGCCTGTACTTCCTCCCGCACAGCAGCCGGATTTTTTTTTGGGGGGGGTCTGCATTTTCTGTCTAGTTGGATGCAAACTAAAAAGGACGTACAGAACTCTGTTGGCACTTGTACGCACTCCTTGCCAAGTTCTAAGTCCTCAAGTGAACACACCTGTTGAAGAATGTCTTCAGCTCGACCAATCCATGACCTTTCTCTTTTTAACCTACTGCCCTTTTCCTTCTTAATTTCACTGTGCAGTGGATGGTGTGCGTTTGCATTGACTCTGAAATGTGCCTATGCTCGTCAGATCTGTATTCTGTCCCCCATGGTTGGAAAATCAAGAAGGTATCGCATCGCCCTACATCTCTAAGGTTGTATAATACGCTTAGCTTCGTTATGTATCTTCTTAATCCTTTCCATCTGCTTATGGCAGAGAGTCAGGTTCGTCATCGCATATTCAAAAACATAAATGACCAGGCCCTCGTATAGAAGACATAAATGGCGCCGCTCACAGTTTGCCGCCGCCATTACCCACATCTCAGCAAACTCCGCTTGTCCTTTATTATCACCTGGTCGATGTGCCCAGTATAAACACGGCTTCTACAAATCGTATCCCCAGGTATTTCATTGCCTGCGTTCTTTCTACAATCTCTGAGCACAGATGTACATTTGGTGTTGGAGTGTTGACAATATGTTTGTTCAAAGAGAACCATGCCACTGTTGCCTTCGTTGGGTTGACCGTTGCACCAGCATCAACACACCACGTACTAATGCGATTGAATTCTGTTTGTAGTTTCTCATCAACCCGATCTCTATCCTTGCCCTGACGATACACTAACACATCGTTGGTATACGACAGGGGTCACCAAACTTTTTTCACGGCGGGCCGGATAAACTGAGAAAATGCCGAGCGCGGGCCGGATAGTCATTCTATACAATACTTGCGCCTGTCTCCATGGCGAAGATCTTACGGACGCGGTTCGTAATCCCGTATACCCGCGTTCGAAACAAATATGCGCACGATTTGGCAACAGACAACGTTGCGCTGGTTTTTACGCTATGTTATGGGTGCCGGTCGTTCAGAAAGCAATGGTAAACTACTGAACGTAAACTTGCTAAGACATCCACAACAGCAAATAATGCTGGTGTTGACTGCAAACGTCCTGTAAAGGTTATGCAACTAACTTTAACAATAATTGCAAGCTAGAAAGAAAGCTGTTGGAAAAAATGAGGAAACACTAAGTTAATCATGGGAAGGGCGTACAATGCACAAAAAACAAAGACAACCAACAAATTTATTTACTAAACAAAGTTATCAAAGAAGGCGACGTTAGCACAAAGATAGTTACATCAGACCTAATGTGCACATATCCGAATCTCACAAACTAAGCAGCAAAAGAGGTTAGGGAGATTTGTGAAACTGACGTGTGGCTTTCAAAATACAATCAATGTTTGGTTTGGAATTG
Source organism: Cepaea hortensis (assembly GCA_963921405.1). Classification (NCBI taxonomy): domain Eukaryota; kingdom Metazoa; phylum Mollusca; class Gastropoda; order Stylommatophora; family Helicidae; genus Cepaea; species Cepaea hortensis. The sequence goes on from OY992895.1 coordinate 16,637,065, forward strand.
CTGCACCCAATCAAGAGAATTGCTTTCAAATGTTCATCAGTCAATCTCATTCGATGTGGTGACTTCACAGATTTCATTTTTGGAAATGTTTGCTAACAGAATAAGTTGTTTCAAACACTTATGCCATACCAGCGGCAAATTTCTTAAGTTTCAGAAACTTAACATCAGGTAAGCAGCGGTACAATTCAACGAGTTTTCCTTCTCTGTGCTTCTCTTTCAACAAGTCAGTCATGTGCTTCCACATCAATGAGCTCCAACTGTAGTTCAACTGGCACAACATCAAGTTTACAATCAAACGGATTCTGGAACAGAAGAATGTCACTCTCAATTCTGTCATGATCTGAAAATCTCCCAAACTCTTTGAAACAGTGAAAATGAGAAAGGTTTCCTCCTTCCAGTTGTGCTTCCAACAATTGACAGCTTTCTCCGAAATCCTTTGATGGTTCTAAAGAGATCACAGACGACGTAAACCTTTCCCTGAAGTTCCAAATTCAGTTCATTCATGTCGACCAAAAATGACAACTTTGACAGCCAGGTAGGATCTGACAGCTGTGAATCAGAGCTATCTTTTTCAGCGAGAAAAACATCTATTTCGTTTCGGAGCTTGTGAAAATAAAGCAGGACTTTACCGAAGCTGAGCCACCTCACTGAAATGTGATAAGGCAAGTCACAGAATTTAGAATCAATTTCTTCAAGAAAAGTCTGGAACTGACGGTGAATGCGTGCATGTTCCCGAATGAAGTTCACAGCAGAAACGACTGGTTTCAGTACACAATAAATATCTAAGTCTTCCCACAGAGTGCTTGCAGATGTATGATGCAGTGTATGAACAGAACGCCCGGAATTTGCAAATCTTCCAACTGAGTCCTGATCTGCCCCATCAGACCCTTCCTCACTCCAGCCATGTTTTTTTCCTCCATCAACTGTAACACCTCTAAGCTGATTCCACTGAAGGTTATAGTCTTGCAAAATTGTTTGCACTTCCACGAAAATGTCTTTCCCAGTTGTTGTTCCATGCATGCTGCAAACGGACGCCAACTCTTCCGTTATCTGAAAGTCCGAATTGACACCACGAATGAACACGAGAAGTTGTGACGTACTCGAGAGGTCAGTAGACTCATCCAGCGCCAGAGAATACCACAAGATCCTAGCTTTCTCGCGTATCTGCAGCACTATGTTTTCTCCAAGTTCTTCTGTTCTCCGCACAACTGAACTTGCCGAAAGGCTGATAGTTCCAAACAAATCGGCTTTCTCAGGACACAAGTCATTTGCTGCTTCGATCATACACTCTTTGATGAAGTGCCATCAGTAAACGGTTTTCCTCGTACTGCCATCTTATGCACTGTTTTGTAATTTGTACGAGTGACAGATTCATGTTCAGCAAATTTTCTCGTGAAGAGATTTCTTTTTGTTTCAAAAGCACGTTTAATGGTTTCCTATTTCGCAGACCGTATCTTTCCAGAAAACTTTTAATATTTTGATAGATGTTTTGTTTCGTAGTGACGCCGAAGATTGTCCTCTGTCAAAACGGCAACACCTTTGCTACACATTACGCAACTGGTTTTCTTGTCCTTTGTTTCCACAAAGAAGTACTTTACTCCCCATTCTTCGTTAAAAAATCGATACTCGGCGTCCACTTTTCCTTTCCCAGTAGCCATAATTAAGGGTGAAGTACACGGGATCTGAAAATGAAAATAAAGAAAGACATTAAATTAGAAACATAATTAAAATCCTATTGAAGTACAAGAAAAGAAGAGGACTAGGGGTCACTGGTGAAGCTACGGCTCATCAAAGGTACATATACAGTTTATAGGTACCTTTGTGTAACTGCACAGAGATGATAGAGATAATAGCACAACACCGACTGCCGTAGAAGAAGAGAGGAATAAGAAGACAAAGAGAATCTCATTCTATTTCTACGGCTAACAAGAAAAGAAAAGATTTAGAAATATCAGAAGAAATTCAGGTCCGTGTACAGGGAATCAGAATAATGTAATTGAAAAGATACAATAACATTTGATTAATAATGTCAATGCCATAATAAATAACATTCATGATTTGATGCAATGACAAAATAGGCATCCCCATGAATAAATATACACATGATCATCCTTCACAGTACCAGTGATCTTCCATCATAGCATGGGTAGTCATCCAACACAGTATCAGTGATCTTCCATCACAGCACTGTAACTGTAGTCTGATACACAACATCAACAATTAACAGACACCAAGATGGAACAAAGGTCTTTCATTCAGTAGCATGTCCTTTGCAGAATCTCGCTCCCATAACAACCTTCCGGAACACCTCTCGATCATAAGCAAGTTGTCCCGCTTCAGATAACCCATCTGGAGATCCTCCGCCACATCCTGCGCCCATATTCTATTTGGCCTTCCTCTTCCTCTCTTCCCAGGCATATACCCCTCCATTATTGTTCTCGGGCACAGACATAGCTATTCTATTCCTATATTCCTATTTAAACTATGAAGGTTCATTTAAAACTCACCCCGCAGCAGATAATTGTCAATCCACAATCAAGATCCTCTTGGATCTTTTAGATCTTCAAAGGGCCTGTCTGCCCTCTCAACTGCGGACTGGAAAAACAGTGGCCACACTCGGCCGTGCCTTGGACATGTTCGCCCATCTGCTTGGTAGTGGCTCAGAGGGATGAGTTCAAACCCTCTGCTGAAAATTAGACATCAGCATCTCTTCGGCTTCAATTGTTCTCAAGAGAAAAGTGGCGGGAACATGGCGTGACTGGGCTCTTACAGGCACGCCAACACAACATCCCAGCATCCTATGCATTTTTACCAGGGTATCATGGGATATGCTACTCCATACTCTTGTAGAGCCGCTGCAGGCTGTTTCATTTGGAAATAGAATATATCTCATAATAAGGTTTGCAAAATATATAAATAGGTCCGCCTAACTAAACAGCCTGGAGCAGCTAGGAGGTCTCCGCACGTGTGAAGATTTCCTATTACTCTAAACATAATATTTATATTTAAATTGTATCTCATCGTCTCGTGTTTCATACGTTATATCAAGCAAGTTCGAGTACCGTCGGAGGGCCGGATTAAATGACGTCGCGGGCCGGATCCGGCCCGCGGGCCGTAGTTTGGTGACCTCTGGAATACGACAATGTCCTACCCGGTTCTGTGATTTGCTCACCAGTGATTCTCACAGTGTAGGCATTGAATAGCTCCAGAGATAATGGTGATCGCTGTAGCAGACCTGGATATATTATTGTCGGGTCAGAAGTCCAACAGCCACATATAAAAACTACTGTCCGTTGGAAGATGGCTGCAGCGTGTTTCTTCCATTACATCTAAGCGTCTGCAAGTAGGCGTTGTGAGCATGCCACTTGAACGATATATATATATATATATATATATAGAGAGAGAGAGAGAGAGAGAGAGGAGTCGCAGTCACAGCCCAGCCACAACATATCCTCTAGACATCACATTTAATAATAACACCCCATCAAGGGACATGGCAGACATGAAGGGCTTGTCACAACTGAATCCAACATAACACCAAGGAACCAACAACGGTTCATCATTATTACACAAATTAATAGCTACCCGTTCCTGACTCACATATTGTGTTCTAATAATATCCCACCTGTCTGATGTCTGCAGTATGGCTGTACCGGACCCGATTTTGTGTATGCCTAAACTAAAGCATGAGTCTCTGAGATGTAGCTGTATGGTGATTTGTTGTGCGAATGTTTCTGAATATACGTTTGTTTCTTGTAGTAGTATAAAGACTGGTTTGTATTTGCTTATGAGTGTGATGATAATTTGTAATTGTGTACACATACCACTAGATCAGTAGTTCCCAAGCTTTTTAAGCAGAAGGCCACATCTATTATTTTCGGTAGTTAAGCTGGCCACAAAGTTATAACATTATAAAATGTTGCAATATCATTCTTACCTTTCTTAACTTTTGTCAACAAAATTCTAAAACTTTAAAGGTAGTCAGTGTCAGTACCACACTGTGGTCATTTTTTGGTTTAAAATCAAAAGTTCATTTAATAGTACATTTTAAATCAGTTTCAAAAATCGCTATTAATGTAATTAAATTACAATTGTGACTGTTCTTTATAACCAGTTACTTAAGTCCAGATGCCAGTTGATCAATGTCTGGGCACAAATCTTTCGTGTCCAAAGTCTTCCAACGAATTTACGACAAGCAACGTCTTCACATTTTCGCTCTTTAACATTGTTTGATGTTAGATTTCCCACACTCATGTTTATAGGCTTTAACGGAACATTTTTATTTGAAAAAAAAACAAAAAATCGAATTTCAACAAAATACTACCGACTCTGCTAAACAGTTGTAACAGACGACAACGTGGCGCCTTGCGCAATCTGATAAGTCGACAAGGCTGGGGTATGGGAACTTCATAACGTTTCGTTGCGAAACGATGACGGGGTGCTCAGTGTGAATTTTTGAAATTATTAAAATATATTATGTTAAATAACGAGGCCACGCGTGCCACTTTCTGACAGCTGGCGGGCCACAAGTGGCCCGCGGGCCGTGGTTTGGGAACCTCTGCCATAAATGTTATATTATCATAAATGGAAATGTATGTATTTGTTTCATGTGGTGTGACACTTAACACTAACAAACGGCAACGCTCTGTGATATACACAAACAAGAAACGCACATTACACCTTGTAAATATATGTGCATTAGTTTGTATTAAATAAACGTTTGAAAGAACAATTCTCGGTCTTTTGGCTAAGATTACCGTCCATTACCGCATTGGACAACTGTCCTTTCCTATTAAATTTCCCCTCTGTGGTCACAAGTGCTCACTACAAACTGGATGAAAGATTTTCTCGGTTACAGATTATTCAAACACATCAGTGATATTAATTTTGTGGAGGTAATTTTGATTGTTTTCACCATGTTTAGATCTGGATTAAAGATTTTCTCTGTCAACAACAAAAGAGAATAAAATGTAAAAGGCCACAACCACCCTCAAATTAATAGCTTGTGTGAGTACAGGTTTCTTCTGATAAAGGAGAACCGCTTTTGGACAACAATCACCTTCAAATAAGAGCACAAATCCCATGTTCGCTGTCACAACCAGCCAGCTCCGTGGAAAAGTGTTCACTCAGTTCGTAATCCCGCAAACCCGCGTTCGACATACAGCTACGGGCGATTTGGCAGCAGACCGCCTTGCTTTAATTTTTTACGAAAATGGTATGGGTGCCGGTTGATTATAAAGCAATGGCAAACTACTGAACGTAAACTTGCCAAAAGATCAACTCTTTGCCAACATTGTGAATTCGCATTGTTGGAAGCATTTTTTCTGACGTGTCAATTTACGCTATTTAAATACCGGATTATTCATTATATTTCAACTAAATTTTCAAGGACAGACTGTTCGTTTTTATTTGGTATTGATTGTTTTTTTTTTTTTTTTTTGCGCTCGCTCGCTTTGAACTCAAGCGTAGTCCATACACACTATTTATAGTAGTGATGGACTGAATTTTGCGTGTGGATTAGAACACAATATGTGAGTCAGGAACGGGTAGCTATTAATTTCCTGTGTAGTAATGATGACCCGTTGTTGATTCCTTGATGTTATGTTGGATTCAGTTGTGACGAGCCTCGCATGTCTGCCATGTCCCTTTAAATAAGTGTTATGTTGTTATGTCCTTTTCCACTATTACAACCGTGGATGTGTTAGGAATGATGAAACTGCTTACAACTGCACTACTCCCAAAAATTGTTGATATCTTGTATTTGTAGCTGATAGAATGTATATAATTTATTTAGTCAGTGAATGTCATGTTTCTGTGTGTGTTTTTCGCATGGAAATGTGATCCCATATACTTTTATGTTGTCTGTGACTGTTAGATCCAGGGGGAAATCCGCTTTATTCTTCCGCTTTTCCAGACCCATTATTTTAAAATTCTGTATGTGTATTTTGGCCCGAATTCCTTCACCAAACTGTCTGAAGTTGTGGAGTATATTTACTATGGATGTGTATATTGTAAGGGAGAAAGCGGTGTCATCTGCATAAGCAATTAGTTTCCGCTCTCCAGACTCATGTATGAATGTTCCTTTAATGTTGGTGTGCTCACTGATTGCTTCTAGGAGTGGTTCCGGTGTGAGTACATACATGATTGGTGATAGTGGACTCCCGTTTATTACAGATCTTGTGATCCTGAAACTGGCCGTGAGTAAATGACTCACCAGTACCTTACTTTGAGAATGTGTATACAAGATTTGTATCCACTGTCTATAGTACTGTCCTACTTTGCAGTGTGTGTTAGTGCTTTGTGTAGATATGAATGTGAAATTCTGTCAAAGATCTTCTCCTTGCCCAGCGACAAGAAGGAGGCTGTACAGTCTGTCTGGTGGGTGTATGTGATGATATCTCTAGGGAAATGTGTTTGTTTGGTGTATGTCTCTGTGTTAAATACTGCACTGTTGGTCTGGGTGTAGGAGTGAAGGCATGGATGTGTTTAGTTTGTTTGATAGTGTGCACTGTTCGTGTCTATGCTTCCATATGAGTGTGATGATGCATTGTAATTGTGTATGCATACCACACATATTTAAAGTAATAATAATTATATCACTTGTCATTGTAATTTGAGTAAACCAAGTAAAGGAGATATAATTGCTAGATAAATTCGCATAGCAAGACATTTTCCAAGATGGACATGTCTGGGCAGCAAGTCTTCCAGTAACAAATGTTTATGCCAGTGGATTCTCTTAAACCTCGTTCTCGTCTCTTGTGTCGGTGTCTACGAAGAGAGTGTCTGGTATGCTGAATGTGTCGCAACTTATTCAAACACTATCTCAGTACGGATTACTTTCCCACTTAATAATAGAAATAATAATAATAACAAAACCCTAGTATAACAGCTAGTCCCCTTTTGGTAGACCAGTATATTCCACATAGCTAATAACAAGTGTCACACTATTATCTAATATTATTGAGTCGTGTAGTATTGATGTTCGCATTTTTCTCATGCCTTTATAATGCATGCCATTTATATTGTTGCTGCTCTCTGTTAGCCTTGAAAGATGTATGAATAAAATAATATATGAAAGTGAGTGATAGAAGGACAGAATGTAAGACGGGCCTGCGTGCCCAATTCTTAACCCTTTGAAAATAAATTTCGTTCGTTCGTTCGTTTGTTATTCGTCTAGTACTTGTTTTCCTTCTTGTTCTTCTTGTTAATTATCCCTTGTCTTATTAGTTAGTTAGTTAGTTAGTTAGGTAGTTAGCTAGTTGAGTTAGTTAGTTAGGTAGCTAGTTAGTTATTTAGTTGGTTAGTTAGTTAGTTAGCTAGTTAGTTAGTAGGTTAGTTATTTAGTTAATTAGTTAGTTAATTAGTTAGTTAGTTAGTTAGTTAGTTAATTAGTTAGTTAGTTAGTATGTTAGTTTAGTTTAGTTAGTTAGTTAGTTAGTTAGTTAGTAAGTTAGTAAGTAAGTAAGTTAGATAGTTAGTTAGTTAGTTAGTTAGATAGTTAGTAAGTAAGTAAGTTAGTTAGTTAGTTAGTTAGTTAGTTAGTTAGTAAAGTTAGTTAGTTAGTTAGTTAGTTAATTAGTTAGTTAGTTAGTTAGTTAATTAGTTAGTTAGTTAGTTAATTAATTAGTTAGTTAGTTAATTAGTTAGTTAGTTAGTTAGTTAATTAGTTAGTTAGTAAGTTCGTTAGTTAGTTAGTTAATTAGTTAGTTAGTTAGTTAGTTAATTAGTTAGTTAGTTAGTTAATTAGTTAGTTAGTTAATTAGTTAGTTAGTTAGTTAATTAGTTAGTTAGTTAGTTAGTTAGATAATTAGTTAGTTAGTTAGTTAGTTAGTTAGTTAGTAAGTTAGTTAATTAGTTAGTTAGTTAGTTAGTAAAGTTAGTTAGTTAGTTAGTTAGTTAGTTAGTAAAGTTAGTTAGTTAGTTAGTTAGTTAGTTAGTTAGTAAAGTTAGTTAGTTAGTTAGTTAGTTAGTTAATTAGTTAGTTAGTTAGTTAGTAAGTTAGTTAATTAGTTAGTTAGTTAGTTAGTAAAGTTAGTTAGTTAGTTAGTTAGTTAATTAGTTAGTTAGTTAGTTAGTTAGTTAGTTAGTTAATTAATTAATTAGTTAGTTAGTTAGTTAGTTAATTAGTTAGTTAGTTAATTACTTAGTTAGTTAGTTAGTTAGTTAGTTAGTTAATTAGTTAGTTAGTTAGTTAATTAGTTAGTTAGTTAATTAGTTAGTTAGTTAGTTAGTTAGTAAAGTTAGTTAGTTAGTTAGTTAATTAGTTAGTTAGTTAGTTAACTAGTTAGTTGACAGATCATCCTCATTGCACATCGAAACATTCAGTCCATAAGTGCTCGGATCCCCTCCTCAGTAAATCCCGCAGCGTGTAGCGGCTAACGACACCAGTTCTGTGTTGGTTTATTAATCTTCTTCGGCTTCCTGCGTAGGGTTCTTGTTTGGCCACACCTCTTTTAACTTACTGTTCTCGCAGCCTGACCATGGTTGCAAATTTCCAGTCATCGTTTGGTTCTCGTAAACGACTTACTTCTCGTAGACATTTAGAATTCTGCCTTGTCTTGTGATCTTCTGTAATGTCTTTGGTTCTTTCTTTCTTTTCCGGTATGGGTCTAGTTGGTGAAAGATCGTCAGTGACAATGTCTAGTCTGTCTAGTGACTGCAGTAATCTTTTGTCTGCCCTATTCCACTTCTTTGGATTGTAGACGATTTGACAACCGCCAGTCTTCAATGCTTGTCTTGTTTTCTTGTGTTTCGATTTCGTGTGTGTAACTGTCACCGTGTTTGTTGATTTGACTATCAAAAGTTTGCACCAGTTCTGTTCTTTTCTATGGAGGAGCTTCACGCACTAGAGGAAGAAAATCTTCTTGACTTTGTACACCAATTGCTGCTGCTGTTGGTGTTATCGGTGGTAGTCTGCCATGAAATTTATTTGCCCATTGGTTATCTTGACCACACGTAGGACAAATGGCCTTTAACCACGGCATCGTAGTCAGTACACTGTGATTATTGTTAGTAACGCCAGATGTGTAGACTCATATGTAATGGGGCACTTCCTTTTTGGGTTGCAGAGTGCACCCGAATTGCCGGACCCATTGTTCAGCCTGAAGACCTCAGCTTTATCCCCCACTGTAACACTGTGCAATAGTTTTCTAACTCCTTCAGGAGTAATCGCGACCGGTAACCAGTGTATGACCAGCCTGTCTCTTCCTTTCTCTAGATGCTCTAGTGATATGTCTATCCCTAGACTTGGTAAAGTGAACTTTTTCCCGTGTAACTTGTCCTACACGGTTTTCTGCCCTTCTGTTGACAGGTGAAAGCACCACCTAGTGGGAACCTTGAACCTATACAGGTTGATGATTCCCCCAGAAGGCACACCCCCTGGACCAGTTAAGGAACTAACAATAAAAGCTGGCGTCGATTTCACCGAAGCCCCTGGATCAGCCCCTTTATTGAGTAAACTACAGTACCAGGCTGGTGAAGTTGCGCAACATCGTAGTCGTCCCTGGGAACGGCAAATGTAACGATATTCGAATTCATGTCGACAACGTTTTATTTTCGGCAATAATAACTTAGTTACTCTCGGTTCCAACTTCACAGCAACGGGTCGTTCCCATTATGCTCCTTTCCTGTGCCAGTGAATATCACACAACATGCTCCTCACTGCCCCATGTGAAATGTGGAACAGAAAAGTCTCTACAAACCAACAGCCGGCACAGGTTCACACAGGTGCATAATACCGGCGCCAGACTGCCAATACAAAAGCCCTCCACGAAAAATACAGTTCATCGTCGATGGAAGCGGCAGTCACTAGAAAACCAGCAGCTACACATTACTTCATAAGGCAAACCAGTCCGTTTTGCGACAAAGCCAGCTGCCATTACTCCGAACATGCAGTTCACGCTACAAACAACCGCGGACAGACGTAAAAGCATTTCACACGAAATTCACAGCTCACAGTGTCGCGCCAAACACTCAACTCAGTAGCGGGGCCAAGGAACCATAAACTTCCAGTCCAACATGAGGAAAATACAAATGCAAACGGTAGCCACGAGCATAAACACTCCAGTGGCCATAACCGTTTCAATGCATATCCTCCATATTCGGGATAAATAGAAAAATTCACAGTATCCTTAAGAATTTCATATGCAAAGAAAAACGCACAGTATGTCCTTGAAAATTTTATTGAAATATAGTGAATAATCCAGTTTTGAAATAGCGTAAATAAACACGTCAGAAAATATGCTTCTAACAATGCGGATTCACAATGTTTCCCAAAGGGTTTGTCAACTCTCTATCGAGTGAATATAAATCTTAGCCCGTGAGTGTGGTAGTGCACATGAGATTTGCCTTCTCATTTGAAGGTGATCGTTGTCAAAAGGCGTTCATCCTTTATTAAGAAAAGCCTTTACCCAAACATGATGGTGATTGCGGCCTGTTATAGCCGGACAAAAATTACAAATAGAAGACATTCGCAGGATAAGTGGAAGTAGTATATAAACATTTAATGTAATATTGGGGAGAAGAAGAAAGATGCGATATAAAATGTTTACGCATATAAAATAACGCGCTTACTTTTAAAGAAACTTAAAAGCAAATTATCATCCTCTCTTTTATACGGCATATTACTGTTGCTTATAAAAATATATTTAATAAAATAAGACAAACACTACTAGTAATATTATTTAAATCACAAAATACACATATGCAACTTTATGTAGTGTCCCTTGATTTAGGTGTTATGTCCCTTTCCACGACTCCAATTGGGTGTGTTAATTTTTATGTAGTTTTATGTGGAAGGAAAAGGTACAAACAATGCAATATATACATTACGGACACTAATAGAACGATCAATAGAGACACAGAAAGGCATATATTTGTGCTTCATAGATTATATTAAGGCATTTGATAAAGTAAAACATGATGAACTTATTAAAATATTGGAAGATATCAACATTGATGGGACAGATTTAAGAAAAATAAAGAATATTTACTGGAACAAATTAGCAGCAATTAAAATGGGAAATAAAGAGGGCAGTTACGAACAAACAAAAAAAAGCTAGGAGTACGACAGAGGTGTGGCTTGTCACCGGGTCTCTACTCCCTCTGTAGATGAGTTGAGTTGAGTTGAGTTAAGAACCGACATCACTGCACTCAGGACATTCCCATACGTGCTCAGTCCCCTCGTTCAACAGCCAGCAAAGAGTCATACTACTAATCGTTCCCACCGCTTTCTGATTAAATGTTCTCCTGGTTTTCCCTCTCAGTTTTGAGATTCTTCCAGAACCCCTGCCGATCGCCCGCAATCTCATTCTTTCTACATATGGGTTCTCAATTTGTTCCTCCGCCTTCTTCAGCCCTTCAACAACGGGGCTGGCTCCACCTTGTCCCACCAGCGCACGATCACCCCCCCCCCCCTCTTTGTCCATAGGCAAGATAGCACCAAGAGGTGCATTCCCTGTTCTCACTCTATAGCGAAGTAATAATGAGATAGATCAAAGTGAAGCCAGGAATACTAATCGGAGGTTATAATAAAAACAATATACGCTATGCTTATGACACATTATTGGTAGCAGACAATGCAATAGACCTACAACAATTGTTCAACATTGTAGTAACAGAGAGTGCAAAGAAAGGACTCTCCTTGAATATCAAGAAAACAGTAACAATGGTAATATCAAAGAAAATGGCGACACCAAAATGTGAGAATGAAATAGAAGGGAAAATTTTTAACCAAGTGGATAGTTTTAAATATCTAGGGCCATTTATAATATCAGATGGAAGATGTACAACAGAGATTAAGAGCAGATTAGGGCAAGCAAAAGCCGCATTTAAGAAAATGAAGAGCATCTTTTGCAATAAGTCACTATCACTGAATGTAAGAAAGAGAGTGCAGAAATGCTATATAGAACCAGTTTTACTGTATGGCAGTGAATCTTGGAATGTAAATGAACATATTACGAAGAAATTAGAAACAACAGAGATGCGAATGCCGAGACGAATGTTGTGAATTCCTTGGACTGCCAGAGTAACTAACAACAATTGACTGAAACAGGCTAATGAAATTAGAACATTGTGTGTTGTGTTGTGTGTTGTTTGTCCATCAAGAATGATGATAACCATTTATTTCATCCAGTGGGGTTGAAGGTGTGGAGCCGTGGGTTCTAAGATGGCTGATAAGGCCTATTTTGGCTCTAAATGTTCTTTGACAATGTGGGCAAAGATTGCTTGACGTCTCTGGAGGAGGATTTCCTGCAGTGGTTTTTCTGTCCTGCCTTTTCTTCACAGCTCTTACAGTCCTGGTTGCCTCACATATGACTGCACCTTTGCGCAATGATGCACGCCACGAATTTTGGTCTCTGGTTGCAGCCTCCCAGGTGTCATGATGAATTCCAAAAGCATTCAGTGAAATTTTCAGAGTGTTTTTAAAACGTTTCCTCTGGCCACCTTGGGAGCGTTTACCACAACGCAGTTCGCTGTAAAAAATTCGTTTAGGGAGCCTGTGATCTGGCATGCGAGTCAAGTGACCAGCCCAGCGAATCTGATTCTTCATCAGTAGAGTGTGGATACTGGGCATGGATGCTCTTTCTAGGACTTCAGTGTCTGGAATCTTGTCTTGCCATTTAATCTTCAGTAGCTTCCTTAGGCAGACTGTGTGGAAGTGGTTTAATTTCCTAGCGTGTCGCTGATAAACAGTCCAGGTTTCACAAGCATATAGCAGTGTGGTTAATACAACTGCTTTGTAGACTTTTAGCTTTGTTTGCAGGCTTATTCCAGTTCTGTCCCATACATTCTTGTACAGTCTGCCAAAGGCTGCACTGGCCTTGGAGATTCTTGCATTCACTTCGTCATCGATTGTGGCAGCTTGTGACACGGTGCTGCCAAGATAGGTGAATTTGTCCACAACACTTAGTCTATGATCATTCCCTTTGATATTCGGCACAATGTGATTATTCCCTGGAGCTGGCTGGTACATAACTACAGTCTTCTCCAAGTTGATATTGAGCCCAAAGTTGGCACAGGCATGTGAGAAAGCTGAAACATTATGTTGCATGTCCGCCTCTGAGTTGGCGTATAGAGCGCAATCATCAGCAAACAGGAGCTCTCTGACGGTGCCGCTGTTAATTTTGGTTTTAGCTTTCAGCCTTCTGAGATTGAATAACTTTCCATCCATACGGTAGTTGATGTCTATTCCAATGTCGTCGTTCTCGAAGGCATTCATCAACATGGCTGAAAACATGAGACTGAACAGTGTTGGTGCCAGGACACATCCCTGCTTCACTCCATTGGTGACAGGAAAGGGTTCAGACAGTTCACCATTTTCCTGTACTCTTGCCTGCATGCCGTCATGAAATAGCCGCACTATTTGGACAAACTTTCGTGGACAGCCATATTTTGCCATAATCTTCCACAGTCCTTCTCTGCTGACTGTATCAAAAGCCTTGGTAAGGTCAATGAAAGTGGAGAACATTTCGCAGTTCCTGACATTTCTCTTGCAGCTGCCTTGCAGCGAAAATCATGTCAACAGTTCCACGTTCTTTTCTGAAGCCACATTGACTCTCAGGAAGAAGACCTTGATCGAGATGGGCTGTGAGGCGATTGAGAAGAATTCTGGCGAGTATCTTCCCTGCAATTGAAAGCAAGGAGATGCCTCGGTGGTTGTCACAGGATTGGCGGTTTCCTTTACGTTTGTAAAGGTGGACTATTGACGCGTCCTTAAAATCTTGTGGCATGGTCTCGTTCATCCATATGTTTGTGAAGACTTGGTGAAGCTGCTCTGTTAGGACCGGCCCACCTGCCTTGTATATCTCTGCTGGGATGGAGTCAGGACCAGGTGCCTTGCCGCTGGAGAGCTGCTGGATGGCTTTGTTTATTTCCACTATGGTTGGCAGGTCATCAAGTGTCTCGTTGGTGGGAACTTGAGGAAAGCAGTTGATGGTTTCATCATCGAAGAAGGAAGTTGCATTTAAGATTTTGCTGAAATGCTCTGCCAAGCGTTGGAGGATTTCTTTCTTATCGGTGACCAATGTTCCCCCATCTGCACTGAGGAGGGGAACTATGCCTGGTGATGAAGGACCATAGACCGCTTTCAATGAGTCGTAGAAGTTTTTCATATCATGTCTGTCAGCAAAGCCCACAATTTCATCAGCTTTGCTGCTCAGCCAGGAGTCCCACATGTGCCGAAGTTTCTTCTGCACTAATCTCTGAATGTTCTTGAAAGCATCTTTTTTTATGTTGACTTTGGGTCATTCAAATGTGCCTTGGGGAGAAGATGTTTCTCGGCCAGCAATTGGTTGATGTCTTCGGAATTTTCATCAAACCAGTCTTTATGCTTTCGGGGGGCTGGACCCAGGATTTCCATAGCAGTGTTGTAAATTGTGTCCTTTAGGGCTCTCCATTCTGTTTCTGTATCCTGTTTAGCTTCAGCATTGGGCTTGAGGCGGTCTTCCAGCATATTTTCAAACGACTGCTGCATTTTCTTGCTGTTTAGGCGGGTGACATTTAGCTTTGTTTGTATTTTCGCCCCTTGAGGACGCCGTGGTGGCCTAATGTGGATGTTCATTTTCGAGACAATGAGACGATGGTCTGTCCAACATTCGGCACCACACATGGATTTTGTCACTCGAACGTCTTGTCTGTCACTCCTCCTGACGATGACATAGTCAATGAGGTGCCAGTGTTTCGAGCGAGGGTGCATCCACGATGTCCTATTTCTCATGGGGAGACGGAAAATTGTGTTCGTAATCAGGAGATCATGTTCGGCACATGTCTGAAGGAGGCGGAGTCCATTGCTGTTACAATTTCCGACCCCATGCTTTCCAATAATGCCACTCCAAGAGGTAGTGTCCGTGCCTACTCTGGCATTGAGATCCCCAAGGAGTATAAGTTTGTCTCCTTTGGGAACAGATGTTAATACATTGTGCAGGTCCTCATAGAACTTGTTCTTGACATCATCTTCGTTGGTCATAGTTGGTGCGTAGACAGTCACAATGGTTGCGTGCTTCCTTCCATTCAGCAGAGGCAACTTCATGGTCATGAGCCTGTCGTTTATAGCCTTTGGAAACCCAGCTAATTTGCCGACCAAGGCCGACTTAATGGCAAATCCCACACCGGATTGGCGTCTTTCCTCGCTTTTCCTTCCACTCCAGAAAAATGTGTAGCCGGCACCAATTTCACAGATTTGGCCTTCTTCTGCAAGTCGTGTCTCGCTCAAGGCTGCAATGTCGATGTTGTACCTGCCCAGCTCTCTCCCAATCAGTGCTGTTCGTCTCTCTGGACCCGACGCGCCGTCTCTGTCAAGTAGGGTGCGTACATTCCAAGTTGCAATTGTTAAGGGAATATGGTTTACTCTTTTAGCTTTGCTTGTTTTATCTTTCTTTGTATGTCGACCGCAGTTAGGGTACCCACCAACCGCGGCTAGCTGGTTAGGTAGTGATGAAGCAGACAATGTTTAGGGCACCTTTTCTAGCCCCTTCCTCATGCTATGGAGGTGAGCAGTGTGTTCCTATAGAGGGCTGCTCATTCGCACAGGGGGCTGCCGAATCCCACTGCTGCTCCGGTCAGTAGAAGACGACCATATTGCCTGAGCCGCCTGTGTGCAGGTCTGCGACTACGGCTGCCAGCGTACCCACGCCTGCCGCTTTGCCGCTCGCCCATCGCCACAGGGCTTGAAGGTGATATGTGACGTTGGATGAAGACTGACTTGCTCGGTGACTTGGTTTAAAGTGAGGAAGAGTTGCGCAATTCGTCGACCTCACTCTCTCGCCTGAGTCCATCTGAGTCCAGTGGCAAGACAAGTCAAGACGATTGGAGACGAATACAGGTGCAGTGGATGACCAGGGCGCTCTACGTGCCTTGCCGTGCTCATTACGTTCCACAACGCTTTGCAGGTAAACGCGGTCTTGCCCGTTGAGTCAGGAATGATTTCTTCCGCGCAGTCTGCCGAATCCTGTCTTCACATGCTGGGTAGGCATACCCTAGTTTACCTCTTGGTTTGACAGTAAATCGGATACCCATGCCTGGTTTAGCCAGCCTCTCACAGCTGTTGCCCGGGGGGTGGCCGCTGTCGCATGCTGACAGCTACTAGGAGCCACAGGCACGAGCTGGGTGTCAGACTTGGACCAGTGGGGGATGGGTCTTGAAAGGACATGAGAGCCATCCTTACCAAAGGTAGAACATTATGTACAACAATAAGAAAGAGACAAACAGCTTTCTTCGGTCATGTGATGAGAAGAGAGGCATTGGAGAACATCCTGACAACTGGAAAGATCGAGGAGAAGAGAGGAAGAGGCAGACCAAGAGAAATGATGCTGGATTGACTGTGACAGTGGCATGGAGGAATACCATCAGCAGAGTTGATCCAGAACACCAAAGACCTAGATCTATGGAGAGCCATGAATGCCTACGCCAGCTGGCAGGGCACATGATGATGATGACACACACACACACACACATACGCGCGCGCGCGTCACATGGGCATTCTCTGAGGTGCAAGTAAATAAAATGTCTAGGCTTCCTGGCCTAGAGGTTAGCGACTTTTATCCGTAATCTCGTATACTCTCGTAGGTAACAGGACGACGGTGAGAATCAGCAGTGGTTCGATTCGCGTCGGTAACTTACGGGGTATGTGAGCCGGCCGCTCAGAAAGCAATGGCAAACTATTGAGCGTAATCTTGCCAAGAAATCAACAGTCAGCTGAAAGATGCTAATGTTGACAGCGATGTCCTGTAAAGGATATGCAAACATTTAACTTTTTTAAATAAAAACTATTCGCTATTACAATATACTTAATTTTGTTTTTTGTTACGGGCACAGCTGAGTGCGATACGTAACCTTACTGCCTTGCTTTGGTTTCCTTTAACAAATCTATGAGTGCTGGTCGTTCAGAAAGCAATGGCAAACAACTGAACGTAAATTTACCAAGAAATCTAGAACAGACAAAAATGTTGGGGTCGACTGCGGCGTCCTGTAAATGATGTCTTGTATGCAACTAACTTTACCACAGATAATAGTGCTCCGAGCTGGTCTCCCTGGCGTAGGCATTAACGTCTTTCTCCGTAATCCAGTATATTCTTGTGAGTAACGCACCTGCGCGAGATTCCTTAGCGGATCACGCCGCGTTGGTTACTTACGGGGGTATG
This sequence comes from Cepaea hortensis, assembly GCA_963921405.1. Taxonomy (NCBI): domain Eukaryota; kingdom Metazoa; phylum Mollusca; class Gastropoda; order Stylommatophora; family Helicidae; genus Cepaea; species Cepaea hortensis. The sequence continues at coordinate 16,654,203 of OY992895.1, forward strand.
TGAGCCAGTCGATCAGGAAGCTGAGCGTAATCTTGCATAGTACATCAACAGCAGCTGAAAATCTATTGTTGACTGCAACGTCCTGTCAGCGACTTCTTCGCTACAGATTCTCAGGACTCCCCTACTTTCGCACCGCACGAAATAACAACTTGTGACATTTGCGAAAGGAATGCAATTTATTTAGAGCCGACATTTCAATGGCTCTGCGAGCGTAATACTTCATCATCGTTATACAACATGAATGCAATGAAGTGGTGAGAAATGATGCTCGAAATCACAATCTAAATGAATAGCTTAATGTTTGCCTATTGCCTAGAAACTATAGCATTGGTTAAGGATACGTCTGCTCTCTACCGTCTCCAGTCGGGTCTGTCCACACGCTACACATTGCGTGGACAAGCACAGACACTGTCCTCTCCGTGCAGTAGCTATTATTGCGTGCATGGTCTCGCAAGCACGCTGGCTTGTGAGCTCGAGTAACCGGGCACTTCACGGTTACTCGCAAGGACAAGCTTGCCAATGGCTTGGGGAAAGCCCTCGCTCAGTTGTACGCATTGGCCCCTGGTCTGACACAAATGTGTCTCCTTGTGAGGCTATTTATAGTGCTTGGTGTCTCTCCTGTCTGGTGTCTCCCTACTAGACACATGTTTACTCTCCTTAACTCTGTAAGGTCTTATTGGAGATCTTGACAGGCACCCCTCCTCGCTGTGAAGTGTTACTTCCCTTTAACTCCTGTTTGTAACACTTCTGGTCACAAAGAAAAATTGGTTGCTTCCAATTTTGTCAGATATCCAATAAGTTAAACTCTCTAGTTTGGGGATAGAACAACTCTCTTCTTCCTTTACTCACACTGCTTTACCTTTTCACTTGGCTAATTAAGTAGCACATGTATCAGTATAATTGGCTTTATAGATATCTTTGGGAATTGTTTTGGACCGGAACCATTGTCTTATGACTTATGTCTTGGCTTCCGTCGTTTGACCCTATGTCATTTGATTTTCACCTATTGACTTCTGTCTTGACCTGTCCTCAAATTGCCCGAAATGACAACACACATACAAGTTGACTCTATTCTGAGTACAACACATGAACACAAAGTGTTCATGTTCCCATTAATATCCCCTCCAACTCTTATACACATAGTTCTACTTTTCACCTTCTCGCTTCCTCTTGTGAAAAGCTATATTCACTGTTACATTAAGGTTTTAAGAAGTTATTGTGTCCCCTGAATTTAAAGTTATTGTTCTTTAAACTGAATAGTGTGTGCATCGTTTATCTGTTTGTTTTCCTGTTTTTTTTTTTTGCGTGTTTTCTAATAAACTACAATGTACTTAACTCTCTAACATGTATATGCGTTAGTGTACTAAATGTGTGCGTTCCTTCGAGCGCCATAAATCGGTTTATTGTGGTTACAAACGTCCGTTATTCTTATTTGTGACCACAACTCCGTTTTCTGAAGCTCAAAGTACGTTTTCTATATATTCTATTAAAGTATGGCAGTAACACACATAACAAGTCGACAACACATTGTTACACAGATGACACAGACAAGTCAAATTAAGACGTTTACAGCGGTGGAAAAATTTTCCGCTGTCTTTCTCTCTCGCTCTCTTCCTTTCAATGTTTACTAATTTTCGCATTCTCTACTCGCATTTATTCTTCTTGCATACATCTTTCATTCACTTTCATACCTTTCTTTCACTCAAACATTATCTCGTCATTAAAGTATGTTTCATAGCATCAAATACATGAATATTACATATAAATATTAAACGATTGGCTGAATTATAACAGTAATCACGCCAAATGACTGTGCGTTTTGTTTGCACGTGTCATGTCTATACATTATATACAAAGTTATGAGGATGGTTTGTTACCGATCCTGTAGTAGTAACTCACATAGTTTTGGTGTGCTGACCTAAATTACCCTCAAGGGAAATAATCTAATAAATACTTTCCTTTAAGTGAATTGGGTTAATTACCTTAAAATGTTATTTGTGAAAAAGATGATATTAATTCCTAAATGGTTGGGTTAGTTTGGAAATGATATTTTAGATAAATGAATTTATAAATGATTATGATTATATGGTAATAAAGTAATATAATATCTAACAATTGTATTTCTATTAATTGGTGTTCTATTAAATGGGTTATTAACTAAATAATGGTGATTTCTAACTACCAAATAACAAAATAAAGTTATATATGCATTTAAACAATTTGCAATTCAATAATTAATAGAAAAATGAAGTTATAGGTACTGTTAATAAAATAATAATATACATATATCAAAGTTACATTTCTATATCTAATTACACTAAATCGACGTCCTCCTTTGCGTTGTGAAGATGGAGCAATACTCTTTGTAGACTAAAATAACATAGTTCATTTCGGCAAAGTCTTCTATGCTCTCCTTCGTGGATAGTGTATAAATATACTTTCCTACTAAGTTATGTAGGTTCATAGCTAACACTTTAATGTTCCTCTAGCTTACGTGTGTGTCAGCGCATGTTACTTCTGCGTCTGTTCGTTACACTTCTCATAGCACTGTTACTTTCACACAGGTTACATATTTGGCGATGGTAACGCACTTACACTGTATCATAATGACCACATACGGCACTGAGTTATCTAACATTACCGTGTCACTGTTTCTGGTGGTCTGTGGTCGATCCCTTCCTCTAAATCAGGTATTTCAATGGATGATGGTCGACTCAAAATGTCCGCAACAGTGTTCAATCTTCCTTTTAAGTGCTGGATGGTAAACGTGTAATTTTGGAGAATCAAAGCCCACCTGTAAATTCTGTTATTGCTAGGAAGTCCAGACTGCATCACAAACAACGGAGAGTTATCGGATTGGATTACAAACTGTGCTCCTGCCAAAAATCTATGGAATTTCTTGACGCAATAGATCAAACTGAGGCCCTCCAATTCGGATGCTGAGTATTTTGATTCAGCAGGGGTAATCTTGCGACTTACGTACATTACGGGGTGGAACTTCCCGTCGTAGAACTGTCCTAGTATCCCAGATATAGATATGGCACTCGCATCTGTGCGTAAGAAATAAGTGAGTTTTGGATTAGGCATACGAAGAATAGGTGGAACGCTGAAAAGATATTTCAATGTTGATAACGCACTAATTAATCCTGCATCTTGTACAGATAACTTAGCCGAAGCTTTTAAGATGTTAGAAAAAACACTGGTGATTTCCGCCAGATTTGGAATGAATTTACTATAGTAGTTTACCAGACCCAGTAAACTTCGGACCTGTTTCTTGGTCGTTGGCATTGTCAAATTCAGAATCTTAGTGACGATTCTGTCATCAGTTTTTAATTGGCCCCTGCAGATGGTATGACCCAGGAAGTCAATTTGTTTCATGCCCAACTCTACTTTGGTCGGCTTCGCTGTGAGCCCAAATAATCGCAACCTGTCGAAGACTTGTCGAAGTTTCAGTAGGTGTGTTGTCCAGTCTTCCGTATGGATGCATATGTCATCTATATAAGTTGAGATATTGGTCATCCCATGGAGAAGATCCCTAGTTAGACGGACGAAAGTCGCTGGAGCGTTACGAAGGCCAAAAGGAAGGAAGCGCCACTCATAAAGTCCTAAAGGAGTGGAGAAAGCTGTAAGATGAATAGAATTTACTTTCATCGGGACTTGCCAATAACCTTTCGTGAGGTGAATCTTGCTAAATATGCGAGATTTAGACATGTCCAAGATTAGATCCTCGCATGATGGAATCAGTTCAGCGTCAATTTTGGTTATTTTGTTTAAGCGGCGATAATCGACGCAGAGTCGAATAGTAGAGTCCTTTTTGGCGACAAGGACAATAGGGAAAGAATACTCTGACTGAGATTTCTGAATAATTCCGCTCGACTCGAGAGATAGAATTTCTTTGTCGAGGTTCGACCTATAGTTTAAAGGGATAGAATCAGGTCGACACTTGATTGGTGTAGTGTCAGTCAGAGTGATAGAATGTTCTATTCTATCTGTCTTTCCTGGGATGTCGGAGAAAATGTCTCTGTACTCTGTCACTAGCTCTATGATTTGTCGTCGTTGGTCATCTGTCAGTTTCGTTTCTATCTTTATACTGTCAATGGTCGCAGTCGTGTCTACCGTAGGAACTGGTAATTCCATCTCGTCTTCGTCTGTCTCGTTCAATACTGTTGTGGTGCTAGCTGTGTGTGCTGTTACCTGGCTAAGTGTGTTTGCGTTGTCGCTGTCGTGTGTCGCCCTAACTAGTGAAGTTGTGTTGTGTACGTCTGCCGTCTCATTGCTTGGTGTTGGTGCAATTTGTTCGTCTGTCTGTTGTTCTCGTCGTGAAAAATATGGTTTCAGCATGTTGATATGAAATATCTTTAAGTGTCCTTTTATCGATATTTCATAATCTACATCTGATATTTTACGTTCAACGGTGAAAGGCCCTTGCCAAGATGTTAGTAACAAATTACGTTTGTCAGGTAGTAGAATCAAAACGTTCTGGTTTGGTTCAAGGTGAATAATTTTAGCACCTTTATTTGCATAGTTGTGGTTTCCATTACTCGATACCTGCTTTAGGGATCCAGCAATATCGACCGCTATACTCTCATGTGGTCTAGATGCTAGTACTGGCCGTTGAACTTTGGACTTCACATGCTTTCCCTTTCGTACAAGATGTTGACAGACAGTACAAGATCGACAGAAAGATTTTATGTCGGAACAGAATTTAGGCCAGTAAAATTGTGATAGAACTCTGGCTTGCGTTTTATAATAGGCCAAATGTTCAGCACACGGTGACTCATGTGCGATTTTTAGCACATTTTGTCGGTATGTTACAGGTAACACCGTCTGCTGAATTTCATGGTTATTATATGTGTAATAACGCATGAGAATTCCGTTAAGTTTTCTAAAGTACCAGGAAGCATTTTTAGACACTTTCTTTCTCTCACACAACAAGTTAAAATAAGGTGTGATTGTTTGGTCGGTGCTTTGTGCCTCGATCAAATTTTGTCGAGTAGTGCTGGTATCTGCACCCCATGGTGTTAATAGCTGTAGCATTTCATTTTGTAAGTCAGTATAGTTTGTTTCAGTATCTGACCTTGTTACAGCGTTAGCCATATGTGTATGTTTCCAGGCTTTTATGTCGTTTTCTGTACATTCTTTTAATGCATCTAGGCATCCTAAAATAAGATCCCTGCATGGATTTTCCAGGATAGCGCACGTAAATGTGCCGGTAAGGAACGGGGTATTGATATGCGCTTTTGCCAGTGGATATTTCTCGATGGTTCCAGAGAAAGTACGGCATTTGATAAATTCACCCGTATAATCTTCAGGTCTAGCAAGTTCTCTCCTTAAACCCAGTAGAGTGCTTCCGCTATCAACTAAACATTGGCATGGTTGCCCATTGACCAGTGCATCGTAGAACTTAAGTTTACCTTTGGAGGCACACGCTGCGTTAGCATCTTCATTTGAACAATGTATTATGTGCCCACATTCCAATTTACCCTCCGCATGAAACTGATGGCATACTTTACAATTCTTAAAGTCTAAAATATCTGTTACTGATGCTACACTCTGACATTCACTCGTTGGCAACACATTCACAAGTTCCGGATCAATGTCACTCTCATCGTCTGATGATGTATCGATGAGTGCTGCATTATTTGCCTTCATTCTCTGTCTCCCAATACATTTATTGCTATAATGGCCATAACTTGAACAAAAATAACATTTAACAGCACGTTTAAAGGATGATCTTCTGCTTTCTTGCTTCTTCAACACTGTTTCTAAGTGTGCCGGATATGTGGGGTTCTTATCACACATCGAGTAAGCCGGATGAAAAAGATTGCAATAGTTACATCGAGGTGGTTTCTGATATGGTTTGTCCTTCTTACGGTAATCTTTCTGGTTGTAAGATCTATCAGGAACTTTGTTTGCAAAAGCTGTAATTTCTGTGTCATGTGATGTAGTTTTTAAAATGTCCCGATTAGATGAAAAATAAGCTGACCCCCGTTTCTCTAACTGCTGAATGGACTCAATATCTGACTGTTGTAAAAACTTTGCAAAAGGGGTAGGAACGGTAGAAATTACTTTGTCCATTACCATCAGCTCTTCTAGTTTTTCATAGTTGTTTCCTACTTTAGCAGCTCTAGTCCACTTTTTAAATGTCCTCTGCACGTTCGAGATGTAGTCTAAGAAGGTTTCAGTTGCTTTTGGCTTAATCTGTGAGAATTGAATTTGGTATCCAGTAGCGTCTAAAAGAAAATGTTGCATTATCCTATCGTGTATGTACTGATAATTGTTTCTAAGCTCTGTAGGTATGGATTCTATTACTTTTAAAGGCTCCCCACTGAGGTTCCTCATGTAAATCAGCGAGATAGACGCCATGACACACTCGCCACCAGTGCAAGGTGCGTAAGTAGATATCATTGATATTCTCGGTTAGCAGTGAAGGGTAGTGACAGTCGGTAGTGTAAAGTAATAGCCGGGACAATTAACGATCAGTTGTGCTAGTGATTCTTTATGGGCAGACAGTGTGTGGGAAAGTCGTGCACAGAACGCTGAAAGGCAATGGCTGGCGGTGTACGATGGCGACCATGTGTAGAGCTGTACTGTAATAAAGGTTATCTTGTAATCTGAGGACGAGTTGAACTGGTGTTGTTTGCACGAAAGACTTGTCCATTAGTTCTACGAGCCGATTGAGATATTTCTGCTAAATCTTATAAAACACAAGACACCTAGACGCCACACCAAGAGGACGGACATGATGAGGGAGTTCCGGCTCTTGGCAGTCTTTAGTTGGAATTCTATGTTCCCAGTCCATGCGCTAATTGAATCACCTACACTGTATTGTTATAAGGCCCTTATACTTACTAAATTTGTTCTGTTCTTCTTTGCTCTTTTGTCAGGTTAAAAAGAGGACGGTCGTGGATGGGTCAAGCCGAAGACATTCTTCAACAGGTGTGTTCACTTGAGGACTTAGAACCTGGCGAGGAGTGGGTGCAAGTGCCAACAGACTTCTGCACATCCTTTTCAGTTTGCATCCAACTAGATAGAAAATGCAGACAAGAAAATCCGGCTGCTGTTGAGGCTGAAGTACAAGCGTTGATTTTCGAGAATTCGCTAGACGGTGACGCGGTCATCTACACAGATGGGTCGGTCGTCCGACATGTGAGAAGCTCATGGGCCTTTACAGCTCGGGCCGGAGGGAGAATTGTGAAGGAGGACTCTGGTGCTTTCACTGAAACCACAAGTAGCCTGACCATGGAAGTCATGGCAGTAAGTAAAGCAATAACATTGCTCGAGACACAGACATTCACCAGGGCTTGTTTCCTTAGCGACTCAATGAACATGATCAAGAGGATAGAGGAGGGGTCGATCCGAAGAGAATGGTTGCTGCCTCTGAAGCGGTCTCGGCTGGCAAAGATTAGTTTCATCTTCGTTCCAGGGCATGCGGGAGTACAAGGAAATGAGCGGGCTGACAAGCTCGCGGGTGAGGCTACTGTGGAGGGCGGACGCGCCATGGACCAGGCTGACATTCTGAATGCTCTACGTGATGTGAGACTTTTGCGAGAACCAAGTGATGACTGTGAATCTACAACAATGGCCAGACTGCTAGAGCAGCAAATTAAAAGAGGGGTGGCCAAACAAGAACACTACGCAGGAAGCCAAAGAAGATTGATAAACCAACACAGAACTGGTGTCGTTAGCCGCTACACGCTGCGGGATTTGCTGAGGAGGGGATCCGAGCACTTATGGACTGAATGGTTCGATGTGCAACGAGGATGATCTGTCGACTAACTAACTAACTAACTAACTTGGCTCTTTTGTTTGCTAGAGGCTATTTGTATGTTAGAATCTACCTCCATTTCCTTCATATTTAGTCTAGTCTCTGAATCTACTTGTATCTGCTTTTGTTTGGTGGCTTCCTCTGCTTCTTTGTTAGCATGATCTAAGTCTAACTGTTTCTGTTTGGTAACTTCCTCGAACTCTTTCATTTCTTTTTGATGTTGCCTTTCTAATGCTCTTTCATCCCTGTCAAGAGCAGCTTTTCTTTCTGTTTCTTCTCTATGTCGAGCTATTTCTTCTTTATACTTTTGATCCGCCCACTTTTCTAAATTTTCACCAGTATGGCCCATTGCGATGCCCGCCTGGATACATTCATTTAGTGACGCCATTTTGTGGCGTATTGTTAGTTCAAAATGATAATACACTAATATTCACACAATAGTTTATAATAATGTGTTAGTAAGTGTACATCCTTTACTGAAAAAGAAGATGCATGATTAAGTTAGCGCATACCAATATATTCGGAAAATATACTCATCTAATTCTTTGGAAAGTACGGTTCTTGGGATGTTCCACCGCTGTCTTTCACACTTACAAAATGATTTGACTTGATAACACAACGGCTGCTTCTGTTTAGTAGAGCAGCAAAATTTAGACACACGCTTATGTTGTCAATACAAGCTTATATTTAATGCGAATGATGAATGGAAAAATTTGATAGATAGTGATAAATGGTGTTAATGGATGATTGATATGATCGTCTGAATGATTGTTAGATGATATGTGAGATGATTCGTCGTATGACCGTCGATGTCGTCTTGTCTTCACTTTCTGACTATGGTGTAACTTCGTTCTAGCTTCAGTTCGTCGCTAATCTATTTACTGACTTCGTAGAATGGTGACATTGATGGCTGTATCACACGCAATGAAATGTACACGGTGGTTACGATGGTAATCTTCAATGATCATTGTATACATTTCTATTGATTTTTGTATAATAACACACTTTCAAATTAATATTTGTAGAATTTCACACTTTAGCAATTTACTTTGGCTCAATTGTGGTTCACACTCCACAAATGGTATGATCGTATACTTCACCAGAGAAAATTATTTATGCCATGTATGGAAACAAATTTACATTACTTTGAAATATATCACACAGTAATGATGTTGAATCGTGCAATGAACTGATGCTGGTTCAGAACTTTCTAATACCAATCAATAGCTGGCGTTGGTGTAGTGGTTTATAACACCACTTGCCTGCTGGCGTAAACTGTTGGTTGAATATTACAACAAATGCCTGCTATGACTGCTTTGCTGGCGTTGGTTAACTGTATTTTGACACCAATTGCTTTGCTAGCGTTGGTTCACTGTATTCGGACACCAAATGGGGTCCTGCCTGTCAGCGACTTGTTCGCTGCAGATTCTCAGGACTCCCCTACTTTCGCACCGCACGAAATAACAACTTGTGACATTTGCGAAATGAATGCAATTTATTTAGAGCCGACATTTCAATGGCTCTGCGAGCGTAATACTTCATCATCGTTATACAACATGAATGCATGAACATGAGTGGTGAGAAATGATGCTCGAAATCACAATCTAAATGAATAGCCTAATGTTTGCCTATTGCCTAGAAACTATAGCATTGGTTAAGGATACGTCTGCTCTCTACCGTCTCCAGTCGGGTCTGTCCACACTCTACACATTGCGTGGACAAGCACGGACACTGTCCTCTCCGTGCAGTAGCTATTATTGCGTGCATGGTCTCGCAAGCACGCTGGCTTGTGAGCTCGAGTAACCGGGCACTTCACGGTTACTCGCAAGGACAAGCTTGCCAATGGCTTAGGGAAAGACCTCGCTCAGTTGTACGCATTGGCCCCTGGTCTGACACAAATGTGTCTCCTTGTGAGGCTATTTATAGTGCTTGGTGTCTCTCCTGTCTGGTGTCTCCCTACTAGACTCATGTTTACTCTCCTTAACTCTGTAAGGTCTTATTGGAGATCTTGACATGCAACATAAAAAAAAAAATAGTGCTCACTCTCAGCCAGCCGCGATCTTGGTCGGGTACACATCTAAACATTTGGAAAACACGAACCTGTGGCTGCTGCACTACTCCAGTCAACAAATACACAATACACCATATCGTGAGGCGGGATGGAGTGTTGAAGCAGCCACGGGAATAGCACCGTTGGGAAAGGATACAACCGCAGGGCTAGATAGCACGAATGGAGGAATACATGAGCAAGATCTTGCAGGCAGACAAGCCGATTAATAAAACCCAAGACCCAGATGACGGCAAGAACTCTAGCAAGCTGGAAGAGATGACATAAATGAATGGAGCCGAGGTGAGCTGTAGAAATGTAAATAATATGAAGTGAACACGGAGTAATATAACACAAGCCGGCTCTGTGTCGAAGGGTTTACGGACTCAGTTCATGATCCCGCATACCTGCGTTCGAATCACACCTGTGGGTGATTTGGCAGCTGAACGTCTTTCGTTGTTTTGTTTAAAAACAAAATGGTATGGGTGCCGGTCGTTCAGAAAGCAATGGCAAACGACTGAACGTACACTTGCCAAGAGATCACAACAGAAATAAATGCTGGTGTTGACTGCGTCGTCCTGTAAAGGAAATGCAACTAATTAATATAACACAATTACGGAAAGCAAAGGGCGTTGCGGTGAATAGTCTCCATCGGTAAATAAATACGAGAAACACAACACATTGTCTTCTGTGTGTTTGTATCTTGTGTTTTCTTGTGGCTCGCACGGCACACATGAAGCAAGAAACGGAGAATATATTAATAATAAACATCAACATCATCATCTTCCATTTCTGCCGTCATCGGTCTGATGTTTTCAAAATGGCTGTCAGACCCAGTTTTGTGTGTTGCTAAACTAAAATTCGAGTGTCTAAGGCTTGGTTGTGTTGTAATGCTCGATGCATATGTGTCAGTCTATATGTTGGTTTCCTGTGAGAGTATGAAATCAGGTTTGTATTACTACATATGTGTCAGTCTATATGTTGGTTTCCTGAGAGTATGAAATCAGGTGTTTATTACTAATTTGTGTATGAGTTGTTCTATAATTGGTTCTTAGACCACACATATTCAAAATAATTATAATTAAATCGCCGGTCTCCATGGTCGAGGAGTTAGCAGCTGTCTCCGTAACCCCGAATAATCTCATGATTGACATGAGCGCACGAGAAGTGGAAGCGGTTCGAGTCGCTCCAGTGACTTATGAGAGTATGGAGCCAGTTGCTCAGAAAGTCGTGGCGTGCTGACGAGCGTAATCCTAGCCTAAGAATCAATATACAGCTGAAAGATGCTGATGGTGACCGCAATATCATGAAAGCAGGATGGAAACGCGCGGGGAAAACAATTAAATGACTCATGATGGTTCTAACACTAATAACTCATCAGAACCAGAAAGGGACAGTTTGTGTTGTGTTGTTTTCTTCTGTCGCATGAACTTTACCTGTGTCTTTGATGCAGGGTGATGTATGTGTTGCCCTGGCAACGGCGGCAACAGTGGAGGGACATTCCACAATCCAATAGTGATACATTCTGTGATAGCCACTGTGGTGCGTGGTTTGAATCGATTTTACTCATACCCCGTTCAACTTCAAGAAGTTATAGTTAGGGCGCATCACCAGGCTCAGAATGATAGTCCCGGGTTTACCCTCACAGGCTTATTAATGCGAAGGTGCTAGTTGTCCCACCTATTTGCCCAGTGGTCATCAAGACCACACTGGGGACAGGTTGGGTTCCTGCCAGGCATTGTGAACAGAATCTGATATCTTGACTCCGTTATCCTGGGTACAGATATTTCCCCATAGCGTGGGACGTCTTGCTTGGGTGTACACAAAACGGCCCACTTCCCGGCTCCATATTTCAGCTGAAACACCTCAGCTTTGCCGTCACGGATGGTTGCTGAAACACAGGCTGCCACACCTTAGTGGTTGGTTGTATGTGTTTTTTTTTAAATGTTGCATAACTTTTATAGGACGTTGCAGTCAACACCAGCATTTTCAGCTGATGTTGATATACTAGGACAGTGTTTATTTTACGTTCAGTAGTTTGCCATTGCTTTCTGAACGACCGGCTTACATACCCCGTAAGTTACCTGCGCGGCTTGACCCACTGCCGAATCTCGAGCAGCTGTTTTCCCCACGCGCAGCTGTTTTCCCCATGCGCAGCTGTTTTCCCCACGTGAATATACGGACTTACGAACAACGTCGTTAACCCCTTGGCCAGAGATACCGGCATTGTCTGTTATTCAAGAGATAAAAGGCCGAGCAAGAACTGTTTCCTCAGATATAAATCATACTGGTTGTACTAGCAACCAATGAATGGTAACCCCATATTTCACTCGATCCAGATGTTGTAAGTCTTTTTCGATGTCGGGTTCGTTAATTGTTTTGTTTTCCCTACGTAAATTGTTGTACACTTTTTCAAAGGCAAATTGAGTGCAGTCAAATTACCATCGAGATTTGCTATTGGTTGGTATTTAGAACCTATATAGATGTAAATTCCTTCAGCTGGGACGGCGGCCGGTCCATATAGGACGCTGTTTAAAACTGAATCACTGCCAAGCGGCACTTTAGTGACAGAAGGGATCGACACTTGACAGCCAATGGCCACTTTAGTGACAGATTCTTGACAGTTCGTTATTTGTTTCATTTCGCGTATCTTTCTTAAATTTAATGCCTTGTAAATGACGTTTTACACCTGAAGAAGGTTTGTCATTTCAAAACAGCCCACGAGAGAAAGAAAGTATATAAAATTTGAGTAGAAATTTGTAGTTTAATTGTGGTTACTTTTCTGATTTTAGAAATGGCACGCCGTCTGGTTTTCGGCCCTGCATATTTATATTAGATAATAGTTTTAAACACTGTTAGATTATAGTTATTCTGATTTAAAGGACTTTGTGAAAGATTCTAAACTGATAGCACTTGGTTAATGTGGTTATTCGGTTAAAATAAATTATTTAGCAGGCGGTCGTAATGGAAAACAAAACTAACCGGGAAAGTTCGTCATCATGCCGAGTTATGCTCGCTCTAATGGGCCACACTTGTGCCCCTAAGTTTGCTATGCCTAACTCAAATTAGCTGAGGGGTATTTAAATAATTAAATTTAAAAGAATAATAATTATAACTAAATTTTAAAAAATGGTGGTTTTAGTGTTTCTCATTACACTTCTAACTCGCGTGTTCCTGACTATTTCTATTTTGTGCGAAAATGATGTGCTTTAAAAAAATGACATTTTATTTGTGTTTTATTGGTGTTACGGAGCAGTTCTTGTGATATTAGTGAAGTAAAGTGATGCATTTATAATTATTCAGTAAATTTTTTTGCATTCTCATCAACGGTTAAGAAGTAATGCCTTGGTAAGTGGAAATGTTCAATAATTGTCACCACAGTCTTCAATTTGTTTAAAGAAAATCTAACACTATTGTGATATATTTCTAACCTCTAGCAATAGTAGCAATACTGACGTGTTCCTTGTGCAGTTTCCTTTAATTTGATATATAATACATTATAACTGCAACCATTTCAACCATGTTTAGACCATTACTGTGACACACCCCCTAATTTCCATTTTGTGCCATCATTTTGTGTTTGGTCCAAACCCAACTTTTGTTTGGCGGGGAATGAGTTCAGAAAGCCGACGTAGCTTTCATAGCCGCACAGACTCCACTCACCGTTAACTTGTTTTTCTCTTGGAAGATGTAATTTCTTCCCATTGCAATATTGGGCACTTAATTCCATAAAAGGAAGAGCCATGTGTGAATACATTTGTATAGATTATTGTAGTGGAATATCCAAGAACTCACAAAGCATACACGACCATTCGATGCCCAAATTGTCTGTTATCCAAAGAGGTAAAAGGCCGAGCAGGAACTGTTTCCTCAATCAATGACCGGAGTTAAGAATGTGTGTTTTTAATGATAAAATATGATTAATGTGTTCAGTAACACACAATGCACAACGGGAATTGTGTGCATCATCCAATACAGTCCAAGATTGATTTAATGATTTTAAATGATAAAACATGTTGGTTTGTATAAGTTTCATCTAAAACAGTCCAAGATTGGTTTAATGATTTTTAATGATACAATATGTGGGTTTGTAGATGGCAAGGGTACAGTAAATGCTGTGTATATACTGAGAAAAGTAATTGAACGTTCCATAGAAGTAAACAAAGATCTATATCTTTGCTTAATTGACTACACAAAGACATTCGATAAAGTGAGACGTGTCGACATGATAAGGATGCTTGAAGATCTACAAATTGACGGGAAAGACCTTAGAATTGTAAAACACATATATTGGAAACAATAAGCTGCCATCATAATTGATAATGAAGTAGGTCAATATCAGCCTATTAAAAGAGGTGTGAGACAGGAATGTGTAATGTCTCCAGATCTTTTTTTCCCTGTACAGTGAAAATATTATCAGAAATATACAAGATATGGAAGGTGTCAACATCTTGTATCACACGCAGGCACTCTCGCTACTGAATCCACACCCAAAGAAACATCCGTTGTTTGGATGGTATATCATGTCTTTTAATTCAGGCGAACCTGAGATAGTTACATATTATAACCAGTCGGTGACTGCCTGAACAAATATACAATTGTTTCCTTCTCTCCATTATCATACACAATCACGTATTCAAACTCCACACTCGCTATCTCCAACTAGCGCCCTAGCAAACTAATCATTTGCACTACGAAATACACAAGTGTCCTCTCTTGAAAGCTGTCGTGTCCCGTCTGACGGTTTTCAGCCGGCTGGCTGGCCTTGCCGTTTAAACCTCGTGCGGTCAGTAAAACCCCGTGCTATTGTACCTGTCTCGTAATACAGCAGTCTGTCCGTGCTAACCTGGGTTGTACTAACGTCTGGTCTGTTCAGGGTGGTATCCCGTGACCTAGCGTCCCCTCCTATCCTTGGGGTTGGTCCTGGTAGTGTCCTGGTTATGACACATCCGTGTCCCCACCTAAGTCCTGTCTTTTGACTGTTCTACGTCCCAGCGTATGTTCTGTCTCTACTCTATCTACTCCCCCGTAGAAGTCCTTATCTATGTCCTATATGTCATTACCTCTATTCTGTCCCTTGTCCTATCTATGTCCTCCTCAACAACTTGACAGAAGGAATCAACATTGGGGGAAGATACATCAATAATATTAGATATGCAGATGATACAGTCTTGATTGCAGGCAACGAACAGGATCTGCAACATTCAGTGGATGCGGTTGTTGCACACAGTGAACAACTAGGGTTAGAACTGAATAGTAAGAAGGCATAGATTATGGTCGTCACTGGGAAGAAAGAAATACCACAATGCGATATACGAGTAAATGGGCATATTCTTAAACAAGCGAATAGGTAGGCCCTACAGATATTTCGGAACAGTAATAATATCTGATGGGAGATGCCTTGAAGAGATTAGAACAAGAATTGCCATTGCGAAGGTAGCGTTTTGCAAGATGAAAAGCAAACTGACTGTAACATGATGGATCAGAACCCCCCATTCCCAGCCCGACACATTCATAAAAATACTTTCGATTTGAGCGGCGTTTCCAGATAGAATATCTTTGGAATAGTAATTTCCAGAACGAGTTGGGGGAGGGCAGCGGTATTGACGCTTGTCTTTTCATTGGCTAGTACGTGACAGCCCACGCTATTCACTGGGCCACATTTGAAAATCTAGCAGTTTGAGCGGGGATTCCATCCGGAGCGGTCGCTAGTTTGTGATGTGATGACCCAACAATGCCCTTAAGGATTCGATAATATATTGTTCTCTGGAATAACAGGTACCACATTAAAACATACTTTAATGTTGTGATTATGCCTAGTGAACGAAAAAGAAGAATATAAGAGTATTTTATGAATAAAATGTGAAAGTGAAAACAGAACTTCTGTGCGCCAGTATTCTAAATACTGCTTCTTCAACCTGTCAGGTCTTCTACGCTGTATACTCCACGTGCATATCATTCCTTTGTTGTGACTGGTTGCGTATGCTTGATGATTGTATAATCCACTCAATGCAAATTCGCAAACCCCTTGTGCATTATTAATGCCTCGGATGACTCATTCTTAACCAGACTACAATGCTCTTGTGAGTTAACATTGGACAGTCTGAATTGGAATGTGTGATGTAAACATGTACAAGTTCCTTTGTAAATGCTGAGAATGTTGGAGGAGTGAGTTGGTGATTTGATGAATAGCCTGTCACATCTAGTAGAAAGAAAGATGCTTCATTATCCATATGTAAGCAGGATGTGATGGCACGCCAGAATTGCAAAGTTCATGTGATGCCTGGTGGCTATATGCTCAAGAGAATTAATACCATTTCTCTCTGCAGCATTACACTGGTACCTCTACTGTTGGTAGGTTCATATAAACTAGTTCCTAACAGGACAATAGGTGTGTGAACCTGTGTCTTAGTTGGCTGAATATAATGTATGGCTCATGCAAATTTACAAGGACTAAACATGTTTTTCCCATATGTGCTTTGGTGCATATGTGAACAATTGCTTATGCAATTGAGCTTCTGTTACCTACTGTGGTAGATACTCAGTGGGGAAAGAGCACATGATGATGATAATGTACCTGTGAGCCAAGTCAGGTCTGAAAGGGGTGTCTGGCATTGCTGTAGGTGTATATGGAATAGGACATTCATGCACCACCATCACAACCACTGGAAGTGATGTTTGGGCTGCTAATTGGGTAAATGCCATTAGTTAATACATAATGCATATTGCAGTTGTAAATGCCTATTTTCCATTTCCCTTCACAATGCCTGTCTCATGTTGCTATGTCACAATGCTTGCTCATGATGCTTGCCTTATAGTGCTTGCTGTACTGTGTCTGGTCCTCCTTGTGCCCAGGTCTACTGTGGTTCAAACATGGTGGAACTTAGACCACATAAATGCTTGTAATTGTGTTAAGCTACCCCTTTCTCAGGATATAGGCTTGTGATTACCACAGATAGAGGTGAATAATAAAACATATCACCGACAGTACATCACAGTGAAATTCACTACATCATCAACTAGGAGAGGTGTGTTTAGTCAACATTATCCTATAACCTCCCCATCTCCAATTTGTGTATGTTGATGTATGATAACATTATCTTTTAACACATGTAAAGAGATGTTGTGCCATTTTGTATATAAACAGAGAACAAAAAGATGGTGGAGAGGCCTTAATATCAACTGGGACAACTAACCAGTAGTCCCTAAATCCAGAACCAACTCCCTATAAGTACCCTATGGAAAATCACAGATGACCACCAGCTGAATTGCCAGCATTTAAACCTCTGCCCCAAATGGACCACTTATTCATTTTCCTAGAATTCCAAAATACAGGAATGTCTTGGAGGATTTAATCTCAGCTCCAACCGCTGAATGTCAAAGGGAGAGGAATAGTTCTGAAGACTTCAATGACTAGAAATAGAGTGATTCTTAGAATGATCCTGACAGTGATCAGAAATTATCAGTATCATCTGAGAACGAAAATAACAAGTCTTTGGTTGGTAACCCCATTCGGAGAGACTGGTGAAATAACTGGGGAAATGGTTGGTTTGTCTAGGACTTGTCTTAGTTAATCTCCAGCCTGGTGCTCACACAGTGTTTCAGAATGAAGAATTGAAGAGTAAGTGAGGTGGACTAGATATGTGAAGTCCCCAGTGACAGTTTTCACAGACAGTCTGGTCAACAGGGAGATTCAGTACCTTTTCATCACCACCAATTCTGTTCTCAAGAGGAAATGATCTGCCATGGGACTAATTACAGGAAATCTGCTACCTGGACCTTTTGCAACCTCAATTGCTGAGGATAACAGGGTACAAACGGATCCAGAAGAGTGGTTCCTTCCTTAAGTTTCCCATAAGTAGGATTTTCATGAAAATTTCCCAGAGACAGAGACTGATGATAAGTACAGAGAATCAGTGTTGTAGTTGGAGAGGAGGAAGAGGAGAGTTTATTATTGGGTGGTGGAGTAAAGGGGGAGGTGGTGTATCATGTTTATCTACATGCATGTGTGGCAAATTTTATACATTTTCAATGTAATTATTGAGGTGTTGACATGCCAGGAGATGAAACAATGGTCATCACTCGACTCACCATCAGCTCAATAAAGTGTGTTTCATGAATCAGTGTTTTAAGTACATGTCTCAAGAGATTGTCTTGTACAGTTGCTGCCAAGTTTTGTCTCTGGTGACTGTCTTAAGTACTGTGGTTGTTTCAAATATTGTGAAAAGTCCTGTATAGATGTTGTCAAGTATCTCATGATGTATGTCTTGTACAATTGTGGTGTAAATAATTATATGTAAATGTATGTCCCACTCTTGTCAAGAACCTGTCAGGTAGATGTCTTGTTCAACAGATGTTATGTACAGTTATTGTTGAGTTTGTCTACAAGAATTGAATCCTACAGTCCTAGAGAAATTTGACAAACTGACATAGGTCACACTGACAAAATTAAAAGAAAGGAAGATCTAATATGACGGACGAATAGCACACTGACAACACTATAATGAGTGAGATGGATCCTCAGTTGTACAGGCGCTAATAGTTCAGATCTTCTCTGGCCTTGAGTGAACTATTTTACTTCTTATATAAATTTCTGTGTAGATACATAGTAGTCTCACAGTGGGGGTTGAGCCAAAGAAAAATGGTTCTCCAAAAAGGCTATTGCGGGAATGATTATCTCATTTAAGAGACCTCTAGACGATAAACGTGCAAAATCATATCCTTTATCTTGTATATTTATTATTCAAGATATATCTCCAGAGAGCACTACTAACTAGGTCCTCTGTCTCAATCGAACATGTCACACTGACCAATAAAAAGATATCAAATGAAAC
The DNA here is from genome assembly GCA_963921405.1 of Cepaea hortensis. Classification (NCBI taxonomy): domain Eukaryota; kingdom Metazoa; phylum Mollusca; class Gastropoda; order Stylommatophora; family Helicidae; genus Cepaea; species Cepaea hortensis. The sequence continues at coordinate 16,672,852 of OY992895.1, forward strand.
GAGATAAAGAGTGTTGAGGGGATACATAGAACCTATACATTTGTATGAATTTAAAGCGTGGACAATGAGCAGTCAGGCTGAAAAACATCTGATGGCTGTGGAAATGAAATGTGGTTATCTGAGGAAAATGCAGAGAATAACATGGACAAAAATAAACAACCAATGAACACGTTCTTCAAGAAACAAATGAAGATCGTTAACTGATTAGAGTCATTAGACGTAGACAGTTAATATTTTTTGGGCATGGTATGTGTCACAAAAATCACCGTGATTAACCAGTTCATGACAATACAGACAGTCTGGTTAAACGGCATGTTTTTAAGGCCACAATTGTTTTAACTAATACAGAAAAAACAAGTCGGATCCAAACAAAATTGCCCGGCTCGGGAGATAAAACAGTCCCATCTCTCATTGAGGATTTCCTGACATCAAAGGAAAGGGCGGCTGTGATTGTCACCACACGACAGAAAGTTGTGGGCTTGTTATTGGGAACATTGGGACACCTGCAGGACATCAAAAACGTCACGTGAACAATTCAAGGCTGTTTGCCAAGAGAAAATGATTTGGTGACAGTGTAACTCGAACCGTTGGTCTAGGCAGAAGTGCTGTGGCACTGCAGTTATGAATTTGAATAATGTCTACCGTGTGCTAATTAAGTGGATTTAATGTTTCACGTGCCTGTCATGGCAAACGTAGATGTGATTTGGTAGACTGCAGTGTTGCCTAAGGTAGTTCATATTGTGTAATTGGTCCTAATTAATTTAGGCGGTAGCATGGTTGAAACTAGCTAGAGTAGTGAATTGGTGATTAGCTCTGTTAGTTGAAAATAGAGTAGTGAAGTGTTGATAAGCTCTACTATTTGAGAATTGAGTAATGGGGGATAATTGGGATCTTCCAGTGGGTGCTCCCTGGTGGGGGGCGGGGGTGGGGAGGGGGGGTTCCGCATTCTGTTTGTTGTTTTTTTTCTTCTTGATGAAAACCTATGTGGTCAGTTCATCTGTCCCTGACAGAGTTAGGTTCACTGTATTTTTCTGAGCGAGGCCGATGGCCCACGATCATCTAATAGGGATCAGTGACGGGGAGGCTCTCACCAGTTGTATTATATATTTTACAGGTTCCCTCTGGTTGGGATGAAGAACACAGAACCATTGAAACTTCAGAACCCGGATAATTTTTGGTGCAGGAAGATTGGCCAGCCACTTTCTCACTAGGCCAACGCTAGAAGAAGCTGATAAAGCATTGCTCGGTGGAGCTGAAGAGTATAAGTATCCCACCGGATAAATACTGAGAACATTACTAAGAAGATTACACAATACCTGTGGACCGCAACATAGAAATGACTTTTGATTTCATACCATTCGTGAACATACCAGTGGTGATGGGTGTTCAGTACACTTATTACTAGAACAATACAATGACTGTTTTAAGAGTGAAAACTGTAGAACATTTCGCAAGAAGGAAAAACGTCATGTTCATGGGACAGTATTCCATTTTTCACTGGACAGGAATTGTGAGGTCTTAGTTTCTATAAACTATTAGGAACAGTTTTTTTTTTTTTTTGTAGAAACAAAAAAAGTATCATTCCCAGACAGTGGATTTGAATGGGAATCAGACCTCATGGTTATCAAGGTTCCTGGAGGAGGACAAGTCTGGCGGAAAAGACGCGGCATTTGGCTGAGGTCCATTGTGCTGATTCTTGTGATGTCGTGTAATCCTTGCCATGATGAGTGGACTCTGATCATGAACTTTGTAGTCTGACCTCTACATTTAGATTAGAATACACAACACACATTTTCTTCACATACACGTCTCACATACATTACACTTTTCTTTTAATAAATTAATCTTTATTGATTTTTAGAAGCAAGAGTTGTTGAATATGTTGCGTGGGGAAGAATGAGAGGGGGCATAGTACGACAGTGATAGAGAGAGGAAAAGGTGTCCATGAACTGATGGAGTGTGTTGGACGAATGCTAGTGGATTCTCCAGGATATTGATAAGGGGTTAAATATAATGTGGGTGTTAACTCCCCCCACTCCAGGGACGACACTTTAAATGGACACACGACAGTATGAGAAGAAATGATTTGGAGAACTTGGTGACGACTGGCAAGTTCGAAAAGAAGAGGCCAAGGGGAAGACCGAGAAGTAAATACCTGGATTGCTTGGCCACGTGGCATGGTCGGGACAGAAACACGAAGCTGATCCATGACTCTGGTGATCGAGTGAGATAGCAAAACATTACCGCCTATGCTTATCGGCATGACACAGGATGGATGGCATGATAAAACATGTTTAATGTGTTCAGCAACATATATAGACGGTGTAACACCCGTGTCGCGCTGGTTTTAACGTGTTGGTATGGGAGCCGGTCGTTCAGAAATCAATGGCAAACTACTGAACGTAAAACTTGCCTAGACACCAACAACGGCAGTAAAATGCTGGTGTTGACTGCAGCGTTCTATAAAGGATATGCAACTATTTAAAGCTGGCTTCCTGGCCTAGAGATTAGCAACTTTTCTCCGTAATCTCGTATACTCTGGCAAGTAACGTGATGGCGGTGAGAATCAGCAGTGGTTCGAATCGCGTCGGTAACTTACGAGGTATGTGAGCCCGCCGCTCAGAAAGTAATGGCAACATACTGAGCGTAATCTTGCCAAGAAATCAACAATCAGTTGAAAGATGCTGATGTTGACAGCGATGTCCTGTAAAGGATATGCAAACATTTATTTAACTATTTAAAACAAACATAATTCACAAAAAGGGGAGGTCAGAGAAGTAAATAACTGGAAGGCTTGGCTGCGTGACATGGTCGAGACAGGAACACTGAGCTGATTCACCACTGTGGTGATCGAGTGAGATGGCGAAACATGACTGCCCACGCTTGACGGCATGGCACATGATGGATGGATGGCTTTCATACACATAAATGTTATATATATATATATATATATATATATATATATATATATATATATATATATATATATATATATATATATATATAAGCTAGTGCTCGACTTACGTCCTATGCAACTTACGACCAATCGACTTTACGACCACAATCACTAGCCATATTAGATTTTAGATTTATTTCTGCCTCAATTATCAGTCGAACGGCGACTATCTGTCGAAATTGCGACCGTAAAGGCCAACTATCTCCGAACCACCTTCATTCAAGCAATATCCGCAATAGATGCTGACTAAGAACTAACATTGCGAGATTTTTGGAAACACTACAACATTTTAATGTGTATTAAGAATATCGCTACCGCCTGGGAGGCTGTGACGACAAAGTGCATGAATGGCATCTGGAAATATTGTGTTAAGCGCTATGTTAATGATTTTCATGGATTTGACATTGAACATGACCTTGAAACGATTCGGTAAAATATAGTAAACCTCGCCAAAAACTTTCGTTAGAGTGTGAAACTGAAGATGTGGAAGAGTTGCTAGACAAAGAATCCGGAGAACTTACAAATGAAGAGTTAATCGAACTGGAAGAAGAAAGAGTGGCGGAAGACGAAAGACGAGAGCCAAGAAAGAAGAGGATGAGCCAGAAAGAAAGTTCACCACTAAGGGATTATCAGAGGGTTTATCTTTACTGGTTAAACTTCTTACACATTTCAGACAAAGTTCACCATGTATGTGAAAAAACCAACTCCGGTACCCCCAACTGCTGCCTTAGATGACGACAGTAATGATCTGCAGCCAAGCAACAGTTGCCAATAAAATGTTTCGTACATGTTTATATATTTTGATGTTAATGACAATTTTATGTGTTTTACGATTGGGAAAATGTTTCCTATAGTATTTTCCACACCTGTATTTTGTATGTTTTTTAAATATTAAACCAGTTGTACATGTACAGTTAATGCAGTGTTTTTCTTAAAGCTGACGATGTAAAAATAAGAAACAAAATGATGTGGAGATGATACAAATGGCACAAAATGAACATCGACAATTATGATTTATAGCAATAATAAAAGAAATTTATGATATAATTTAACTTAAATATTTTTATAACATCACCTTACATTTCTGTACACATAGCGTACTCAACTTACGACCATTTATATATATAAAGAAAATCATAGGATATTTTGGTCTTTAACAGGCCAACCAAAAAATATTTATTTTTACCATCCATCCATCCATGATGTGCCATGCCGGTAAGCGTGGGCTCTCATGTTCTGCCGTCTCATTCGAACACCAGAGTCGTGGATCAGCTCAGTGTTCCTGTCTCGACCGTGCCACGTGGCCAAGCCATCCATTTATTTACTTCTCGGTCTTCCCCTTGGTCTATTCCCTCGATCTTGCCAGTCGTCACAAAGTTCTCCAAGTCACTTCTTCTCATAACATGCCCAAAAAATTGTGACTGTCTTCGTCTAATGACTCTAATCAGTTTACGATCTTCATTTGTTTCTTGAAGGACAAGAAACTTAATTTTACCAGCTCAGCATACATTTCGCAATAGCCTAAAAGAGCAATTGAAATATCGACGAGAAATGAAAAAAAGATGAGTTATCAAATTTTCTCACATGTAATTTTTTTTTTTTTTTTTTTTTTTTTTTTTTTTAGCATATCCTTTACAGGACTTAGCTGTCAACACCAGCATCTTTCAGCTGTATGTTGATCTCTTGGCAAGATTACGCTCAGTAGTTTGCCATTGCTTTCTGAGCGGCCGGCTCAGTATCCCGCAAATCACGAGCGGGGGTCGAACCGCCTCAACTCTCGCTCCGCTACGAGACTCTGCGTAATAAACGGGATTACAGAGAGAAAGTGTTGCAACCCCACAGCCAGAGAGACCGGCACATGTAAATTAAAGTAATTAATTTTACAAAATCTTAGAACCGAACTTAAATTATTACTTCCCTTTAACTTATCGTTTACTTGCGCTGATTTCTTTTCAGATGTTTAACTGATTAAGACAAATGCCACCATTTTTTGTGTCATATAATAGATTTCTCCCCCGATGGTGTTTCCACCTTGTCGTGGTGGCGGAGCTTGAGTTTCTCAATGACCCTGAGAGCTATGCCGGCGGTAGCGTAGCTACCAGCAGGGCCTCCCACGCCGGACAGGTCAAAGGGTAGAGAACAGACAAAGAGAAACACCCTGGTCCTCCAGGTTGGGGGTTGAAGCGTGGGGTTAACATCCCCACCTTTGTAAAAACCTTTATTGTTACGAAACAGATACATGATCCTCGATATCGGACTGATTTATCTGGACAACGACCTTGGAACGTTAAAGGACTTTTGAGATTTGGAACATGGAATGTACGGACACTATATCGAGCTGGAGCGGCCGAAGAACTAACCTGGGAGCTGGTTGAATATCAAATGGATATACCAGCAATTCAAGAAATAAGGTGGCCAGGAGAGGGTACTTTAGAGCAAAATGGAATGATTATAATATATGGAGGAAACACCCAAAATAAACATGAATTAGGAACAGGATTTGTCATCAAAAAAGAGTTATGGGGGAACGTTTTAAACTTTAAAGCTGTTAATGATAGGATTAGTAAATTACAAATAAAAGGTAAATGGAAAAATATAACGATGATTAATGTACATGCACCTACTGAAGAGAAAGAAGATGATATTAAAGAAGACTTTTATAATGATCTGGAAGATGTCATAGAAGAAACCCCCAAACAGGACATCCTGATTGTGCTGGGAGACTTCAATGCAAAAAATAGGTAGGGAGCAAACTAATAAAAAAATGTGGCCGGTATGGAAAGCCTACATACAACTTCAAATGATAATGGATGGAGAGCCATCAACTTGGCAGAAGCCAAAGGACTGCAGATTGGCAGTACCAGACAACAAAGAAAAAATATACACAAACAAACTTGGAAATCATGTGACAAGAGAACCTATAATCAAATAGATCACATTTTAATTAACAACAGAAATGCATCAAACATACAGCAAGTTAGAAGTTATAGAGGAGCTGAGTGCCACAGTGACCACTTCCTCGTTGGAGAAAAATTTAAAATAAAACTTAAGAGAGCTTTCTATACTAAATTACAAAGATTACACCCAACATATAACAGAGAAAAACTACAAGAAATTACAGTCAAAGAGAAATTTACAGATGAAATCAAATGTAAACTTGAAACTCTGCAAAACCCTTTGGAGGAAAGCGTTGACCAAACTTGGTTGAACATCAAGAATACAATTCAATCTACTGCAGAAGAATGTCTCGGTGTGTTAACCACGCATAGAAAGAACAGACGGTTCAATCAAAAATGTGAAGAAGCAGTCATTAGGAAAAAGAATGAGAGACATTTATGGTTAAATGACATCAACAACATCCAAAAGGAAGAGCATTATAGAAATGAATGTAAAGAGGCTACAAAAATAGTCCGACAGCAGAAACGAGAATATATGAGTAATATAATCAATTATATGGAAACTTATCACCAGAAAAACGAATCCAGAAATTTTTTTAAAGAACTGAAGTCAATGAAACGAGGGCACCAACAAAACACATATGGTTTAAAAGACAAAAATGGGAATATGATAAATACCAATGAGGGAATGTGCAACACATGGAAAGAATATTGCGTTAAATTACTAAATTGTGAAGCTCCAAGTAACATTTTCCCACAGGAAGAGGTTCTAACATGCGAACCACAAATTGAAGAACCTACATTTGAAGAAATCCTATATGTAATCACATGACTTAAAAACAATAAGGCAACTGGGACTGATGGCATTGCTGCTGAATTTATAAAGGCAGGTGGCCATGCATTACATCTAAAACTATACGAACTAATAATAAAAATCTGGAGGACAAAAGAATTACCCCATGACTGGAAAGAGTCATTATTGATATCTATCTTTAAGAAAGGAGACAAGTTCCAATGTGGAAATTATAGAGGGATATCACTACTGTCCACAAGTTATAAGATACTATCCGCAGTATTACTAAATAGACTAAAACCATATTCAGAAGACATATTAGGTGACTACCAGGAGGGTTTTAGACAAAACAGATCAACAATAGATCAAATATTTATCTTACGACAAATAGCCGAGAAAAATTGGGAATATAAAAGAGATCTCCATAACATTTTTGTGGATTTTAAAAAGGCTTATGATTGTGTCCATAGGAATAGTCTATGGAATGCTATGCAGGAATTTGGAATACCAAGGAAGTTAATCAACATGACCAGACTATGCATGGAAGATACTTATAATATAGTAACATATAAAGGCAGGAAATTAGACCTCTTCCAAATAACATCTGGCTTGAAACAGGGTGATGCACTATCGCCGCTACTCTTTAATCTGGCTCTAGAGAAAGTTGTAAGGAAGGTAAAGGAGGAATGTGATATTGGAGGGACATCCAAGCTGCTTGGTTATGCAGATGATATAGATATTTCAGGGCAAGGTGAACAAAAGACATTGGAAATATTGACTCACTTAAAGGAAAAAGCCCAACAGTGATTAAGGGTAGACTGACTTATCTGCACTTGATCTGGCCATGGCCACCAGCAGTGTTGGTCATCACAATAGCACACAGGGACTTTGAACCTCATGGGACGGCTCTTGCTCCTGGGGAACCCTGAGCCCTAAAAAATTAAGAAAATGTTTAATATTCAAGACACTCAAACACAAATGTTTACATCTACGTTCATAAGCAATGGGTAATTATTTCCCTCCTAAATTAACATATGATTCATGCAATTATCGCTGTTTTTTTAAACATTGTTAGTATTATTTGATTCAGAAAACATAAATGTGATAGGCCTGTTTCAGGCCATATACCTTGGGATGGGATGGGATAGAAAAGGGATTGTCCCTTAGACAAGTCTGCCGGTAGGCGTGGGAGGTCTTGTCTCACCTTCTAACTCGATCACCAGAGTCGTGGATCACCTCAATGTTCGTGTCTCGATCATGCCATGTGGTCACGCCATCCAGGTATTTACTTCTCTCTTATCCTCTTGTTCTTTCCCCCTCAATCTTGCCAATCGTCACTAAGTTCTCCAATGTATTTCTTCTCATAACGTTACCAAACATATTGACTGTCTACGTCTAATTTCTCATATCAGTTTGCAATTTTCATTTGTTTCTTGTAGGACTTGGTCATTGGTCCTTCTGTCTGTCCATAATATTCTTTGCATTTTCCTAAGAAACCACATTTCCACAGCCATCAGATGTTTTTCAGCCTGTTTGTTTATTGTCCACGCCTCAAATCTATACAAAAGCACAGGTACTATGTAGCACCTCAACACTCCTTTTCTCGTTGCTTGCTTGCTTGTGTTCGTTGGCTTGAGCTCCAACGCGAAGTCCTGTATGTTGGATGAAGACATCCTGTTATCCAACATCAGTGTGATGTCATACAGGACCTGAGGTTTGCGTGAGTATCCGTTGTCCCATGTCTGGCTTATTGGTGTGCAGACTGGTGGTTCATCGCCGTACAGGCAGACACTCCCCGACTTCGGAGGAATCGGCGATCCTAATGACTTTAGCCAGGACCCCGAAGGTTGCCCAGGACGCTCGACGAGGACGCGTCAATAGGTCTTGGCCAGTATATAACCCGGCCCTGGTGCCTTGGACACACCTCTGTGTCCCTTTATCGTAGCAAATGACATATTTTTATTGGTCAGTATGTTTTCCATCTTTCAAAAGGCTACCTTCGCCATGGCGATTCTTGCTCTAATCTCTTCAAGACATTTCCCGTCAGATGTTATGACTGTTCAGAGATAATTATAACAATTCACTTGTTTAAGAATATTCCCATTTACTTATATATTACATTGGGGTATTTCGTTCATCCTAGTGGCAACCAGAATCTGCGTCTTCTTACAATTTAATTATAACCCTAGTTGTTCACTGTGTGCAACAACAGCATATACTAAATGTTGCAGATCCTGCTCATTGTCATCAGTCATTACTGTATCATCTGCATATCTAATGTTATTGATGGTTCTTCCTCCAATGGTGATTCCTTTCATATTTTCTCATTTCTGAAAATATTTTCGCTGTACAGGAAAAAAGAGATCTGTGGACTTTCTACGAGACCGCAATACATGCTATTCTTGGCATCTTTAAAGAAAGTAGTTTGCCATTGCTTTTCTTCTTAGCATGGACCATACTGTTCTATGACCGTTGCCATTGTCTCCTAAAAAAAGAGATCCTCTGCCTACTGTCGTGAAGTTGGAGACCATAATCTACAACTATCTGTTGGCTGCCCTTCAACTTCATCCACCACCTGCACACATGGCTTCACGTAACCCTGACCGGGAGGGGGGGGGGGGGGGAAGGCTAAACGGGTACTCCACCTTGCCCAAGGGTGCCACGTAGGCTAGCGGAGGGATGGATTCAACTTTCCTCTTCTTTGATAGAGAATACCCATACCCCGCCACCCAAAATAACAACATAACAGTTATTTCAAGGGACATTACTAATAATAGCATACACATATTATGTGATTTAAATAATTGAGTATTTATGTTACTTTTTTTTAATATAATTTACATATAAATTAACGACAGGTATATGCATCAGAAATACTGGAGTAATAATTTTAGGTTATCTTCAAAGATTGTGTAAAAGTAAAAGCTGTGTGTTAGATATTTGAGACGTTTATAAACAATTTTTCTATGTCTCCTCAATATTATATTGAATGTCTTATTCTTTTAATATCGTTCTAACTTCCATGCTTCATGATATTTTTGTCAGGCCTGTAAAAAGCCAAACATTATAAATATCCAGCACCTTGTATTGTTATCAAATGCAGCTAACTTCATACATTCATTAGACTTGCTCTCTCTCTTTCTCTCTCTCTCTCTCTCTCTCTCTCTCTCTCTCTCTCTCTCTCTCTTTCTCTCTCTCTCTCTTGTGTGAACTCTCAAGCAAACGCCATATATGCCTGTTTTGTAGTTTACTATGTCAAATGGTATGCTTGTTGAGATGTTCAATGTATGGACAATTTTGTAGGTACATACCATTTTCATAAAGCAAGGGTGAATGAGAATAATTGGAGTCTGAAAGATTCAGTCATACCGCTAAACTTGTTTAAATAAAACTAAGTGTGAATGAGAATACTTGGAGTAGGAAAGAATTTCTATTGAAAGATTTTAGTATGCATTAAAGCAAATGATTACTCCACCACCATCATCAACACGTAATATGTAGGTAATTACACCACGCCATGAATGTAATATTATCATGTGTATATGAATGTATATGTTGTATTCGAAAATTTAAAGACAAACAACACACAATGCACCTTATAAATACAAACTGCTTTGTACGAAATAAACGTTTATTTAAAAACAAAAACTAAAACAAAACAAAACAACAAAAACAACAAAATTCAGCACTTTGGATTGTTTCACGGCATGTTGGCTAAAATCAAAGTATAGTATCTGTTCTTGTATGACGTCAGTGATTAAGGGTAGACTGACTTATCTGCACTTGATCTGGCCATGGCCACCAGCAGAGGCGGTCGTCACAATGACATACAGGGACTTGGGGCCTCATGGGACGGCTCTTGACCCTGGGGAACCCTGAGCCCTAAAATTTAAGCACATTTTTAATATTCAGGACACTCAAACACAAATTTGTACAGCTGTGTTCGTCAGCAATGTGTAAGTTTCCCTCCTTTATTAACATATGATGCATGCAATTATCTGTGTTTTTAACATTGTTATTATTATTTCATTCAGAAAACAACAATTTGATGGACCTTTTTCAGACTATATACCTTAATAAAAGAATGGATCTCGCTTCTCTGCCTCTTGGCTGAGATCAAAGTGTAATATCTGCACTTAATCTTACAAGGACTGCATGCAAAGGCGGTCATCCTAATGACATATAGGGACGTGGGACCTGATGGTGCGGGTGTGATCCCACGGTGAATCTCCAGCTCTTATTTAACAGAATTAAATCTTAAAAAGAATCGATACACTTTGGAAAAACCCGTATGAAAACCTTATTTCATATAAAACATTCAACATTTTTTACAGATTCACGTCCGTCCATCTGTTGGACTGAAAAATTTACAAGGAATCAATTGTATTATTCTAAAGGATACTGTAAGTTTTTCTTTGGAATTTCAGTTCCCGAAAACAACAATTTATGGATATGAATTCAATCATCCCTGCATTTGCCGTTGCAACATAATAAGGGAAGAAATACAAGCTAGAATCAACTCTGGAAATAAGATATACTATGCACTACAACATCTGCTAAAATTAAATGCGCTATCTCGCAACACCAAGATCACAATATACAAAATACTGATCAGACCAGTTGTGCTGTATGGCTCTGAAACCTGGAGTACAACTAAAGGAGACGATGCCTTGTTACAAACCTTTGAGAACAACGTCTTAAGACGCATCTTTGGGCCCTTTAGTGTTACACAAAGTGGAGGGTAGAAAAGAAGAAGCAACAAAGACATTTATGATCTGTTAACTTTCCACTAATCACTGGTATCATGAAGGTTAATAGACTGCAATGACTGGGGCATATATACAGAATGGAAGAAAATAGGGAAACAAAACTCGCTTACACTCAGGAAATAAATGACCGTAGACCCCGAGGTAGACCAAGAAGGCGGTGGAGAGATAATACATGTACAGACCTACAAGCACTTGGAATCAGCGACTGGCAAGAGAAGGTCAACCAGAGAGACGAATGGAGACGGATTGTATCTGCAGCAAAGAACCTCAATAGCTCGGAATGCTGAAGAAGAAGAAGAAGAAGAAGAAGAAGAAGAAGAAGAAGAAGAAGAAGAAGAAGAAGAAGAAGAAGAAGAAGAAGAAGAAGAAGAAGAAGAAGAAGAAGAAGAAGAAGGAGAAGAAGTTATTACACAGACATTTGGAGAATCTTGCTGCGTGTGACGTGTGGTGTATTGTTGTGTTTGCAAATGTAAAAGAAAACACACAATGCACTTTGTAGATACAAACTGTTTTGTGCGAAATAAATAAACATGAAACGGAAGACATGTAAATAAAATAGTGAAAAGGGACAGAAAATCATCATCATGATCATAATCATCAGGTGCCATGCCGGTAATCGTTGCGGTCATGTCTCGCCATCTCACTCCATCACCAGAGTCGTAGATCACCTCAGTGTTCATGTCTTGACCTTGCCACGTGGTCACGCAATCCAGTTATTTAATTCTCGGCCTTCCTCTTATTCTTTTCTCCTCAGTCTTGCCAGTTTTTACCAAGTTCTCCAAGTTATTTCAGTTTATAACGTGACCAAAATATTGTGTCTGTCTACGTCTAATTTCTCTCATCAGTTTACAGCTTTCACTTGTTTCTTGTAGGATTTGGTCATTGATTTAGCAGTATGTACATGGTATTCTTTGCATTTTCCAAAGAAACCAAATTTCCACAACCATCGGTTGTTTTTCAACCTGTGTGTTAATTGTTCACGCTTAACATCCATACAAAAGCACAATTTAAATGTAGCACCTCAACATTCTTTTTTCTCGTTCCAAATGACATCTTTTTATTGGTCACTATGTGTTCCATCTTACAAAATGCTACATTCGCTATGGCGATTCTTGTTCTTATCTCTTCAAGTCATTTCCGATCAGATGTTATGACTGCTCCGAGGTAATTGTAACAATTCAGTTGTTTAAGAATATTCCCATTTACTTGTATATTACATTGTGATATTTCGTTCTTCCTAGTGACAATCACAATCTGTGTCTTCTTAAAGATAATTATAATCCTAGTTATTCACTGTGTGCAACAACCGCATATACTAAATATTGCAGTTCCTGCTAATTGTCTTCCATCAATACTGTATCATCTACATATCTAATGTTATTGATGTTTCTTCCTCCAATAGTGACTTCTTTCGTATCTGCTACATTTCTGAAAATATCTTCACCGTACCGGGTAAAAAGATCTGGGGACTTTCTATGAGATTGCCATACACACTATTCTTGGCATCTTTAAAGAAGGTAGTTTGCCGTTGCTATCCTTCTCAGCAATGACTATCCTGGTCGATGACGGTAGCTATTGTTCCCCCTCCCCCCCCCCAAAAAAAAAAGTTCTTCTGCCTACGGTCGTGATGTTGGATACCATAACCTACAACTATCTGTCGGCTGCTCTTCAACTTCATCCACCACCTGCACGCATAGCTTCAGGTAATCCTGATCGGGGGGGGGGGGCTAAACGGGTACTCCACCTTGCCCATGGGTTTCCTGTAGGCTAGCGGAGTGAAGGAGGCACCTTACCTCTCCTTTGATAGGGGATACCCTTTCCCCGCCATCCAGTATAACAACATAACAGTTATTTCAGGGGACATTACTAATAATAGTACACATGTATTATGTGATGTAAATAACTGAGTACTTGTCTATATTGTGATGCGATTTACATAGAAATTAACGACAGTTATATTGACAACATCTACTATCTGCATTCTCCAATGCTTGTTCTGAATTTGGTTTAACAATTAACAAAAAGAAGACACAGATTATGTCACAAGGTGCACATGGTGTACCATCAATCTTTATTGACGACGCCGAACTGGAGATAGTAGACCATTTTACATATCTAGGATCAGAGGTAAATAGCAAATTATCCCTCGACCAGGAAATCAACATCAGGATTGGCAAGGCAGCAACAACAATGAACATGTTAGCAAAAAGAGTCTGGGAGAACAGGAAGCTTACTGCCAAAACAAAAGTCCTCGTCTACCAAGCCTGTGTCCTTAGTACTCTTCTTTATGGCAGTGAAACCTGGACAACTTACTCACGCCAAGAGAAACGTTTAAACAGCTTTCATATGCGGTGTCTGCGAAGAATACTTGGTATTAAGTGGCAAGACAAAATCACAAATACTGAAGTATTGGAAAGATCAGGTTGTGTGACGGTGTATTCCATGCTCAGCCTTCGTAGACTTAGATGGATAGGACACGTTAGGAGGATGGATGATGGTAGAATACCAAAGGACATCTTTTTTGGTGAATTACAGACGGGTAGGAGATCTCAAGGTCGGCCTCTACTACGATACAAAGATGTGTGTAAGCGGGACATGATTGATACAGGCATTGATAATGCACAATGGGAGCACGTCGCCGCTGAACGTGTTGCATGGAGGGCAACTATCAGAAATGGAATAAAGACAAGGGAGAAAATGATTGCAGATAAAGCACACACAGAGCGTGAGAGACGTAAGATGGTGCAAAATGGTGGAAATGACCCTGTTTTCACATGCACCTACTGTGGGCAAACATTTGCAGCAAGAATTGGCCTTACCAGCCACACTCGCCACCGCCATGGATCGTAGTTATTGCCATATGACAGTTATTAAGCCTTTTTGAAGCACAATGTACCAAACTATCGTCTGTCAAGACGGAAAGGTGCCAATGATATATTGACCACAAGCAATGGAGTAAAGTTTTAGCTTACCTTTAAAGTTTGTATTAAAATAAAGGCGTGATTTCATATATTTGCGAATTTGATAAAGCATTTTCCTATTTCTCCTCGATATTATGTTAAATATTGTTTATTTTGTTTGATAATCGCGTTTTATGTGTTCCAGAAAGTATTTTTGTCAGGCCTGTGAAAGGCCAACTATCCTAAATATTCAGCACCTTGAATTGTTATACATTGCAGTTAATTTCATGCATTCTTTTGACTCTCTCTCTCTCTCTCTCTCTCTCTCTCTCTCTCTTTCTCTCTCTCTCTCTCTCTCTCTCTCTCTCTCTCTCTCTCGTGTGGGTGGGAGATATGTCTGGCTGGGTGGGGTTGTGTGTGTGGTTGGATGGAGGATGTATGTGTGGGTAGTGAGGGTGATTGTAGTTTGGGGATGTGTGGATGGGTAGGAGATGTGTGTGTGGGTGAGGGATGTGTCTTTGGGGTGGGTGTGGTGTTGTGTGGGACGGGAGCAGGATGTGTGTGTGGGTGGGGTTGTGGTTGGGTGTTTGGGTGGGTGCAGGATATGTGTGAGGGTGGGGGATGTGTGTTTAGATGGGTGGTTGGGGTGTGTGAGAGTGGGTGGGTAGATAGATGTATGTGTTGATGAGTGGGTGGGGGATGTATGGGTGTTAGTGGTTGAGGGATGAGTACGTGCGTCTAGGAATGTGTGAGGGGATGAGTGTATGGGTTGGGGATGAGTGTATGGGTTGGGGATGTGTATGTGGGTTGTGCGTGGATAGGAGGTGTGTGTTTGTGAATGGGGGATGTGTTGGTGGGTGGGATGGATGTGTGTATGGGTGGGGAGATTGTTCGTGGGTGGGGATGTGTGTTCATAGGGTAGGGGTGTGTGGTTAAGGGATGTGTGGCTGGGGGATGGGTGCGTGGAGGATAGGTGGGTGGAGGATGTGTGGTTGGGTAGAGAATGTGTGGGTGGGTGATTGTATATAAGTAAGGGTGTGTGGTTAAAGGATGTTTGGTTGGGGGATGGGTGGGTAGATGATATGAGGGTGGGAGAGTGTGTGTAGGTTAGGAGATGGTGGGGGATGTTTGTAGGGCTCGGGATCTGTGAGTGGGCTGGGAAAGATGGGAGATTATGTGGGTGGGTTCGGAATTTGTGTGTGGATAGGTGAGGGATATGTGAGTTGACGGGGAGATGTGTGTGTGCGAGGGGGATGTTTGGCTGAGGAATTTGTGTTTGGCTGGGTGGTTGGAGGTGTGTAGATGGAGGCAGATATGTGGGTGAGTGATTGTTGGTGGGTAATGGGATGGGTAGAGGATATGTGAGTGGGTGGGGAGATGTGTGTAGGTGGGTGGATGTGTGTGGGTGGGGGAATGTATGTGCGCTTGGGGTGTGGGTGGATGGGATGTGTGGTGGGTGAGAGGTGTGTGTGGGTGGGGAGATGTGTAGGTTTAGGGATGTGGTGGATGGGTGGGGGCATGTATGTGTGTGTTGGTTATGTGTGTGGTTGAATGGAGGAGTTGGGGTGAATGGGGGATGTGTGGTTGGGTGGTGGATGTGTCACATAACATAGTAATTTGCATTGTTTATGTTTACAAAATTCATGTGACAATGTTTTTTCCTATGCACTGTTGATGAAAGAAAGATGAGCGATTGGAAGGGCCAAATGTAAGACGGGCCTGCGTGCCCAATTTGTTACCCTTTAAAAATAAAGTCTGGTTGTTCGTTCGTTCGTTCTCTCTCCTCTCTCTCTCTCTCTCTCTCTCTCTCTCTCTCTCTCTCTCTCTCACATACCCACCCACACACCCACCCACCCACACACCCACACCCACACCCACACACACACACACACACACATAACGTGACCAAACATGTTGACTGTCTACGACTAATTTCTCATATCAGCTTGCAATTTTCATTTGTTTCTTGTAGGACTTGGTCATTGGTTCTTCTGTCTGACCATAATATTCTTCTCTCTAATATTCTTCTCTCTAATATTCTTCTCTCTAATATTCTTCTCTCTAATATTCTTCTCTCTAATATTCTTCTCTCTAATATTCTTCTCTCTAATATTCTTCTCTCTAATATTCTTCTATTCTTCTTCGTGGCTTAGAGGTTATGACTTTTCTTTGTAATCTCGTATACTCTCGTCAGGTAACGTGATGACGGTTCAAATCAGCAGTGGTTCGAATCGCATCTGTAACTTACGGGGTATGTGAGCCGGCCGCTCAGAAAGCAATGGCAAACTACTGAGCGTAATCTTGCCAAGAGATCAACATACAGCTGAAAGATGCTGGTGTTGAAAGCTAAGTCCTGTAAAGGATATGCTAAAAAAAAAAAAATATTCTTCTCTCTAATATTCATCTCTCTAATATTCATCTCTCTAATATTCTTCTCTCTAATATTCTTCTCTCTAATATTCATCTCTCTAATATTCTTCTCTCTAATATTCTTCTCTCTAATATTCATCTCTCTAATATTCTTCTCTCTAATATTCTTCTCTCTAATATTCAACTCTCTAATATTCTTCTCTCTAATATTCTTCTCTCTAATATTCTTCTCTCTATGAGAACTCATTTTTACAGCCATCAGATTATTTCGGCCTATTTGCACATTGTTCACCCTTCACACCCATACAAAAGTACAATTTCTATGTAGCACCTCAACACTCTTTTTCTCGTTCCAGCTGACATCTTTTTAATGGTCATTATGTTTTACATCTTACAAAAGGCTACCTTTGCCATGGCAATTCTTGTTCTGATCTCTTCAAGACATTTCCCATCAGATGTTATGACTACTCAGAAATAATTGTATTAGTTCACTTGTTTAAGAATATTCCCATTTACTTGTGTATTACATTGTGGATGGAGAATACGACAGACACACACATCGTGATTGTATCTGACTCAGAAAGCATGCTGACGAGGGTGAGGACGGGCAGGCTTCGTGCGGAGTGGCTTGCTTCGCTTCGGAGGTCACGGGTGACAAGCATCGCCTGGATCTTTTCTCCGGGGCAAGCCGGTGTGCTGGGAAATGAACAGCCGGACAGATTGGCTGGCTCTGCAGAACTTGCTGGAGTATTGATACATGACAAGACAGACGTGGTTGCAGCCTTGTGGGAGCACGTGCACACCTCGGAGGAGCGAATGGAATACCATGGTCTGGCAAGAATGCGACAGCAAGGTGTGACGAGGGGATCTGGCCGACGCTCAACGCTCAGAGGAAAGGCGAGACGGACATATAATCAGATTTCTACTGGTACTATTAGTGTTGGAACTCTTCGCTGGCTACTGAGGATGGGGACGGAGCACTTATGGGAATGCCCCGAATGCTGTGATGTCGATTCCTAAATCAACCAATCAATCAATCATTGTGGTATTTCCTTCTTCCTAGTGACAACCACGATCTGCGTCTTCTTACAATTTAATTATAGCCCTAGTTGTCCGCAGTGTGCAACAACATTAAAGTCGCTTAAACGTCGACAGTGTCGACTTCATTGCACCGGTTTTTATCAGACATGTCTCGGTCTCTTTCTGTAGCGAGGAAAGCGTCGCACAAAGCACGAACTCCGTAGCTCTAGCGACGACCTACAGGAGTCTCCGAAAAATTCCACTCGTGAACCGAAGGACGCGGCCCGGAATCGAACCCACAACCTTCGGAGCCCGAGTCAGACGGCTTGACTACTCCGCCATGGATATTTACTGGTTCCCAAACGGAGAATTGAACCCCAGCAGCCGCGGTGAAAGCGCGGAATCCTAGTCAATAGACAACAACCACATATTCTAAATGTTGCAGATCCTGCTCATTGTCTTCAGTCAATACTGCCTCATCTCATCGCGTCATTTTCCTCTTGTACCTTGCGGTGTCCAGGTGATATATAAACATCGTGAAAGTGAGAAATATTGAAGATATGGAAGGAATCAACATTGGTGGACGATGCATCAATAACATTAGATATGCAGATGATACAGTCTTGGTTGCAGACAATGAACAGGACCTGCAACATTCAGTAGATGCGGTTGTTACACACAGTGAACAACGAGTGTTAGAATTAAATTGTAAAAAAACACAGATTATGGTCGTCACTAGGAAGAACGAAATACCACAATGTAATATACAAGTAAATGGGAATATTCTTCAACAAGTAATAACATCTGATGGGAGACGCCTCGAAGAGATTAGAACAAGAATCGCCATGGCAAAAGTAGTCTTTAGCAAGATGAAAAACATACTGACCAATAAAATGATGTCAATTGAAACGAGAAAAAGAGCATTGAGGTGCTACATAGAACCTATACTTTTATATGGATGTGAAGCTTGGACAATGAACAGTCAAGCTGAAAAACATCTGATGGCTGTAGAAATGTGGTTTCTGTGGAAAATGCAAAGAATACCATGGACAGCCAGAAAGACTAATGAACAAGTCCTTCAAGAAACAAATGAAGATCGTAAACTGATTAGTGACATTAGACGCAGACAGTAAAACTTTTTTGGGCATGTTATGAGAAGAAATGAATTGAAGAACTTGGTGACAATTGGTAAGATTGAAGGAAACAGACCAAGAGGAAGACCTAGAAGCAAGTACCTGAATGGCTTGGCCTCGTGGCAGGGTCGAGACAGAAACACTGAGCTGATCCACGACTCTGGTGATCGAGTGAGATGGCAAAACATGACCGCCCACGTCTACCGGCATGGCACATGATGGATGGATGGAGAGTGCCCTATTATGGGCTACATGTATCGATATTCCCATGGACTCTGCTATTCCCTCCATCCATCGTTTAGTGGTTGGCCTCTTTCTCTGTTTCCATCTGGTCTGAACATCATGCTTATTGTGGTATGCTGTTGACTGGTAACCTACTTGCATAGCCAAACCATTTGACTTGCTGCTTTCTAATAAAATCTAGTGCTGCTATAACCCCCACTTTAGTCCTGATTTCTTCATTTCTGATCTTATATCTTCTTGAACGTTGAGTAGTCTTCTCATGAATCTCATTTCTGATGTTGTTATTTTTATTTTCTCTTTTTCTGTCATTGTCCAGATTTGGCATTGGTAGCATTGAGTTGGTAGGAAGATTGTGTTGTAAAGTGCTTTCTTAGTAGTTATTGATACATGGTTGTTCTTTAGTATTGGTGCCATTTGTCCAGTGAGTTGGTTTGCCTTATTGCATCTATTTTAGATCTCGTCTTCTGATCTGCCATTTGATGATATTATACTTCCTAGGTACTTGAAACTCTTTTCTTGTTTCAAGGGATGTTCGTTGAGGTGAATTGTTGTTGTCTTTTCTTCTTTAGTTATAGTCATTACCTCTGTTTTGCTTGTGCTAATTTTCATGTTATGTTCCCTACACATTTAATTTAAACTATTTATGTGGTCTTGTAATTCAGCTTCTGATTTTGCTATTAGTGCTTGGTCGTCGGCAAGCAGGAGTTCTTTAATGGAATAACTTGCAAACGGTTCTTCTTCTGTGTTCTCGTCAAGCGGTGTTCTTGCGGTCTCTGTTTGGCTGGTTTCTTTACATATGTTGTTTATATATGTTGTGAACATATTATCACACATTTTGCAACAAGAAATCACCCACATATTCAAAGATTAAGCAAACTGCCGCGACCATAATATCAAGTTCATACTATAAATATTCAAACGCGTACTTTCACAGACAGTTAGTTAGTTAGTTAGTTAGTTAGTTAGTTAGTTAGTCGACAGATCATCTTCAGTACACATCGAACCATTCAGTCCATAAGTGCTCGGATCCCCTCCTCAGCAAATCCCGCAGCTTGTAGCGGCTAACGACACCAGTTCTGTGTTGGTTTATCAGTCGTCTTTGGCTTCCTGCGTAGTATTCTTGTTTGGCCACCCCTCTTTTAATTTGCTGTTCTCGCAGTCTGGTCATGGTTGTAGATTCACAGTCATCACTTGGTTCTCGCAAAAGTCTTACTTCTCTTAGAGCATTCGGAAATGTCAGCCTGGTCCATGACGCGTCCGCCCTCCACAGTAGCGTTACCTGCGAGCTTGTCAGCCCGCTCATTTCCTTGTACTCCCGCATTCCCTTGCACGAAGATGAAACGAATCTTTGCCAGCCGAAATCGCTCCAGAGACAGCAACCATTCTCTTCGGATTCCCCCCCCCCCCCCTATCTCTATCCTCTGGAGCATGTTCATTGAGTCGCTAAGGAAACATGCCCTAGTGAATGTCTGTTTCTCGAGCCATGTCATTGCTTTCACAGACAGTTCTATATCCTAATGTACATCACTGAACTTAATCAACCCTTATTTGTATTATTGACATCCTTTATGTTTGACCATCTTTAGTTTCACCCCCCCCCCCCCCCCATCAAGAATACCCCACAGATATACAGGAGTGCACACTACAAACATGTAATAAATAATATAATCATCAAGAACCAGTATTGAAAAAGAGACATATATGTGTGTGTATGTAAATATATATGTATATGTATACATGTGTGTATGTGTGAGTATGTGTGCTTGGATGTATGTGAATGTATATATGTGTGCACATGTTTATACATATATGTTATTTATTTGGATATATAAAAACTCCTTTTCATATGTACATACATTAATAGGTACATCAATATACAACAAAAACCCAGTATTTACAACATAGAAATATTTAGACTCATAGACCCCCTTTTCTTTTACATCTTTATAAGGCCCATCATGAATCAGCCCGTTTTCCTTCTTTGTCACGGGCGGTGGGGACTAATTGCCACAGTCCGGACAGCAAACAGGGAGGCTGTACCGTGTAGGTCTGTTTTCTTTGTAAATCTTTCTTGACTTCTGCCCCAGCCCAGACAGCCCAAAATAAACCCTTTGTACTTGTGATTAAGCCTCTTACATGTGTAGTAAACTTCAATCTGCTCTCTCTCTCTCTCTCTCTCTCTCTCTCTCTCTCTCTCTCTCTTTCTCTCTCTCTTTCTCTCTCCCTCTCTCTATCTTGCTCTTGCAGGCAGACATCATTTTCACAGTTTTCGCGTTTTGCTTTGTAAAATGGGATGCTTGCTGCGAGGTTTATTATGGGAAATTGTGTAGATACATTAATGTGTATCATTTTCGGAAACAAAAGTGATTCAGCAATACTTATGAATTTGTTTACACGAAACTAAGTGTGAATGAGAATACCTGGAGTGTGAAAGAGTTTCTATTAAATGTTTTGGTATGCATGAGAGCAAATGATTAATCAACCATCATCGTCAACAGGTAATATGTAGGTAGTGTCAAAGACTGGTACATAAAGGGCGGAGGTCTTCTCAAGATAGAATACCACCGGGAAGAGTGGTCAACCTCAAATAGATTAGAGGTGATACAGTGCCCCGATATCAGGGCAGGGTAGGTGATAGAATGGGGGACTATTAACTAGTTCTCTCATGAGACACGGAGACGTTGACCAGACAGCACTCTGGTCACGATAGGATCACGCCTACGTGATAGCCACGATTGCCACTCAACAAGAGACAGCTAATGTAAGCGTGCCAGGTGTAACGGCACGCAAAAAGCCGAAGGACACCTCAAGGTCCTTCCGCGTGCTGTGTAGCCACGCGAGTAAGAAAGTCAGACTGGGGACTGACTTTGTAGCGAGCACCTCGTTTAGTGTTGATAGGAGATTTGTGTAACCAAATAGATAGAATTAGCATTAGCGTTTAGAAAACTAGTGATAGGCAATTCTGTGACTTTGTGTGTGGTTTGATAGCGACTGTTATGTACTTGTAAAGAGCCAACGGCAATAAAATGTATCATTTATTTCCTCTCACACGACTTGCAAGTTTCTTGTATGGTGTGGGAGAAGTAATCTGATGATGCCTTACACATAGGTTGTTGACAGGCAAAGATTAATGTGGTGTCAGAAGTGGGATCTTGGACGAAAGTTCAAGCTAATACACTCACCCACGGCTCTCGGCTGAAGATTAATGTGGTGTCAGAAGTGTGGCTTGGACGAAAGAGCCAAGCTAATACACTCATCCACGGCTCTAGACTAAGTTTACAAATAGGGAAGTAGTGAATTTAATTTGTGTCAGTGACGGTTGACGTGTGCAGAACTAGGACAAGTTGCTAACGAAACTGTGCCTATCGTGACGAAATAATGCTTATTTGTGTTTAGTAACATATTATATACTTAAATCATGTGTTTCTTCAAAGTTGTAAGTATTGATATTATTATTTTCTGTTATTTATTCATGTAATTACTTATTTATTCATGAATAACTATCAAAAAATGATTCTTGGCGGAGCGATACACAGCCAGCAACAATATCGATTTTTGCAAGCTAAAAATAGCGCTGCGCCTCTGACGTGTTACGATTGACAAGCAGTTGTTCTGCGCCATTGGCATTCAGCATCTGAATGTTTACAAATCGGTAAGCTGCTGCCCACCTGAATCAGTGCTTTATAATACCTATTATTTGTTGATTTGAGTTAGTAATTGAATATATTTGTTTATTTAAACAATATTAATATATTTTCGTTTATTTCAAAGCAGTTATTGAATTTGTTTTTCGTACTTTTTCTTGTGTTTACCGTCACGATGGCACTACTTTTCGGCCATGCAAATTAGACTGGTCTGCACAACACTTGCATAGATTAAACTAGGTTAGTGACGAAAGGCATAAACAGTTAGAACGAAGACAGGACATTGACAATTTAATATTAAGTAAACTATATTCTGTTTTGTTCGTGGGCATGTCATTGTGATTGTATCAAATTGTCGAATAATATGTCGTTTCCTATTTGTTAATTGTTGCTGCTCTGTAAACCAGGGTGAACAACAGCTGATTAGAAGATTGGTGTGTATGCCGAAGTACCAAACAGGTGACCTAGATAGAAAACTCGTGGCAATACCGAAGCGCCAAACAAGGTGACCTGTGTTACCGGAGTGTGTTCCTTGTTCTCGGGAACATTAAGTTGAGTATACTCAAAATATTTGGCATGCAATGTGATTAATAGTGCATCTCTTTTTCAGCTTGTAATGCATTAGCATACTTTTGTGCTCTGTTGTTTTTTCAGGATTAAATATTTCAGGTTATAAACATAAAATACAAGTTGTAGCTTTCAGATAATAAGAACCATAACATATCAAAGAAAAATAAGTGATTAAAGAGTTCAGGGTAGTTCAACACTAGCTAATTACCTAACATCATGGCTACTTTAGCTGATTTCGTAAAAGCAGGTAAAGAAATGCAATACACAGGTAAAGAGCTAGAAAAATATGCTGATCAGAAATTTAAAGAAGCAAAAGATGCTGAGACAGCTGAACGTATACGAAAAGAGAATGCAGAGAGAGATGAACGCGCTCGAGAAAGAGAGCATCAAAAAGAAATAGCACAACTAGCTGAGATAACAAAACAAAAAGAAATGGACATTAAGCTAAAGCAATTAGATCAGGAAAAGGAATTAAAGCAAAAGCAATTAGATCAGGAGAGAGAACTAAAGCAAAGAGAGATAGATGAAATGGCAAGAGTTAAGGAAAAACAAATTCAAGTAGAATCAGAGACACAGTTAAAGATGAAAGGTATGGATATAGACTCACACGCAGAGATCTCTGCCACTAAACTAAAAAGTCAACAAGAAGAAAATAAGTTCAACAAATACAAAAATATTATCAAACCATATTGTAAAGAAGATTCCATATCAGCCTGGACAGAAAATGTCGAGTATCAGTTTAAATATCACCAAGTTCCAATAGACATGGGGGCTATGATTTATATGAAGAACCTAAGTGGTGAGCCCCTTAAAGTGATAGAAGCTATACCAACTGATCTTAGATCTAACTATCAATACATCCATGATAGGATAATGCAACACTTTTTACTTGATGCCCCTGGGTATCAGGTTCAGTTCTCAAATTTAAAACCTAAACCTAGTGAGACTTTCATTGATTATGTCTCAAATGTTCAGAGTGTACTAAATAGGTGGCTTAAAGCAGCTAACATAGGAAAAGACATTGATAGACTTAAAAATTTAATAGCCATGGATAAAGTCATATCCACTATACCATCTCCTTTTGCTAAATTTCTACAGCAGTCAGACATTGAGAACATAGAGCAGTTCGAAAAGAAAGGGTCTGCATATTTTTCTTCAAACAGAGATATTTTTAAGACCTCAAATGACTCTGAAGTAGTGTCGTTTGTGAAAGACCAACCTAAAAACTATCAGAGTAAGAGAAAACCCGTTCAGAAAGTCGACAAGAAAGACAGGAAAGTATCAAAATGTATTTATTGTCAACTTTTGCATGACACTTATTCTATGTGTGACAAATCGCCAAATTATCCGGCGCATCTTGAAAATGTTATCAAGAAGCAACAAAACAAAAGATCTGCATACAGGCGTGCAATCAAATGCTTCTTTTGTTCCAGCTACGGCCATTATTCAAATAAGTGTCTGGGCCGCCAACGTATGAAAGCCAACAATGCTATTTTGATTGATACATCTTCTGATAGTGGTAGTGAGACTGAGTGTGAGATTGAAAATGATTTACCTGTTAACCAATCTGAAGATGTGTGTTGTGTAAACGATATATTAAGTTTTGACAGTTGTGAACGATGTCACCAATTTCATGCAGACGGAAAATTAGAATGTGGACATACAGTACCGTTCTCAACTGAGAATGTAAATGCAGCATTAGCCTCCAGAGGCAATTTGGTGTTCCACAATGCAATGGTCAACGATAGACCATGCCAATGTTTGCTGGACAGCGGCAGCACCCTTATTGGTCTTAGAAAGGAACTGGTGAGTCCAGATGACTATACAGGTGACTCTGTCAAATGCCGAACCTTTTCGGGTAACATTGAAATTTACCCTTTGGCCAAAGCCCGTATTAACACTCCTTTCCTTTCTGGTACCTTTACTTGTGCAATACTTGACAACCCTTGTACTGATTTAATTTTGGGTTGCTTACCCCAACTGAAATAATGTACTAGCGATGAAATAGCTGAATGGGAAAGATTAAATGCAGCTAATGCAACAACCAGAGCAGACACTGTAAAACATCAAGACACACTACAAGATGAGAGACTACTGTTGCTTTCCCCAACTGGCACAGATGACACCAACAGACAAAAATTCATAGAACAGCAGAAAGCTGATCCTAGTGTGTCCCCATATTTAAAATTATTGAAAGAAAGAGCAAAAGTGACCAAAAACGCATCATGGTTCTTTAGGCTTAACAATGGCATTCTTACTAGATATTATACAACTGGTAACCATGAGATTCAGCAAACGGTGTTACCTGTACAACACCGCCTTACTGTGCTAAAGATTGCACATGAGTCACCGTTTGCTGGTCACCTTGCATACGACAAAACCAGGGCCAGAATTCAGGCTCATTTTTATTGGCCAGGTTTTTGCAATGATATAAAATTATTTTGTCGTTCTTGTAATGTCTGTCAACAATTAGTACGTAAGGGTAAACATCCTACAGCTGAAGTACAACCTTCTACACTGGCTTCTAGGCCATTTGACATTGTGGCGGTAGATATTGTTGGACCCCTGAATCAGGTGTCCAGCAAAGGAAATCGCTTCTTATTAACGATGGTCGACCTTTGTTCAAGGTGGGTTGAGGCAGTAGCTTTGAAATACATCACCTCCAAAGACGTTGCCAATGTATTTCTACACCTGTTCTCACGATTCGGATTTCCACGGACCATAATATCCGATCGTGAAACTCAATTCATATCGACTGCAACGCAAGCCCTTACAAAAATGTTAGGGATTAAACAACATTTTACAACAGCATACCATCCAGCCAGCAATGGAATAGTAGAAAAAATTAACGGAGATCTTAAGCATATGCTGGCTAAGGTGACAGCAGAAAACCCAGCTGATTGGGATACACTGTTACCAACAGTGCTGTTCGCCTATCGGGAGATTCCCCATTCA
Source organism: Cepaea hortensis (assembly GCA_963921405.1). Lineage (NCBI taxonomy): Eukaryota > Metazoa > Mollusca > Gastropoda > Stylommatophora > Helicidae > Cepaea > Cepaea hortensis. Next base: position 16,699,102 of record OY992895.1, read on the forward strand.
AGCACGGGTTTCTCACCGTTTGAATTAGTGTACGGGGCTAACCCACGTGGACCCCTAACCATTTACCATCAGGTAATAACTAATTCCATTGAAATTCCCACCCCAAAAAGACCTTACGAAATGGTGACAGACACACGAGACAAAATCATGAAATCGTGTATTATAGCTAAGGCAGCTTTGGAGAGGAAGGGTCAAATCTACCGCCAATACGCCAACAAAAGTGCAAGAACAATTGATCTTGAACCAGATCAAGACATACTTTTGTTACTTCCAGACAAACGAAATTTATTATTGACCTCATGGCAAGGGCCATTCAAGGTGGTACGTAAAATATCAGATGTTGACTATGAAATATCAATAAACGGACACTTAAAGATATTCCATGTCAACATGCTGAAACCTTACTTTTCACGACAACAGACAGAAGTAGAGACAGACGAACAAAGTGCACCCACATCTAGTGATCAGACGACAGACATACACAACGCAAATACACTAGTTAGCGAGACTGGCATATCCGACGATATCCATACATCTAGCGAGAATACAGAATACGCACTTAGCACCACCACCGTACTGAATCAGGTAGACGACGACGGAATGGAACTACCCGTTCCTATTGTGGACAAGACTGCCACATTAGATAGCATACAGATAGAACAGGGACTAACAGACAGTCAACGACGACAATTACTATAATTAGTGACAGATTATAAAGACATATTTTCTGACATTCCAGGTAGGACGGACAGAATCGAACACTCCATTCTTCTTTCGGACTCTAAGCCTATTAAATGCAGGCCGTACTCAATCCCACTTAGCTATAGGGAAAATCTAAATAAGGAAATTCTTAATTTAGAAGCTAGTGGGATCATCCAGAAATCCACTTCTGAGTACTCTTTTCCAATCGTACTAGTTAAGAAAAAAGACTCCACAATGCGTCTGTGTGTGGACTATCGAAAACTCAACAACGTCACTAAGATCGACGCAGAGCCAATTCCTTCCTGCGAAGATCTTATTCTTGACATGTCCACCTCCAAAATCTTTTCTAAACTAGATCTTACTAAGGGATATTGGCAGGTCCCTATGCAGTCTCAATCCATCCATCTTACTGCTTTTTCAACACCTTTAGGACTTTACGAGTTGCGTTTTCTTCCTTTCGGACTTCGAAATGCTCCTGCCACTTTCGTACGCTTAACTAGAGATCTACTTCATGGAGTGACGAATACAGTGACCTATATAGATGATATATGTGTCCATACTGATGACTGGACAACACACTTACTGAAACTAAGACATGTCTTTGACAGGTTGCGACTCTTCGGTCTCACTGTCAAACCGAGCAAAGTTGAATTGGGCCTAAAAGAAATTGAATTTTTGGGTCATGTCATTTCACAAGGTCAACTTAAGACTGACAATAGAATTATTACCAAAATTATGAACCTGACCATGCCTACCACAAAGAAGCAGGTCAGAAGCCTTTTGGGGTTAGTAAATTACTATAGCAAATTCATACCAAATTTTGCGAAAATTACAAGTGTATTTTCCAATGTTTTAAAAGCATCTGTAAAATTAGATGTCAAAGATGCATTATTAATTTCTGCATTGTCAAAATTGAAAATCCTGTTTAGTAATGTACCAATCCTCCGCTTGCCTAATCCTAGGCTCGTTTATTATCTTAGGACAGATGCCAGCAGAATCTCCATCGCTGCAGTACTAGGGCAATTTTATGAGGGCATCTTCCACCCGATTTGCTACGTGAGCCGTAAGATCACACCAGCTGAGTCCAGATATTCCATATCAGAGTTGTAAGCCCTAAGCGTCATCTATGCGGTTAGGAAGCTCCATCGATTTCTGGCGGGTGTTCACTTCATTGTCCAGACTGACAACTCCCCAATCACGGTCATACAGAGTTGTGTGCATCGTAATGACCGTATATACAGGTGGTCGCTAATACTACAAAATTACACCTTTAGTATAGAGCATATTAAGGGTAAGGACAACATTCTGGCTGATACCCTTAGTCGATCATCTGAGGTAGAAATACCAGAGATTCCACATAAGAGTGTAGAGTAATAGATGTTAACTTAGTACAGTAAAATATTCTATGTGAAATATGTTACAAATACATAGACATTATGTGCTGAACTAGGTACTAAGAACATTGAATTACTATGTGTCCGTAGACACCAAAATAAGAACTGTGCTCTGAGAACAAATATATCACTAGTGAACGAGGACAGCTCATTACTTGCTAAGCTCCATATGTGTTCCAGTGAATCATTTGTGTTAAGCAGAGAAAAACAGTGTCAGAACATTACATAAATACAGACACGAAAACGGTGGTCTACGACACAAGCGAACTCTACAGGTGCAATACCCATAAGACACAAGTGTGACGGTGTAATGTATTTAATATACCCAGGACAATTGTATAGATAGTATGCCAATGAAAGCATTTTCTGAACATTAAGGGCAACGACTAACCTGAGGTATTTAAATAACATGTATATAAATACTCATTGTGATATGTATTATAACGTTTTAATATAGTAACAAATTATAGGTAGATTAGATCATCTTAATTTATATTTAGAATTAGACAAGATAATAGTTTTCATTTTTTTTTGGTTTAGATAGATGATTAATTTACCCACTTAATTAGCTTAAAAGTAGATTAGGATAGTAATTTAAACATAACAACAACTAAGTAGAAACTAGAATAATAAATTTAGATAGTAATAGTACCATTTACTTTATTACATTTCACTTTGTTTCATTTCATTTCAGTTCATTCCATCTTAATGATCCAATCCATTTAACAAACGTTATCATTTAGTAGTATGATTAGTTTACACCGTAATAGGATAAAAAGATTATACAATTAAACATACATCATTCACATCATTTAGATTAAGAATATCAATCATATAGTTTTTTTCATTTAAAAACATTAGTTATAATTGTGTTATATTTCACATCACCCATATTAGAAAGGTACGTAACTTATTACATTTCACATTACCCATTTCATAAAGGTACATAACTCATCTCACATCAATTCCAGTTTAAATAGTTAGATTACATCCCTTAAATTAGATAATATTAGGAGTAATGTAAGCTTGTTTTATGATTAATGTGACAGATAGATTAAAATAGGTAACACATTAAATACATATTTATAGAATTAGCATAGAATACATAAATTATAGTATGTCAGTATTTAGAGTATCATTTTAATAGAATATAGTGGTTAATAATACCAGGGTAGAAACCATCAACCCTTTTCCTTACATGTAAATAGATTGTAAATACTTGATGTCAGAGTCTACGGTACGGCAGTGATGCCGTGACATCGTTACGCCGCCAGGTGACTCAGTCCCTAGGAGGGATGAAGGAACTTCGTTACGCCGCCAGGCGAACGGTAGTCACCTGCCTGCGAAGTTGCCGGCTGGCGAGACGGCCAGCGGTCACACCAAGGACGCACGCATGTCTCGTGAAGCCACCTCCGGTGAGGAGGCGAGTTCCAAACCATAGGCAGAGAGCTCTGGGACGTAGACGGAACAGGACGCATGTTGCGAGAAAGGTTTCTGTGCCCGAATGTCGAATGCCTGGACATCTTGAGAGTGAGACTGTGTGCTGTATGGTAGATGTAAGTGTCCAATATATATTGTTGTGATCATCGTATTGTATATGATCTGTAATTAAATCCGTTGAACGTTGTGTCGTTGAGTTTTGAGTCAAATCACGTTGTACTTGTACTGTCCCACATGTGTTAGGTAGCGAGCCAAGTGTAAGACCCTGACATGTGTGGACGTGGGGGCAATCGTCCAGCTTTAAAATAAACGTGTTTATGTGATAAATGGTTAGAACTAGAGGTTGTGAACTTAGAATTTTTGTTAAAATGGATTGTACATGTAAAAGTGATCATGGAAGGCTCATTTTGAATTATTGCTACATTGTTTAAACATGGAGACTAGTTGTAAACGTACAGTGCATTCGTATTGTTTGATCGTGTAAACGTGTAAAACATTCGTGATTGTGAAAATTTTGTTATCGTTTTGACCTTGTCGACATTGTGATCTTGTCGCCATTGTGACCTTGTCGCCATCTTGTAAACTTGATGTCTATGTTCTTACTGAATGTCATCTTGATGTAAGTGATGTGTCATCAATGTTATAGCGTGTTGAGATACAGTTAGATTGTCTTTGTGGATTGAGTTTGTGGAAAGCAGAAGGTTTTGAAAGAAAGTGACTTGTGTTGAAAAAAAAAATTGTTGATGGACAAACTTACGACATACAATTACACTCAACGCCATACAAACCTACTTAATACTTAGTGACAAGCAGGCACACACCAACAAATAGACGCTAATTTATTTCCCCCAAAACAAAGCAGGTTTTTTCCGTACCATCCGAAACCGTGCGCGTAGAGGTCATTTGTGATTCGAAGTGACGACCCTACAGTTTCCCAGCCCGTTTTCCAACCATTCTTCACCGCATCCAGGGCACTTGAGTATATTTTTCTTTTCATTTACTTTAATGATGCAATTTTAGGCACAGATTGCATATAGAAAAATTGTAACTTGTTTATTGTACTAACCACTTATAACTATCTGTGTGGCTGGTATTACATTGACATTTTTCATCATGTCTTCATTATTTGATTTCATTGATATGGGGTTAAAGTTGAAGTTAACAGGTGATGAGTTAACAAAGTGGAGTGATAACAAATATGCTGAATACCTACTAGTACAGGAGAAAGCGGCTGAACGCGATGAACGAGCAGCTGAAAGGGCCGCCAAGCAATTAGAGGCAGAAACAGCCTTAAAACAGGCAGAGACTGAAAGGGCTGCCAAGCAATTAGAGGCAGATACAGCCTTAAAGCAAGCTGAGATAGATAGTGAACTCAAGAAAGCAGAAATAGCAGCTCAGAGTAAGAGAGAGGAACTGGAGTTACAGTTAAAGATAAAACAACCGGATACTGAAACTGCTATCAATAAAGAGTATAAGAAATCTGAGAGACTGGAGAAAGAAAACCAGTACAAGAAATACCAAGGTATTGTACGTAATTATACCTCGGGTGACTGCATTGCAGCCTTTACCCAAAATTTTGAAACTTTAATGGAACATTACCAAGTTCCACTGTCTGAATGGAATATTGTGTATATGAGGAGTTTATCTGGGGAACCTCTTAAAGTCATTGAGACTATTCCCAAAGACCTCAGGAAAGACTACCATTATCTTAAATCAAAGATAATGGCACATTTCATGTTAGATGAAGCAGGTTACAGAGAACAGTTCAGCAAGTTGAGCCCAAAACCGACTCAAACGTTCTCTGACTACCTCTGCTTAGTCCGAGATATTTTCACCAAATGGACTTCAGCAGCTAAAATTGACAGAAATTATGATAGATTAGAAGATCTAATCATCAGAGACAAAATCATTTCATCCATTCCACCAAAATTTTCCAAATTTTTGCAGGTGAATGAATGCACTAGTATAGATGAGATTGATAGACGAGGTACGGGGTATTACACCGCCAACAAACATTGTTTTGTGACTGAATCTGCGGACATTGATTTTGTAGCTGCGGCTAATTTTGAAAAACCCTATAGTAGGCAGAAACCTCATAGGCCTACATCTGAGAAATTTAAGCATTGTATTCATTGTAAATTTTCACATCAGCCGAATGAAATGTGCGATAAACACCCAAAATATGATAGTTATCTACGAGATATGATAAACAGACGAGATCATGAGCGTAGATCTTTCAGGTCTGTGCGTAAATGTTATCTTTGTAAAGCGCATGGACACCATCGCAAGGATTGTAAAGGTAGACAAATGATCAACGAGGCAAATGTCGCCTTGTCAAACAGTTCAGAGTCAGAAGAAGAACAGTCAGAGCAACATCCTGTGAACTCAGCACAGATGTCTGACATGTATAACACTTTATGTACTGTTTGTAACACCTTCTATGAAGATGGTATTTTAACTTGTGGTCACACCATCCCTATTGCCAATGAAGAAGCTAATTTGGTAGTAGATTCAAAAGGCAAGATAATAGTCCATCACGGATATGTGAACGGCAAGTCTGCTACAGTTCTTCGCCATACAGGAAGTTCACTTATTGGCCTTAAAAGAACGTTCATAATGCCTACAGACTATACAGGCAGGCACGTAACATGCAGAACATTCTCAGGCAATATTGAGAGATACCCATTAGCTTGGGCATATATTCAAACACCTTTCCTCACTGGGAAAGTAAAAGTCGCTGCGTTAACAAACCCAGTGTGTGATGTAATAATTGGAAATTTGCCAGAGGTGAATGATAAACCTCATGACATAACATCTCTATGTATTGATGATAATGTAACATCACCATCCAATGTCATCATTGATAATGTCACACCACCTATTGAATGTATGGTAGCTAATGTAGCACTAAGTTCTCATCATATCATTGACAACATTGTTCCATCACCATCTGACATCATTGATTGTGTGAACGCAGTAACCAGATCTACTGCTAGAGTGCAAGATGAAAGTAATCAAACTGAGGCTATTCAGTTACTTAGCCCAGTATCACTACCTACTAACTCCATGAAGGAAATTTTTGTAACAGCTCAAAAGGCTGACCCTTCATTGGTAAAATATTTTAATCTGATCGGCCAAAAGCCAAAGGTAACCAAGAATGCAAAATGGCATTTTGCTGTGAAAAATGATATCCTCACCAGGTATTATACCAGAGGTGACAACACCACAGAGCAAACTGTTTTGCCAACTAGTTATCGCAAGCAAGCCTTACATCTTGCCCACGATATACCTCTTGCAGGGCATATGGCATACGTGAAAACCAGATCTAGATTATTAACACAGTTTCATTGGCCAAAATTTTGCAATGATATTAAAGAATATTGCAGAAGTTGTGACATCTGCCAGAAACTGATAAAAAAAAAGGTAAACACCCACAGGCAAAGTTGCAAGTCACTGACTTAGCCAGTCGACCTTTTGAAAAACTATCTGTTGACATAGTGGGCCCTCTCAATCATACAACAACTAAAGGGAATAAGTACATTCTAACTGGCGTTGATCAATGTAGTCGCTGGCCGGAAGCTATTCCGCTAAAGAACATAACTGCCAATGATATAATGGAAGTATTCTTCCATATTTTTTCCCGGATAGGATTTCCAGACACTATCCAATCTGATAGGGGTACTCAGTTTATTGCCGCATCTACCCAAGCTTTCACCAAAATGTTGGGAGTGAAGCAATGTTTCAATTCACCGTACCATCCTCACTCAAGTGGAATCGTGGAAAAGTTTAACGGCGATCTGAAGCACATGCTTGCAAAAGTCACGCAAGAACACCCTAATAACTGGGATGTATATCTACCAGCTATTCTTTTTGCTTATCGCGAGGTACCACATTCTAGTACCGGTTTCTCTCCTTTTCAACTTATTTATGGTGCCAAACCACGTGGCCCATTAACTATTTACCACCAAATGTTAACTGAATCTACTCCAGTACTTAAACCCATATCATCATACGTATATGTTACATCATTGCGTGAAAGAATCATCAAATCATGTACGATTGCTAAGAATGCACTAAAATTATCTGGTGCTACTTATAGACAGTATGCTGACAAAGGAAACAGAACAATAACTTTGACACCTGGACAGGACGTTCTTCTTCTATTACCTAGTGACCGACACTTATTGACTGATTCTTGGCAGGGACCGTTTAAAGTGACAAGACAGATTTCACCTGTAGACTATGAGATCCTAATAAAAGACAAACACAAAATATTTCACATAAATATGCTAAGACCATACCATAACAGAAACAACGAACAAGACGATACGACAGCTTGTACAGTGATAATAGATCATGAAGATGACGATGTTAGTGACGAAATTCCAACACCTACATTAGACACGACAGACTGCTTGAAGGATATCAAGATCAATCCAAAGCTAACTCAAGCAGAGACAGACAGTTTAAAACACCTAATACAACAATACAAAACCATCTTCTCCAACAACCCAGGACAAACAGAATTAGTACAGCATCACATCACACTCACATCAAACACACCCATACGATGCAGACCATACACCATCCCATTACATTACAAAGAACAGTTACATCAGGAGATCATCAACCTAGAAAAGAATAACATCATAAGACGATCCCAATCAGACTTCTCATCTCCCATGGTCATTGTACGCAAAAAGGACAATACCATAAGACTGTGCATTGACTATCGAAAGCTAAATAAAATAACTGTTCTAGATTTAGAGCCAATGGCAAACGCTGACGATCTTTTGACAGAACTGACAGACGCTAGGTTCTTCACGAAGATAGATATGACGAAAGGATATTATCAGATAGAAGTAGACGAACAGAGCAGACATCTGACAGCTTTTGCCACACCTTGGGGACTGTACGAATGGTGCAAACTTCCATTTGGGCTAGTCAATTCCCCTGCCACCTTCGTTCGTATGACACGACTTCTTCTTGTAGACATTCCTAACATAATCTGCTATATAGACGACATCTGTGTTCACACAGAGACAATGACAGAACACATAAAGACATTAGAACTGACATTTGAACGTATCAGACAGCACGGACTGACTGTAAAGCCTGCTAAAGTAGACATGGCCTACCCTGAAATATCCTTTTTGGGATACACAATATCCAATGGCTTTGTCACGACAGACGATAACATTGTGTCCAAGATTCTAAAACTCTCACTTCCGACTACAAAGAAACAAGTCAGAAGTTTATTAGGACTGATAAATTATTACCGGCAGTTTATTCCGGATTTTTCCGAACTAACCGAGGCTTTTACTAACTTACTAACTAAAGATAAGCCTGACAAAATTGTAAGCAATGAATGCCTAAAATTAGCATTCTCTAAAGTATTAGCTTGTTTTTCTGATGATAGCTCACATAATCCCATCCTCAAATTGCCAAACATCCGTTTACCTTTCAGATTAAGAACAGATGCGAGCTCCGTCGCGATTGGAGCAGTCTTGATGCAAGAGCACAACAACATCCTCCATCCCGTGTGTTTTGTATCCAGAAAACTGAAGCCCAGAGAACGATCTTGGTCAATGCCTCAGTTGGAAGCCCTAGCTTTAGTGGTGGGTATTACAAAATTGTCTAGATTTCTTCTAGGACGCCATTTTATCGTGGAATCTGACAGTAGTCCTTTGCGTTTCATAAATTCTGGGGTACCATCAAACCATATGATAGCCCGTTGGTCTTTGAAACTCCAAGACTACAGCTTCGAGGTCCGCCATATTCCAGGCCGAACCAATACGATCGCCGACTTGTTGTCCCGTTGTCCGACCGACCCATTGAGCAACAAAGTCTGAGTGCAGTGTAAAATACTCAGATCAACACAGCCATCTATCAGTGAATAAGTTGTTTCATTCACAAAAGCTGTGTAATGTCTACATTGTGATAGGGGTTACCCCCATTATAAATAATGTTTCTTATTTTACTAATGCATGTAGTGATTGTCATGTATAATTGTGTAGTGTGTGGTAGAAAGCGAACTTTAATTGTACATATTCTGTAACAACAACAGTGTCACATTCGCGCAAGAACTTACCTTAAGCGAACTATCCAATTTGACAGTGACAGCTGCGTGTGGTTTATTCCAGGGATATTTTAAAGACGTGTGCGAATGTGTAAACTAAACAGTGACAGCTACTCCATTGCAGTTAACCGAAATCCATAATGTTCGGTAGTGAAACACATGAACAGTCGATCGTAATCCAGAAGGTTTTGTGAAACATCCAACACATGAACTATGAGACAAGTACTTTCCGTAACTACATCAAACCGGAACAAGTGTGGTCTACAAGCTTCTACATCAGCTGATTTAATGTTCGTGTGTACTTCCGGATTAATTAGGAATTTAGAGTAAAATTAGCAGAGGACAAATAAAAGTTCAAATATCTATGACGATTCTAAAATCTTTAAGAATCTATAAAATGAAATACACAAATTGTGTGTTTATTTATTTAGCTAGTGTAATCTTAGAATCATATCTTGATTAATGTATTCATATTACCGACTTTTTCTCGTTAATATGAAGCAACGTCAAGCAATGACACTAAGAAATAAAATAATTATTGTAAATTATTATATTTATAAATGTTTGAAATTATTCCCCTTTCTTTTAGTTGCTATTACATCCTTACACAAAGGGCCATAATGTGAAATGTATAATGTAATGTGTTATATAAAAATAGCCATGTGTTTGCCAGATTTTGAACTCATCAGGTAGGCATTTACTGTGCATGGCAAAGGGTTGCAGACATTGCAGACCAACACAAGAGTCCTTGCCAAATGAGGTCAAGGGTTTGAGTGTTTTATGTGATTTAGGTAAAAGTCACATTTCGGTCTAGCGAGATGGTTTTTGTTTCAAGAACCATATTATTATTTTTTTTTCAAATGCTGCGAGGTAGATGCGTGAAGCTGGATACTACTGATCTGACTGAGTCGTTAATGCAATTTATGTAACCAGCCATCGAGAAGATGAAACCTGACAGGTGTTAAAAGTTAAACACAACATGTCGTTCAATATAACTTCTATTGATTATATGTTTCTATGGCAGATGTGTATTTTCTATGTATTATGATATCGATGGATATAAGCAACATAAGGGTTGACTCTGACAAGGGTTAAAGTATTAACCCAGTATGTACCTATATTAGACATGAAAGATGACATCTTTCATGGATTTGCCGGGGGAGCGTGTCAGAGTCTACGGTACGGCAGTGATGCCGTGACATCGTTACGCCGCCAGGTGACTCAGTCCCTAGGAGGGATGAAGGAACTTCGTTACGCCGCCAGGCGAACGGTAGTCACCTGCCTGCGAAGTTGCCGGCTGGCGAGACGGCCAGCGGTCACACCAAGGACGCACGCATGTCTCGTGAAGCCACCTCCGGTGAGGAGGCCAGTTCCAAACCATAGGCAGAGAGTATACCAGTGTATATGAACACGCAAGTCAGGTTTTAGTTGACAATATAAAGTTTATTTATTCTTGATGACCAAGGGTTGATGTTAGCTTGCACTCAAGTCGAAGGCCGGATCTTAACTGCCCTTGCCAACACAATACGTCACGATTGAGCATCTCCCACCCTTTCACTCTCGATGCTCAATCGTGCTGTATCTGTTTCCCACTAGATTCTAATAATACCCCAGTACTCTATTACTGTTACACCTCCCCATGTTACTTAAAGAATTTTTCCTATAAAAGGAAAAAATCTTTACTCCTAATCCCCTTACTCTATTCCCTCCTTTTCTTTATCTCTCACAGTTCTCCTAATCTTCCCCAAAGTGAATATTCTATTTCTTTAAGTCTTCCCCTGTTATATATATATATATATATCAACCCACTTCTTCTTCGTTTCTGGCTCTTCAAACAACCATAACATATTTACATATCTTTAATATCAACTTTATAAAATACATTATAACACATCTTCTTAAATATTACTTTTCCACTTCATAAGCATTCCGCTTACTATTTCAAACGCTGATACCATTCTCCCCTTTCGACTAACTTGAAATCACTTTCACACGATAGAAAGATAAAGAATCGGTGGCCACCGGCATTTAAAGAAGAAGTATACTCTTTCACCCTAAGATCACACTCATCTAAATCACACACCCCTTTACACCCCTATGTTCTTTTGAGACTTTATGTAATAAAGTCTAAAATCACACACCCCCTTACCACTCATTATGGTAAACGTTTACGCTGCTATCTACAGCATCAAATACCAACCATTAAAAATATTCTTCACTTCTAAGTGTCTGTATATTACAGACACTACCTTATCTCAATCTCACATTGTAATGTTAACCACAAAACACATCCCGAGGACACAATTAAAAAGGTCTATTATCCCTTAAGACCTCCTCCAACCTTATAGACATCACCTCTCATAACCACATCACCTCGTATAACTAATCTTCTCCTATACCTCAGTTAAAAATTATCTCTTAATGTCCATTTCTTATGGGCATATCTACTAAAACCTCCACTTATGCCGTTATCTACAGCAACTTAGTAACTTCGAAATCTCCCCTTAAATGTCTATTTATTATAGACACCAGTAACTTCGGAATGTTAACCATTTAACACAACATCGTAATCTGACCATTATATACCCTACTCCAGCAACCCACTTATTATTCTATCTCTGAAGCTTAATACACCCAAAGGGATAAACATTTACATCCTGCCCAGGCCATGTAAGCCAATGCCTCTCTAACATCTTCCACCTCTCAATTCATAATTCGTGCCATAACCCACAGCAGCAAAAATAACCACTCATGTCTGTGACTGCTTGCAATCAACTTTATCTCAGTCCCTTTCTTACGGACCTACAAACACCCCAGGTCACTATGTCTCGACTACACACTTACACCCCTTTATTCTTGTACTGTTATCCACAGTGTCTAATCACTCTTCAGATTTAAACATGGATTCAATTCATGTTTTTGTCTGGGGTAACCCGTTACCCTCTTCTTCTTCTATAACCCCGCAATCCTGTGAACATCATGGTTCTTCTGACCCCATGTAACCCATGTTTAAAACTTTCTCCTCATTAACCCCACTGCTATATTAATCTTTTCTTCCCCCATATGGCTTCTAATCCATATATTTCCAATCAATGCTGACTTTAGTGTAACTCTAAACTTCCCCATAACCATCCATATATTTTCACTACTTCATAACCATATTAACTATTAACCTCTCTACGCTGATTATCACAGCAATAAAATACCCATGAACTTACTCTTTACAAAGAGAATGTGTCTCTCTATTAGTTCTCAGTAGTTTTATTAACTCTTTTCTGAACGAAGGGTCCTAATTAAACCCCATATATTGTCTTTATTCTAGACAAAACCCTGTAATTTAAACATAACTTAACTAACTACTATTTAACATACAAAACAGCGAAATAAAATCACAACAGGACATCAAACCCCCCCAAATTTTTGTAACAATCATTTATGTTTCCCCGCAACTCAACTAAAGGTATGATGATGATGGTGATGATGATGGTGATGATGATATAACATACATCCTATTCTATTTTTACCTCCTACTACTGGTCTCTTTTACGGACCAGTAGTTTACACACAAAAGTCTACAAACACAATAATCCTATTCTAAAATAATAACAATCATTTTACAGGACCAAATCAAGCCAAAAAAAACATTTTATACATGAGGCATCAACACTCAGACTCCACAAAAGAATTATCTTCTCGCTAAAGAGAAGGTTTTTAAAAAAAATAATTCCCTTTACAATTAACTACGTACAGTGGCCCATCCTCACTGTAACACATATTTATTCCTCCAATTCATACCTATTTTGTTATAAAACAAAACAATTCAGACCATCATAACGCGGAACAATACTTGTTCTCCTCAACCAAAATCACTACTCAACAACTGACCGTTCCTTTTTCTGGAAGTCAAACTTTGATTATCTCCCCTCACAATTTTCTATCTTTTACAAAACTAAGTCCTAACACACCACATTATTTGGAATTCAATCACTGTAAACTACAGGTTGACTCCTTTTATCCATTCCTAATGTGGCGACTATTCCAATGTCAACTCAATGTACCAGCCATCATCCACTTATTAATAACCTGTGGCTCGGCACAGCTATTGTTTCCCTTGGCTTTATACAAAACATCACTACCACTTCTTAATCATTACTGTTAACTACAGTATCTTCACCATGCTACTCCCATCAAAAGAACTTGTCTATTTATTATAGACCTCTCACCAAAGCCACCAATTCCACTTCCAACTTTCTCGTCTACCCGACGCAATTAATATTTCATCCTCCTGCTTCAATACTTTCAACGTCTCACCAGCACTACTATAGCTATCCTCAAGTCTCTCCTAGCACTCTTACATCGTGATGACAATCAAACCGGTCACCCTCCTCGGAACACGTTCTCCAACATTCATTTTACTAACCATGTTTACCTCCGCATCTTTCACTCTTCTTATTATTTCTCGGGACTCTTTCAGAACTGCAAGCCACGCCACTTACAACTGACAACGGACCTCACTTTCCTCGTTTCTCAGTATTAGGCATTCCTGCTTCTACATGTCCCTGTCAAGAATACTAAACAATGTTTTATGAAACATCATTCAGAATGTTAACTCTCATTCCGTCATTCAACTTCCATAATTTCCTTCCAACGTCAGATATTCTAACGAAAAGACATCACAATCCTCCAACCATGTTTCGCATACTCTATGTTCTACGTTTTATCAACCACTCTTCACATATTCACACGGACACACAACCTCGCTCTCATCTCACGACCACTCGCATCGCGACAACCTAACGTGTCTAAATACCCTGTTTAGGCAGTCTGGTCTGGATCCTTTGAAGGTTTCCTAGTACTTCGCGTGGTGTCCGGGACGGCCAAATCCAGTATCGTGGTTAGACGGCACCATTTCGTGTCCTATACCAGTGTATATGAACACGCAAGTCAGGTTTTAGTTGACAATATAAAGTTTATTTATTCTTGATGACCAAGGGTTGATGTTAGCTTGCACTCAAGTCGAAGGCCGGATCTTAACTGCCCTTGCCAACACAATACGTCACGATTGAGCATCTCCCACCCTTTCACTCTCGATGCTCAATCGTGCTGTATCTGTTTCCCACTAGATTCTAATAATACCCCAGTACTCTATTACTGTTACAAGAGCTCTGGGACGTAGACGGAACAGGACGCATGTTGCGAGAAAGGTTTCTGTGCCCGAATGCCGAATGCCTGGACATCTTGAGAGTGAGACTGTGTGCTGTATGGTAGATGTAAGTGTCCAATATATATTGTTGTGATCATCGTATTGTATATGATCTGTAATTAAATCCGTTGAACGTTGTGTCGTTGAGTTTTGAGTCAAATAACGTTGTACTTGTACTGTCCCACATGTGTTAGGTAGCGAGCCAAGTGTAAGACCCTGACACTTGACTTGTGCAACAATTGACGCACAATCATGAAGCTCAACTCTGTCAAACTGAGCCAAACTTGAACAGTGTCACTCTAAGGTTTTAGATAACTATGGAGGGTGAAAGATGTGTGACAGAAGTGTGAAAGTGAAAGATGTGTGACAGAAGTGTGAAAGTGAAAGAGATGTGACAGAAGTGTGAAAGTGAGAGCGAATGTAAATTATACAAGAGAGAGTGAGATCGGTCAGCGGATTTTTCTGCCGCTCAACGCGACTTTTTATTTTTTGTCGCCGCCAAATGTTGGTTTCGATGTTGAAAATGGAATGTCGTGAGTGTGTTGTGTGTAGTTTAGTGTAGATCTTAGAAAAAGTATTTTAAGTCCCATAAGACGGAAATGTAGTCACTAATTAGTGTTATACACTTGTTTGTGGCCTCATTCAACCAAATTATGGTACTTGAAAACTAACTTACATACACATGATAGTTAGATACACATGTTAGAAGTTAGAATATATTATTAATTACATCCAAACACGAAAACAACCAGAAAAAAAAACATATAAATTGCATACATATTTTGTAGATCAAAGGGAGATAACTCCGGGTCAGGGGACATAATAGACAACGAAACACTAACTTAACAGTGAAATATAACTTTACACGCGGAAGCGAGATAGGTAAAGCCTGTCGCACACAGCTTGGGTAATGGTTGTTTAATATTATATGGGGGACATGAAGCAATTCATGTGTTGACCCTAAGAAAGTCAACTTTGTATGGGTAGTAAGTTAATTTACTATTGGAGGGCAGGTCTTATAAGACAACGGTCCGGTTCAGACATACCTCTAATTAATATAATATTGCGATTGAGAATAGGGCTCACGCCAACCAGACAAGTTTCTGGCGATTGCCAGTAGCCAAGTGATACTACATTGTGACATTAGTCAGTAGAAGTCTATGGAGTTACCCAAAGCCAGGTTATCTAGTCTTTGACAAAAATTAGAGACACTAATTTTTTAGAAACCCCTTGCGTCACAACCAATGAGTCAAAGTTGATGACGCAACACAGGAGGGGAGGGTGTGTGTCAAAGACTGGTACATAAAGGGCGGAGGTCTTCTCAAGATAGAATACCACCGGGAAGAGTGGTCAACCTCAAATAGATTTGAGGTGATACAGTGCCCCGATATCAGGGCAGGGTAGGTGATAGAATGGGGGACTATTAACTAGTTCTCTCATGAGACACGGAGACGTTGACCAGACAGCACTCTGGTCACGATAGGATCACGCCTACGTGATAGCCACGATTGCCACTCAACAAGAGACAGCTAATGTAAGCGTGCCAGGTGTAACGGCACGCAAAAAGCCGAAGGACACCTCAAGGTCCTTCCGCGTGCTGTGTAGCCACGCGAGTAAGAAAGTCAGACTGGGGACTGACTTTGTAGCGAGCACCTCGTTTAGTGTTGATAGGAGATTTGTGTAACCAAATAGATAGAATTAGCATTAGCGTTTAGAAAACTAGTGATAGGCAATTCTGTGACTTTGTGTGTGGTTTGATAGCGACTGTTATGTACTTGTAAAGAGCCAACGGCAATAAAATGTATCATTTATTTCCTCTCACACGACTTGCAAGTTTCTTGTATGGTGTGGGAGAAGTAATCTGATGATGCCTTACACATAGGTTGTTGACAGGCAGTTACACCATAACAAGAATATGAAGTTGTCACGTGTGCATGAATGTATATGTTGTATTCGCAAATGTAAAATGATACTTTTTTGTACATAATAAACGATTATTATTTAAAACAAAACGAAAAAATAATAATATTCATTTAACAGTTAAGAAGGGATATGACTCTTAAAAAAAAAAAAAAAAAAAACGTACTGTGAATCCGCTTAGTTGGAAGCATAATTCGGACGTTTCATTTTACGCTATTTGAAAACTGGATTATTCACTATTTTTCAACTAAGTTTTCAAGGACATACTGTGCGTTTTTATTTGGAATTGATATTCTAAAAAGAAATGTGAGTTTTTATTTGCCATTATTATTACCGAAAACAACAAGTTATCGATATAAATTCAAACATCGCTATATTGGCCTTTCAAAGGGATGACTACGAAGTTATGCAACTTCACCAGCCTGGTACTGTAGTTTGCTCAATTACTGGTCCAGGGGCTGTGGAGAAATAGACGCCAGCTTTTATTGTCAGTGCCTTAACTGGTCCAGGAAGTGTGCCTTCTGGGGGATTCATCAATCTGTACAGGATCGAGGTTCCCACTAGGTGGTACTTTTACCTGGCAACAGAAGGGCAGAACGCCATGTTGTTGTTGTTTTTCTTTTTTTTTTTTTGCTCTCGCTCGCTTTAAACTCAAGCGTAGTCCATACACAACTTCTAGTATTGCTGGACTGAATGTTGCATGTGGATTAGATTTACTGATTAACAGTGTCCCTAACCACAGGCCAACCCACTCTGACTTAATTAACAGTGTCCCTCACCACAGGCCAACCCACTCTGACTTAATTAACAGTGTCCCTCACCACAGGCCAACCCACTCTGACTTAATTAACAGTGTCCCTCACCACAGGCCAACCCACTCTGACTTAATTAACAGTGTCCCTCACCACAGGCCAACCCACTCTGACTTAATTAACGTCCCCAAGTCAAGGGATAGGTCACCATTTTAGTCCACCTCTCCGGTGTAGGGGTTGAACCCCTCACTCGGCATCAGCACACCGGATGTTTAAGAACACGCGTTCTTATCCATTCGGCCATGCTGAACTACGAAAGCCGTGTATGACAAGTTACACAGTATAATGTTCTCTTAACCAAGCCTAGGGATAAACATATCACTAGAGCATCTAGAGAAAGGAAGAGACAGACTGACCATTCACTGATTGCCTGTCGCGATTACTCCTGAAGGAGTTAAAACTACTGTTGCACAGTATTACAGGGGATGACAAGGCTGAAGTCTTCAGGCTGAACAATGGGGTTGGCATGTGGTGGGCACTTTGCAACGCAAAAATGAAGTGTCCCATTACATACGGATCTACACCCCTGAGGTTACTGACAAACACGCGGAACTTAAAATCTTAAAATCTTATGTGATTCCAGTGTTAACGTATCGATGTGAGAGTTGTAGGTCGACGGTAGAGTTAGAAAAAAAAATAATTAGACAATTTTGATAACAAATGTCTTAGAAGAATTCTAATCATCCACTGGACATATTTCAGAATCAATACGCAAATAAGGCAAAGCGACTAAGCAAGATATTGTATCCAATTTTATAAGAAAACGCCGTTTAAACTTCTCGGCCATGTACTCAGAATGGACAAGAAAAGACTCCCCTACCTAGCCCTCATATGGGCACTGGTAAGGAAAAGAAAACGGGGAAGACCAAGAGAGACCCTGCGTAGAACCATCATCAGAGAGGGCTCATTCAACGACCAAATAAACATCCAAGATCTACAACAGGTGGCAGCGAACCTCCAGGCATGGAGAGCCATGACTTCTGCCCTATGGCGCCGCCTTGGGATCAAGAGGAAAGACTAACTAAGTAACTCATTGATTACGATGTCCGGGAGAAAGGTCAACTGATCTAAGTGTGATCAAGATTTAAAAAAAAAACTTAGTTGCATGTCCATTACAGGACGTAACAGTCAGTCTCATCATTTTGTAGCTCTTCGTGATTCATGGGCAAGTGTACGGTCAGTAGTTTGCCACTGATTTCTGAACGTCTCGCACCCATACCATTTCGTACACAACCAACACAGCTGTGTTTTGAACGACCAACGATAACACCAGCAGCAACAATTAGTGAATAAAGTCAAAAAGATTACCCGCCTTTCGTGCTATCAACTGCTCCGCAGAAAAGAACAGAAATGACACACATTTTCAATAGTCAAATCAACACAAAGGTAGATGGGAGCACAGAAGAAAACAACACATAAGAAAACAATCCAAAATAATGCAGACTGACGGTTGTCACATCGTCAGCAATCCAAATAAAAGAAAACAAAGGAGGACAGAAGACTACTGCAGTCACTAGACGGTTCAGAAACTATCACGGATAATCTTTCACCAACAGGATCCATCCGGAAATGAAAGAAAGAACCATAGCATTACCGAAGATCACAAGACAAGGGTACATTAACAAGCAGAACCAGAAGAAGAAAAAAACAAGTACAAAACGAATAGGACATATACAGCATACAGACATCCTCTTTGTAGACACCGATACAAATGACAAGAACGAGGATCAAGAAGATCCAGTTGCATAAACATCTGTAAGCCTAGACATGTCCATCGTGGAAAACAACTTGCTGCGCGAATTTATTTTGTAATTATATCTCATTTATTTGTTTTACTAAAACTACAATGACTAGTGGTATAATTAATATTACGTTAAATATTTGTGTATATGTACACAATTACAAGACATCATCATACTGATTTGCAAACACAAACCAGACTTTACACTACTACAATTAACTAACATATATTCACAAACATTCGCACAACAAATCACCACACAGGTAGGTCCTAGACACTCATTCTTTAGTTTAGGCATACACAAAATCAGGTCAGGTTCAGCTATACTGCACGCAGACGACAGATAGGATATTATTAGAATACACACAGATGACCAGGGGCGAATGTGCATAATACAGGTAGAAAGTACTATACATACATACACCATAGCGAACATACATGCTCCACCAATTTACAATAATCAACCAATTTTCTTTTTTACATGAATTAGACACCTACTCATACAAACATACAGAGGACAACGTGTTATCCTTGCAGGGACTTCAATTTTATACTATCAAATGTGCATATTATAGGGGAGGAAGTGCAAGAATCAAGACATAATTAAGGAGAAGTGACAGGATGGAATGCACCAAATAGATATGCTGCAGAATACCATAGACACACATAATTTAACACAAGCTTTCACATACAGGCACCATAATAACATTGCAATAACACACAGCAATAGGACACAACACGCCAGCCATACTAGTCAGAATATACACATCTGCAACACACCACATACTGTTTTGTTGAATGTGCACGGACTTATTAGAATTGTCAAATCTGTTGGAAGATCATTCCCTAAATGAGCACTAGAATACGCAAAGCATCTTTTGTATAAGCCCAACCTAGGTTTTGGAACACATAATAAATGTAAGCTCTTGCCGTTCATTGCATGAGACTGAATCAATGGTTGAAGATACTGTGGAGTATTGTGGGCTATTACTTTATTCACTCTTTTGGCTTTGTTAAAAAGGAAACGCTTTTCGAAGTGGTAGAAGCCTTAGATGACTATATAAATTATTACATTCAACGTGCTTTGTGCCAGAAACTAGACGTATAGCCCGCTTTTGAAGAGAATGAAGTCGTTGCATATTAGATTTAGGTCAACCAACCCAGATTGTGGAACAATAATCGAGATGTGATTGGATATATGAGGTATAGAATATTTTTCGCGTGCTTTCGTCAAGGAAGTGCTGAATTTTAGCAAGATGGTAAAATTTGTGTGCTATTTTCTTGGTAAGGACGCGGACATGAGAGCTCCAATTAAAAAATTTAAATGCCTGTCGATTAAAAGACCTAATGTTTTATGTTCATTGGCGTTAACTATAGGTAACGTGTCCATGCCGAGTTCTAGCGTTGCCCCAGTTATGGCTAGAGTCTGAAGTGTTTGTCTGATCGTTATTAGAATGGATTTGATTTTGTTCATGTTAATTTGCATGTGGTTTTCTTTGCTCCATATAGTAAGATAATCAAGTTCTTTTTGTAAAGAAGTTTCTAATTCACTACGGTCCTCTTGACTAGGATATATGATACAATCGTCTGCAAATAGATCACACGTAGTATTGAGATATAAAGGAAGGTCTTTAATATAATCTCCAAAAAGCAGCGGACCTAGCACTGAGCCCCGAGGCACACCAATATTAAGCTGTGTGGGTGTTGATGGGCAGTTGTTGAAGGACACGACTTGTTGTCTGTCGGATAACAATAATATAATCAGGTTCACCATTTTTGCACTAATCTTCACGTGTTTCATTTTACTAATTTAAAATATCGTGATCTACCATATCAAAAGCTTTTTTAAAGTTTACAAACACTGCTCCACAAATGTTACCATTGTTGATGTTAAAATGCCAGTTATCGGTTATTTTTGTTAGAGCGCTGTGACAAGAATATTTAGGTCGAAACCCAGATAGACTGTCAATTATTAGATCGTTTTTAATAAAATGATGTAATGTTTCTATTGCGTATGTGCTTTTCTAATGGCGTTGATGGCGATGATAGTACGGAAGCTATGTGGTGATATTTGAGTGCGAAAGTATTTGAATATGTGTTTGTTAATTGTAGTAGTATAAAGTCTGGTTTGTTTTTGTCAATGTGTGTGATAATGTGTTGTAATTTTGTACGTATACCGCAAGTATTTAAAGTAACAATTATTATATCACTAGTCATAGTAATTTGAGTAAAACAAATAAATGAGTTATAATTACTAGGTAACAAAGACATTTATGATCTGTTTAATTCCCCGCTAATCACTGGTATCATGAAGGCTAATAGACTACAATGGCTGGGGCATATAGAAAGAATGGAAGATAATAGGGAAACAAATCTCGTTTACACTCAGGAAATAAATGACCGTAGACCCCGAGGTAGACAAAGAAGACGGTGGAGAGATAATACATATACAGACTTACAAGCACTTGGAATCAACGACTGGCAAGAGAAGGTCCACCAGAGAGACGAATGGAGACGGTTTGTGTCGGTGTCTACGAATAGGGTGTCTGGTATGCTGTATATGTCTTAATCGACTTGGTTTTCTTCTTGTTTTTCTTCTTGTTCTTCTTGTTTATTTACCCTTGTCTTGTGATCTTCTGTAAGATATTTGGTTCTTTTTTTTTTTTGGTATGGTTCTAGATTGTGAAAGATCATCTGTGACAGTGTCTAAACCAGTGGTTCTCAACCTTTTTTGTCCCTTGCGCACACCTTCACCATATGTTCAGAATATCACCCCAACTCCTTTTTTTCGTATTTCCTCACTATAAATTCCCCCATTCCCTGCCCCTGCACAGTATACGTAAAAATGGAAGCTAAGTTTAATAACATATACTACAGTAGAACTAGCCTAGACGTCTTCATAAAATGTGTTTTGCGGGTCTATTTACGTTATAAAATGAATTTCAGAAGGGTGAGAAGGACAGAACCGTAAAGTATATAAGGGAAAACGATATCAAGTAATTGGTTCTTGTATTAACGCGATCTTGAAATAATCTTAGGGGAGTTCACCACCGGTTGAGAACCACAGGTGTAAACTGTCTAGTGACTGCAGTAGTCTTTTGTCTGCCCCTTTTCTCTTCTTTGGATTGCTGACGATGTGAAAACCATCAGTCTTCATTTTTTTGGGGGATTGTTTTCTTATGTGTTGCTTTCGTGTGTGTGCCCGACTTCTAGTGTGTTGATTTGAATATTGACAGTTTGTGTCAGTTCTGTTCGTTTCTGTGGAGGAGTTTCTCGCACTAGAGGGGGGAAATCTTCTTGACTTTGTACAGCAATTGTTGCTGTTGTTGGTGTCATCGTGGTCGTCTGCTAGGACATGTATTTGCCCAGTGGTTAACTTGACCACACGTAGGGCGATTGGCCTTTCTCCACGGCAACGTAGTCAGTACTATGCGATTATTGTTTGTAACCTCAGGTGTGGAGATCCGTATGTAATGGGGCACTTCCTGTTTGGGTTGCAGAGTGCACGCCATTTACCAACTGTCAGGGTCTTAAACTTGGATTTATTCACAGATTAAATACATTACGATGATCACAACAATATATACGTGATACTTCAATACACTTACATCCACAATACAGCTCACAAGTCTAACTCTCAAGATGTCCAGACACTCGACTTTCAAGCACAGAAAACCACACAACGCCTTTCTCTCATCATACGTCTGTCCGAGTCGAAGTCCCAGAGCTGTCTGCCGCTAGTTAGCAACTTGCCTCCCGCCGCAGGTGGCTTCACGAGGCATGCGTGCGTCTAGCGTCGTCCTGGCCTGACCGCTGGTCGTTCGTCAGCCAGCAATCTTGCAGGCCGGTAACTACTACTCGCCTGGTGGCGTAACGAAGTTGCTGCATCCCTGCTGGGAGCTAAGGCGCCTGGCGGGCGTAACGATGTCACTGCATCACTGTACCCTTTCTGGACTCTGACACGCTCCCCCGGCAAATTCATGAAAGATGTCATCTTTCATGTATAATATATGTACATACTGGGTTAATATTCTAACCTTGTCAGAGTCTACCCTTCTGTTGTTATATACATTGGTATCAAAATACAAATAAATACACATATGCCATAGAAATATATAAGAAATGGAAGTTGCATTCAACGACATGTGGTGTTCAACCCTTAACACATGTCAGGTTTCATCCTCTCGATGGCTGATTACCTTAATTGCATTAATGACCCAGTCAGATCGGTAGTACCAGCTTCACGCATCTACCTCGCAGCATACAAAAAAAAAACGTAATAATATGGTTCTTGAAACAAAAACCATCTAGCTAGACCGAAATACGGCTTTATATAAGTCGCATAAAACGCTCAAACCCTGACCTTATTTGGCCAGTAGCTTTTGTGTTGGTCTGCAATGTCGGCAACCCTCTCCCATGCCCAGTAGATGGCTACCTGTTGTGTCAATAATCTGGCAACACTTGGCTATTTATCCACAACACATTACTGAATATATTTCAAATTATGGCCCTTTGTGTAATGATGTCATAACAAAATAATGAAAAGGGGAATAATTTCCACATTAATGAAATACAATAATTTACAATAATTATCCTATTTCTTAGCGTCATCGCTTGACGTTTCTTCATATTAACGAGAAAAAAATCGGTAATATGAATACATTAATCAAGATATGATTGTAAGATTACACTACATAACTATATAAACACACAATTCGTGTATTTAACTTTGTTGATTCTTAAAGATTTTAGAATCGTCATAGCTTTTTAAACTTTTATTTGTCGTCTGCTAATTTTGCTCTAAATTTCTAACTAATCCGGAAGTACACACGAACACTAAAAAAAAACTGCTGATGTTGAAGCTTGCAGAACACACTTGTTCCGGTCTGATGTAGTTACGGAAAGTACAAGGTTCTCACAGTTCATGTGTTGGCTGTTTCACTACAAAACCTTCTGGATTACGATTGACTGTTCATGTGTTGGATGTTACACTACCGAACATTATGGATTTCGGTTAACTGCAATGGTGTAGCTGTCAATGTTTAGTTTACACGTTCACACACGTCTTTAAAATATCCCTGGAATGTTCCACACGCAGATGTCACTATCAAATTGGATAGTTCGCTTACGGTAAGTTTTTGAGCGAATGTGACACTGTTCTTGTTCGTAATATATACAATTAATAAAGTTCGCTTTCTACCACACACTACACAATTATACACGACAATCACTACATGAATTAGTAAAATAAGAACACTATATATATATATATATATATATATATTGGGAGTAACCCCTATCACATCATATTGTAGACATTACACAGCTTTTTGTGAATGAAAAAAAAATATATTCACTGATAAATGGCTGTGTCGGTCTGAGTGTATTTGTACACACTGCACTCAGACATTCGTGCTTACTGGGTCGGTCGGACAACGGGACAAAAGATCGGCAACTGAATTGGTTCTGCCTGGGATATGTCGAACCTCAAAGCTATAATCTTGAAGTTTAAGAGACCAGCGCGCTACCATATGGTTTGAAGGTACCCCTGCATTTATAAAACGCAACGGGCTGCTGTCAGATTCCACGATGAAATGGCGTCCTAGAAGAAATCTGGATAATTTAGTTATACCCACCACTAAAGCTAGGGCTTCTAACTGGGGTATAGACCACGCCCGTTCTGTGGGCTTTAATTTCCTGGATACGAAGTACACGGGATGGAGGATGTTATTGTACTCTTGCAACAAGACTGCTCCAATCGCCACGGAGCTAGCATCCGTACGCAATCTGAAAGGTAAATGGAGATTGGGCAATTTCAGGATGAGATTATTTAAACTATTATCAGAAATACATGCTAGTACTTTATTGAATGCAATTTTTAGGCATTCATTGTTTACAATTTTATCTGGTTTATCTTTGGTTAGTAAATTAGTAAACACTTCGGTCAGTTCGGAGAAATCAGGAATAAACTGCCGGTAATAATTTATCAGTCCCAACAAACTTCTGACTTGTTTTTTTGTAGTCGGAAGTGAGAGTTTTAGTATCTTGGACACAATGTTATCGTCTGTCATGACAAAACCATTGGATATTTTGTACCCCAAGAAGGATATTTCCTGGTAGGCTATGTCTACTTTCGCAGGCTTTACCGTCAGTCCGTGCTGTCTAATACGTTCAAATGTCTGTTCTAACGTCTTAATGTGCTCTGTCATTGTCTCTGTGTGAACACAGATGTCGTCTATGTAGCAGATTATGTTAGGAATGTCTACTAGGAGAAGTCGTGTCATACGTACGAATATGGCAGGGGCATTGACAAGCCCAAATGGAAGTTTGCACCATTCGTACATACCCCAAGGTGTGGCAAATGCTGTAAGATGTCTGCTCTGTTCGTCTACTCCTATTTACCAATATCCTTTCGTCATATCTATCTTCGTAAAGAACCTAGCGTCTGTCAGTTCTGTCAGAAGATCGTCAGAGTTAGCCATTGGCTCAAGATCTAGAACAGTTATTTTTATTGAGCTTTCGATAGTCGATACACAGTCTTATTGTATTGTCCTTTTTGCGTACAATGACCATTGGAGATGAGAAGTCTGATTGGGATCGCCTTATGATGTTGTTTTTCTCTAAGTTGATGATCTCCTGATGTAAATGTTCTTTGTAATGTAATGGAATGGTGTATGGTCTGCATCTTATGGGTGTGTTTGATGTGAGTGTGATGTGATGCTGTACTAATTCTGTTTGTCCTGGGTTGTTAGAAAAGATGGTGTTGTACTGTTGTATAAGCTGTTTGCAACTGTTTGTCTGTGCTTGAGTTAACTTCGGGTTGATTTTGATCTCCTTCAAGCAGTTTGTCGTGTCTAATGCAGGTGTTGGAATTTCGTCACTATCATCGTCATCTTCGTGATCTATTATCACTGTACAAGCTGTTGTATCGTCTTGTTCGTTGTCTCTGTTGTGGTAAGGTCTTAGCATATTTATGTGAAATATTTTGTGTTTGACTTTTATTTGGATTTCGTAGTCTACAGGTGAAATCTGTCTCGTCACTTTAAAAGGTCCCTGCCAAGAATCAGTCAATAAGTGTCTGTCACTAGGTAGTAGAAGAAGAACGTCCTGTCCAGGTGTCAACGTTATTGTCCTGTTACCTTTGTCAGCATACTGTCTGTAAGTAGCACCAGATAATTTTAGTGCATTCTTTGCAATAATACAAGATTTGATGATTCTTTCATGCAATGATGTAACATATACGTATGATGATATGGGTTTAAGTACTGGAGTAGAGTCAGTTAACATTTTGTGATAAATAGTCAATGGGCCACGTGGTTTGGCACCATAGATAAGTTCAAAAGGAGAGAAACCGGTACTAGAATGTGGTACCTCGCGATAAGCAAAAAGAATAGCTGGTAGATATACATCCCAGTTATTGGGGTGCTCTTGCGTTACTTTTGCAAGCATGTGCTTTAGATCCCCGTTAAATTTTTCTATTACTCTACTAGAGTGAGGATGGTACGGGGAATTGAAACATTGCTTTATTCCCAACATTTTGGTGAAAGCTTGGGTAGATGCGGCAATAAACTGAGTGCCCCTATCAGATTGGATAGTGTCTGGAAAACCTATCCGAGAAAAAATATGGAAGAAAACTTCCATTATATCATTGGCAGTTATGTTCTTTAGCGGAATAGCTTCTGGCCAGCGACTACATTGATCAATGCCAGTTAAAATATATTTATTCCCTCTAGTTGTTGTATGATTAAGAGGGCCCACTATGTCAACAGATAGTTTTTCAAAGGGTCGACTGGCTAAGTCAGTAACTTGTAACTTTGCCTGTGGGTGTTTACCTTTTTTTACCAGTTTCTGGCAGGTGTCACAACTTCTGCAATATTCTTTAATGTCATTGCAAAATTTGGGCCAATGAAACTGTGTCAATAACCTTGATCTGGTCTTAACGTATGCCATATGCCCTGCAAGAGGTATATCGTGGGCAAGATGTAAGGCTTGCTTGCGATAATTAGTTGGCAAAACAGTTTGCTCTGTGGTGTTGTCACCTCTGGTATAATATCTGGTGAGTATATCATTTTTCACAGCAAAATGCCATTTTGCATTCTTGGTTACCTTTGGCTTTTGGCCGATCAGATTAAAGTATTTTGACAATGAAGGATCAGCTTTTTGAGCTGTTACAAACGTTTCCTTCATGGTGTTAGTAGGTAGTGATACTGGGCTAAGCATTTGTATAGCCTCAGTTTGATTACTTTCATCTTGCACTCTAGCCGTAGATCTAGTTACTGCGTTCACACATTCAATGATATCAGATGGTGATGGAACAATGTTATCAATGATGTCATGAGATGTTAGTGCTACATTAGCTACAATACAATCAATAGGTGGTGTGAAATTATCAATGATGACATTTGATGGTGGTGTTATGTTATCATCAACACACAGAGATGTTATGTCATGAGGTTTATCATTCACCTCTGGTAAATTTCCAATAATTACATCACACACTGGGTTTGTTAATGCAGCGCACTTTACTTTCCCAGTGAGGAAAGGTGTTTCAATATATGCCCATGCTAGTGGGTATTGCTCAATATTGCCTGAGAATGTTCTGCATGTTACGTGCCTGCCTGTATAGTCTGTAGGCATTATGAACGTTCTCTTCAGACCAATAAGTGAACTGCCCGTGTCACGAAGGACTGTAGCAGAATTGCCATTCACATATCCGTGATGGACGATTATCTTGCCTTTTGAATCTACTACCAAATTAGCTTCTTCATTGGCAATAGGGATGGCGTGACCGCATGTTAAAATACCATCTTCATAAAAGGTGTTACAAACAGAGCATTTATTTGCGCTAAATATGTCAAAAACCTGTGCTGAGTTCACAGGATGTTTCTCTGGCTGTTCTTCGTCTGACGCCGAACTGTAAAACAAGGCGGCATTAACTTTGTTGGTCATTTGCCTACCTTTACACTCTTTCCGATGGTGTCCGTGCGCCTTGCAGAGGAAACATTTACGCAAGTTTCTGAAGGACCTACGCTCCTTATCTTGTCTGTTTACCATGTTTAGTAGGTAATTTTTGTATTCTGGGTGCTGATCGCACATTTCACCCGGATGATGTGAAAATTTACAATAGTTACAGTGATTAAACTTCTCAGAGGTAGGCCTATGAGGTTTCTGCCTACTATAGGGTTTGTCATAGTTAGCCGCTGCTACAAAATTTATGTCAGTAGGTTCACTGGCAAAACAATGTTTGTTGGCTGTGTAATACGCCGAACCACGTCTCTCAATCTCATCTACACTAGTGCATTCATTCTCTTGCAAAAATTTTGAAAATGCTGATGGAATGGATGAAATGATTTTATCTCTAATGATCAGATCTTCTAGTCTCTGATAATTTTTGTCAATTTTAGCTGCTGAAGTCCATTTGGTAAATATATCTCGGACTAAGCAGAGGTAATCAGAGAACGTTTGAGTCGGTTTTGGGCTCAACTTACTGAATTGTTCTCTGTAACCTGCCTCATCTAACATAAAATGTGCCATAATCTTAGATTTCAGATAATGGTAATCTTTTCTGAGGTCTTTGGGGATGGTCTCAATGACTTTAAGTGGTTCCCCTGATAAACTCCTCATATACACAATATTCCATTCAGACAGTGGAACTTGGTAATGTTCCATTAAAGTTTCAAAATTTTGGGTAAAGGCTGCGATGCAGTCACCCGAGATATAATTACGTACAATACCCTGATATTTCTTGTACTGGTTTTCTTTTTCCAGTCTCTCAGATTTCTTATACTCTTTGTTAATCGCAGTCTCCGTGTCAAGTTGTTTCATCTTTAACTGTAACTCCAGTTCTTCTCTCTTACTCTGAGCTGCTATTTCTGCCTTCTTCAGCTCTGTTTCTCGTTCCATTTCTGCTTTCTTTAGTTCACTGTCTATCTCAGCTTGCTTTGCAGCCAGTTCTAATTCGGCTTGCTTTGTTTTTGCAGCCAGTTCTGCTTCTGCTTGCTTGGCAGCTCTTTCAGCTGCGCGTTCATCGCGTTCAGAAGCTTTCTCTTGTACTAGTAGGTATTCAGAGTATTTCTTCTCACTCCATTTTGTTAATTCATCACCTGTCAACTGTAATTTTATCCCCATTTCGATGAAATCAAATAATGAAGACATGATGAAAAATGTCAATGAAATACCAGCTACACACAATATTTTATAAGTGGTTAGTAATGAACAATTTACAATTGATTTCTATTGACAATACGTGCCTAAAATTGCATCCTTAAAGTATGTGAAAAGAAAAATATACTCAAGTGCCCTGGATGCGGTGAAGAAAAGTTGGAAATCGGGCTAGGAACTGTAGGGTCGTTACTTCGAAAACACAAATGACCTCTACGGCAAGGTTTCGGATGGTACGGAAAACCTGCTTTGTTTTTGGAGGAAAATAAATTAGCGTCTATTTGGTGGTGTGTGCCTGCTTGTCACTAAGTATTGATTAGGTTTGTATGGCGTAGAGTGTAATTGTAGGTCGTAAGTTTGTCCGTCAACAATTTTTTTTCAAAACAAGTCACTTTCTTTCCAAGAACTTTCTGCTTTCCACAACTCAATGCACAAAGACAATCTACGTGTATCTCAACACTCTACAACATTGATGACACATCACTTACATCAAGATGACATTCAGTAAGGACATAGACATCAAGTTTACAAGATGGCGACAAGGTCACAATGGCGACAAGATCACAATGTCGACAAGGTCAAAACGGTGACAAGTTTCACAAATCACAAATGTTTTACACGCTTACAAGATCAAACAATATGTATGCACTGTAAGTTTACAAATGGTCTCCATGTTTAAATAATGTAGTAATAAATGAAAATGAGCCTTCCACGATCACATTTACCTGTACTATAAAGTTTGACAAAAATTTCTAAATTCACAAACTCTAGTTTTAAATCGTTAATCACATAAACACGTTCATCTCAAAGCCGGACGAGCCCCCACGTCCACACATGTCAGGGTCTTAAACTTGGCTCGCTAACCTAACACATGTGAGACAGTACAAGTACAACGTGATTTGACGTAAGACTCAACGACACACCGTTCAATGGATTTATTCACAGATTAAATACATTACGATGATCACAACAATATATACGTGATACTTCAATACACTTACATCCACAATACAGCTCACAAGTCTAACTCTCAAGATGTCCAGACACTCGACTTTCAAGCACAGAAAACCACACAACGCCTTTCTCTCATCATACGTCTGTCCGAGTCGAAGTCCCAGAGCTGTCTGCCGCTAGTTAGCAACTTGCCTCCGGCCGCAGGTGGCTTCACGAGGCATGCGTGCGTCTAGCGTCGTCCTGGCCTGACCGCTGGTCGTTCGTCAGCCAGCAATCTTGCAGGCCGGTAACTACTACTCGCCTGGCGGCGTAACGAAGTTGCTGCATCCCTGCTGGGAGCTAAGTCGCCTGGCGGGCGTAACGATGGCACTGCATCACTGTACCCTTTCTGGACTCTGACACCAACCCCATTGTTCAGCCTGAAGACCTCAGCCTTGTCACCTCCTGTAACACTGTGCAACAGTTGTCTACCTCCTTCAGGAGTAATCGCGACAGGCAATCAGTGATTGGTCGGCCTGTCTCTTCCTTTCTTAGATGCTCTAGTGATATGTCTATCTTTAGGCTTGGTAAAGAGAACTCCCAGGCACTTCTGCTACCTCTCAACACCGAACCATCTGTGTAGATAATCACATCACTCGGGCGAGCATTATCCTGAGTTAGTTGCTGGATTTCCACTTCCATGGCCCCTGCTGGCCACTCCATGCACTCCCGGCTCAATGTGATTATAACTCTGCACAAGTCTGACTGCTCCGCTGGCACTCTGACCCATTCCTCTCCACGCCTAATGTTCTCCAAGGGGCACGCCTGTCTGATCGTATCCTCCGTCTGAGCCATCCATGATTTCCCTCTTATCAGTCTGCAGCTACTCTGAGGTATGCCTTCGCCTGCATCACCTTGTGCCTATCAGACATCCTCTTTGTAGCGATTATTGTTTGTAACCTCAGGTATGAAGATCCGTATGTAATGGGGCACTTCCTGTTTGGGTTGCAGAGTGCACGCCATTTACCACCCCCATTGTTCAGCCTGAAGACCTCAGCCTTGTCACCCCCTGTAACACTGTGCAACAGTTGTCTACCTCCTTCAGGAGTAATCGCGACAGGCAATCAGTGATTGGTCGGCCTGTCTCTTCCTTTCTTAGATGCTCTAGTGATATGTCTATCTCTAGGCTTGGTAAAGAGCACCCCCAGGCACTTCTGCTACCTCTCAACACCGAAACATCTGTGTAGATAATCACATCACCCGGGCGAGCATTATCCTGAATTAGTTGCTGGATTTCCACTTCCGTGGCCCCTGCTGGCCACTCCCTGCACTCCCGGCTTAATGTGATTATAACTCTGCACAAGTCTAACTGATCCGCTACATAGAACCTGTACTTTTGTATGGATGTGAAGCGTGGACAATGAGCAGACAAACTGAAATGTATCTAATAGCAGTGGAAATATGGATTTTGAGGGAAATGCAAAGAATACCATGAATATACTGAAAAACCATTGACCAAGTCCTACAAGAAACAAATGAAAACCGTAAATTAAAAATTAGATGTAGACAGTAAACATTTTTAGACATGTTTTAGAGAATAAATACATTGGAGAACTTGGTGACAACTGGCAAGATTAAGTGGGGGGGGGGGGGAACAAGGGGAAAGTAGAGAAGTAAACATCTGGATGGCTTGTCAACATGGTATGATCAGGACAAGAACACCGACTGATCCACGACAGGTCATCGTGTGAGATGGCGAAACATAACTGCCCATGATTATCGGCATGGCACATGATGATTATGATATTCCTTGGATGTCCTCTTTTCTCCTGTCCTGTATTTTGTGCTGTAGTATTTTCAGTAATAGATCTCCGTGCTTCATATTGTGGTCAAGTCAAGGCAACTTTAAACACATTTTTTAATGTTTTGTTTGTGCTCCAGTATTTTCAGTAATAGATCTCCGTGCTTCATATTGTGGTCAAGTCAAGGTAACTTTAAACACATTTTTTTATGTTTTGTTTGTGCTCCAGTATTTTCAGTAATAGATCTCCGTGCTTCATATTGTGGTCAAGTCAAGGCAACTTTAAACACATTTTTTAATGTTTTGTTTGTGCTCCAGTATTTTCAGTAATAGATCTCAGTGCTTCATATTGTGGTCAAGTCAAGGCAACTTTAAACACATTTTTTTATGTTTTGTTTGTGCTCCAGTATTTTCAGTAATAGATCTCCGTGCTTCATATTGTGGTCAAGTCAAGGCAACTTTAAACACATTTTTTAATGTTTTGTTTGTGCTCCAGTATTTTCAGTAATAGATCTCCGTGCTTCATATTGTGGTCAAGTCAAGGCAACTTTAAACACATTTTTTAATGTTATGTTTGTGCTCCAGTAATTTCAGTAATAGATCTCCGTGCTTCATATTGTGGTCAAGTCAAGGCAACTTTAAACACATTTTTTAATGTTATGTTTGTGCTCCAGTAATTTCAGTAATAGATCTCCGTGCTTCATATTGTGGTCAAGTGGAGACAACTCTAAACACATTGTTTAATGATCTGTTTGTGATAGCCTCCCTTGAACTAAAGCATAGTCCGTGCACGTGCTACTACTTCAAGTGAACTGGACTGCTTTTTGCATGTAGATTAGCTTTCCCTATTACCAGTGTCCCCTGCCAGGGGAACCCACTCTGACCTCTGAAGTACTTGTAATTTACGTCTCCAAGAGAAGGATGAGAAATCAACATTTCAGTCCAAATGACTGGTGTAGGGGTATAACCCTATATTTAGTCATCAGCGCACTGGAAGTTTAAGAGCGATCGCTGTTACCCTTTCAGCCATTTTGACCTCCACTTTTTTAAAATGATATTCAATAGTACAGAGACTGTGACATGGAGGAATATCATCAGCAGAGTTGATCCAGAGCTCCAAGGACTAAGATCATTGAATAGTTGTCCAAGGTAGTGGCTTGAACCCCTACACCGATCAGATGGACCAAAATGTTGACTTCTTGTCCTTGACCAGGGAACGCAAATTACAAGTACCCCAGAAATCAGAGTGGGTTTACCTGATGGTGACAGCCACTGGTAATAGGGAAAGCTCACCCACATGCAAACATTAGCCCAGCATGGACTACACTCTAGTTCAAAGCGAGAGAACCAACACACACCTCAAGAAACATACCCATTACCCATCATACCCATTACCCATCATACCCATTACCCATCATACCCATTACCCATCATACCCATTACCCATCATACCCATTACCCATCATACCCATTACCCATCATACCATGACCTGTTGTTGGAGATGAATGGAGAAGTGAAGTAAGCAACACAGGACAGGCATACCCATTACCCATCATACCATTACCTGTTATTGGAGATGAATGGAGAAGTGAAGTAAGCAACACAGGACAGGCATACCCATTACCCATCATACCATGACCTGTTGTTGGAGATGAATGGAGAAGTGAAGTAAGCAACACAGGACAGACATACCCATTACCCATCATACCATGACCTGTTGTTGGAGATGAATGGAGAAGTGAAGTAAGCAACACAGGACAGACATCATGGTGAAGCATGACTAGGAAGCTGGACAAGTTAACAATGATAATGATGAAGAATTAAAACGCCTGTTCAGAAACCCCAGAAAAAGGTCTAAATAAGTCAAATAGACCGAAAGCTTTGCAGTCATTATCATCTATGCCAAGTGATATGGAACTTTAAGAAGATATAAATGAAACACGGTTTAGTTACTATATACTGGAGTAAGTAATATCCAGCCGGTCTCCCTGGTCGAGGAGTTAGCAGCTTTCTCTGTAACCCCGAATACTTTCGTGGTTGACATTAGCGCACGAGAATTGGAAGCGGTTCGAGTCGCGCCAGTGACTTATGAAAGTATGGAGCCGGTCGCTCAGAAAGCAATGGCAAACTACTGAGCGTAATATTGCCAAGAAATCAACAATCAGCTGAAAGATGCTGATTTTGACAGCGATGTCCTGTAAAGGATATGAAAAAAAAACAAAAAACTTGAAGTAATATCCAGCAGGCGGAGTGGCGTTGGGATAAAACTTCTATTTCTAGCTCAAATAGTTCCAGATCAGATGTCAATCATTTTTATCAAATAAGAAACAGACAGTGAATTGCTATGTTTGGTCTATGTGTTTTGTTTGAGCAGAGTGTCTACGTTAAATACACAATAAATTATGCAAAAAAAAAAAAAAAAAAAATTCCTGTAAAATGCCAAAAAACTCTAAATATCCAGCACCATGTATGTTAACCGGTCTCTGTGGCTAAGGGCTTGTGTCAGCAACTCACTTGCGACAGGCATACAAGGATTCCCTACTTTTGCACCACACGAAAGTGACAACTCGTATTGTTTGCAAAAGGATACATTTTATTCGGAGCTGATCGTACATGAGCTCCACGAGCGGAATACCACATCGGTATTAAACATCATAGTATGTTATGAAGATGGAATGAGGAGATGATATTAATAATAATCACTACTGAAGCTAAGCTTAAGTCCTAACTATTGATACTGTCCTTAACTACAAAGTATCCACAGCGGATATACAGTCTGTTCCTTACGCCGTCCAGTCTCTGTCTGAACCGGCTCTCTGTGCCGTGTTCAGCCACGAGCAATTAGAGCATGGTTGTAGTAACCAGAATTACTTGGTCCCTTCTCGTGATGTGGGTTTCCCAGTCTCTTGGGTAACCCCAGCTCACATGTACTTGTTGCCCTCCTTGTTGACACAAGTGTGTCCCGTTATAGCTACTTATAGCGTTTCTGTCTCTTCTGTCTGGTCTCCTACGTCGTTATGTTACTTGTCCTTTTCCCTAGCTCTATTTAGCTCTCCTTAGCTTTAAGCTCTCACGTAGCTCTTTGACAGGCTCTCGTTCCTCCCCTCTTGTGTTACAAACTTTTAAGTTGTGGGGGTAACACAAGTCGTAATCTCACCAAAAATTGGCCCTCTAATTTTGTCAAAGGCTTCGTAAGTTCTCTACTTCTCTTCTGGGGATAGGACAAGATCTCTCCTCTCCTTCGACACACTGTTGTATCACTTCACTTGGCTAATTGAGTAGCTCACCACACTAGTACAGTTGGCTATACACTGTCATTATATTTCTGGGAATTGTGTGATCCGGAACCAATGCCATAAGACCTGTCCTCCGATTGTCCAAAATTAACAATCCCATACAACTTGCCTCTGTTACGAGTGCAAAACA
Organism: Cepaea hortensis; assembly: GCA_963921405.1. Classification (NCBI taxonomy): domain Eukaryota; kingdom Metazoa; phylum Mollusca; class Gastropoda; order Stylommatophora; family Helicidae; genus Cepaea; species Cepaea hortensis. The sequence continues at coordinate 16,734,715 of OY992895.1, forward strand.
TGGACAATAAATGTCCATGCTCCCATATAATAGTAGTAATGGTAGTATACATGCTATATGTGCAACTCTTCACCTTTTAGCTTCCGCTTGTTAAGGTATATTTAAGTGTTACACTAAGGCTTTAGAGATGTTATTGTGTCCCTTTTTGGAGTAGTTATAGTTCTTTGAAGGTAATGATGCATGCACCTTTATGTGTTTGTTTTCCTGATTGGTTGCGTGTTTCATATTAAACTAAAGTGTATTTAACTTACTAACATGTGTAAGCGTTTCTAATTTACGTGTATGTATTCTTTCGAGCGCCGTAAAGCGGTTTATTGTAGCCACAAATGAGTGTGCTATGCTGATTTATGTCTACAGTTCCGTTTTAAGAGTCTCAAAATATGTTTCCTATGTCTATCACTAAAGTATGGCAACTACACACTTATAAGAAATCTCAACAACACATTGATTACACAGATTGACACAGACAAGTTACAACAAGTCGTGTTGTGCGGTGAAAATAAATACCGCAACATCTCTCTCACTCTCCTGATTTAATCCATTCTCTCTCTTCCATTCACACATCTTTCGTTCACCTTTCATTCAACAGTGGTTTTAAAATATTGGTTCGTCGTTAAAATATAGTTCAAGAAATAATGCATGGATGAACAATAAATATGTACATTAAATCGTTGGCTGAATTTAAATCGGTTTTCAAGCCACATGACTGTGCTGTATTTCTGCACTCGTCATTTCTATACAAAAATATACATGGTTGCATGAATTGTTTGCTACCAATCCTATAGTAATGACTGATCTAACTAATCTATTGTAAGTTGGTGTACTGTTCTAAATTAATCTAAGGGAACTAATCTAACTAATTAATTTAATTTAGGAAAAATGGGTTAGTTACCTTAAAGTGTTTTTAATACATGAAATGATATAAATTATTAAATGATGGGGTTAATTTGTAAGTGATGTTTTAATTAACTAAATATATAACTAAATATGTTTAAATGGTGATAAACTAAAGTAATATAATGTAGGTTTTAAATTAAATGAGTTCTTAACTAAATGTAGGTGAATTATAACTCTGAAATGTCCTAAATAAAGTTATATGGCAAATCTACATTCATAATTCTAATCTGAATACTAAAATATGAAGTTATACGCGCTTGTTTATAAAAACATATTATATACATATCACATATAATGTCTATCTAACTACATTAATTAATTACATCCAGGTGTGATGTTGGAGCAGTGTCCTCTGTAGAATGTCCTCTAAAATAGAGTTCAACTAGACAAAGTCTGATTTACGCTCTCATCCTGGGTAATGTTCATACTAATGGTATGCTACTAATTGGTGTAGGTTCAAATCTAATACTTCGATCCACTCAAGGGTTGTATAAGTGGTAGTGGTGTAGACAATTACTTGTGTGTCTGTTCATTTCACTAATACTGACACAGTTTATATTACACAGCTTTAAGCGACTGGTGATGGTACGCACCACAACGTTCATAATCACCACATAGGTAATTACAGTGTCAATGTCTTTGGTGATATGAGGTAGCTCTCTTCTCGTATTTCAGGGATCTTAATGTGAGAAGGTCGACTCAATGTGTCAGCCAGAGAGTTCATGCTCCCCTTTTGCAGAATTTCCGAAAAAATGGTAAATTAAATTGCTTGTATGTGGTTCAAGCTCCACAAATGGTAATTAAATGGTAATTTCAAATGGTAATTTCAAGTACTTTAGAAAATGGTATCCTAATGATAATTGACGGTGTTCAAGATACTTCTGATTACTTAATGAGCGGTGGTTCAAGGAACTTCTGACACCAAATGGTATCCTAATATGTTTATCAAATGGGATTTGGCTGTGGTTCAAGGCCCACGATTCCGACACCAAATGCTAATTGGCTGCTGATAATTGGCGGTGGTTCAAGGAACTTCTGACACCAAATGGTATCCTGCCTGTCAGCAACTCACTTGCGACAGGCATACAAGGATTCCCTACTTTTGCACCACACGAAAGTGACAACTCGTATTGTTTGCAAAAGGATACATTTTATTCGGAGCTGATCGTACAATAGCTCCACGAGCGGAATACCCCATCGGTATTAAACATCATAGTATGTTATGAAGATGGAATGAGGAGATGATATTAATAATAATCACTACTGAAGCTAAGCTAATGTCCTAACTATTGATACTGTCTTTAACTGTCCTTGTTGACACAAGTGTGTCCCGTTATAGCTATTTATAGCGTTTGGGTCTCTTCTGTCTGGTCTCCTACGTCGTTATGTTACTTGTCCTTTTCCCTAGCTCTATTTAGCTCTCCTTAGATTTAAGTTCTCACGTAGCTCTTTGACAGCTTGCGAACTCGGTTTGTGAGCCCGTATACCCGGCTTCGAAACACAGCGGTGCTGGTTTTTTCGAAAAAAGGATAGAAGCCGGTCGTTCAGAAAGCAATGGCAAACTACTGAACGTAAAATTTGCCCAGGAATCAGAACAGCGAAAATGCTGGGGTTGACTGTTACGTTCTGTGAAGGACATGTAACTTAATTATTTTTTGTATTGTTAACCAATGTAGCTAACTTCATACATTCCTTACTCTCTCTCTCTCTCTCTCTCTCTCTCTCTCTCTCTCTCTCTCTCTCTCTCTCTCTCTCTCTCGTGTGAACGCTGAAGCAAACGCCATATATTCCTGTTTCGCAGTTTACCCTGTAAAATGGGATGCTTGTTGAAATGATTAATGTATGGACAAGTTTGTAGGTACATACCATTTTCAGAAAGCAAGGGTCAATGAGAATATTTGAAGTATGAACTATTCAGTCATATCGCTAAACTTGTTTTAAATAAAACTAAGTGTGAATGATAATGCTTGGAGTATGAAAGAATTTCTATTGAAAGATTTTAAGATGCATTTAAGCGAATGATTACTACACCACCATCATCAACACGTAATATGTAGGTAATTACACCATGCCATGAATGAAATATTACCATGTGTATATGAATGTATTGTGTCAGGTGCCAGAGTGTTACTAGGGGTTATGTTGTATGCACCCTGACAACTCAAGAATGAACACGTTCAATAGCACAAAGAATAGCAGTTCCACAAGCCGACCGAACGAATAAATAACTTTATTCATAGCACCATTAATTCATAATACATTAGAACAAGTTATCAACTTACAGTTCGTACTGCGTCATTACCGGGCCCTCAATCCAGCGAGCGACACAGCTCCCCCAGTTTTCTGCACTGCTGTATGTTTACAGGCCTGATGTGTACCGGTCGTCGCTCTCGCGGTAACACAGATTCTACAACACTCTAACGCTGTCCATGCCGCCTTACTCGTAGGCTTTCCTCTTCACCTTTGAACACTCTCCATCTTCATCTGATACAGCTGGTCTTGTCAATTTCCACGATGTGAACCTGGCTGTGTTTTCCGGACCAACTCCCTTCTCCACTGTCCGCCCACTGTGTTCAAACCACATCACGTACCCTCAGTCCTGCCGCTCGATTGGCTACTATCTTTAGCCCGTTACCGGTGTCTTTTCCATATAACTCTCCGTGATTATTTATCTCTCTTAATGTCTCAACAATCTATGTTGCTGTTACTCCGGTCTTAAGTAATCTGACTCATGGCATATGCCCCCCCCCCGCAATTTCAAAAATGTTCTACATTTTTGGGTTCTTCCTTATCTCTACACTTGACATGAGTCAGCTTGGTCGCACATACCTGTCCCCTGGTCGCACATATCTGTCTACTCCCTCATGCCTTTGAGCTTGCTTCTCCGTTCCCTGTAACTTCCCTCTGTGTTACGTTGATATTCTGCCATACCTTCACACTAATTGTAATGTCGGACACGAATATACATCTATTCCCAAATAGACCCCGTGTGGCCTCAACCCCCTTTTTGTTCGGCAAGTTGATGACCAACCTACTATGAGTCCCAATGTCCCACCCCGGACATTCCCATAAGGTTCCTTATTAATACCTCGGTATAAGCAACTGACACCCTCCCCAGCCCTTAAGCCCTGGGTGCAGGAACGTGTGTATTGCAGACATATCAATTTCACCCATATTTTGTTTAAGCTCTGTCACTGTCAACCCACACCTCACACCTAAGTCTACGAAGTCCGACCATGTAGGCATGGTTATATGATGTATCTACTGAATGGTATAACTATTTCTATTTGTACACGCCGATCACTCAAGTGTTGCTGCTCGTCTTGTTATGATAACATCGACCAAGTGTTGACCCTGCGGTAACACTGTTCAAACCAATAATACCTTTGCCGGACAACCAACGGCACTTATCAACAGTTTAACTACATGAATACCTGTGGAGTGAGCAACCCTAATGATGCTGGTACAAATATTTACAGTCATGAAATGTGTCCAATGACCCTGAACCACTAAGCAGACTATACACAGTAATCAATAAGAAAAACTTGACCTTGTATCCCCAGCACCAGTGTCCCTGGTGACTTGGTCCAACTGCTCGGCTTAAGCTCCGCTTGTTTCAGGACTTGGTAAGGATCAGCCTGGCTCCAACTCGGTTCAACTGGCATGGACTTGATCAACTGGGTCGTCAGGTGAACTGGTGGCTCCCCAAACGTGGTGTAGATGCCACCTATGATACTACTACCAACACACGTGAACCACATCTGGAATGAATACTCAATGTTGATAACGAGATTAGTTCTTGAAAGCACTATAGTACATGTAGACCGTCTATCATGTTATTTATGTGGCTGCGCCCCCTTATTTGCACTTTTGGAGAACTTGAAATACTGTGCTTTATAGGCGCCCTGCTAAATTAGCCACCAACATTGCTGTTGATACACTACGTGAGTTCCACTGCTGTGGTTGATAGCCCTGATTGTTTGCTTTGCTGATACTCCTTTCGAAAAGTGTTCATTTTCCATCACAATGTCTATTTTCTCTGTCGGCAATGATCTTAAAGAGATCAGATAACGTCTGTAGTATTCACACAATGTTTTCCCTCCTGCTGTTAAACAACACCTTCTAGAGCACCCTCATATCGTTGTGATAGTCTTATTGTTCAAACTCACTTTGACTCTCACCTGAATCAAGTCGGCACGCATTATTACTGTTGCTTTTCAACATCCCTTTTCCATGTTATTTGATATTAATCACTGCTTCCTATTTGACTACTCATGTTCTTTAGTTTTAATCACATTTCACACTTCACCTTTCAGTGTTATTTGATGCTAGCGATCACTTTCCTGAGTTGCTGATTATCGCTCACTGCGAGTTAATTTCTTGCAAATCGTGTTGCTATGTTCAACCGTGCAATGCTCTACCACTAGCCATGATTCATAATTCGTAAGCTTCTATTCTGGTTTTTACTCATAACTCTTTCTACGATATTATTGAGCATCGCTCATTGTTGCACCTATTCCTTATTCCACACCGATCTTTGCTATCACAAATCATATTATAGTTCACAATTAATACAATGGTATCTTTGTAGCTTCATACTGTTGCCGGCTTTCCACTAGTCGTGTTCTAATATTTGTTCTTAACTTCGATCTGTTACTAGAACTTTCCAAGCTGCTTACTTTTTCCGGGAGAATCGCTCACTTTCGTATCGTCCTCCATTCCCTGGATTCAGTCTCCGTGACGTCCCCAATAATTGCCAGAGTGTTACTAGGGGTTATGTTGTATGCACCCTGACAACTCAAGAATGAACACGTCCAATAGCACAAAGAATAGTAGTTCCACAAGCCGATCGAACGAATAAATAACTTTATTTATAGCACCATTAATTCATAATACATTAGAGCAAGTTATCAACTTACATTTCGTACTGCGTCATTACCGGGCCCTCAATCCAGCGAGCGACACGGCTCCCCCAGTTTTCTGCACTGCCGTGTGTTTACAGGCCTGATGTGTACCGGTCGTCGTTCTCGCGGTAACACAGATTCTACAACACTCTAACGCTGTCCATGCCGCCTTACTCGTAGGCCTTCCTCTTCACCTTTGAACACTCTCCATCTTCATCTGATACAACTGGTCTTGTCAATTTCCACGACGTGAACCTGGCTGTGTTTTCCGGACCAACTGCCTTCTCCACTGTCCGCCCACTGTGTTCAAACCACATCGCGTGCCCTCAGTCCTGCCGCTCGATTGGCTACTATCTTTAGCTCGTTACCGGTGTCTTTTCCTTATAACTCTCCGTGATTATTTATCTCTCTTAATGTCTCAACAATCTATGTTGCTGTTACTCCGGTCTTAAGTAATCTGACTCATGGCACAGGTCTTAGTCAGATATGACTGAGCTACCGTATGACAGTAGACGGTACTACCTGTTTTCTATCAGCGCCGAATGTTGGGAGGCATTTACCAAACCTTATATCCCACACTGTGCCAACGGTTTCGGGTGGAAGAGCGCAATTTGGAGGGCTCAAGCCTTATCCTGGTGCGAGGAAATGCAACCTAAACACAAAATGTCATGGCAGGGCAGACCAGGCCCTAAGTCTTGGTTGGCAGCTGGTCTAGGATCGAAGCTCCGACAGGCGGACAGCTAGAGCATTGCTTTGTTTATCCGGCAGCTTCTGCAGCTTGTCTTGTTCCAGATGTATAGGCGTTACCTTTCCTCTGGAGTGAACTAGGCAGGCCGAGAGAGGGATCATGCTGCATGGGCAACACATGATCTCTATATTTTAGCCCAGACTTTGTGCTATGGAGAGGCAATAACTCCATCCCTGGTCTTAACCGGTCTCGGAATCAAAGCGAGAGGCAACTGTTACGGGTTATAAGTCCTTGTCAGTTGGCGTAGACATGGGGCGCCACGCGTTACCTGTGACGGTGTGAGACACCCACAGGTGCCACTGATCAGCTACCGCCCGCCTCAAGCTGGGCAGCCTCCGGCCAATTGAGTGTTGAATCGCCACAACCTGCCTGCTTCAATGGGTGTTATGGCTAGGACAAAATCTGAGTCGCAGGCTGTAAAACTAATGCACCAGGTACTAATAAAAAGAAAAATAGACACCTCAAGCTACGGCTTGCAACCTGGAACGTGAGAACCATGTGATCTCGCCGAACTGGAGATAGTAGACAATTTTACATATCTAGGATCGGAGGTAAATAGCAAATTATCCCTAGATCAGGGAATCAACATCAGGATTGGCAAGGCAACAACAACAATGAACATGTTAGCAAAAATAGTTAGGGAGAATAGGAAGCTTACTGCCAATACAAAAGTAGTCCTCGTCTACCAAGCCTGTGTCCTTAGTACTCTTCTTTATGGCAGTGAAACCTGTACAACTTACTCACACAAAGAGAAACGTTTAAACAGCTTTCATATGCGGTGTCTGCGAAGAATACTTGGTATTAAGTGGCAAGACAAAATCACAAATACTGAAGTATTGGAAAGATCAGGTTGTGTGACGGTGTATTCCATGCTCAGTCTTCGTAGACTTAGATGGATAGGACATGGTAGGAGGATGGATGACGGTAGAATACCAAAGGACATCTTTTTTGGTGAATTACAGACGGGTAGGAGATCTCATGGTCGGCCTCTACTACGATACAAAGATGTGTGTAAGCGGGACATGATTGATACAGGCATTGATAATGCACATTGGGAGCAAGTCGCCGCTGAACGTGTTGCATGGAGGGCAACTATCAGAAATGGATTAACGACAAAGGAGAAAATGATTGCAGATAAAGCACACACAGAGCGTGAGAGACGTAAGATGGTGCAAAATGGTGGAAATGACCATGTTTTCACATGCATCTACTGTGGGCAAACATTTGCAGCAAGAATTGGCCTTACCAGCAACACTCGCCACCGCCATGGATCGTAGTTATTAAGCCTTTTTGAAGCACAATGTACCAAACTATCGTCTGTCAAGACGGAAAGGTGCCGATGAATATGAATGTAAATGTTGTATTCGAAAATGTAACAACAAAAACAAACACAATGCACCTTGTAAATACAAACTGCTTTGTACGAAATAAACGTTTATTTAAAGAACAAATAGCAGCACTTTGGATTGTTTCATGGCTTGTTGACTAAGATCAAAGTGTAGTATCTGTTCTTGTATGACGTCAGTGATTATGGGTAGACTGACTTATCTGCACTTGATCTGGCCATGTATGACACATAGGGACTTGGAATCTCATTGGATGGCTCTTGTTCCTGGGGAACCCTGAGCCCTAAAAATTAAGCAAATTTGTAATATTCTAGACATTAAAACACAAATGTTTACAGCTATGTTCATTAACAATGGGTAAATATTTCGCTCTTTAATTAACATTTGATGCATGCAATTATCGCTGTTTTGTAACATTGTTATTATTATTTCATCCAGAAAACACAAATTTGATGGACATGTTTCAAGCCATATACCTTAATAAAAGAATGGATCTCGCTTCTCAGCCTCTTGGATAAGATCAAAGTGTAATATCTGCATTTAATCTTACCAGGACTACATGCAAAGGCGGTCATCCGAATGACAAATAGGGACGTGGGACCTTATGGTTCAGGTGTGACCCCATGGTGAATCTCGAGCTCTTATTTAACAACATTAAAACTTAAAAAGAATCGATGCACTTTGGAAAAGCCCGTATGAAAACCTTATTTCACATAAAACATTCAACATTTTCTACAGATTCACGTACGTCCATCTGTTGGACTGAAAAATTTACAGGGATTCAATTGTGTTATTCTAAAGGATACTGTAAGTTTTTCTTTGGAATTTCAATTACCGAAAACAACAATTTATGGATATGAATTCAAACATCGCTACAATTGCCGTTCCAACATAATATGGGAAGAAATACAAGCTAGAATCAACTCTGGAAATAAGATATACTATGCACTACAACATCTGCTAAAATCAAATGCGCTATCTCGTAACACCAAAATCACAATATACAAAACATTGATCAGACCAGTTGTGCTGTATGGCTCTGAAACCTGGAATACAACTAAAGGAGATGAAGCCTTGTTACAAACCTTTGAGAACAACGTCTTAAGACGCATATTTGGGCCCATTAGAGATACACAAAGTGGAGAGTGGAAAAGAAGAAGCAACAAAGACATTTATGATCTGTTTAAGTCCCCGCTAATCACTGGTATCATGAAGGCTAATAGACTGCAATGGCTGGAGCTGATCCACGACTCTGGTGATCGAGTGAGATGGCAGAACATGACCGCCCACGCTTACCGGCATGGCACATGATGGATGGAAGATAATAGGGAAACAAAACTCGCTTACACTCAGGAATTAAATGACCGTAGACCCCGAGGTAGACCAAGAAGACGGTGGAGAGATAATATACATACAGACCTACAAGCACTTGGAAACACAAACTTGCAAGAAAAGGTCTAACAGAGAGACGAATGGAGACGGCTTGTGTCTGCAGCAAAGAACCTCAATGGCTCAGAAAGCTGAAGAAGAAGAAGAAGAAGAAGAAAAAGAAGAAGAAGAAGAAGAAGAAGAAGAAGAAGAAGAAGAAGAAGAAGAAGAAGAAGAAGAAGAAGAAGAAGAAGAAGAAGAAGAAGAAGAAGAAGAAGAAGAAGAAGAAGAAGAAGAAGAAGAAGAAGAAGAAGGAGGAGAAGAAGAAGAAGAAGAAGAAGAAGAAGAAGAAGAAGAAGAAGAAGAAGAAGAAGAAGAAGAAGAAGAAGAAGAAGAAGAAGAAGAAGAAGAAGAAGAAGAAGAAGAAGAAGAAGAAGAAGAAGAAGAAGAAGAAGAAGAAGAAGAAGAAGAAGAAGAAGAAGAAGAAGACAGAAGAAGAAGAAGCAGAAGAAGTAGAAGAAGAAGAAGAAGAAGAAGAAGAAGAAGAAGAAGAAGAAGAAGAAGAAGAAGAAGAAGAAGAAGAAGAAGAAGAAGAAGAAGAAGAAGAAGAAGAAGAAGAAGAAGAAGAAGAAGAAGCAGAAGAAGCAGAAGAAGCAGAAGAAGAAGAAGCAGAAGAAGCAGAAGAATTAGAAGAAGAAGAAGAGGAGGAGGAGGAGGAGGAGGAGGAGGAGGAGGAGGAGGAGGAAGAAGAAGAAGAAGAAGAAGAAGAAGAAGAAGAAGAAGAAGAAGAAGAAGAAGAAGAAGAAGAAGAAGAAGAAGAAGAAGAAGAAGAAGAAGAAGAAGAAGAAGAAGAAGAAGAAGAAGAAGAAGAAGAAGAAGAAGAAGAAGAAGAAGAAGTTATTACACAGACATTTAGAGAATCTTGCTGCGTGTGACGTGTGGTGTATTGTTGTGTTTGCAAATGTAAAAGAAAACACACAATGCACGTTGTAGATACACACTGGTTTGTGCGAAATAAATAAACATTAAACGGAAGACATGTAAATCAAATAGTGAAAAGGGACATAAAATCATCATCATCATGCCGGTAAGCGTTGGCGGTCATGTCTCGCCAACTCACTCGATCACCAGAGTCGTGGATCACCTCAGTGTTCCTGTCTCGACCTTGCCACGTAGTCAAGCCATCCATGTAGTTACTTCTCGGCCTTCCTCTTGTTCTTTTCTCCTCAATCTTGGCAGTTGTTTCCAAGTTCTTCAAGTTATTTCTTATTATAACGTGACCAAAATACTTTGCCTGTCTACGTCTAATTTCTCTAATCAGTTTACAGATTTCACTTGTTTCTTGTAGGACTTGGTCATTGATTTATCTGTATGTCCTTGGTATTCTTTGCATTTTCCTAACAAATCACATTTCCACAACCATCGGTTGTTTTTCAGCCTGTGTGCTTATTGTTCACGCTTCACATCCATACAAAAGCACTGGTTCTATATAGCACTTCAACACTCTTTTTCTCGTTGCAAATGACATATTTTAATTGGTCATTTTGTTTTCCGTCTTACAAAAGGCTATCTTCGCCATGGCGATTCTTGTTCTAATCTCGTCAAGACATGTCCCATAAGTTGTTATGACTGTTCCGAGATAATCGTAACAATTCACTTGTTTAAGAATATTCCCATTTACTTGCATATTACATCGTGGAATTTCGTTCTTCCTAGTGACAATCACAATCTGTGTCTTCTTAAAGATAATTATAATCCTAGTTATCCACTGTATGCAACAACCGCATTTACTAAATGTTGCAGATCCTGCTCATTGTCTTCAGTCAATACTGTATCATCTGCATATCTAATGGTAGTTATTTTTCTTCCTCCAATGGTGATTCCTTTCATATCTTCTACATTTCTGAAATTATTTTCACTGTACAGGGAAAACAGGTCTGGAGACATTCTATGAGACTGCAATACGTGCTATTCATGGCATCTTTAAAGGAGGTAGTTTGCCGTTGCTATCCTTCTCAGCAATGACAATACTGGTCGATGACGGTAGCCATTGTCTCCCCCCCCCCCCCACCCAATAAAAGAGATCCTCTGCCTACCGTCATGAAGTTGGAGACCATAACCTACAACTATCTGTTGGCTGCTCTTCAACTTCATCCACCACCTGCACACATGGCTTCACGTAATCCTGATCTTGGGGATAAACGGGTACTCTACCTTGCCCAAGGTTTTCCTGTAGGCTAGCAGGGGAAGGAGGAACCTTACCTCTCCTTTGATAGGAGATACCCATACCTCGCCACCCAGTAAAACAACATAACAGTTATTTCAGGGGACATTACTAATAATAGTACACATGTATTATGTGATGTAAATAACTGAGTACTTGTCTATATTTGTATAAGATTTACAAAGAAATAATCGACAGTTATATTGTCCAGAAGCAATGGAGTAAAATTTTAGCTTACCTTTAAAGTTTGTATCAAAATAAAGGCGTTATTTCATATATTTGAAAATTTTATAAAGCATTTTCCTATTTCTCCTCGATGTTATATTAAATATTTTTTATTTTGCTTGACAATCGCGTTTTATGTGGTCCAGAAAGTATTTTTGTCAGGCCTGTGAAAGGCCAACTATCCTAAATATTCAGCACATTGAATTGTTGTACATCGCAGTTAATTTCGTGCATTCTTTTGACTTGCTCTCTCTCTCTCTCTCTCTCTCTCTCTCTCTCTCTCTCTCTCTCTCTCTGTCTCTCTCTCTCTCACACACACACACACACACATAACGTGACCAAACATATTGACTGTCTACGACTAATTTCTCATATCAGTTTGCAATTTTCATTTGTTTCTTGTAGGACTTGGTCATTGGTTCTTCTGTCTGTCCATAATATTCTTCTCTCTAATATTCGTCTCTCTTAGAGAACTCATTTCTACAGCCATCAGATGTATTTCAGCCTGTCTGCACATTGTTCACGCTTCACACCCATACAAACATACAATTTCTATGTAACACTTCAACACTCTTTTTCTCGTTCCAATTGACATCTTTTTATTGGTCATTATGTTTTCCATCTTACAAAAGGCTACCTTTGCCATGACAATTCTTGTTCTAATCTCTTCAAGACATTTCCCATCAGATGTTATGACTACTCAGAGATAATTGTAACAATTCACTTGTTTAAGAATATTCCCATTTACCTGCATATTACATTGTGGTATTTCGTTCTTCCTAGTGACAACCACGATCAGCGTCTTCTTACATTTTAATTATAACCCTAGTTGTCCACAGTGTGCAACAACCTTAAAGTCGTTTAAAAGTAGACAGTGTCGACTTCATTGCACCGGGTTTTATCCCATATGGATCGGTCTCTTTCGGCAGCTCGGAAAGCGACGCACAAAGCACGAACTCCGAAGCTCTAGCGACGACCCACAGGAGTCTCCGAAAAAATTTCACCCGTGAACCGAAGGACGCGGCCCGAAATCGAACCCACAACCTTCGGAGCCCGAGTCAAACGGCTTGACTACTTCGCCACGGAGACTTCCTGGTTCCCAAACGGGGAATTGAACCCCAGCCACTAGACAACAACCACATATTCTAAATGTTGCAGATCCTGCTCATTGTCTTCAGTCAATACTGTCTCATCTCATCATGTTCCTCTTGTACCTTGCGGTGTCGAGTCGTTACCTCTGTTTTGCTTGTGCTAATTTTCATGTTATGTTCCCTACACATTTCATTTAGACTATTCATGTGGTCTTGTAATTCAGCTTCTGATTTTGCTATTAGTGCTTGGTCGTCCACAAACAGGAGTTCTCTAATGGTTAGATTTGCAGATGATTCTTCTTCTGTTTTCTCGTCATGCGGTGTTCTTGCGGTCTCTGTTTGGCTGGTTTCTTTACATATGTTGTCTATATATGTTATGAACAAGAGAGGGGGCAGGACACAACCTTGTCGTTCTCCAGATCTTATGGTGAGTGTCCTCCAGTTGCTCTCACTATACATTCACTGTTGTTATACAAGCTTCTACATAGGTTTGTTAGATGTGTACTCACATCATATTGTTTAAGGATTTCCCACAGCTTGTTTCTATCTGCTCTATTAAATGCGTTTTCTTGGTCGACAAAGACTAAATAGAGTGTTTCATTCAATTCGATTAATTTTTCTATAAGTTGTCTAAGAGCAAAATAACATCTGTGCATCCTTTGTTTTTTCCCAAATCCAAGTTGTCTTTCGCTTACCTGGGATTCTATAGTACTCCGTAATCTTTTCTCAAGAATTTTACAAAATATTTTCCCAATATGACTCAACAGTGAAATACCTCTGTATTGTGTGCAATCTCTTTTGCTGCCTTTGTTTTTTCTTTCTTTTCAAATTGTGATAATTATGGCGTTTCCCCAGTCTCGTGGTGTCTGTTGTTCTACCCAAACATGGTCGAATAGTCTATGTCGCCATGCTATTCCCACTTTTCTTGCTGCTTTAATTAGTTCATTTGGTATTTCATCTTGTCCCGGTGATTTGTTCAATGGGGCTAATCTGATGGCTTCTATAATTTCTTCTTTTAGTATGTCTGGTTCTAGTTCTTCGGTGGTATCTGTGTAGGTTTCTTGAAGTCCTGTGACATCTGATGGGGTGTTGAGACGTTGTTCGAAATACTTCTTCCATCTTATTAGGATTTGTTTTTGTTAACTTATTTATTCTTCATTTTCACTGTTAAATATTTCAGTTGGGTCAAAGAGTTCTCCTCTGGTTTGCATTGCACTTATCCTTTTGTAGAAGTTTCTAGTTGCATCCTTGTAGTTTTTATTTAGTGTTTCTAAATACTCTTCCAGTCTTTTTGTGCTTCTCTCTTTACTATTCTATTCACATGTCTTCTGGCTATTCTATATTCTATGTAATCACATTCCTGTGTGCTCGCCAATACTGTATCATCTGCAAATCTAATGCTATTGATGGTTCTTCCGCCAATGGTGATTCCTTTCATTTCTTCTGCATTTCTGAAAATATTTTCACTGTACAGGGAAACAAAGTTCTGTGGACTTTCTACGAACTGCAATACATGCTATTTTTGGCATCTTTAAAGAAGGTAGTTTTCCATTGCTTTCCTTCTTAGCAGTGATCATACTGGTTTATGACCGTGGCCATTGTCTCACCATACAAGAGATCATCTGCCTACCGTCGTGAAGTTGGAGACCAGAACCTACAACTATCTGTTAGCTGCTCTTCAACTTCATCCACCACATACACACATGGCTTCATGTAACTCAGATCGGGGGGGGGGGAGGGGGAGGGGGGCTAAAGGGGTACTCCACCTTGCCCAAGGGTGTCCAGTAGGATAGCGGAGGGAAGGAGGCACCTTACTTCTCCTTGTTACCCTTTAAAAATAAAGTTTGTTTGTTCGTTCGTTCGTTCGTTCCTTTGATAAGGGATTCCCCTAGCCCGCCACCCAGTATAACAACATGACACGTATTTCAAGAGACATTACTAACAATAGCATACATGTATTATGAGATTTAAATGACTGAGTATGTATCTAATATTTTGATATAATTTAAATGTAAATTAACCACAGTTATATCCAGTAAAAATAATGCAGTAATATTTTTAGGTTATCTTTAAAGTTTGTGTAAAAGTAAAGGATTTATTTTATACATTTGAGAATTTTATAAAGCACTTTTCTATTTCACTTCGATAGTATATTAATGGTCATATACGTTTGATTTCAAATATGTGCACCTACTTTACAATTTTTGTCCGGCCTGTAAAAGGTCAATAATCCTAAATATTCAGCACCTTGTATTGATTTCCAATGCAGCAAACTTCATGCATTCCTTTGACTTTCTGTCTCTCTCTCCCAATCGCTCTCTCTATCTCTCTCTTTCTCTTTCGGAAGGGCCGAATGTAAGACGGGCCTGCGTGCCCAATTTGTTACCCATTTAACATACAGTTAAATCACATCAAATCAAATCTCTCTCTCTCTCTCTCTCTCTCTCTCTCTCTCCTTCTCTCTCTCTCTTCCCCTCTCTCTCCCCCTCTCTCTCTCTCCCTCCCTATCTCTCCCTCCCTCTCTCTCTCCCTCCCTTTCTCTCCCTTCCTCTCTCTCTCTCCCTCTCTCTCTCCCTCCCTCTCTCTCCCTCCATCCCTCTCTCTCTCCCTCCCTCTCTCTCTCCCTCCCTCCCTCTCTCTCTCCCTCTCTCTCGCTCTCTCTCTCATGATGCATGCGCAAGTCCGCATGAACGAATGGAAAAGAACGCGTGTTCTTAAACATCCGGTGTGCTGATGCCGATGTAAACGGTTCAACTCCTACACCGGACAGCTGGACTAAAATGGTGATCTGTCGACGTTGTATTTGGGACGTTAATTACAAGTACCACTGAAGTTGGAGTTGGTTCACCTGAAGACGAGGGACACAGTTAATAAGGAAAGCTAATCCACACTCAACATTCAATCTATCACTACTATAAATAGTATACAGACTACGCTTGAGTTCAAAGCGAGCGAGCGCAACAATAAAATAATGCATGCAATTATCGCTGTAGTCTAACATTGTTATTATTATTTCATTCAGAACACACAAATGTGATGGACCTGTTTCAGGCCATATACTTTAATAAAAGAATGGATCTCGCTTCTCGGCCTCTTGGCTACGATCAAAGTATAATATCTACACTTAATCTTACCAGGACTACATGCAAAGGCGGTCATCCGAATGACAAATAGGGAAGTGGGACCTGATGGTTTGAGTCTGACCCCCTGGTGACCCGCGAGTCCTTATTTAACAACATTAAAACTTTAAAAAAATCCAGCCATCCAGGTATTTACTTCTCTGCCTTCCTCTTGTTCTTTTCCCCTCATTCTTGCCAGTTGTAAACAAGTTGTCCAATTTATTTCTTCTCATAACGTGACCAAACATGTTGACTGTCTACGACTAATTTCTCTAACCAGTTTACAATTTTCATTTGTTTCTTGTAGGACTTGGTTATTGGTTTTTCTGTCTGTCCACGATAAGGCAAACAATATCAATGCTCCAGAGGGTTCGATCCGGATATCACTGGCATAAATATTGACGGTACGAAGTCACCACACATGTTAGAGCTGAAGTGGCTCTATTGATCTAGCCAATAGAGTCTCCATTGTTCTAGCCTATAGAGCTAAAGTGGCTCTATTGTTCTAGCCAATAGAGTTAAAGTGTCTCTATTGTTCTAGCCTATAGAGCTAAAGTGGTTCTGTTGTTCTAGCCAATAGAGTTAAAGTGGCTCTATTGTTCTAGTCAATAGAGCTAAAGTGGTTCTGTTGTTCTAGCCTATAGAGCTAAAGTGGCTCTATTGTTCTAGCCAATAGAGTTAAAGTGGCTCTATTGTTCTAGCCTATAGATCTAAAGTGGTTCTGTTGTTCTAGCCATTAGAGTTAAAATAGCTCTATTGTTCTATCCTGCTCCTTGGCGTAGGAGTTATGGGCACAGTTCATAATCCCGCATACCGCGTTCGAAACAGCTGCGGGTGATTTGGCAGCGGACTGCCTTGGGTTGGGATGTTTATAAAATGGTACGGGTACCGGTCGTTCAGAAAGCAATGGCAAACTACTGAACGTAAACTTGCCAAGAGATCACAAACAGCAAAAACAACTCTGAAATTGACTGCGACGTCCTGTAAAGGATATGTAACCAACTTGAACTACTGTTCTAACCAATAGTTCAAGTAGCTCTATTGTTCTGGCCAGCAGAGTTAAAGTGGCTCTACTATTTTAGCGAACAGTGTTAACATGGCTCTATTGTTCTAGCCAGCAGAATTAAAGTGGCGCTATTGTTCTAGCCAACAGAGTTAAAGTGGCTCTATTGTTCTAGCCAGCAGAGTTATAGTGACTCTATTGTTCTAACCAGAAGAGTTAAAGTGGCTCTATTGTTCTAGCCAGCAGGGTTAAAGTGGCTCTATTGTTCCAGCCAGCAGAGTTAAAGTGGCTCTATTGTTCCAGCCAGCAGAGTTAAAGTGGCTCTATGGTTCTAGCCAGCAGAGTTAAAGTGGCTCTATTGTTCTAGCCAGCAGAGTTAAAGTGGCTCTATTTTTCTAGCCAGCAGAGTTAAAGTGGCTCTATTGTTCTAGCCAGCAGAGTTAAAGTGGCGCTATTGTTCTAGCCAGCAGAGTTAAAGTGGCTCTATTGTTCTAGCCAGCAGAGTAAAAGTGGCTCTATTGTTCTAGCCAGCAGAGTTAAAGTGGCTCTATTGTTCTAGCCAGCAGAGTTAAAGTGGCTCTATTGTTCTAGCCAGCAGTGTTACAATGGCGCTATTGTTCTAGCCAGCAGAGTTAAAGTGGCTCTATTGTTCTAGCCAGCAGAGTTATAGTGGCTCTATTATTCTAGCCAGAAGAGTTAAAGTGGCTCTATTGTTCTAGCCAGCAGAGTTAAAATGGCTCTATTGTTCCAGCCAGCAGAGTTAAAGTGGCTCTATGGTTCTAGCCAGCAGAGTTAAAGTGGCTCTATGGTTCTAGCCAGCAGAGTTTAAGTGGCTCTATGGTTCTATCCAGCAGAGTTAAAGTGGCTCTATTGTACTAGCCAGCAGAGTTAAAGTGGCTCTATTGTTCTAGCCAGCACAGTTAAAGTGGCCCTATTGTTCTAGCCAGCAGAGTTAAAGTGGCCCTATTGTTCTAGCCAACAGAGTTAAAGTGGCTCTATTGTTCTAGCCAGCAGAGTTAAAGTGGCTCTATTGTTCTAGCCAGCAGAGTAAAAGTGGCTCTATTGTTCTAGCCAGCAGAGTTAAAGTGGCTCTATTGTTCTAGCCAGCAGAGTTAAAGTGGCTCTATTGTTCTGGCCAGCAGAGTTAAAGTGGCTCTATTGTTCTGGCCAGCAGAGTTAAAGTGGCTCTATTGTTCTGACCAGCAGAGTAAAAGTGGCTCTATTGTTCTGGCCAGCAGAGTTAAAGTGGCTCTATTGTTCTGGCCAGCAGAGTTAAATGGCTCTATTTTTCTAGCCAGCAGAGTTAAAGTGGCTCTATTGTTCTAGCCAGAAGAGTTAAAGTGACTCTATTGTTCTGACCAGCAGAGTTAAAGTGGCTCTATTGTTCTAGCCAGCAGAGTTAAAGTGGTTCTATTGTTCTAGCCAGCAGAGTTAAAGTGTCTCTATTGTTCTGGTCAGCAGAGTTAAAGTGGCTCTATTGTTCTAGCCAGCAGAGTTAAAGTGGCTCTATTGTTCTAGCCAGCAGAGTTAAAGTGGTTCTATTGTTCTAGCCAGCAGAGTTAAAGTGGCTCTATTGTTCTAGCCAGCAGAGTTAAAGTGGCTCTATTGTTCTAGCCATGTTGGGGGATATGGAATTATTTGTGTTTGCTCGCGTTGAACTCAAGCCTAGTCCATACACATCTAATGCTTCTACTGCACAGGACTGATCTTTGTGGTGTGTGTGCGTGTGTATATATATATATATATATATGTATGTGTGTGTGTGTGTATGTATGTATATATATATATATATATGTATGTATGTGTGTGTATATATATATATATATATATATATATATATATATATATATATATATATATATATGTGTGTGTATATATATATATATATGTATGTGTGTGTATATATATATATATATGTATGTGTGTGTATATATATATGTATGTGTGTGTATATATATATATATATATATATATATATACATATATATATATATATATATATGTATATATATATATATATATATATATATATATATATATATATATATATATATATGTGTGTGTGTATATATATATGGCAGCCTGATATAGCTCTACATGACAAGGAAACAGCCATTTCTTGAATGGGAGAGATAGAGTGGATCGCCACGCCACACACACGATGATGATGATCTAGCTGGGACACGCTGGGAAATCCCCCCAGCTAAGATTGGCGCGCATTTTGCCCCGGGGATTGTGTTCTGGGGCGGTCTCGGTGGCCGACGGCCGCACTGGCACCAAGTTTGGAGTGGGAATAGAACTGCCCCCCCCCCCACCCCCCATCTGTAAACATGTATAAAGACAGCAAGTGGGACCAGGCCGTGTCACAGATATCAATAATCCAAATGTATAAACCTGGGAAGAAGAGAAACAGTCAGTTCACTGTCCTATATATGCCTGGCGAGAAAGCATATTTGCAATGCATGGTTCTGTCTGAGGATGTGACTCCTCAACCATAGTTTTGAGGAGGCTGCGTGGTCTCGAGGTATGGTGTCCGCCTCGAGTGCTGGAGGTCCCGGGTTCAGGCCGCCGTGAGGACCGGGATTTATTTAAAAAATCCACCTGGACTTCCAGTAATACCCCTGGTCTCTGGGTAGTGAGATCGGACGCGCGTGTGTATTGTTGTCTCTGGGTAGTGAGATCGGACGCGCGTGTGTATTGTTGTCTCTGGGTAGTGAGATCGGACGCCCGTGTGTATTGTTGTCTCTGGGTAGTGAGATCGGACGCCCGTGTGTATTGTTGTCTCTGGGTAGTGAGATCGGACGCCCGTGTGTATTGTTGTCTTTGGGTAGTGAGATCGGACGCCCGTGTGTATTGTTGTCTCTGGGTAGTGAGATCGGACGCCCGTGTGTATTGTTGTCTCTGGGTAGTGAGATCGGACGCCCGTGTGTATTGTTGTCTCTGGGTAGTGAGATCGGACGCCCGTGTGTATTGTTGTCTCTGGGTAGTGAGATCGGACGCCCGTGTGTATTGTTGTCTCTGGGTAGTGAGATCGGACGCCCGTGTGTATTGTTGTCTCTGGGTAGTGAGATCGGACGCCCGTGTGTATTGTTGTCTCTGGGTAGTGAGATCGGACGCCCGTGTGTATTGTTGTCTCTGGGTAGTGAGATCGGACGCCCGTGTGTATTGTTGTCTCTGGGTAGTGAGATCGGACGCCCGTGTGTATTGTTGTCTCTGGGTAGTGAGATCGGACGCCCGTGTATATTGTTGTCTCTGGGTAGTGAGATCGGACGCGCGTGTGTATTGTTGTCTCTGGGTAGTGAGATCGGACGCCCGTGTATATTGTTGTCTCTGGGTAGTGAGATCGGACGCCCGTGTGTATTGTTGTCTCTGGGTAGTGAGATCGGACGCCCGTGTGTATTGTTGTCTCTGGGTAGTGAGATCGGACGCCCGTGTGTATTGTTGTCTCTGGGTAGTGAGATCGGACGCCCGTGTGTATTGTTGTCTCTGGGTAGTGAGATCGGACGCCCGTGTGTATTGTTGTCTCTGGGTAGTGAGATCGGACGCCCGTGTATATTGTTGTCTCTGGGTAGTGAGATCGGACGCCCGTGTATATTGTTGTCTCTGGGTAGTGAGATCGGACGCCAGTGTGTATTGTTGTCTCTGGGTAGTGAGATCGGACGCCCGTGTGCATTGTTGTCTCTGGGTAGTGAGATCGGACGCCCGTGTGTATTGTTGTCTCTGGGTAGTGAGATCGGACGCCCGTGTGTATTGTTGTCTCTGGGTAGTGAGATGGGACGTCCGTGTGTATTGTTGTCTCTGGGTAGTGAGATGGGACGTCCGTGTGTATTGTTGTCTCTGGGTAGTGAGATGGGACGTCCGTGTGTATTGTTGTCTCTGGGTAGTGAGATCGGACGTCCGTGTGTATTGTTGTCTCTGGGTAGTGAGATCGGACGTCCGTGTGTATTGTTGTCTCTGGGTAGTGAGATCGGACGCCCGTGTATATTGTTGTCTCTGGGTAGTGAGATCGGACGCGCGTGTGTATTGTTGTCTCTGGGTAGTGAGATCGGACGCGCGTGTGTATTGTTGTCTCTGGGTAGTGAGATCGGACGCCCGTGTGTATTGTTGTCTCTGGGTAGTGAGATCGGACGCCCGTGTGTATTGTTGTCTCTGGGTAGTGAGATCGGACGCCCGTGTGTATTGTTGTCTCTGGGTAGTGAGATCGGACGCCCGTGTGTATTGTTGTCTCTGGGTAGTGAGATCGGACGCCAGTGTGCATTGTTGTCTCTGGGTAGTGAGATCGGACGCCAGTGTGTATTGTTGTCTCTGGGTAGTGAGATCGGACGCCCGTGTGTATTGTTGTCTCTGGGTAGTGAGATCGGACGCCCGTGTGTATTGTTGTCTCTGGGTAGTGAGATCGGACGCCCGTGTGTATTGTTGTCTCTGGGTAGTGAGATCGGACGCCCGTGTGTATTGTTGTCTCTGGGTAGTGAGATGGGACGTCCGTGTGTATTGTTGTCTCTGGGTAGTGAGATGGGACGTCCGTGTGTATTGTTGTCTCTGGGTAGTGAGATCGGACGCCCGTGTGTATTGTTGTCTCTGGGTAGTGAGATCGGACGCCCGTGTATATTGTTGTCTCTGGGTAGTGAGATGGGACGTCCGTGTGTATTGTTGTCTCTGGGTAGTGAGATGGGACGTCCGTGTGTATTGTTGTCTCTGGGTAGTGAGATCGGACGCCCGTGTGTATTGTTGTCTCTGGGTAGTGAGATCGGACGCCCGTGTGTATTGTTGTCTCTGGGTAGTGAGATCGGACGCCCGTGTGTATTGTTGCGCACGAAAACAATCCCTTGGCAGTTGGAAATCGAAAAAGAGTAGCCTAACGGCGCTGCCCGGGCAAAATTTCGAGTTAAAAATCTACCCAAAGTATTTCAGGATCCTCGCCCATGCAACTGAGTTCGTGCATTGAGCTGAGTTTCTCCAGACTCAGGTTTGAGTTAGGAGGAAAACGGATTACCTATGGGTTAAACCGTGTGCCGTGATGTTGATCCAACGACTAAAACTAAAAAAAAACTAAACTAAGTTTTGAGGAGGGATCATTCCCTGGTTCTTTCTTACCCCCATTTTTCCTCACCTCCCATTTCTCCCCACCACTCACCCCCTCACCCACCAATTGACTCAATAGTTGCGCTTTCCATACCTTAGTTTGTTATTGTATGGTTAAAGTTGCAGTTTCTTATTTGACTTGTTCAAGCGTGTCACACATATGTTATACTTCTGTTTGTGAATTTGTGGTCCTGTTATAGTATTGTGTCCCAGTCAGTTTGGGGACGTGACTTTCTCTGGTGGATTTGGCTGAGGCACAGGGGCCTGGTTATATCTGGAGCTCAGTCCACTGATTTCCGCTGTGAACTATAGGGATCCATAGTGTTGTGTTTCTCAGGATGGTGAGTTACCGTCTCCGCAAAGTAAGGCTCATCCTCAGATTTAGAATCGTGTTCTTTTTTATGTCCCAAGTGATGGTCTCTCTGTTGTCCAGTCCTGATCAGTCGGCTGTATAGATATCGTAGTAGGGTGTTAGGAGTACCCTGTAGGCTCGGCCACACCTGGCAGAGGTCTGGTTGTCCAGTCCTGATCTGTCGGCTGTATAGATATCGTAGTAGGGTGTTAGGAGTACCCTGTAGGCTCGGCCACACCTGGCAGAGGTCTGGTTGTCCAGTCCTGATCAGTCGGCTGTATAGGTATCGTAGTAGAGTGTTAGGAGTACCATGTAGGCTCCGCCACACCTGGCAGAGGTCTGGTTGTCCAGTCCTGATCAGTCGGCTGTATAGGTATCGTAGTAGGGTGTTAGGAGTACCATGTAGGCTCCGCCACACCTGGCAGAGGTCTGGTTGTCCAATCCTGATCAGTCGGCTGTATAGGTATCGTAGTAGGGTGTTAGGAGTACCATGTAGGCTCCGCCACACCTGGCAGAGGTCTGGCTATTTGCTGCAGACTGCCTATAAATTTGCAAGTGTTGTGGAGTATTGATTGTCCTGCTCACAAGATATCGAATAATATCCCAGCACCCGCACAGTTTAGAATATGTGTTACAGGATTGGACAAAATAAAGACTCAAGCATATTATTCTTATCTTGTTTATCTAATCCTTGTTGTTAATGATGTTATGCTTAATATTTGTTGTTCAAGTGACGTTAATCATCATTTGTTCCATTCATTAATGCTGGTCCAGCCCATCTCAGTGATCAATTGTCTGGAACATGCATTAAGGCATAATTCCCCGCTGAAGTCCTGAATTTCTTCTGTCTTAAACCTTTTCCCCCCTCTTTTTTAACCATGGAGATAAAATGAGTTTCTCTTCGTCTTTTGTTATTCTTCTCTTCTTCTATGCCCGTGAACAGTCAGCGTTGTGCTATTATCTGATTGATTGATTGATTGATTGATTAATTGATTGATTGATTTAGGAGCCGACATTACAGCTTTCGGGGCATTCCCATAAGTGCTCCGTCCCCATCCTCAGCAGTCAGCGAAGAGTTCCAACACTTATAGTACCAGTAGCAATCTGATTATATGTCCGTCTCGCCTTTCCTCTGAGCGTCGATCGTAGGTCAGATCCCATCGTAACCCCTCGCTGTCGCATTCTTGCAAGACCATGGTGATCCATTTGCTCCTCCGAGGTGTACACGTGCTCCCACAAGGCCGCAACCACGTCTGTCTTATCTGCCTTATGTGCTATTATCTCTATATGGTTACATATATATGTATATATATCAGCTGTGCAGCATATGGTTGTCATCACATGGACATTCTCTGTGGTGCAAGTAAATAAAATGTGTCTATATGAAGATTGTTCGCTATAACAATATAATTAATTACTCACGTGGAAATGATACTCCTACACTTTTAGAGAAGGAAAAACAAATAAGAAAAAAGAAAGAAACTGAAAACCGGGTTGAAAAAAAAATGCTGCTGCCGCCGGATTGCCGAAATCCGGGATTGAACCAGGGACATTTGGATTTCAGTCTAACGCCATCCCAACTGAGAGTCCCAACTCTTCCGATTCGGCCGCCAATCGTTTGATGTTATTAATTGATAGAATGACGTACTATGTACACTGGCAATGTACACAGGCTGCTTTGTGGTGAAGGTGTTACGGACACAGCTATGGGCGTTACGGACGCTGACCGCTTTTGCTTTGGTTCCCCTTAGCAAATGTATGAGTGCCGGTTAATTGTTCAGAAAGTAATGGCAAACAACTGAACATCACGAACAGACAAAAAATGCTGGGGTTGACTGCGAAGTCCTGTGTAAAGGATATCATGTATGCAACTAACTTTAACACGAGACTTAATAGTGCTCACTCTCGTCTCTCACTCGTAGCCAGCCGCGACCCTAGTCGGGTAGAAATCTAAACGCTTGCCAAACACGAACCTGTGGCTGCTCCGCTACTCCTGTCTACAAATACACAATACACCATCGAAGTGGTTATCCAGAGACGCAGTTGGTCGTGTGATTGGTAACCTGACCTACGTTTGACTATATTAGTAATTTTTGTGGAAATATTAATAATAGTATTATCGTGTCCTCTGAGTATAGTGATCAGTATCTCCACTTGTCACGCGGGAGACCACGAGGAAGACAGACGACAACCCACCACAAACAAGAGCCAAGACAGCTGAGAATAGAGAAGAGAAAGACACCAGAGCCGGAAACACCGACTCACAGACGATTAGATAGGTTGTGTTGTCAAACGTATCCAAGTGGAGCTGGCAGATGAACAGATCCTGAAGCAGCCGCAACAGGAACATCTCCACATTCGAATCCTGAAGGCGGAGTGGCTTCTAGCCTACTTCAATACTTCTACACTCTTAGCGGTGGTGACGACCGAGGGCAGCGAGATACCACGCCAAGTATCGATACACAAGAAAGTACAACAGCCTGAAAGATTTATTCCTAGAATTACTCAATACTCAAGATACCAGAGGGCCGACCACAGTAGAACAACATGCCGCAGCAAGACAGAGATCTGCTGTTATTGCGCCGAACACAATGCCTTCAAGGAATGTCCGTTGGCCAAACAGAAAAAAGGACTTCTGAGTGTCCAATGACAAGAGAAAGTGCGCCAACTGCTTTGGCAAGCATGGAGCAAGATATCTGGGATGTCCGTACCTCCAACGACACAGAGACGTCTTAAAGATCGCCATTACAACAAAGACACCATACAAGGAAGCAATGCGGAGGTGCGAGACAGCCACGTGCATCTCACAAGCTGAAAGATCTCAACTACAAAGCCAGACTGACGAGATGTAGAAACAAGTCAAGGCGATGCTGATACCGGCACCAACCAGCGACAACGAACAACTGCTAGCCGACATGAAGGAAATCCAGCACAGTATCAAGCAAGAGGTGGAACACATGGCACTGCTAAAGAAGGTGAACGAAGAAATCCTACAAATCATCAAATCAGAGAGAGACCTCAAAACGATCACCACAATGGCAATTCAATAACAGACTACTCCAACACACAGGTTATGTACAACACATGACGCGCCTCATTGTCGCATACACTGACAGTACGCCCTCCAACAACTCGCAGTACAAATTTGGGATATACTAAAGAATACAATACGTAATAGAATACAACTTGCATCCAGCATACACAGACTATAACAAAAGCATATCATGCAAACAGCAATACAACTCACAAAACATACTGACAGGAATGCGCTACACCTACACACTGGAATTACAATTAGAACAACGCGAGCAACACACATTCTGTGGTGCTCTCTTTAGAAATAAACTCACTAACATATCACAAGAAACTCGTAGAAAACAACACCTGGCAGTAGACCAAAACATACCTCACAGACAAATAGGAGCAATTATAGACAATGCAAGGAAACACACAAACACAGACAACACACATATTAGAAACATTCAATCAGTACTACACTCACCTATATACAACAGAACCAGCCAACATACAAACACAAAATAGGTTCTTACAATACACCAAGAAATTGTCTGACAAAGAAAAAGACATACTAGACACAGAGCTTACATTAGCATACATAACACATACACTCAATCAAATGAAAAAAAGACAACGGCAGGACCAGATGGACTCACTGTAGAATTCTACCAACACTTCTTTCCTATCCTAGGCAGTTCCTTCTAAAAGTCTACCAAGAAGCTTTTCACAAACAGGATCTCCCCAACAGTTGCAGCATATCACACATAAGACTCATACCAAAAGAAAACACAGACAAAACACAGCTGAAAAACTATTGACCCATCTCATTATAAAACACAGACTACAAAAATTGTAAATCTGAACGCTTGTTGCAACGTTTAATGTATGATCCACTCTGTGATACCATTAAACTTGTTTACATACAATATTTGTGAATGGGAATATTAGAAGTATGAAAGAAGTTTTATTGGAAGATCTTAGTATGCATGCGAGCAAATGATTACTCCACCATCATCATCAGCAAGTAATATGTAGGTGGTTACACTATGCTATGAATATCATATTATCATATGTGTAGATACATGTTTATGTTGTATTCACAAATGTAAAAAAAAAAAAAGAAACACACAACGTACCTTGAAATTACACACTGTTGTGTACAAAATAAAACCGCATTGAAATGAGCACAATATAATTGAAATTGTGTTAAGGGACATAACAGCTTACAAGTTATTGCAAGGGACATTACTAAATGCAGCATAAGTCTATTATGTGATTCAATTAATGGTAGCATTTGTTTTAGTCTTTTTTATAAAGTTTTTATAGAATTCAGCGTACATGCTACTAGATGAGTTAAAACAGAAGATTGATAATTTTAAGTTAGCTTCTAAGTTTATGTAAAAATAATGGCTTTAATTTACATGTGAGAAAATGTGATAACTCATCTTTTTCATTTCTCCTCGATATTACAATTGCTGTTTTATGCTTCTGGGACATTTAAACATATCAGTGAAAAGAAAAACTGTTCGACTGGCCTGTTAAAGGCCAAAATATCCTATGTTCTTTATATCTTTAAAACAAAAAAAATCATTTATGTTTTAGAATGGTATGTATCCATCATGTGCGATACCGATAAACGACGGTAGTCATGATTCGCTATTTCACTCGATCACCAGAGTCGTGTATCAGCCCAGTGTTATTGTCACGACCATGCCACATAGTCAAGCCATACGGTTATTTACTTCTCTGTCCTCCCCTTTGTGTGCATTATGTTTTTTTTTTTTTTTTAAATAGTTGCATATCCTTTACAGGACGTTGCAGTCAACATCAGATTTTACTGCCGTTGTTGGTGTCTTGGCAAGTTTTACGTTCAGTAGTTTGCCATTGCTAACTGAACGACCGGCTCCCATACCAACACGTTAAAACCAGCGCGACGCGGGTGTTACAGCGTCTGTATATGTTGCTGAACACATTAAACGTGTTTTATCATTAAAAGTCATTAAATCAATCTTGGACTGTATTAGATGATGCACCCAGTTCCTGGTGTACATTATGTGTTACTGAACACAATAAATATATTTTATCATTAAAACAATCTTGGACTCTATTAGATGATGCACCCAGTTCCTGGTGTACATTATGTGTTACTGAACACATTAAACATATTTTATCATTAAAAACACACATTCTTAACTCCGGTCATTGATTGAGGAAACAGTTCCTGCTCGGCCTTTTACCTCTTTGGATAACAGACAATTTGGGCATCGAATGGACGTGTATGCTTTGTGAGTTCTTGGATATTCCACTACAATAATCTATACAAATGTATTCAAACGTGGCTCTTCCTTTTGTGGAATTAAGTGCCCAATATTGCAATGGGAAGAAATTACATCTTACAGGGACAAAGATGCTAACGGTGACGGGAGTCTGTGCTGCTATGAAAACTACGTCGGCTTTCTTAACTGATTCACTGCCAAACAAAAAGTGTGTTTGGACCAAACAGAAAATGATGGTAGAACATGGGAAATAGGTTTTGTGTCACAGTAATGATCTAATAATGGTTGAAATGGTAGCAAATATATTATATTATATATCAAATAAAAGGAGATTGCTATAGGAACACGTCAGTATTGCTACTATTGCTGGAGGTTAGAAATATCTTACAATAATGTTAGATCTTTAAAAAAAAATAATTGAAGACAGAGGTGACAATTATTGAAAGTCGCCACTTATCAAGGCACTACTTCTTAATTGTTGATAATAATCCAATGAGATATACTGAATAATGATAAATACACCAATTTACTTCACTAATATCACAAGAACTGGGACGCAGAGGTGTTTCCACGGCACCAGGGCCAGGTTCTATACTGGCCAGGGACGCAGAGGTGTTTCCACGGCACCAGGGCCAGGTTCTATACTGGCCAGGGACGCAGAGGTGTTTCCAAGGCACCAGGGCCAGGTTCTATACTGGTCAGGGACGCAGAGATGTTTCCACGGCACCAGGGCCAGGTTCTATACTGGTCAGGGACGCAGAGGTGTTTCCAAGGCACCAGGGCCAGGTTCTATACTGGCCAGGGACTCAGAGGTGTTTCCAAGGCACCAGGGCCAGGTTCTATACTGGCCAGGAACGCAGAGGTGTTTCCACGGCACCAGGGCCAGGTTCTATACTGGCCAAGACCTACTGACACGTCCTAGTCGTGCGTCCTGGGTAACAGGTCCCTTCGGGGTCCAGGCTAAAGTCAGTAGGATCGCTGATTCGTCCGAAGTCGGAGAGTTCTGCCTGCATGGCTAGGAACTACCAATCTGCACACCAATAAGCCAGAGATGGGACAACGGATTCTCACGCAAACCTCAGTCCGGTGTGACATCATACTGATGTTGGACAACAGGATGCCTTCATCCGACGTACAGGACTTCACAACCAGCGAACGCAAGTAAGCCAGCATCACAAGAACTGCTCCGTAACACCAATATAACACAATTAAACTTTCATATTTTAAAGCACATCATTCTTGCACACAATAGAATCAGTCAGGAACACGCGAGCCAGATGTGAAATGAGAAATATTAAAAACACAATTTTTATTTAGTTATAATTATTATTCTTTTAAATGTAATTATTTAAATAATCCTCAGCTTATTTGTGGTAGGCATAGCAAACTTAGGGGCACAAGTGTGGCCCATTAGAGCGAGCATAATTCGGCATGATGACGAACTTTCACTGTTAGTTTTGTTTTCCATTACGACCACCTGCTAAATAATTTATGTTAACTGAATAACCATATTAATTAACTATGTGCTATCAGTTTAGAATCTTTCATAAAGACCTTTAAATCAGAATAACTATAATCTAACATTGTTTAAAACCATTATCTAATGTAAATATACGAGGCCGAAAACCAGAGGGTGCGCCATTTCTAAAATCAGAAAAGCAACCACAATTTAACCAAAAATGTTTGC
This sequence comes from Cepaea hortensis, assembly GCA_963921405.1. NCBI lineage: Eukaryota > Metazoa > Mollusca > Gastropoda > Stylommatophora > Helicidae > Cepaea > Cepaea hortensis. The sequence continues at coordinate 16,764,055 of OY992895.1, forward strand.
TCAAATTTTAGATACTTTCTTTTTCTCGTGGTCTATTTTGAATTGACATACCTTCTTCCGGCTTAAAACGTCATTTACAGGGTAATAAAATTAAAGAACATACGCAAAATGAAACAAATAACGAACTGTCAAGAATTTGTCACTAAAGTGGCCCTTGTCAGTCAAGCGTCGATCCCGTCTGCCACTAAAGTGACGCTTGACAGTGAATCAGTTTTAAACAGCGTCCTATATGGACCGTCCGCCGTTCCAGCTGAAGGAATTTATATCTATATAGTTTCAAAATACCAACCAATAGCAACTCGTTGGTATTTTAACTTCACCCAATTGGCCTATGAAAAAAGCATACAACACTTTGCATGTGGATAAAATAAAAATTAACCAACCCGACATCGAAAGACTTACAACATCTGGAAGGAAAGAAAGATGGGGGTTACCATTCATTGATTACCTAATACAACCAACCACGAAGGCGTGGATGCCTGTGTTTTAGCAACCATTCGTGACGGCAAAGCTGAGGTGTTTAAACTGACACATGGAACCGGGAAGTAGGGTGTTTTGTATACACCCAAGCAAGACGTTCCACGCTGTATGGAAATATCTGTGCCCAGGACAGCCGACCAAATATATCGGATTCTGTTCACAATACCTGGCAGGAAACCAACCTGCCCTCATTGTGGTCTTGATGACCACTGGGCAAATAAATGGGACAACGATCACCTTCGGATTAATAAGCCTGTGAGGGAAATCCCAGGACTATCATTCTGAGCCGGTGATGGACCCTAACCATTACTTCTCCATGAAGTTGACCGGGGTGTGGGTAAAGGTAAAATAAAATCGAATCGAACCACGTCCCACAGTGGCCATCCCAGAATCTATCACCTTTGGGGATTTCCCTCCGTTGTTGCCGCTGTTGTCAATGCAACAAATACAACATTCTGCGCCAAAAGACATAGGCAAATTTCAGGAGACAGAAAAAAAAAAAACAACAACAACACAATAACACTTTCCCTTCTGACGATTTATTAGTGTTAGAACCATCATGAGTATTTAATTATAATTTTTTTCCTTTAAGGACATCGCTGTCAACATCAGCATCTTTCAGCTGATTGTTGATTTCTTGGCTCAGTAGTTTGCCATTGCTTTCTGAGCGACCGGCTCACATACTCCGTAAGTTACCGACGCGGTTAGAACCGCTACCGATACTCGTCGTCGTCACGTTACTTACGAGAATATATGTATATGAGATTACGGAGAAAGTCGTGTAACCTCTAGACCAGGGAGGACAGCTAATTATAATTACTTTAAATATGTGTGGTCTTAGAACCAAATTACACCACAATGTACAACTCCTACACACATATAAACCTGATTTCATACTCTCACAGGAAACCAACATAAAGACAGACAAATATGTATCGAGTATTAATTACAACACAACCAGGCCTAAGACACTCGGATTTTAATTTAGCAACACACAATACTGGATCTGACAGCCATTTTGAAAACATCAGACTGATGACGGCAAAATGGAAGATTATTATTATTATTATTATTATTATTATTATTATTATTATTATTATTATTATTATTATTATTCCCTCCGTTTCTTTCTTCATGTGTGCCGTGCGGGCCACACAAAAACACAAGATACAAACACACAGAAGACAATAGGTTGTGTTTGGTGTATAAATTTGCTGATGAAGGCAATTCACCGCGAAGCGATTTGTTTTCCTTAATTGTGTTTCATTAGTTAGCTGCATATCCTTTACAGGACGTCGCAGTAAACACCACCTCCATTGTGATCCCTTGGCAAGTTACGTTCAGTAGTTTCCCATTGCTTTCTGAACGACCCACATCAATACCATTTCATAAGACACCAACGTAAGAAGGTCTGCTGCCAAATCGCCCACAAATGTGTTTCGAAAGCGGGTAGCGGGATCACGAACTGAGTCCGTAACCTCTTCGACACGGAGCCGGCTAGTGTTATATTACTCCGTGTTCTTTTCATATTATTTACATTTCTACAGCTTCACCTCGGCTCCACTCATTTCTGTCATCTCTTCCAGCTCGCTAGAGATCTTGCCGTCCCCTCGGCTCCACTCATTTCTGTCATTTCTTCCAGCTCGCTAGAGATCTTGCCGTCACCTCGGTCTTGGGTTTTATTAATCGGCTTGTCTGCCCGCAAGATCTTCCTCATTTCTTCCTTCATTCGTGCTATCTAGCCTTACAGTTGTATCTTTTCCCAACGGTGCTATTCCCGCGGCTGCTTCGACACTCCATCACGCCTCACTACATGGTGTATGGGAGAGATTATTCACAGACGTCTGTGAATAAAACTGAGCGTTATTCACAGATGTGACAAATCGACGGTATCACTGCGATTAAAAAGAAAAAAAATGGGCACTCTTCCGAATAACGGTCCCAAATTATTTATTGTAAAAAGAATCTCTTAAAGGGCCTAATTTTGCCTACTTGGCAAATAATAAAATTTACGTTAAGCAAAGACATCTATTGGATCCATTGATTCCGACACTCGATCATTCTGTCGCTGCCTGGGGGACTGCCCCACCCACCCCCGCAGCTTCCGAAGATCCATAGAACACACGTTATTCACAAGCTTCCAATTTCTTACTTCTATATTTTAGTTCTTAATGTTTAATATTATTTTTTAATTTAAAAAAAAAAAAATTGAATCGGGGAATTGAACCGCGGTATCCCGGTCAGGCTGTCTAGGTCCATTAAAAATTAAAAAAAACCTTCCCACCACACAATGTCTTGGCAAGTTTACGTTGGTTTCTGAACAACCGGTACCATTTCGTAGAAAAAGAGCGCATCGTGGTCTGCTGCCAAATCGCGCGCAGCTGCGTTTCGAACCCGGTATGCGGGATCACAACCGTGTCCGTAACTACCTTCGCCTTGGAGACCGGAGATCGGAGACAGTATAGCTGTACCTGACCTGATTTTGTGTATACCTAAACTAAAGTATGAATGCCTAAGACCTAGCTGTGTGGTGATTTTGTGTATGCCCAAACTAAAGTATGAATGCCTAAGATCTAGCTGTGTGGTGATTTTGTGTATGCCTAAACTAAAGCATGAATGTCTAAGACCTAGCTGTGTGGTGATTTTGTGTATGCCTAAACTAAAGTATGAATGCCTAAGACCTAGCTGTGTGGTGATTTTGTGTATGTCTAAACTAAAGTATGAATGTCTAAGACCTAGCTGTGTGGTGATTTTGTGTATGCCTAAACTAAAGTATGAATGCCTAAGACCTAGCTGTGTGGTGATTTTGTGTATGCCCAAACTAAAGTATGAATGCCTAAGACCTAGCTGTGTGGTGATTTTGTGTATGTCTAAACTAAAGTATGAATGTCTAAGACCTAGCTGTGTGGTGATTTTGTGTATGCCTAAACTAAAGTATGAATGCCTAAGACCTAGCTGTGTGGTGATTTTGTGTATGCCCAAACTAAAGTATGAATGCCTAAGACCTAGCTGTGTGGTGATTTTGTGTATGTCTAAACTAAAGTATGAATGTCTAAGACCTAGCTGTGTGGTGATTTTGTGTATGCCTAAACTAAAGTATGAATGCCTAAGACCTAGCTGTGTGGTGATTTTGTGTATGCCCAAACTAAAGTATGAATGCCTAAGACCTAGCTGTGTGGTGATTTTGTGTATGCCTAAACTAAAGTATGAATGCCTAAGACCTAGCTGTGTGGTGATTTTGTGTATGCCCAAACTAAAGTATGAATGTCTAAGACCTAGCTGTGTGGTGATTTTGTGTATGCCTAAACTAAAGCATGAATGTCTAAGACCTAGCTGTGTGGTGATTTTGTGTATGCCTAAACTAAAGTATGAATGCCTAAGACCTAGCTGTGTGGTGATTTTGTGTATGCCTAAACTAAAGCATGAATGTCTAAGACCTAGCTGTGTGGTGATTTTGTGTATGCCTAAACTAAAGTATGAATGTCTAAGATCTAGCTGTGTGGTGATTTTGTGTATGCCTAAACTAAAGTATGAATGTCTAAGATCTAGCTGTGTGATGATTTTGTGTATGCCTAAACTAAAGTATGAATGTCTAAGATCTAGCTGTGTGATGATTTTGTGTATACCTAAACTAAAGTATGAATGTCTAAGATCTAGCTGTGTGGTGATTTTGTGTATGCCTAAACTAAAGCATGAATGTGTAAGACCTAGCTGTGTGGTGATTTTGTGTATACCTAAACTAAAGTATGAATGTCTAAGACCTAGCTGTGTGATGATTTTGTGTATACCTAAACTAAAGTATGAATGTCTAAGATCTAGCTGTGTGGTGATTTTGTGTATGCCTAAACTAAAGTATGAATGTCTAAGATCTAGCTGTGTGATGATTTTGTGTATACCTAAACTAAAGTATGAATGTCTAAGATCTAGCTGTGTGGTGATTTTGTGTATGCCTAAACTAAAGCATGAATGTGTAAGACCTAGCTGTGTGGTGATTTTGTGTATACCTAAACTAAAGTATGAATGTCTAAGATCTAGCTGTGTGGTGATTTTGTGTATACCTAAACTAAAGTATGAGTGTCTAAGATCTAGCTGTGTGGTGATTTTGTGTATACCTAAACTAAAGTATGAATGTCTAAGATCTAGCTGTGTGGTGATTTTGTGTATGCCTAAACTAAAGCATGAATGTGTAAGACCTAGCTGTGTGGTGATTTTGTGTATACCTAAACTAAAGTATGAATGTCTAAGATCTAGCTGTGTGGTGATTTTGTGTATACCTAAACTAAAGTATGAATGTCTAAGATCTAGCTGTGTGGTGATTTTGTGTATACCTAAACTAAAGCATGAATGTCAAAGACCGAGCTGTGTGGTGATTTTGTGTATACCTAAACTAAAGCATGAATGTCAAAGACCGAGCTGTGTGGTGATTTTGTGTATACCTAAACTAAAGCATGAATGTCAAAGACCGAGCTGTGTGGTGATTTTGTGTATACCTAAACTAAAGCATGAATGTCTAAGACCTAGCTGTGTGGTGATTTTGTGTATACCTAAACTAAAGCATGAATGTCAAAGACCGAGCTGTGTGGTGATTTTGTGTATACCTAAACTAAAGCATGAATGTCAAAGACCGAGCTGTGTGGTGATTTTGTGTATACCTAAACTAAAGCATGAATGTCAAAGACCGAGCTGTGTGGTGATTTTGTGTATACCTAAACTAAAGCATGAATGTCAAAGACCGAGCTGTGTGGTGATTTTGTGTATACCTAAACTAAAGCATGAATGTCAAAGACCGAGCTGTGTGGTGATTTTGTGTATACCTAAACTAAAGCATGAATGTCTAAGACCTGTGTGGTGATTTTGTGTATGCCTAAACTAAAGCATGAATGTCTAAGACCTAGCTGTGTGGTGATTTTGTGTATACCTAAACTAAAGCATGAATGTCTAAGACCTAGCTACGTGGTGATTTGTTGTGCCAATGTTTGTGAATATATGTTTGTTTTTGTAGCAGTATACAGTTTGGTGTGTGTTTGCGCATGCGTGTGATGATGTGTTGTAATTTTGTACGTATACCACAAATATTTTGACTGGCACCTTGCCGTCTTCACAGACGATAGTTTGTAAACTGGGGTTATCTCTCCATAACACAAAGCCTGGGCTGAATTTAGAGACCATGTGTTGCCCATGCAGTATGATCCCTCTCTCGGCCTTTCTAGTGTACTCCAGGGGAAAGGTGACACCAATACGTCTGCAACAAGACAAGCTGCAGAAGCAGCCGGATCAGCAAAGCAATGCTATAATTGTCTGCCTGTCGGAGCTTCGATCCTAGACCAGTTACCAACCAAGGCTTAGGGCCTGGTCTGCGCTGCCATTTAGTCTTTAGTTTCCATTTCCTCACACCATAAAGCTTGTACCTCCCATTTGCACTCTTCGGCCTGAAGCCGTTGGCACAATGTGGGGTGTCAGGTTTGGTAAGCGCCGCCTAACATTCGGCGCTAACAGAAGCAGGTCGTACCGTCTACTGTCATACGGTAGCTTAGTCATATCTGACTAAGACCTGGCCGTTATTAGGAGAAGCCTTTACCCACACATGATTGTGATTGCGGCCTGTTAAAATTTATTTGTTTTCCCCACATTGATCCCTCTTCAAGGAATACTGTCATTTATTCTGTCTCAATACATGTTCATTAGTCTTGACCACAGAGAGAATTTATTTCATACAAGAATTACACAGCAAAGAATTCATTAGTCTTGACCACAGAGAGAATTTATTTAATACACGAATTACACAGCAAAGAATTCGTTAGCCTTGACCACAGAGTGAATTTATTTCATACAAGAATTACACAGCAAAGAATTCATTAGTCTTGACCACAGAGAGAATTTATTTCATACAAGAATTACACAGCAAAGAATTCATTAGTCTTGACCACAGAGATAATTTATTTCATACAATAATTACACAGCAAAGAATTCATTAGTCTTGACCACAGAGAGAATTTATTAAATACAAGAATTACACAGCAAAGAATTCATTAGTCTTGACCACAGAGAAAATTTATTTCATACAAGAATTACACAGCAAAGAATTCATTAGTCTTGACCACAGAGAGAATTTATTTCATACAAAATCAAATCAAATCAAATCAAATCAACTTTATTAGGGTCACAAATTGGGCGTGCAGGCCCGTCTTACATTCGGCCCTTCCAATCACTCGTCTTTCGTTCATCAAGAGCATTATGCATTTACATAGGAAGAAAAATAAACATTGTGAAATGAATGTTGTAAACATAAACAAGGCTAATTACCATGTTATGAAGCCCATCTCCCACCTATCCATACATCACCCCACCCACACAACACCCCCACCTACCCACACACACGCGCACCAAGGGACACATACACACCCCCACCTACCGACACACACGAACACCAAGGTACACATACATACCCCACCAACCAACCCATCCCCCTCCCGCACATCCCCCACCCACACACACTGCCCTCACCTGATCCCCCAACCAAAACACACTCGCCACCCACAAACATTCCCCCACCAACCCACACATCCAACGCCCATCCACATACACATCCTACCCCACAAATCCTCTCCCCACCCACACCTCAAACCACCCATCCCCCAGCCATATCTCCATCGACAACATATTCCCCACCCACACACACAATCCCCCACCAACCCACACATCGCACATCCACTCACACATCCCCAAACCATACACACACATTCCCACCAACTGACATGTCCCCCCCCCCCCCCCACACACACATATCTCCCTAACCACCCATGCATCCCGAATCCACTCACACACACCCCACCACCCACACATACAACTTCCACCCACCCACACATGCCTTAACCTAATCCCCCACCACACAATACCCCACCCACACATCACATACACCTCCTACCACGCACTATTCCCAACCCACGCACCACACACACACATATCCCTCACCAATACATCCCCACTTACACACCACACACATATCCCCCACCCAGATACCACACAATATTCCCACCCACACCCACACAGATACCCCTACCAATCCACCCCACATACCCTTACTCACACACCACAAAAATCCCCCACCCACACACACATACCTCACCCACACAATATCACCAACCAACACACCACACACCTCTCCCCACTCACGCATTCCCTACCCGTCCACCAACACACACTTACTCACGCATACATCCTCCACTACGCACCCACACACCCCCACCCACCCACTCCCAACCAAACATCTCTCGATCACAATACCCCTACCCCCACACACATCCTCCACCCACTCACACATCCCACCCCGACACATACAACTCCCTCACCAACCTACACATCCCTAAGCCACTCACACACCCCCACCCACACACACACATCTCCCACCCACACTCCCCCACATAATTCCCCCAACCACCACAATCCCCTGCTCACCCACACATATACCCCACCCATACGCACATTCCCCGCACCCATCACACACATCCCCCACACCACACACTATCCTCCACCCATACCATCACAAACATACCCTCCACCCACACATCATTCACACATCCCCCACCAACACGCCGCACACATATCTCAAACCCACACACCATACTCTTCTCCCCACCCGCTCTTTCATCTCAAATCCACCCAACACAATCCCCTACCCACACAACCCCGCCTCCCACACATACTTCCTCAAACCATCCACACATCTCCATCCACATAAACACACATCCCCTGCATCCGTCCCATACACATATCCTCCACCCATACAAACATCCCCCACACCAATTCCAACACCCCTACTTTCACCCCCACACATCCATCCACACATCCCACCAACACCCACAAATACCACTACCCACCAAAACCCACACACCCCAACCCATCCAAATGCATACCCCCACCCACACATATCCCAACACTCACACACATCCTCCACATACACTCACACTTCCTCACATCTAGACACATACAAAATGTCTCACGTTAGTATTGAAACTAGTATGAACAAACTCCCACACTTTACTCACACACATACACTGACACTTGTCATGAGCAGTCTCATAAAAATGTTAAACATGGAGAAAAATGTGTACATAAAATGTATGTGACGTAAAAATAGTGATGCTCTCTCTCTTTCTCTCTCTCTCTCTCTCTCTCTCTCTCTCTCTCTCTCTCTCTCTCTCTCTCACACACACACACACACACACACACACACACATTCACTCTCACGCTCACTCATTCACTCTTCCGCTCATTCATTCACTCTCACGCATTCACTCTCCCGCTCATTCACTCTCACGCTCACTCATTCGCTCTCCCGCTCACTCATTCACTTTCCCGTTTACTCATTTACTCTCCCGCTCACTCATTCACTCTCCCGCTCACTCATTCACTCTCATGCTCACTCGTTATGTCTCTCATTCACACTCACTGACTCAAACTACAGTAATGAACATGAGTTTATATTATGCATGATAAAATCAAATGGTATTTAACTGATAATATGACAGATGAGAATACACAAACATATGGATTCGCGTGTTACATAACATGCGTGTTACATGACATGCATCTGCTCAGCTCTCTCTCTCTCTCTCTCTCTCTCTCTCTCTCTCTCTCTGTATTCTTTCATATACACACACTCACACGCATGCGCGCGTTCATACACACACACACTAACACATCAACTCTCCCACTGTCTCACTCTCTAACACACAATCCTTCACACACACACACTCACTCTCTCAATCACACTCTCTCACACATACACATATACACATGAACGCATGCACGCACGCATACACTCCCTCACTCACTCTCACACATACACGTACGAATGCATGCACTGACACATTCCCCCACCATTTCTCGCTCAATCACTCTCTCCACACACACGCATGCACGTGCGCACACACGCATTCACTCTCTCCCTCTCACTGACACCCACTTTTCCCCTCTCTCTCTCTCTCTCTCTCTCTCTCGCTCCCACACGCACACACATATATAGTGAACAATTATAGTTAAACAATTATAATGAACAATTATACTGAACAATTATACCAGTAAATGAATTATGGTGGCATATAGTCGGTATGGATTAAGTATTGAAAGAGTTTTCGGTTAAATGTGTAGGGACTCATTGGGGTTTTCAGATCTGGAGGAAGATCATTCCGTAAGTGAGCACCAGAATAGGCGAAACATGTTTTGTATAGGTCCAATCTAGGCTTTGAGACATGTAACAAATTTAGGCGCTTGCTGTTCATTGCATTAGATTGAATCAGCGGCAGAAGATACTCTGGGGTATTTTGAGATATAATTTTATTCACTAATTTGGCTTTGTTGAAAAGGAAGCGCTTTTGTAGTGGTAGAAGTCTTAGATGACTGTACAAATTATTGCTTTCAACGTGCTTTATGTCAGAAACCAGACGAATAGCGCGGTTTTGTAGAGAACATAGGCGTTTTAAATTAGATTTAGGGCAACCATCCCAAACTGTGGAACAGTAATCGAGATGTGATTGGATATAGCATGTATAGAATATTTTTCGTGTGCTTTCGTCCAGGAAGTGCTGAATTTTAGCAAGTTGGTAAACTTTTTGTGCTATTTTCTTGGTAAGAGCATGAACATGAGAGCTCCAGTTCAAATGGCTGTCTATTAAAAGCCCTAGTGTTTTATGTTCAGTCACATTAACTATAGGTAACGTGCCCATGCGGAGTTCGAGCGGTGATCCAGTTATGGCTAGTGTCTAGTTTTTGTCTGGTCGTTATTAGCATGGATTTGGTTTTGTCGATGTTAATTTGCATGCGGTTTTCATTGCTCCATCTAGTAAGATTATCAAGTTCCTTTTGTAAAGAATTCTCTAATTCACTACGGTTTTCTTGACTAGTATATATAGTACAGTCGTCTGCGAATAGATCACAAGTTGTATTGATATATAAAGGAAGATCATTAATATAAACTGCAAAAAGCAGCGGACCTAGTATTGAGCCCTGAGGCACACCAATATTAAGCTGTGTGGGTGTTGATAGACAGTTGTTGAAGGACAAGATTTACACAGCAAAGAATTCATTAGTCTTGACCACAGAGAGAATTTATGTTCATACAAGAATTACACAGCAAAGAATTCATTAGTCTTGACCACAGAGAGAATTTATTTCATACAAGAATTACACAGCAAAGAATTCATTAGTCTTGACCACAGAGAGAATTTATGTTCATACAAGAATTACACAGCAAAGAATTCATTAGTCTTGACCACAGAGAGAATTTATTTCATACAAAAATTACACAGCAAAGAATTCATTAGTCTTGACCACAGAGAGAATTTATTTCATACAAGAATTACACAGCAAAGAATTCATTAGTCTTGACCATAGAGAGAATTTATTTCATACAAGAATTACACAGCAAAGAATTTATTAGTCTTGACCACAGAGAGAATTTATTTCATACAAGAATTATACAGCAAAGAATTCATTAGTCTTGACCACAGAGAGATTTTATTTCTTACAAGAATTACACAGAAAAGAATTTATTAGTCTTGACCACAGAGAGAATTTATTTCATATAAGAATTACATAGCAAAGAATTCATTAGTCTTGACCACAGAGAGAATTTATTTCATACAAGAATTACACAGCAAAGAGTTCATTAGTCTTGACCACAGAGAGAATTTATTTCATACAAGAATTACACAGCAAAGAATTCATTAGTCTTGACCACAGAGAGAATTTATTTCATACAACAATTACACAGCAAAGAATTCATTAGTCTTGACCACAGAGAGAATTTATTTCATACAAGAATTACACAGCAAAGAATTCATTAGTCTTGACCACAGAGGGAATTTATTTCATACAAGAATTACACAGCAAAGAATTCATTAGACTTGACCACAGAGAGAATTTATTTCATACAAGAATTACACAGCAAAGAATTCATTAGCCTTGACCACAGAGAGAATTTATGTTCATACAAGAATTACACAGCAAAGAATTCATTAGTATTGACCACAGAGAGAATTTATTTCATACAAGAATTACACAGCAAAGAATTCATTAGTCTTGACCACAGAGAGAATTTATGTTCATACAAGAATTACACAGCAAAGAATTCATTAGTCTTGACCACAGAGAGAATTTATTTCATACAAGAATTACACAGCAAAGAATTCATTAGTCTTGACCACAGAGAGAATTTATTTTATACAAGAATTACACAGCAAAGAATTCATTAGTCTTGACCACAGAGAGAATTTATTTCATACAAGAATTACACAGCAAAGAATTCATTAGTCTTGACCACAGAGAGAATTTATTTCATACAAGAATTACACAGCAAAGAATTCATTTCCACGCCATGTGACATATCAGGTATTTGGTGGCGGGTCCATATTTTTACATACCAACTGGCAAACAATGGGTGATGTGGGCAATAGCACGCAGGCCACTTTTTACTTCCCACATTTCCTAGCTTCCTTTTAAGGTTGAGTTGATATAGCAGTCCAGGTGATTTAAAAAAAAAAAACTTTTTCTTTTCTTATCAATCAATCAATCATGTGCCATGCCGGAAAGCGTGGGCGGTCATGACTCGCCATTTCACTCGATCACCAGCGTCGTAGATCAGCGCAGCGTTCCTGTCTCGTCCGTGCCATGTGGCCAAGCCATCAAGGCACATGTTCTATGTAGCACCTCAACACTCGTTTTTTCGTTGCAAATGACATATTTTTATTGATCAGTATGTTTTCCATCTTAATTTAGTTGAGTTTAGTCAACAGATCAACATCATGGCACACGGGTGTAATCCATAAGTGATCCGTTCTACCCCTAACTCAAACCTGAGTCCAGATAATCTCAGTTCAGTGTGCGAACTCCGTAGCACCCGCGAGGATCCTGAAATACGTTGTGTCAATCTTTAACTCGAAACTTTGCCCGGGCAGCGCTGTTAGGCTACTCTTTTTCGATTTCCAACAGCAAAGGGATATTTTACCTGGGCAACAATACACATGGTGTCCGATCTCACGTGAATTCCCATGTGAATGTACCATGCGTAATATACATTGTTTATGCTTACAAAATCAATTTGACAATGTTTTTTTTTTCCTATGTAAATGCAACATGCACATTTGATGAATGAAAGATGAGTGATCGAAAGGGCCGAATGTAAGACGGGCCTGCGTGCCCAATTGTTACCCTTTTAAAATAAAGTTTGTTCGTTCGTTCGTTCGTTCGTTCGTTCGTTCATTACCCGGAACTTCCAGCACTCGACGCGGACACCATACACCGGGAACATTCAGTCCCTTTTCATCTACTGCAAAAGGCGATTCTTGTTCTAATCTCGTTAATACATTTCCCATCAGATGTTATGACTGCTCCGAGATAATTGTAACAATGTACTTCTTTAATAATATTCCCACGTACTTGTATTTTTTTTTTTTTTCAAATATCCGTTACAGGACATTGCAGTCAACACCAGCATTTTTAAGCTGCTGTTGATGCCTTGGCAAGATTACGTACAGTATTTTGCCATTGATGTCTGAGCGACCGGCTCACATACCCCCGTAAGTAACCAACACGACGCGATCCGCTACCTAATCTCGCGCAGCTGCGTTTCCCACGTGAAAATACGGAATTACGGAGAAAGTCGTTAACCCCTTCACCAGAGAGACTGGCATTTGTGTATTACATTGTGGTATTTCGTTCTTTCTAAAGGAAAACCAAAGAACAAATATTTCAAGAAACAAATAACGATCGTAAACTGATTAGTCATTGACGTAGACGGTCAAAATGTTTTGGATATGTTGTGAGAAGAAATGAATCAGAGAACTGGTGACAACTGGCAAGATCGAAGGGAAGAGACCAAGGGGAAGACCTAGAAGTAAATACCTGGATGGCTTGGCCACGTGGCATGGTCGAGACAGGAACACAGAGCTGATCCACGACTCTGGTGATAGAGTGAGATGGCAGAACATGACCGCCGACGCTTATCGGCATGGCACATGATGGATGGATGGAATGACAACCACAATCTGCGTCTTCTTACAATTTAATTATATACCCAGTTGTTCACTGTGTGCAACAACCGCATATACTAAATGGTGCAGATCCTGCTCATTGTCTTCAGTCAATACTTTATCATCTGCATATCTAATGTTATTGATGTTTCGTACTCCAATGGTGATTCTTTTCATATCTTCTGCATTTCTCAAAATATTGTCACTGTACAGTGAAAAAAGATCTGGGGACTTTCTATGAGATTGCAATACATGCTATTCTTGGCAATTTTGAAGAAGGTAGTTTGCCATTGCTTTCCTTCTTAACAGTGACCATACTGGTCTATGACCGTAGCCATTGCTTTCCTTCTTAGCAGTGACCATACTGATCTATGACCGTAGCCATTGCTTTCCTTCTTAGCAGTGACCATACTGATCTATGACCGTAGCCATTGCTTTCCTTCTTAGCAGTGACCATACTGGTCTATGACCGTAGCCATTGCTTTCCTTCTTAGCAGTGACCATACTGGTCTATGACCGTAGCCATTGCTTTCCTTCTTAGCAGTGACCATACTGGTCTATGACCGCAGCCATTGCTTTCCTTCTTAGCAGTGACCATACTGGTCTATGACCGTAGCCATTGTCTCACAGAAACAGGATATCCTCTAGCTACCGTCGTGAAGTTTGAGACCATAACCTACAACTATCTGTTGGGTGCTCTTCAACTTCATCCACCATCTGCTACATGGCTTCACGTAACCCTGATCGGGGGTCTAAACGGGTACTCCACCTTCCCTAAAGGGTGTGCAGTAGGATAGCGGAGGGAAGGAGGTACCTTTCCTTTCCTTTGATAGGTAACACTCCTTGCCCGTCACCCAGTATAACAGAAAAGTTATTTCAAGGGACATTACTAATAATAGCATACATGTATTATTTCATTTAAATAACTGAGTAATTATCTTACATTTTGATTTTAGTTTACCTAGACAATAACTAAAGTTATAGGCGGCGGAAGAAAAGTGTAATAATTTTAAGCGATCTTTTAAGTTTATGTAAAAGTAACGGCTGTATTTTAGGATAGTTATAATGTTATAAAGCATTTTTCAAATTTTGCCTCCATAATACATATGGAAGGTCCTATTTTTTTTTAAAAATCAACTTTCAATTATTATTCCAAAGAATTTTTGTCCGGCCTGTAAAAGGCCAAAAATCCTAGTGTTATCTAATGTAGCTAACTTCATACATTCCTTAGACTTTCTCTCTCTCTCTCTGTCTGTCTGTCTGTCTGTCTGTCTGTCTCTCTCTCTCTCTCTCTCTCTCTCTCTCTCTCTCTCTCTCTCTCTCTCTCTCCTCCCCCATGTGAACGCTCAAGCAAACGCCATATATTCCTGTTTCGTAGTTTACTTTGTAAAATGGGATGATTGTTGGGATGTTCAATGTATGGACAGTTTTGTAGGTACATACCATTTTCAGAAAGCAATGGTGAATGAGAATAATTGGTGTATGAAAGATTCAGCCATACCGTTAAACTTGTTTAAATAAAACTAAGTGTGAATGAGAATGCTTGGAGTATGAAAGAATTTCTGTTGAATGTTTTGAGTATGCATTAATGCAAATGATTACTCCATCATCATCATCATCATCATCATCATCATCTTCCACGTCTACAGTCAAGTGTCGTGGGGAGGAATAATTTACGTTCCAGCGCCCATCATCAGCACGTGATGTATAGGTAATTACACCATGCCATGAATGTAATATTATCATGCGTGAATGTATGTATATGTTGTATTCGACAATGTAAAAACAAAAACACACACAATGCACCTTGTAAATACAAACTGCTTTGTACGAAATAAACGTTTATTTAAAAAGAATATATATATATATATATATATATATATATATATATATATATATATATATATATATATATATATATATATATATATATATATATCAGCACTTTGGATTGTTTGACGGCATTTTGACTTATATCAAAGTATAGTATCTGTTCTTGTATGACGTCAGTGATTAAGAGTAGGTTGACTTATCTGTACTTGATCTGGCTTGCCTACCAGAAGAGGCGGTCATCACAATGACACACAGGGACCTGGAACCTTATGGGACGGCTCTAGGCCCTGGAGAACCCTGAGCCCTAAAAACTAAGCAGACTTTTAATATTCAGGACACTCAAACACAAATGTTTACAGCTATGTTCATAAGCAATGTATAAGTGTTTCCCTCCTTAATTAACATTTGACGCATGCAATTATCGCTGTTTTTTAACATTGTTATTATTATTTCAGTCAGAAAACACAAATGTGATTGGCCTGTTTCAGGCCATAGACCGTAATAAAAGAATGGATCTCACTTCTCGGCCTTGTGGCTAAGATCAAAGTGTAGTATCTGCACTAATCTTACCAGGACAACATGCAAAGGCGGTCATCCGAATGACAAATAGGGACGTGGGTCTGAACCCCTTGTAAACCGCGAGCCCTTATTTAACAACATTAAAACTTAAAAAGATTCTATGCACTTTGGGTAAACCCTTATGAAAGTCGTAATTCATATAAAACATTCAACATATTTTACAGACTCACGTCCGTCCATCTGTTGAACTGAAGAATATTCAATGATTCAATTGTGTTATTCTATTGGATACTGTAAGATTTTCTTTGGAATTTCAATTACCGAAAACAACAATTCATGGATTTGAATTCAAACATCGCTACATTTGCCGTTCCAGAATAATAAATAGTATGCAGTTATTACACAGACATTTAGTGAATCTTGCTGCAGTTGACGTCTGGGGTCTTTGTCGTGTTTGCAAATACACAATGCACCTAATAAAAACACACTATTTTGTGCGACATAAAACCATATCAAACGGAAGACAAATAAATAAAATTGTGAAAAGGAACATGACATCAGCATCATCATCATGTTACATGCCGCAAAGCGTTGGCGGTAATGTCTCGCCATCTCACTCGATCACCAGAGTCGTGGATTTCCTCAGTATTCTTGTCTCGACTATGCCACGTGTTCAAATCATCCAGGTATTTACTTCACTGCCTTCCTCTTGTTATTTCCCCCTCAATCTTGCCAGTTGTCACCATGTTCTCCAATTTATTTCTTCTCTTAACGTGACCAAAAATGTTGACTGTCTACGTCTAATTTCTCAAATCAATTTACAATTTTCATTTGTTTCTTCTAGGAATTGGTCATTTTTCTTTTCCTGTCTGTCCATGGTATTCTTTGCATTTTTCTAAGAAACCACATTTCCACAATCATCAGATGGTTTTCAACCTGTTTACTCATTGTCCACGACTGAAATCTATTCAAAAGCACAGGTTCTATGTAGCACCTCAACACTCTTTTTCTCATTGCAAATGACATATTTTTTTTTTTTTACTGGACAGTATGTTTTCCATCTTACAAAAATGCCACCGTAGCCATTGCGATTCTTGTTCTAATCTCATCAAGATATTTCACATAATCTTATATATAAAATGCGATGTATGTCTGTCTGTAAGTATTTATGTATGTTATTTATGCGTTCGCGAACGGTCCATCCGATTGAGATGAAATTTTCTACAAGTTTTCTTCTCATTCCGGTGCTGCCAACTGTCATAGTTTGTTAGTGTACTTAATAAAATTTAATATTTTAATTTACATTATAATTTATATATAGCGAGGGGACATAACTTTTAATAGCATTGCTATATATGTAAAATTGGTGCATTTTTCTGAAATAGGTGGACCTTTTCGCTACAGTTATCTACAGGCATATGTGTTATAATCCTCCTCCCCCTCCTCCTCCCCTTATCCCCCTCCTCCTCCCCCCTCTTCCTCCTCCTCTCCCTCCTCCTAATCCTAGCATTAAGAGAAATTTTCTAACTGCAACTAATAAATTATTAGACAGACAGACAGACAGACAGGGAGGGAGGGAGGGAGGGAGGTATAGACGGAGGGAGAGACGGACGGGTAGGCAGGCAGACAGACAGACAGACAGACAGACAGACAGACAGACAGACAGACAGACAGACAGACAGGGATAAACTGAGGGAGAGACGGACGGACGGGTAGGCAGGCAGGCCGGCAGGCCGGCAGGCAGGAAGGTAGACAGACAGACAGACAGGCAGGCAGACAGACAGACAGACAGACAGACAGACAGACAGGCAGACAGACAGGCAGGCAGGCAGGTAGACAGACAGACAGACAGACAGCGAGCCAGCCAGCCAGCCAGCCAGCCAGCCAGCCAGCCAGCCAGACAGACAGACAGACAGACAGACAGCCAGCCAGCCAGCCAGCCAGTCAGACAGACAGACAGACAGACAGACAGAGAGACAGACAGACAGACAGATAGATAGATAGATAGATAGATAGATAGATAGATAGATAGATAGATAGATAGATAGATAGATTTTAATTTGAAATGTGAATAAGTGATGGTCAAGTGAGGCCTTTGGGTAGACCAAAAGGAAGGTGTATTTGGTAATACTACTCTTTGATCTGAACCAAAAAAGACCCAAAAGATAGCTTGGTCATAGTCAGTCTTAGGATAAAAGTCTGAAGCCAGAAAAAAAATATAATATATATATAATTGTTACCGCTTTTGTGAGATTACTGCAAACGAAAGTATATTTGTCACCATCCACACGTAGTACAATACATATAGTAATTAATTCTAGAGAACATACCACTAGAGACCTGTCTCAATAGTAAACATGTAATTAAATTAACATAATCAGCAAAATTTCTAAAATTAATCATTAAAATAATATCTTAGAAAGGAACCCAGTTATTTCCCTTGCAAATTTTAGAGATAATTGTGTCCCTTGATACTGACAAAACATGTGGCGTGTCATCTGCGCTTACTGTAATATCACAGTAACCGATTAACGTGTGATAGTGAACTTTTGAATATACTGGTTTTAAATGACGCTGAATCGCGTGAGCACATCAAAAAATGTATAAACAAATAATCTGAGGCACTTTGCTTTGGTGCCAAAGAAGTAATCTCATGAAAAAGCTACGTAAATGGTAACACAAAACTACAATTTATGTCAGAAACGGTACATCTCGAAAGGCACAACCTGTCGGTATATGTGGATGGTGAAAAATATACTTTCGTTTGCAGTAATCTCACAAAAGCGGTAAAAAACTGCATCAGCGAGGCAAGCCCGTGCATGTCATGTGAATCAAGCTCGGGACATATCTTTTGCTCTAAAAATTAGCTTAATTTCACAGAATACCATGCAAACATTAACAAGGTATCTTACGACATGGCCAGGCGCAATACACACCTGTGACGATAAATCGAAATCATGCGAGGCAAGCCCCGTGCATGTCATGCGAATCAAACTCCAGGAATGTCTCTTGCTCTAAAAATTAGCTTACTTTCACAGAATCCCACTCAAACATTAACAAGGTATCTAACGTCATGGTCAGACGCAATACGCACCCATGACGATAAATAGAAATCATGCGAGGCAAGCACCGTGCATGTCATGCGAATCAAGCTCCGGGCATGTCTCTAACTCTAAAAATTAGCGTACTTTTCACAGAATATTATTTCCCTTGCATATTTTAGAGATAATTGTGTCCCTTGATGTCTGCAGGAAACAGCAGTACTGTTACATAGTTGAGAAGGAATAATGAAAATAACTTGCTTTATAATTAATGCCTGATAATGTGGTGTGAAATATAGTGGGTATAAATAACGCTAAAGCGATTGAGCACAGCCCCGAAGATGTAAAAAAATAGGGTAAGATACTTTGCGTAGGTGTTAATTATGTAAACATTACGAAAAAGACCGGAAATACCAAATGGTGATTACTGCCAATATAGTACCTTGCAGTGTATGGTAGTGGGTTCTTTGAACCTGAGGAAAATAAGGCCGCCTGGCTAGTGCAGTCACCGCGAACTGTGTAGGTTAGTATGGTTGTTTTGCCCCCGACAGAAGACCGGAAATGCGAACAGAAAAATCAACAAAATAGTCTCAGAAAATGCGCGAAGATCGACAAATCTGCTTTTATTTTACCGCAGTCGCCTTATGTATAAAATAGCAGCTACTGGCAATCCATCGAAGATGTAAACAGATATTGTCAGGTACATTTCTTGGGCCGCTAACTAAGGGCGCTTGATGTAATGTAATGTAATGATAAACCACCATCACCGGTGTGTGCCATGCCGATCACACGGTTTTTCATTCAATGATTAGCAGTGCAAGGAATGTACAACAAGTGGTCTACCCGGGCCGTCCCGGGAATATCTTGACAACCACTCTATGTGAAGAGGGTGTTTCACCAGCTAGCTGTCTAGCTATTACAGGACGTCACACTCAGCCCTAATATTGTTTGGTTGCGCGTGTGCCATCAAGATGTGCCACATGTGTGTGAGTGCGTTTGTGAGTGCGTGTATGTGAGTGCGTGCGTGCGTGTGTGTACTGCCGAGTGTCTGTATGTATGTGTTTGCGCATGCGTGCGTGCGTTTGTGCGTGCGTGCGCGCTCATGTGCGCACTCGTAGGAAACTTCAAATGTGCGCGATCGTAGGACAACTTCAATATTTGGGATGGATTTCATGTCTCCGCTTGACGCCAGCTGTAGACGCCAATATTTTAATATTACACAGTATATGATACTGCCAGAGTGTTACTAGGGGTTATGTTGTATGCACCCTGACAACTTAAGAATGAACACGTCCAATAGCACAAAGAATAGCAGTTCCACAAGCCGACCGAACGAATAAATGACTTTATTCATAGCACCATTAATTAATAATACATTGGAACAATTCATCAAATTACAGTTCGTCCTGCGTCATTACCGGGCCCTCAATCCCGCGAGCGACACGGCTCACCCAGTTTTCTCTACTGCCGTGTGTTACGAGCCTGGTGTGTACCGGCCATCGCTCTTGCTGTCGCACAGATTCTACAACACTCTAACGCTGTCCATGCCGCTTGACTCGTAGGCTTTCCTCTTCACCTTTGAAACACTGTCTCCATCTTCATATGATACAGCTGGTCTTGTCAATTTCCACGATGTGAACCTGGCTGTGTCTCCCGGACCATCTGCTTTCTCCATGTCAGCCCACTGTGTTCAAACCACCTCACGTGCCCTCAGTCCTGCCGCTCGATTGGCTACTATCTTTAGCCCGTTACCGGTGTCTTTTCCTTATAGCTCTCCGTGATTATTTATCACTTTTAATGTCTCAACAATCTATGTTTCTGTTACTCAGGTCTTAAGTAATCCGACTCATGGCATATGCCCCCCGCAATTTCAAAAATGTTCTACATTTTTGTGTTCTTCCTTTTCTCTACACTTGACATGAGTCAGCTTGGTCGCACATGCCTGTCCCCTGGTCGCACATATCTGTCTACTGCCTCATGCCTTTGAGCTTGCTTCTCAGTTCCCTTTAACTTCTCTCTGTGTTACGTTGATATTCTGCCATACCTTCACACAAATTATAATGTCGGACACGAATATCCGTCTATTCCCAAATAGACCTCGTGTGGCCTCAACCCCCTTTGTGTTCGGCAAGTTGAGGACCAACCTACTATGAGTCCCAATGTCCCACCCCGGACATTCCCATAAGGTTCCTCATTTATACCTCGGTATAAGCAACTGACACCCTCCCCAGCCCTTAAGCCCTGGGTGCAGGAACGTGTGTATTGCAGACATATCAATTTCACCCATATTTGTTTAAATTCTATCTTGCTCCTGAGTAGTCTATGCTACAACTGTGGATCTCTTTGGTGCGGGTACCTATGACTCTTGTATTTGTCTTATCAACGTGTGCGTGGTCGGCTGCCATTTGTTACTTGTGCTCTATGGCTATCCATTCCCTTCATTTGCCTTATGTTTATCCCTGGTGTTCTTGCTACTAACTTTGTCCTTGTAGTGTTCCTAATATCATGACCCTTATATACCTTTATATACATCTACTGCCATGCCGAAGAACTACATGTTAAAATATCAATGGTACTACTAATAATCCTACTCAACTATCCTTGTATCCTTTCCTTCACTTTCACTTGCACTCTGTTCTCTCTCTCTCTCTCTCTCTCTCTCTCTCTCTCTCTCTCTCTCTCATTCCCTCTCTTCATCCTTTCATCGTTTGTCTTTCTCTCTCTCTCTCTCACTCTCTTTTTTTTTAACAATATGTTTAATTTTTCACTATGTACTCTGTCTCACAACACGCATACTAGAACCTCAAATGCTCCATCTATGCCTGTACGCTTCCTGTATACCGTTGTGCACGTATCAAGGTTGTGTTCAAATTGATTCTCATTCGCACAAGTTCCTACTCTCAGTCTTCTCGTCCCATTTCTCTCGCTTTACTGTCACTCAACCTATTCTTATGTTATGTCCATGGTACCACCATCACATAAATTTCTCCTACCAATTGTACATGTCTGTCTCTCCAATATACAATATTGTCATAAAACCTGAAAAATATATAAAATTGGACTCACATGTACTATTGCAAGCACTATTCAAACTTTCACTCGCCCATCATTATCGTCTTTGTGACATCAATATGTATCACTGGTAGTAGTGTCTCAGTTACCTTCTTCTTCTTTTTCTTTTATGTTATGGGTGTCATCTGTCATGTATCGTGGTTTTAGACCCACTGTTAACCTTCCTGCTTTCACAGATGTCGATTTTACCAACATCTCATATTACACGTCCTGTGTTACAATCAGGTACTAGTACAATCAATAATGTTACAATTATTGTTACAATTACATGCATACTGATCACAAATATACATGGCATGATGATCATGATCATAAGAATGTACTGATTTTATATATGTACTTAAAGCCATTAAAATGATATTTATCTATATCTATGTGTATTATGAGTTTTGTTTATTGAATGATTGTGAATGTTATTAACTATTACTCTCTTAATTGGTTCTGGCTGGTATGTCTTCTCTGGCTGTATCACGTAACATTCAGATTCTCAATCGTCTCTTGCGTCTGTATGTCTCAGCCTCTTCAATCCGCCAGTGAGGTAACATCTTTGAGGTCCCTTCGACACTATCTCTTCTGCTCAGTCATTTATACCCCTTAATTATCTGAAATTAATAACAGCCTTGGGTGTGTATATATCCATACATACATATGCATATTTACATTCACAATTGCATATTATATTACCGCAATAATATCACATTTCCTACATTGACATGTTATCATGGTCAGTACAACAACGTGCTAACCACATGCCCAGTCACCTTGTATGAACGCATGGTTTCCTAGATGATAATATTACCGTATGCCATATTGTACTACCGGGATTCTGTCCCTAATTCGACCAGATCATTTTATCATATAGTCTGTGTGACAATTCTTAGGTCCTGTCATGGCTAGCATTAATAGATTTCATATAATTATCTTAACCACACTATTACACCTATGTAATGTTTTTTTTCCTCTGATGACTTTACCACATCATCATGTTACTTCAATCAACATTATACCTATCAATGCATTCATTCTACTACAACAATTCTATCTATACCAATCACATCCATATAGCTTTTATATACTCTATAAAGTATCTACACTATCCACATATATATATATATATATATATATATATATCACAAGATAAGAGTGTTTGAAATTGAGACATGTGATGTTATCTTGTGAGTGGTAATACTGATGTTTTATTATTCTTAAATTTGTAATTTCTGTTTGATGCTAATTGTTTTGACACTGCCTGCTGAACCCAGTAAGTATATGCTGTTACCAGTTTTTGATGTGATTTGCCTGGTGGTATAGTGTAAGCGGTGAGTCTTGAGTTTTTTGTATATCTTGGGGTATACTGTTGTTTTCTAACTGTATGTGTTGTTCTTGTATTCCCTGTTTTCAACATCCGATGACGTATTTTCTTTCCCATAACTACAGTATTCATCAAAGTTAAGAATGTTATAACCCTCAGTTTGATGCATTCTGCACATGTCTGACGACACTGCCACTCTAATAAGCCACCTGCTATCGGTGTGACTGTTGGCTGTTCATGTGTCAATGGTCTATCTGTCTCTTTGTCAGTGACCTGTTCTATGTGGTGAGTTTCTGATTTCTTGGCATCTTATTGACAGTGTTTCTCACAAGTGTTTTCTATCTGTTGTTTGTTGCTTTTCTCTATCTGTATGTCTGAGGCTCTTACATCTGTTCGTTTGCACAATTTACATGATCGGACATGGCTTCTGATGTCCTTCTCACAGCCTGGCCAGTAGAACCCGGATAATAATCTCTTTCTAGTCTTGGCCAACCTCATATGGTCTGCACTCGGGGCGATGTGTGCCAGTTCCAGAGCGTTACTGCACTCTCGCACTGGCAGCACCCTTTGTAAGATACATGTTGCATCTTTCGTGTATTGTCTCATGAGAATTTCATTCATCATTACAAATGAGCACTTGCCTAATTTCGATTGTTTAGGTGGGCAGTTTGCCCGCTGAAAACAAGTTCGCAGTGTCTTGTCGTCTCTTTGTTGCTTTGCACGGTCTTCGGTTTGGATGTCTGGTACCCGTCTAGTGTCTGTCTGGTCAGCCCGAGGTATGACCACGTTATCTTCTTTCTTGTCTTTCTTAATATGCTGTCTGGAGTCTGTATTCTCCCGTGTCATTTTACCATTCCATCTTTGGGCTTCATCTTCTGTACACTCTGTCACTCCCGGTATGTTACCTATCATTAGTCCTGCACGTGGACTAGGTAACACTGCTACTCGTATTCTCCCTTCATAGTACGGGCAGGATATATGCACCCACGCTATAGCATACGTTTCCTTTGTACCACCGAAGGTACTGCACGTCACGCTCTCTCCCGTGTAGTCGCTACTCCTTACCAGGCTATGATCTACACCAGCTATTGACGACCCTGTATTCCTAACGCAGGTGGTCAACTTCCCGTTCACGAGTGCTTTGTGGGATTTTAAAGTCCCGCTATGGCTACTGCCGGTCTCTCTGGCTGTGGGGTTACAACACTTTCTCTCTGTAATCCCGTTTATCACGCAGAGTCTCGCAGCGGAGCGAGAACTGAGGTGGTTCGACCCCCGCTCGTGACTTGCGGATACTGAGCCGGCCGCTCAGAAAGCAATGGCAAACTACTGAGCGTAATCTTGCCAAGAGATCAACAGACAGCTGAAAGATGCTGCTGTTGACAGCTAAGTCCTGTAAAAGGATACGCAAAACATTTTATGGCTACTGCTCGCATTCGACTTCCGTGTAGGCACTGTTTGACCACACGCAGGGTTACCGATCCGTTGTCTTTTATGTCCGTCTGTCGCTATGTATCCTAAGTTTGTCATTTGGTCATGTTCTTCTTTAGTCAGTTGTCTCAGTCTACACTCTCTGGCTACGTGGTCCAAGCTGTTACAGACCCAACATTTTCGACTGCTTATGTAGTCTGTGTACCTATCGACTCTATTGGAAGGATAGTTTCTTATGTATGAGTCGTGCTTATGGTTTCTGTCGCCTATTTTAAGAGACTCTTGTTGGCGACCACAATATGCACATTCACTTACTGGCTCTGATCGAGTTACCTTAGCTGGTCTCTGTAGAGCCTGTCCATATTGAGTAGTTCGGTGATCTCTACTCTTGGGTCTATTCTGCTGGTCTTTACCTTGGTTCTCCTTACGTTTCTGAAGTTCTGTCCTAAGCACTTTCACTGTCACCCCACATCTCCCACCTAAAGCTATGAAATCTGTTCGGTGATCTTCACTCTTGGGTCTATTCTGCTGGTCTTCACCTTGGTTATCATTCTGTTTCTGCAGTTCTGTCCTCAGCACATCCATTGTCAAACCACATTTCACACCTAAAGCTATAAAGTCTGACCATGTAGGCATGGTTATATGATGTATCTTCTGAGTGGTATATCTATTACTATCTGTACACGCAGACCACTCAAGTGTTGCTGCTTGTCTTGTTATGATAACCTCGACCAAGAATTGACCCTGCTGTAACACTGTTCAAAACAATAATACCTTTGCCGGACAACCAACGTCACTTATCCACAGTTTAACTAAATGAATACCTGTGGAGTGAGCAACCCTAACAATGATGGTACAAATATATATAGTCATGAAATGTGCCCCATGACTCTGGACCAATAAGCAGAATATACACAGCAATCAATAAGAAAAACTTGACCTTGTATCTCTAGCGCCGGTGTCCCTGGTGACTTGGTCCAAGTGCTCGGCTCCAGCTCCGTTTGTTTCAGGACTTGGTCAGGATCAGCCTGGTTCCAACTCGGTTCAACTGGCATGGACTTGATCAACTGGGTCGTCAGGTGAACTGGTGGGTCCCCAAACGTGGTGTAGATGGCCCCTATGATACCGCTGGATAGCCATGTGGATAAATCTGGAACGAATACTCAATTTTGATAACGCGATTAGTTCTTGAAAGCCTATTAATGTTATTTATGTGGCTGCGCCCCTTATTTTGAAATTTCGGAGAACTTGAAATATTGCGCTTTATGGCACCCTGCTCAATTCGCCACCAACCTTGCTGTTGCTCCTCTATGTGGGTTCCACTGCTGTGGTTGATAGCCATGATTGTTTGCTTTGCTGATACTCATTTTGACCAGTATTCACTTTCCATAGCCCTGTTTATTTTCACTGTCGGCACTGTTCTTGACGAGAGCAGATAACGTCTGCAGTATTCACACAATGTTTTCACTCCTGCTGTTAAACAACACGTTCTCGAGCACCCTCATATCGTTGTGATAGTCCTATTGTTCAAACTCACTTTGCAACCCTAACCTGAATCAAGTCGGCACACATTATTACTTTTGCTTTTCCCCTTTCATTTTCTATGTTATTTGATATTAATCACTGCTTCTTATTTGACTACTCATGTTCTTTGGTTTTAATGACATTTCACACTTCACCTTTCAATATTCTTTGATACTCGCGATCACTTTCCTGAGTTGCTGAATATCGCTCACTGCGAGTCAATTTCTTGCAAATCACGTTGCTAAGTTCAACCGTGCAATGCTCTACCACTAGCCACGATTCATAATTCGTAAGCTTCTATTCTGGCTTTTACTCATAACTCTTTCTACGATCTTATTGAGCATCGCTCATTGTTGCACAAATTCCTTATTCCACACCGATCTTTGCTATCACAAATCGTATGTGCACATAGACCAGGTGATAACAAAGGCCAAGCGGGGTTTGGCAGCGATGCGGGTGATGGCGGCAGCAAACTGTGAGCAGCGCCATCTATGTCTTCTGTACGAGGGGCTGGTCATGTCTGTTTTGGAGTATGCAATGGCAATCCTAACTGTCAGCCATAAGCAGATAGAAAGGATGGAAAGGATACAGAATGAAGCTATGCGCATTATTCTTGGATGTACAAGAGATACAGCATGCAGGGCGATGCGCTACCTTCTTGATTTTCCAACCATTGAAGAGAGAATGCAAGTTTGCAGGGCACGCGCCTACCTCAGAATTAACGCAAACACACAGCATCCACTGCATAGTGAAATTAGGAAGGTGAAGGGCAGCAGGTTAAAAAGAGGACGGTCGTGGATGGGTCAAGCCGAGGACATTCTTCAACAGGTGTGTTCACTTGAGGACTTAGAACCTGGCGAGGAGTGGGTGCAAGTGCCAACAGACTTCTGCACATCCTTTTCAGTTTGCATCCAACTAGATAGAAAATGCAGACAAGAAAATCCGGCTGCTGTTGAGGCTGAAGTACAAGTGTTGATTTTCGAGAATTCGCTAGACAGTGACGCGGTCATCTACACAGATGGGTCGGTCATCCGACATGTGAGAAGCTCATGGGCCTTTACAGCTCGGGCCGGAGGGAGAATTGTGAAGGAGGACTCTGGTGCTTTCACTGAAACCACAAGTAGCCTGACCATGGAAGTCATGGCAGTAAGTAAAGCAATAACATGGCTCGAGACACAGACATTCACTAGGGCTTGTTTCCTTAGCGACTCAATGAACATGATCAAGAGGATAGAGGAGGGGTCGATCCGAAGAGAATGGTTGCTGCCTCTGAAGCGGTCTCGGCTGGCAAAGATTAGTTTCATCTTCGTGCCAGGGCATGCGGGAGTACAAGGAAATGAGCGGGCTGACAAGCTCGCAGGTGAGGCTACTGTTGAGGGCGGACGCGCCATGGACCAGGCTGACATTCTGAATGCTCTACGAGAAGTGAGACTTTTGCAAGAACCAAGTGATGACTGTGAATCTACAACAATGGCCAGACTGCGAGAGCAGCAAATTAAAAGAGGGGTGGCCAAACAAGAACACTACGCAGGAAGCCAAAGAAGATTGATAAACCAACACAGAACTGGCGTCGTTAGCCGCTACACGCTGCGGGATTTGCTGAGGAGGGGATCCGAGCACTTATGGACTGAATGGTCCGATGTGCAACGAGGATGATCTGTCGACTAACTAACTAACTAACAAATCGTATTATAGTTCACAATTAATATAATGGTATCTTTGTAGCTTTCTACTGTTGCCGGCTTTCCACTAGTCGTGTTCTAATATTTGTTCTTAACTTTGATCTATCACTAGAACTTTCCAAGCTGATTACTTTTCCCGTGAGAATCGCTCAATTTCGTATCGTCCTCCTATCCCTGGATTCAGTCTCCGTGACAGCCCCCATAATTGCCTGAGTGTTACTAGGGGTTATGTTGTATGCACCCTGACAACTTAAGAATGAACACGTCCAATAGCACAAAGAATAGTAGTTCCACAAGCCGACCGAACGAATACATGACTTTATTCATAGCACCATTAATTAATAATACATTGGAACAATTCATCAACTTACAGTTCGTCCTGCGTCATTACCGGGCCCTCAATCCAGCGAGCGACACGGCTCACCCAGTTTTCTCTACTGCCGTGTGTTTACGAGCCTGATGTGTACCGGCCGTCGCTCTTGCTGTCACACAGATTCTACAACACTCTAACCCTGTCCATGCCGCTTGACTGGTAGGCTTTCCTCTTGTCGTGAAATACTGAGAGTTAATGATTCCCAGATAGACGACTGTATAAACCGACTACCCAGTTAGAAGAAGGGTTAACAAACGAAGCAGTAAGGGTAACAAACAACGGGTTGACCAGACAGGTGTTTATAGGTCAAGACAGAAACGGCTAACGGCGCAGGTAAAATGTCGAGTGGAAAAATTGGTTTGCGACTAAAGCAGAGAGATGATTGGACAGCATATTGCGGTATGGATGTGAAACGGTTCAGAGCTGTAATTTTCCACTAACAATGATAATAAAGTCTGGATGTGAGGTGTCCAGCAATGTCAAGGACTATGCGGCAAAGATGACCTATAAAAGAGTGGCTACGTCTTTGTGTAAGTTTAGTGTGTGTGCCAAACTGAACTGAAGGAGATATGTTCTTGAGTGGGAATAGAAATACACGTCCCTAATGATGGAAAGAGGGGATAGTAGTGTGTTATTCGCTAAGTGTTTTTTCGATTCCAGGAACATAGATGCCTAAATAAGGTATATTAGAGTATAGTTTAGCATAGGAATATAGATGTGAGTGAAGTGCATTTAACATTGCTTTCTATTAGTAGGAATAGTATAGACGTTAGGTGAATCTTCTATCCTATGTCAGAGTGGGTTTTTTCGGAAGCCTTTTCATTTCGGCTGGAGGAAAAGACACTCACATAGGAGAGAAGAGGAAGCAGACACAGATCTCATTATTAAATGTATATCACACAGGTTTCCATACCAGTTGGGACTTATCAACTAAGATATAACACAGATGGCTGTGGTCAAGATCACCCAGTGTTGATAAAGCACAAGAAAGCACTTTAAAGTAATAAAGCACGACACTTGTGCATAAGAAAGGAAAGAACAGCATGTTCATAGGAAGAAGCAAGGAGGACAGAGAAGGGAAAATAGAGATCATTTAAACTAATAGAAAAACTCAAATGACTCAGTATCGAAGAGTTGCAAGGTGCATACAAAGTGACTATACCCATTAAGAACTATCCGGTGTAGAACTTGTACAGGACAAAAATAGAATACTAGAAACTTGATGTGTTTTCCAAGATGGAATTAAGAACGCTATAAAATAAGAAAGACCATTCCGTTTAAGCTGACAGCATATGGTGATCGGGTTAAATACATTCATACAGTGGTGAACATTTTTCATTACAAAAAACGGATATATCTACAGACTCAAGCAGACGGAGCTGTCAGGGTGAGATCATTCCGTTGTATCTATGTAATGTCCTGTACTCTAGCTGAGAGAAGAGACGAGAGAAACCACGGAGACTATCTATCAACATCTTATCTGGCATCCACACTAGAAGAACATACCAACTACATAGACAATATCCATACATACACCAGACATAGTTTTTATTAATAAATCTTTTATCTTATCGTTGAAAGGAACTGTTGTCGGAGTATGTGTTGAGGGAATAATAGAGAGAGAGAAAGAAATAGATATATGGAATGGAAGACAGAAGAGAGGAGTGTAGACCAAAGTCAGTCAATAATCCCAACAGATACTAAGTTTAAAGATGTGCTTGTTGATTCCAATCTCCTCTCGGGAATAACAGGACACCTCTTCACCTTTGAACCACTGTCTCCATCTTCATATGATACAGTTGGTCTTGTCAATTTCCACGATGTGAACCTGGCTGTCTTTCCCGGACCAACTGCCTTCTCCACTGTCCGCCCGCTGTGTTCAAACCACATCGCGTGCCCTCAGTCCTGCCGCTCG
The DNA here is from genome assembly GCA_963921405.1 of Cepaea hortensis. Classification (NCBI taxonomy): domain Eukaryota; kingdom Metazoa; phylum Mollusca; class Gastropoda; order Stylommatophora; family Helicidae; genus Cepaea; species Cepaea hortensis. The sequence continues at coordinate 16,794,262 of OY992895.1, forward strand.
ATTGGCTACTATCTTTAGCCCGTTACCGGTGTCTTTTCCTTATAACTCTCCGTGATTATTTATCACTCTTAATGTCTCAACAATCTATGTTTCTGTTACTCAAGTCTTAAGTAATCCGACTCATGGCAGTCTTGTTGTTTAAAAAAAAATATATTCTTTTTTTCTTTTAATATTGCATATCTCTTATAGGACGTTGCAGTCAACACCTGCAATTTTGAGCTGCTGTTGATGTACTAGGCAAGATTTTACGTTCAGTAGTTGCCATTACTACAAGAGACAAATGAAAATCGTAGATTGATTAGAGAAATTAGACGTAGACAGTCAAAATGTTTTGGACATGTTATGAGAAGAAATGGACTGGAGAACTTGGTGACAGCTGGCAAGATCGAGGGGAACAGACCAAGAGGAAGACCGAGAGGAAAATACCTGGATGGCTTGGCCACATGGCATGGACGAGACAGGAACACTGAGCTGATCCACGACTCTGGTGATCGAGTGAAATGGCGAATCATGACCGCCCACGCTTTCCGGCATGGCACATGATTGATTGATTGAGTTGCCATTACTTTCTGAACGACCGGCTCCCATACCAACACGTCATAACACAACGCGACACAGTCTGCTGCACAAATCGGTCGCGGCTGCGTTTCGAACGCCTGGTAAGCGGTTCACGAACCGCGTTCGCAAGTCTTTGGCCACGGAGACCGGTTATAAAAATATATATACATTATATAAATATAAGTGATATATAAATGGCGTGTACATTCAATTGGTAATTTGTATTCATTTCAGTTTTGGAAGCATCATTTTCCAGAAAAATGTGTCAAATGAAAAAGTATGCTATGTTGCGGTGCGGTAAATGTGTCATACATATTTAAATATGCATTAGTAGTCTACGTTTACTCCAGTTCATATTATTTTTTTTTAAAGTTTTTAAGTGATCTTATATTTATTTCTTTCAGCCCACAGTGAAATGAGTGGTGCAAGCAAGAAAACAATTCGTCAGTATTCGGAGAAATATTTAAAATTTGGTTTCAGACCCGCTGTCCACGATGAACGGTGACATATTTGTCTTTTATGCAAACAATGCTTGACCAACGAATCAATAAAACGAGGTCGTCTTGAGGCACATTTGAAGGCGAAACATAATGCACATATTAATTCAGATTTGAATTACTTTCAAACTTTAAAGAAAATTTTTGAAATAAAAGTAACATCAAAGTCTCTATTTTCTGCTCATAATGAAACTATCAATCGTACTCTTGTGCTAGTTATCAAATTTCATTACTGATCTCCAAATCTGGGAAAAGTCATACTATAGGGGAGAACAGGTTGAGTTAGCGAACCTGAAGACTGAGGTCCATAGGACGATGACTTTATTCAAATCCTGCGCCAAACAGGCCAAGGCCGAGAAATGGGACGAGTTCTGCAGGAAGGTGCGCTCCGAGCGATCTCTTACGACATTCTGGCGGCTCCATAAGAGCATGAACGGTGCTGCACAACGTAGGGGTATTCCAGATTTTCAAGGCATAGACCTCACATGGAAAAAGTCGGATGCGGTTAAAGGTAAGGCCCTTCTTGCACGCTACATAGAACAGACTGACCAGAAAGACGAGCCCGCCAGACAGAGGACCACAACGACACTCTCTCAGTTGTGCGAGGGGGTCGGGACAGACGAAGAATGGATAATCACAGTTGAGATATTGCGTGCGATGTTCAAGAAATCACCTAACAACGCCCCAGGCCCAGACGGCATTCGATATGATGACCTACTGATGATATCAGATGATGATATGCAAGAACTGGCCAGAGAATTTAACACCAGTATCCAGAGGGGTCAGATCAAAGAAGAATGGATACACAGCTACTTGCTACCGCTGCCAAAACCGAACAAAGACCATTCCAAGATAAGCGGCTACAGAATCATTACGATGCAGAACACAGCTGGCAAGCTACTGGAGAAAATTATAGCACACAGACTTGCTTGTGACTTGGAACAACTCGGCTGCTTCCCGCCCACACTTTGAAGATACAGGCGTAACAAAGAGTCATGGCTGAATGCGGCGGTCTTTGCTCAAGATGTTTACCAAGGATTTCACGTCAGAGAAGAGACATATGCTGCCGCCATAGACTTAGAGGACGCATATAATAGAGTATATTTCGAGCACTTGATGCAAACCCTACTCAGACTGAAGGTGCACCCTCACTTTGTACGATGGATAGCTGCAGTTCTGCTCCAAAGGAAGGTGGTGCTAAGATGCGGGAGTTGGTCTTCTGAGCCGATAACGATGTGTCCAGGATTGCCGCAGGGTTCACCACTGTCACCAATACTATTCAACGTGTATACGGTGCCGATCACTGAACAACAGTTGGACGGGAGGGGTAGGACTCTGTCATTTGCTGACGACATTCTCGTGTATCGACAGGGTCGAGATAGACAGGCGGTCGCCAATGTTATGCAGGGCGAACTTTTGATTGATTGATTGATTGATCTAGGAACCGACATCACAGCATTCGGGACATTCCCCTGATTTAGACTGCTATCCACAGTAGTTGTTATTTAGTGTTTCTACATACTCTTTCAGTCTTTTTGTATGGATGTGAAGCATGGACAATAAGCAGTCAAGCTGAAAGACAGCCATGAACAGACAGAAAAACCAATGATTAGAGTCATTAGGCGTAGACAGTCACAATCTGTTGGACATGTTATGAGAAGAAATGACTTGGAGAACTTGGTAAGATCGAAGGGAAGAGACCACGGGGAAGACCTAGAAGTAAATACCTGGATGGCGTGGCCACGTGGCATGGTCGCGACAGGAACACGGAGCTGATCCACTACTCTGGTGATCGAGTGAGATGGCAGATCATGACCGCCCACGCTTACCGGCATAGCACATGATGGATGGAATCTGATGGCTTCTATAATTTCTTCTTTTAACATGTCTGGTTTTAGTTCTTCGGTGGTATCTGTGTAGGTTTCTTGAAGCCCTGTGACATCTGATGGGATGTTGAGAAGTTGTTCGAAATACAGCTTCCATCTTATTAGGATTTGTTTTCGTTCACTTAATTATTCTCCATTTCCACTGTTAATTATTTCAGTTGGGTCAAAGGGGTCTCCTCTGGTTTGCATTGCACTTATCTTTTTGTAGAAGATTTTAGTTGCATCCTTGTAGTTTTTATTTAGTGTTTCTACATAGGCATAATCTTCCAATCTTTTTGTTCTTTCCTCTTTACTATTCTATTCACATGTCTTCTCGCTATTCTATATTCTATGTAATCACATTCCTGTGTGCTCGCCAATATTGTATCATCTACAAATCTAATGTTATTGGTGGTTATTCCTCCAATGGTGATTCCTTTCAAATCTTCTGCATTTCTGAAAATATTTTCACTGTACAGGGAAACAAAGTTCTGTGGACATTCTACGACACTGCAATACATGCTATTCTTGGCATCTTTAAAGGAGGTAGTTTTCCATTGCTTTCCTTCTTAGCAGTGATCATACTGGTTTATGACCATGGCCATTGTCTCCCCAAACTAGAGATCATCTGCCTAGCGTCGTGAAGTTGGAGACCAGACCTACAACTATCTGTTAGCTGCTCTTCAACTTCATCCACCACACACACACATGGCTTCATGTAACTCTGATCGGGGGGAGGGGGGTGGCTAAAGGGGTACTCCACCTTGACCAAGAGTGTCCAGTAGGATAGCGGAGGGAAGGAGGCACCTTACTTCTCCCTTGATAGGGAATACCCCTAGCCCGCCAGTCAGTATAACAACATGACAATTATTTCAAGGGACATTACTAAACATAGCATACATGTATTATGAGATTTAAATAACTGAGTATTTATCTTACATTGTGATATAATTTAAATGTAAATTACCAAAAGTTATATCCGTTAAAAATAATGAAGTAATATGTTTAGGTTATCTTTAAAGTTTGTCGAAAAGTAAAGGTTTTATTTTAGACATTTGAGAATTTTATAAAGCGCTTTTCTATTTCACTTGGATATTATATAAAAGGTCAAATACTTGGGATATCATGTTGAGATATTTTGAAGGGAATTTTTGTCAGGCCTGTCAAAGGCCAATAATCCTAAATATTCAGCACCTTGTATTGTTATCTAATGTAGCTAACTTCATACATTCCTTAGACTCTCTCTCTCTCTCTCTCTCTCTCTCTCTCTCTCATGTCAACGCTCAAGTAAACTCCATAAATGCATGTTTTGTAGTTTACATTGTAAAATGGAATGTTTGTTGGGATGTTCAATGTATGGAACATTTTGTAGGTACATACCATTTTCAGAGAGCAACGGTGAATGAGAATAACTGGAGTATGAAAGAATTTCTATTGAAAAATTTTGGTATTTTTATGATCTGTTGAAGTCCCCGCTAATCACTGGTATCATGAAGGCTAATAGACTACAATGGTTGGGGCATATAGAAAGAATGGAAGATAATAGGGAAACAAAACTCGCTTACACTCAGGAAATAAATGACCGTAGACCCCGAGGTAGACCAAGAGGACGGTGGAGAGATAATATATATACAGATCTACAAGCACTTGGAATCAACGACTGGCAAGAGATGGTCAACCAGAGAGACGAATGGAGACGGATTGTATTTGCAGCAAAGAACCTCAATGGCTCGGAACGCTGAAGAAGAAGAAGAAGATTAGAGAAAATGACTACTCCATCACCATCATCAACACGTAATATGTAGGTAATTACACCATGCCATGAATGTATTATTATCATGTGTATATGAATGTATATGTTGTATTCGAAAATGTAAAAAGACCAAAACACACACAATGCACCTTGTAAATACAAACTGCTTTGTACGAAATAATAAAAAAACTGCAGCACTTTGGATTGTTTCACGGCATTTTGGCTAAGATCAAAGTGTGAGTATCTGTTCTTGTATGACGTCAGTGATTAAGGGTAGAATGGCGTATCTGCACTTGATCTAGCCATGGCCACCAGCAGAGGTGGTCATCACAATGACACACAGGGATTTGGAAACTCATTGGACGGCTCTTGCTGCTTGGGAACCCTCTGCCCTAAAAATTAATCAAATTTTTAATACTCAGGACACTCAAACACACATCTTTACAGCCATGTTCATAAGCAATGTATAACTTTATTTCTATTTAAATAACACATGATGCATGCAATTATCTCTGTTTTTGTTAACATTGTTATTATTATTTCATTCAGAAAACCAAAATGTTATGTGCCTGTTTCATGCCATATACCTTAATAAAAGAATGGATCTCGCATCTCGACCTCTTGGCTAAGATCACAGTGTACCATCTGCACTTAATCTTACCAGGATTACATGCAAAGGCGGACATCCGAATGACTAATAGGGTCGTGGGACCTGATGCGCTGGGTCTGACACCCCCCCCCCCCCTTCCACAGTGAACCGCGATCCCATATTTAACAACATTAAAACTTAAAAAGAATGGATGCATTTTGGAAAAACCCATTCGAAAACCTATTTCATATAAAACATTCATCATTTATTACAGATTCACGTCCGTTCATCTGTTGAACTGAAGTATTTACAAGGATTCAATTGTGTTATTCTAAAGGGAACTGTAAACAACAATTTATGGATATGAATTCAACCATCGCTACATTTGCCGTTCTAGAATAATGAATACTATGCAGTCATTACACAGACATTTGAGAATCTTGCTGCATTTGACGTGGTGTGTCTTGTTGTGTTTGCAAATGTTAAAGAAAACATAGTCTTGTAAATATACACTGTTTTGTGCGAAATAAAATCACATTAAACGGAAGACATGTAAACAAAATAGTGAAAAGGGACAGAATATCATCATCATCATCATCATGTGCCATACTAGTAAGCGTGGGCGGTCATGTCTCGCCGTCTAACTCGATCACCAGAGTGTGGATCCCCTCAGTGTTCTTGTCTCGACCATACCACTTGGTCAAGCCATCCAGGTATTCACTTCTCTGCTTTCCTCTTTTTCTTTTCCCCCCAGTCTTGTCCGTTGTCACCAAGTTCTCCAATTTATTTCTTTTCATAACGCGACGAAAAGTGTTGACTGTCTACGTCTAGTTTCTCTAATCTGTTTACAATTTTCATTAGTTTCTTGTAGGACTTGGTCAATGGTTTTTCTGTCTGTTCGTGGTATTCTTTGCATTTTCCTAAGAAACCACATTTCCACAACCATCAGATGTTTTTCAACCTGTTTACTCATTGTCCACGCCTCCAATATATACAAAAGCGCAGGTTCTATGTAGCACCTCAACAATCTTTTTATCGTTGCAAATGACATATTTTTATTCGTCAGTATGTTTTCCATCTTACAAAAGGCTACCTTTGCCATGGCGATCATTGTTCTAATCTCATCAAGATATGTCTCATCAGATGTTAAGACTGTTCCGAGATAATTGTAACAATTCATTTGTTTAAGAATATTCCCATTTACTTGTATATTACATTGTTGCTATTCGTTCTTTCTTCCTAATTGCAACCACAATCTTCTTACAATTTAATTCTAACCCCAGCTGTTCACTGTTTGCAACAACCGCATCTACTAAATGTTGCAGATCCTGCTCATTGTCTTCAGTCAATACTGTATCATCTGTATATCTAGTTATTGATGTTTATTCCTCCAATGGTGATTCCTTTCAAATCTTCAACTTTTACCATAGTCAGGTAAGAATGAGGCAGCGAGGAGTGACGAGGGGATCTGGCCGACGCTCGACGCTCAGAGGAAAGGCGAGACGGACATATAATCAGATTGCTACTGGAACTATTAGTGTTGGAACTCTTCGCTGGCTGCTGAGGATGGGGACAGAGCGCTTATGAGAATGCCCATAATGCTGTGATGTAGGTTCCTAAATCAATTAATCAATTAATCAATCAATCAATCAATCAATATCTTCTACTTTTCTGAAAATATTATTACTGTACAGGGAAAAGAAGACCTGGGGACTTTCTATGAGATTGCAATACTTGCTACTCTTGGCATCCGTAAAGAAGGTAGTTTGCCATTGCTTTCCTTCTTAGTGAATATACTTGTCTATGACGGTAGTCAGTGTCTCCCAACAAGAGATCCTCCGCCTACCGTCGTAAAGTTGAAGACCATAACATACAACTATCTATTGGCTGCTCTTCAACTTCATCCACCACCTGCAGACATGGCTTCGCGTAAACCTGATTGGGGGGGGGGGGGGGAGGCGGAGGGCGCTAGACGGGAACTCCACCATGCCCAAGGGTGTCCCGTAGGCTAGCGGAGGGAAGGGGGCACCTTACTTCTCCTTTGATAGGGCAGTACCCCTGCCCCGCCACCCAATATTACAACATAACAGTTATTTCAAGGGACATTACTAAAAATATCATACATGTATTATGTGATTTAAAAATTTGAGTATGTCTTACTTTTTGATGTAATTTGCATATACATTAACGACAGTTATATGCTACAGAAAGAATGAAGTAATAATTTTAGTGATCTTTAAAGTTTGTCTATAATTAAAGTCTTTATTGTAGATAATTGATAATTTTATAAAGCATTTTCTTATTTCTCATCAATATTAGATTCAAATGTTTTATTGTTTTAATGCCAGGTAGCTTACGAAGCGTTGCACAATTTTTGTCCGGCCTGTAAAAGGCAAAAAATGCTAAATATTCAGCACTTTGTATTGTTATCTAGTGCAGCAAACTTCGTGCATTCATTAGACTTGCCCTGCCTGCTTGTCTGCCTGTCTGTCTGTCTGTCTCTCCCTCCCCCCTCCCCCCCCCCTCAATCGTGTGAACGCTCAAGCAAATGTCAAATATGCCTGTTTTACAGTTTACTCTGTAAAATGGGATATGGGATGCTTGTTGAGATGTGTAATGTACGGAACATTTTGTAGGTACATACCATTTTCAGAAAGCAAGGGTGAATGGGAATACTTGGAGTATGAACGATTCAGTCATACCGTTAAACTTGTTTAAATAAAACTAAATGTGAATGAGAATACTTGGAGTATGAAAGAATTTCTATTGAAAGATTTTAGGATGCATTTGAGAAAATGATTACTTCAGCACCATCATCAACAAGTAATATGTGTATATGAATGTATATGTTGAATTCCAAAATGCAAAAACAGAAACACACACAATGCACCTTGTAAATACAAACTGCTTTGTACGAAATAAACGTTTATTCATCTCATCTCATCATGTTCCTCTTGTACCTTGCGGTGTCGAAGTGATGTATAAACATCGTGAGAGTGCCCGATTATGGGCTTCATGTATCGATATTTCCATGGGCTCTGCTATTCCCTCCGTCCAAACTTTTACGTGGTCGGCCTCTTCCTCTATTTCTATCTGATCTGTACATCATTGCAGCACTTTGAATTGTTTCAAGGTATTTTGGCTAAGTTCAAAGTGTAGTATCTGTTCTTGTATGACGACAGTGATTAAGGGTAGACTGACTTATCTGCACTTGATCTGGCCATGGCCACCAGCGGAGGTTGTCATCACAATGACATACAGGGACTTGGAGCCTCGTGGGACGGCTCTTGGCCCTGGGGAACCCTGAGCTCTAAACATTAAGCACATTTTTAATATTCAGGGCACTCAAACACAAATGTTTACAGCTATGTTCATAAGCAATGTTTTGTCCTCTTCAATTAACATTTGATGCATGCAATTAACGCGGTGTGTTTTAACATTGTTATTATTATTTCATTCCGAAAACAAAAATGTGATGGGCCTGTTTCAGGCTACAACTTGGGATAGGACAGAAAAATATGTCCCATGGACAAGCCTGCTGGTAGGCGTGGGCTGTTATGTCTCGCCATCTCCCACGATCACCAGAGTCGTGGATCATCTCAATGTTCTTGTCTCGTCCATGCCACGGGGTCAAGCCATCCAGGTATTAACTTCTCTGTCTTTCCCTTGTTCTTTTTCCTTCAATCTTGCTAGTTGTCACCAAGTTCTCCAATTTATTTCTTCACATAACGTGACCAAAAATGTTGACTAATTTCTGTAATCAATTTACAATTTTCATTTGTCTCTTCTAAACATCTGGAACAAGGCAAGCTTCAGAAGCTCTAACTGTTCGCCTGTCGGAGCTTCGATCCTAGACCAGCAGCCAACCAAGGCTTAGGGCCTGGTCTGCCATGCCTTGACATCTTGCTCTAGGTTGCATTTCCTCGCACAAGGATAAGGTTTGTACTCTCCCAGTTGCGTTCCTCCGCCCGAAGCCGTTGGCACAATATTGGCTGTCGGGCTTGGTAAGCTCCGCCAAACATTCGGCGCCAACAGAAAGCATGTAGTACCGTCTACTGTCATACGGTAGCTCAGTCATATCTGACTAAGACCTGACACACTCATCATGCAGTATGCGCTCACTCATCATTACTACACAAGACATTAATAGCTACCCGTTCCTGACTCACATATTGTGTTCTAATAATATCCCACCTGTCTGATGCCTGCAGTATGGCTGTACCGGACCCGATTTTGTGTATGCCTAAACTAAAGCATGAGTGTCTGAGATGGAGCTGTATGGTGATTTGTTATGCAAATGTTTCTGAATATATGTTTGTTTCTTGTAGTAGTATAAAGTCTGGTTTGTGTTTGTATATGAGTGTGATGATCGTTTGTAATTTTGTACGTATACCACTAAATCAGTCCCCATAGCAAGTCGTTTTCCAAGATGGACACGTCTAGGCTAGCAAGTCTTCCAGTAACAAATGTTTATACAAGATGGACACGTCTAGACTAGCAAGTCTTCCAGTAACAAATGTTTATACAAGATGAACACGTCTAGGCTAGCAAGTCTTCTAGTAACAAATGTTTATACAAGAGGATCATCTTAATCCTCGTTCTTGTCACTGGCGACGGTGTCCTCGAAGAGAATGTATTCTGTGCTGTGTATGTCTTATTTGTCTTGTACTTGTTTATTCTCTTGTTCTATCTTGTGACAAGACCGCCGGGGCTTGGTCTGGTTTGCCATGATAGATAATTATCCCCAGCCTTTGCTCCAACCACCTCAATAGCACTCTACATCTACCAGGCCCCACACAAGCCGGGACAGCTGGACCTCCCCTCCCTCACCTAGGGTTCCCTACCCCAAGGGGACTCGGACCAGACACCAGTCATATCACTGCACAAAGTCATAGCTAAGAAAACAAAAATTTAATTCTGAACTAAGTCAACCACAACACAGAGAAGGATGGCTGAAAGCCAGCCTAGAAGAGACTATGTACAAGATCAGAGATGCAGATGAGTATTCTTCATCATGGAGGCGGACGATAGCTCGTGCGGTTGTCCAGTCGTGGTAGTGACTCACCCAGGCTCCTCCAGTGGACCGGAACTCCAAGGTCTGCTGCCTCTCCAAAGTTCCCTCTTCACACAGAGAACCAATCAAGGGCTGATCAAGCGCAGTACCACTGCCTGACTGACACTGCACTGATGAACAAGGATCCTTCCTTGCTGCCGTACTATTTCACTCGTCACACTCCTGATGAAGTCTGGGCCGACCCTAGAACATTAGCGGTCTCCCACTTGCAGAAAAAGTACATGTAGCACCGTATCAAAATACACAAGAGCCTGGTCACTCTTCTATCTCATAAGTGACCCACACACTGATATGTCACCTACAAAATGAGCGGTTGCTCCACATGAACACAAAATGTCGCTGGCAAAGTCTATCAGGTGAATAACCACTTCACCTTATTTCCATATCCTTGGATCAATAGATCTTCACACAGTCTCATGTAAGTACCCTGATCGAAGGGTATCAATCACAACTTAGCATACACTGTCAACAGTTCACCACGTTGGCATGAGGTAGCTCCCTACCTTAACAAACATGTCACTCTGGTGTTCCCACCACGTATGTACTCAATGTCTTAGGTCACTGGACCACCTGTTGGCTTCAAAAAGGTAAACCAATGTAGAAACACTATTCAAGCATAAATAATACACGGTGTCCCATGACAACCCAGCCGGGCCGGAAGCATAACAGAGTCCATGATGACCGGTAACAATGATCACTTTGCTCAACTTGAAAGTTCATGACCTTGCAATCACCAAGGTTTACACTGAGTTTGAATTTCACCAGTGCTACACTGGCTAGAATCACCAGACGTTTCAGTGTTGGATCCCCTCGGGATCGTATGACACTCGTCGGACTCTTGGCGGAGGTCCTAACCTAGACCTACCGACATATTCAGCACTCAGCTCCTTCCAACATTGATCTCGCAGAATCAGAAGACCACTCCCAGTATGACCTCAATCAACTTCTTGATAGGCACTGGAATGAGTGGGCCCATAGAGCTCATGGTGAAGCTCTTGAATCTTCTTCAGTATAGCAATAACAGATCCTGAAACACGGAGAGGTTGGTGTGAGTACTCAACTACAACAAAGACTAACAGCATCTCCACCATGTCACCTGCCTCTCAGACATTCCTCATGTCTACCAACATGAGTATGAAATCATCACATCATAGATCTACTAGTAATCATAATGTATAGGCATAATGATATTAGAGAAAGTAATAGCACACATGTTCAGTCAAGTCACACTTCTGGGCTACATATAACCCCTAGCACCAGAGTCGACTGTATGACTCTGTCAAAGCATCTTTCACCTGGTGCCAGTCCAATCCTGTTTCACCTTCCATCATCAATCAACATATACACCTACTTCCGTTGTCTTGGGATCTTCAGTAATGTCTTTAGTACTTTCTTTCTTTTCCGGTATGGATTTAGTTGGTGAAAGATCGTCTGTGACAGTGTCTAAACTGTCTAGTGACTGCATTAGTCTTCTGTCTGCCCGTTTTCTCTTCTTTAGATTGCTGACGATTTGAAAACCGCCAGACTTTATATTTGGGATTCTTTTCTTGTGTGTTTCTGCCTTGATATGTGTTGATTTGACTATTGAAATTTGGTATCAGTTCCGTTTTTTATGTGGAGGAACTTTTCGCACGAGAGGGGAGTAATCTTCATGACTTTGTACACCAATTGTTGCTGCTGTTGGTGTTATCGGTGGTCGTCTGCTAGGACATTTATTTGCCCACTGGTTATCTTGACCACACGTAGGGCAATTGGCCTTTCTCCCAGGCATCGTAATCAATACTCTGTGATTATTGTTAGTAACCTCAGGTGTTTAGATCCGTTTGCATTGGGGCACTACCTTTTTTGGGTTGCAGAGTGCATACCTCTTGCCAGCCCCATTGTTCAGCATGAAGATCTCAGTCTTATCCTCCCCTGGAACTCTGTGCACCAGATTTGTAACTCTTTCAGGAGTAATCGTGACAGACAATCAGTGTATGGTCAGCTTGTCTCTTCCTTTCTCTAGATTGTCTAGTGATATGTCTATCCCAACGCATTGTAAAGAGAACTTTTTGTTCGTGTAACTTGTCATACACGTTTTCTACATTTCTGTTGACAGGTGAAAGTACCACCAATGGAAACCTCGAACCTGTACAGGTCGATGAAATTCCGCAAAAGGCACACTTCTTGGACCAGTTAAGGCACTAGCAATAACAGCTGGCGTCGATTTCGCCTCAGCCGAAGGACCTGTAATAGAGGAAATTACAGTAGCAGGCTGGTGAAGTTGCGTAACTTCGTGTGGCTCCTGGAGCGTGTTGTATGACAGTCAGCCATGCGGACTGTTTCGTGGGGTGCAGTGTGCCCCATGTGGTGTGTCGCGGGCACTTTTCCTCTCTCTGTCTCTCTCTGTCTCTTTCTGTCTGTCTCTCTATGTCTGTCTCTCTCTCTCCCCTCTCTCTCTCTCTCTCTCTCTCTCTCTCTCTCTCGCTCTCTCTCTCTCTTCTTGCATATACTTTGCGTGTGTCCACATGCACTGGCATTTGGTCTGTTGGGGTATGTCTGTGTGTGTACGCGTGTTCATGTGCATCGGTCCGCCCGGTCCTTGGGACTCGCCCCTGCGGTAACACAATGGGGTCTTAGTTGATACCATCTTCAATTTTACAAGCCTCCTACCTCGCCCCCTTCTTTCTATGTGCTCACTGAACAGTAACACCCAGCACCGGATATAACTACACCCGAGATTTTCTCAGTCACTTACAGATCCGTACGTGAGGTGAGTATACAGGTTTTTTTCTCTATCAACATTTTTACTATTAAACATGTGATGAGAAGAGAATCATTGGAGAACATCGTAACAACTGGAAAGATCGAGGGGAAGAGAGGCAGAGGTAGACCAAGAGAAGTGATGCTGGATGGATTGAGACGGTGGCATGGAGGAATATCAGCAGCAGAGTTGATCCAGAAAACCAAAGACCGAGATCTATGGAGAGCCATGAACGCCTACGCCAGCCGGCACGGCACTTGATGATGATGATGAACATTCTTTTCAATTAACATTTTTTCAATTCTCATTTTCTCTTCATTGCTTCTATTTTTCCATGCATTTGTTCCTCTCGTCCTGTCATCACCTTCTAATGTAGTCACAGGAGTTCTCCTTGACTGTATGTGGTGTTTGTGAATGTGTTTGTTTGCTGATGAAGGCTAATCGCCGCAACGTTCTGTATGTGTCTTAACTCTGTTATGTAAAGCTGCACTACTTTGTGTCATTTTATATTGTTTTGTTGTCCCCTGGAACGGCAAATTTAGTGATATTTGAATTCATATCGATAACTTGTTGTTTTCGGTAATAATAATTGAGAACAAACACTGACAGTATCTGTTAGAATATCATTTCGCAAGTCCGCGTGGCCAAATGAGTCAGATCGCGTGTTCTTAAACATCCGTTGTGCTGATGCCGAGATTATCGGTTCATCGCCTATACCGGACAGCTGGACTAAAGTGTTGACCAGTCGACCTTGACTTAGAGACGCAAATTACAAGTACCTCTGAAGTCGGAGCCTGATGGCGAGGGACATTGCTAATAGGGAAAGCTAATTCGCACGCAAAATTCAGTACATCAATACTATAAATATTGTGTATGGACTACGCTTGAGTTCAAAGCGAGCGAGCGAGTGCAAAAAAAAAAAAAAAAATAAATAAAAATCAATTCCAAATAAAAACGCACAGTCTGCCCTTGAAAGTTTAGTTGAATAATCAGGTTTTTATATAGCGTAAAATGACACGTCACAAAATATGCTTCCAACAATGCGGACTCACAATGTTGCCAAACAGTTTGTCAACTCTGTATCGAGAGTATATGAACTCTTAGCCCGTGGTTGTGAAAGTTCGTCGGTTGCATATCATTTACAGGACATTGCTGTCAACACCAGCATTTCTTTTATTGTTGCTGTTGTGATATCTTGGCAAGTTTACGTGTAGTAGTATGCCATTGCTTTCTGAACGACCGGCAACCATTTTTTTTTAAATGTTGCATATTGCTTACAGGACGTTGTAGTCAAAACCAGCATTTTTCAGCTGCTGTTGATGTACTAGGCAAGATTACGCTCAGTAGTTTGCCATTGCTTTCTGAGCGGCCGGCTCACATACCTCGTAAGTTATCAACGCGACGAGAACCGCTACTGATTCTCGCGCAAGTTAATCCCCTCACGTAGATATACGGGATTACGTAGAACTTCGCTAAAATCTAGACCAGGGAGAACATCCCTTTCTTTCAATAGGAATTATTTCATACTCCAAGTATCCTCATTCACACTTAGTTTTATTTAAACAAGTTTCCGGTGACAAAGAAGGAAAATGTGCTGATTCATTTTCCCCTTTGATGGGTATTGTAAATATGTAAATAAAGGTTCTATAAGCCTAACTGATGAACAGTAGTCTGTATATTATAAAAATTGGGTTTTTACTTATGAAATCATACCAGTTAGATAGAGCTTGACGAGACAAATCCAACGGTATCTCAACGAAGACTATACGTTGATTTTAAGCGGAGTTATGAATTATATGGTGACGTAATTTAATACCAGGAAGTCCAATGAAGAATTAACTGATAATTCAGGATTTATCGCGGCCCTAAGATTGGAAACTTGAGAAATTCTGCCTTCTATTAACGTGGCTTGTTTATTTTTAAACGGACAACATTGTGCCATATATCATTGCGTCCGGGGCGGCGAGGCCTAACTTGACGTATTATTTATTTTTTTTTATAGGATGTGCCCTGACCTAATTAACAATTTAAAATGGCCGCCAACTGTTTATTATTTGCCTTCTATTAACGTGGCTTGTTAATTTTAAACGGACAACATTGTGCCATATATCATTGCGTCCGGGGCGGCAAGGCCTAACTTGACGTATTATTTATTTTTTTTTATAGGATGTGCCCTGACCTAATTAACAATTTAAAATGGCCGCCAACTGTTTATTATTTGCCTTCTATTAACGTGGCTTGTTAATTTTAAACGGACAACATTGTGCCATATATCATTGCGTCCGGGGCGGCAAGGCCTAACTTGACGTATTATTCATTTTTTTTTATAGGATGTGCCCTGACCTAATTAACAATTTAAAATGGCCGCCAACTGTTTATTATTTGCCTTCTATTAACGTGGCTTGTTAATTTTAAACGGACAACATTGTGCCATATATCATTGCGTCCGGGGCGGCAAGGCCTAACTTGACGTATTATTCATTTTTTTTTATAGGATGTGCCCTGACCTAATTAACAATTTAAAATGGCCGCCAACTGTTTATTATTTGCCTTCTATTAACGTGGCTTGTTTATTTTTAAACGGACAACATTGTGCCATATATCATTGCGTCCGGGGCGGCAAGGCCTAACTTGACGCATTATTCATTTTTTTTATAGGATGTGCCCTGACCTAATTAACAATGTAGTCACTGGAGGGTCTTCTCCGTGATTATTTATTGTATTTTGTGTAGGCATTTGTTTTTCGTTATTCTTTTATGTAAGCTTCATTACTCTGTGTAATTTTTTTATTTTTTATATTTTCAGATTTCTGCAGTATGTACCTGACGAGATGCAGCGAAATATGCCAGGCAATAAATCGTGCAATCTATTGTTTGTGTCTTCATTATTCAAATATATAGAAACTCACCACAGGAAGGTGTGCATCTGAATTGTTTTATCAAATTGACACAGGCTGTGGCAAAGGTGTGACCGGCAGAATCTTGAATGTCCCAGGAAATGGTTTAAGAAAGAGTGTCACAAGTGATGGCCATTCTTTGGTTAATTGCTGTTTATGTTTCACAACTAATTTTTTTAATTTATGTAAATTATTAGTAAGAGTACTTTCCTGTATTAGCTTGCCTGGTTCGTTGACATGAACGAGACTCCTCACTTCT
Organism: Cepaea hortensis; assembly: GCA_963921405.1. Taxonomy (NCBI): domain Eukaryota; kingdom Metazoa; phylum Mollusca; class Gastropoda; order Stylommatophora; family Helicidae; genus Cepaea; species Cepaea hortensis. The sequence continues at coordinate 16,810,496 of OY992895.1, forward strand.
CTCAGGTGTATAACGCAGGTGTATAATATAATTTAGTATTAGGATCCAGAACACCAAAGACCGAGATTGTGGAAAGCCATGAACGCCTACGCCAGCCGGCACTTTATGATGATTATTATTAATATTTGCCTATACAGAGAATATTTTAAAATGGGGTTTCTACTTATGATTTGGTAACAGGAAAGTAAAGGTAATATTCCTCTTTCGATAGAATGTCGAGAGGAATGAGAGGATCAACTTCATTGCACCAGGTTTGCTCAGTCTCTTTCACCACAGCGGCCTGGTGAAAGCATCGTACAAAGCACAAGAGTCTCAGAGTTTCTGACAAAGATGCAATTGACTTATAAGACTTTTTGTTATGATGTGCTGTGACCTAATTGCTAGTTAAAAATAGCTGCACATTTATTATATTAATTAAATGTCATGTGAAATGTTCGTCGTTAGTGAAAGAACAATTCATGAAAATGTATCATATTGTCTTAATGTACTAACTGCAAGGTGTGGAATGCGCCTGACCCTGCAGCCAGCAGGGTTAGGATCGGCTAGCCTCTCCCAGGAGGGGTGAAGAGCGAAAATTAGTAGCCTGCCGATGACCCGCAGACTACACAAGTCAACCCCTACCTCCACGTGGTGCAGACCGGGCAACCATGACCGTGAGGTCATGGGCTAACGGGGCTATGGCTCGCCATAGGGGATGGACTCCCTGTGGTCAGATTTGTGTCCTAAACCTGTGACTGGCCTAGCAAGCCGGCAGGGGATCTTCATACTGCTCGTAGAAAAACTAAGAAGTATAAACGGACTGACTAAAGTGGGGGTTAAAGCAGCACTAGATTTTATTAGAAAGCAGCAAGTTAAATGGTTTGGCCATGCAAGTAGGTTACCAGTCAACAGCATGCCACAACAAGCAATGATGTACAGACCAGATGGAAACAGAGGAAGAGGCCGACCACGTAAACGTTGGACGGAGGGAATAGCAGAATCCATGGGAATATCGATATATGAAGCCCATAATCAGGCACTCTCACGAAGTTTATACTTCACCTCGACACCGCAAGGTACAAGAGGAACATGATGAGATGAGATGAGTACTAACTGCATTGCGACAGCTTTCTTTTGTTGACTAAATATTATAAACATTAATGTAAGTAACTAAGTTTGCGACTGCTTCATAAATTAAGCAGCAGTTAATTAATTATTAAGGTATTAAATAATAAAAAATTAAAATATTAAATAATTAACTGTTCACTAAAAATCGATTTCTACTTCTCAGACTTCTTTTTTCTGTATCTAATAATTAATTAATAAATAATAGTCAGCAATTAAAAATTAAATACTAACTTATTTAAAACATAACTTATTTTACAGTACTGTATTTAAATTTAAAATAATTAAGTGCTGCAGCGGAGCTTAGAAAAAAAGTACTCCTTACTTAACATCTTAAACATCTTACAAGTTTACAGACGGGTCTGAAAACTGGCTTTCAAAATTATTTTCAGTCATGTAAAATGCTGAAATATCATCATGCACGTACACAGATAGATACATACATTACAGTATATTAGTATTACTGCTACACATGACACTTGTATTCTGTTTAATGTTAGTACTTAAATTAGTTAAATTACCAGTTCTAATTGTAAATAAATACAGGTCCGCTCTATAGTTTATTGTATCGGCGCCGCAATCGGAATATCAGTATCATATGACGGTCGGCCGTGGCCATGTCTGACACTAAATATTTTGTCCTGAACGTCTGCAAACACCTGTAATGCTGAAACTCTTCATATTTATGTAAAACTGAACGGGGAATTCAAATATGGAAGAAAAAATGAAGGGAATTTTCAATTAACATGAGTTATAAACCAAATTACCTTACTAATCGTGAAAAGAACCAAATATAATCCAAATTAATCGTTTTTTTGATATAATAACTTGGCGGTTAGCTAGCTGAACCACTTCTAAATATATGAGAATAAGTTCCCCTTTCATCGTACCATACCGATTTCCTTTTTTTTCGTTCTTTTAGCAGTCCCTGTCAAACCGGAAGTGATCGTTCGAGGACACAGGAAAAAGTTCGCAAAATTACACAAAAAAAAGTGAAGAGCTAAAAAAAAGGGCGATAATTCTGGCTTTGGTTGTGATTTGTTTATTGCGTAAGTGAGTGAAAGTACAAATATAGTCTTTAATGTAGTATTTGTGTCCTCTAGATTATCATGTGTGATGTTGTTGCTTGTTGTTTCACTAAGTATAAGTATATCTGCGTGGTTGTCTGCTGTGTTAAATGTGCATTGCCTTGTGTTGCTTGCATACATGTTCTGTAAAATTGTGGTAGTGTGCCGTAATAGTGCGGTGTTGTTTTGTCTATTTCCCCAAGCCTGTGTATTCTAATTACAATGTAGTAAAATGCTAGTGTGTGTTGGACTGAATGATTGATGCCGTGTACTATTTGGTTGATTCTTAGTGCTTGTATTTTTGTATATTAATTTTGTAGTGCCAGTTCTCCTTGTTTCTTATCTTGTATTTGTGTTTTGTGTTGTATATTGTGAATTGTGTTGCTGAAGAGGAAATATCTGATGTGTTTGTTTACGTCTGTGATTGTGTGGTTTGGGGTTATCTAACACTGTAACTAAATATATTATCTTAGGAATGATGAAGATGTTTACAACTGCACTTCTCCCAAACATTGTTGATGTCTTGTATTTGTTCAAATATAATATGCCTGTAATTTGTTTTGTCAGAGAATGCCATGTTTCTGTGTGTGCTTTTCTGGCATCGATGGAAATGTGATCCCATATACTTTCGTGTTGTCTGGGTCTGTTAGATCCGGTGGGAAATTCGCTTTATTCTTCCACTTCCCCAGACCCATTATTTGAGATTTCTGTATGTGTATTTTGGCGCCAATTACTTCACCAAGGGAGTCTCCGTGACGAAGTGGTAAAGCCGTCTGACTCGGGCTCCAAAGGTTGTGGATTCGATTCCGGGCCGCATCCTTCATTTCATGAGTGCATTTTTTTTTCGGAGACTCATTGGGGTCGTCGCTGGAGCTACGGATTTCGTGCTTTGTGCGACGCGTTCTGCGCTGCGGAAAGAAACGGAACTACATGGGATAAAAGCCTTGTGCAGAGAAGTCTACCCTGTCGGCTTTTAATCGACGTTTTGCGACTTCACCAAACTGTGTGTAGTTGTGGATTATGTTTACTATGGATGTGTACATTGTAGAGGAGAAAGCGGTGTCATCTGCATAAGTACAGTGGTACCTCGGGTTTCGAACTTAATTCGTTCTAGAACTCGGTTCGTAACCAGAAACATCCTTAACCCGAAACATTGAAATCAATGAAATAAAAACAATCCGTTTTAAGATGAAAGAATAGATCTTTTTTATTAACATCCGGTCGTTTACCTGACAAAACGCAAAGAATATGTGTACTTCACGTATTAAATAATGAGAAAGAAAACAACCAAATGAATTAAATGTAAAAATAAAAACAAAGAAGATTTAGTCCATCTTTATTACCAAGGAAACGATCATGGGAATTTTGTCACTTTCTTTGTTCTTCTGAATCATTAATTTCAGGACTATCTTGTCGCTGATTCTTGGCAGCCGACTGGGACAATTTCTGCACCAAAAAACTATCAAGGGAAATGTGTCGCTTCCTTTGCTGGAGAGTCTTTCTGAAGTGAGCCATCGTATTATCATTCATCAGTTACATAAATAAACACACATAGTATTGTTTGGGCTCACAGAAGGAGAAGAAAGAAGTAGAGACTAGAGGACGCACTAGACAACATAAAATTTGAAAGCTATTGTTACCGACCGGGATTCGAATCTGTCACCTCCAAATGGCGACATCGCCTCGCTGCGGAAACAAAGGTATGAAAAGGTATATTCGACGCATGACCAACTAAACACTCGCCATCTTCATCCGTAGAGTGGATTTCAGTTTGAATACTACAGAAGAAACATTGGACATGAAATCCATGCATGGGACAACGACAGGAACATACATTTTTTGACAACAAAAGTTTAACCAACACGAACCTGGCTTGGGACAAACTCGTTGGACTGACAACAGATGGAGCACCGACGATGTGTGGCGAAATAAGTCGACAAGTTGGAAGGATGCGGTTAAAGATGCAGGGGAACTGTACCGGTGAATTAATAGCATATCACTGCATCATACACCAAGGATCGCTGTGTGGTAAAGTCCTCAACATGGAAGATGTAATGAGCACTGTAACGCAAACCATCAACTTTATCAGAGCCAATTTGGCAGTAAACAGAGTCGGAGTTCGGCGACATGCCTTATCATACAGAGGTGCAGTGGCTAAGTGGGGGAAAAGTTCTCAGTAGATTTTTCCAGCTGATCAAGGAAATCTGTCGATTCATGGGCAGTAACGGAAAAGATTCCACAGTTTTTCGGGATAAAAAGTGGAAATGTGAATTTGCGTTTCTGTCTGATATAACCACTCATCTCAACGACTTGAACTTGCAGCTCCAGTGACGGGATCACTTTATCACTGATAGGCATGTTGCAGTTAAAGCACTTCAAGTGAAGTTGCGCTTATGGGAGACACAAATACACCAATGCAACCTGTCTCACTGTTCCTGTTGCCAAGCAATGTTAAACCAAGTCAACGCTATGGTGTTTCCCAATGCACACTTTGCTGAAAAAACTTAGCTTACTTCGTGGGCACGGCGCTTTAGTGACTTTGAAGCACAGAAATGTCATTTCGAGCTATTTCGTAATCCATTCGCCATAGATGTGGAAACTGCACCTGTAAATTTGCAGATGGAGTTTATAGAGCTGAAGTGTAATGGGACACTAAAGGCAAAGTACGACAATGTGGGGCCTGCACAGTTCACTAGTTTCATTCCTGAAGAGATGTCCCGGCTTCGTTTACACACAGCTCGAACCTTAAGCATATTTGGTAGCACATATCAAACAAACGAACAATCTTTATTTTCACAGGGTTAAGATTTGGGTACGCAGGCCCGTCTGACATTCTGCCCTTCTTCTCTAATTGCTCTCATACATTGTTTCATTCAAACTCAATTATGGAGCTAATCTTAGACCTCCCCCCCCCCCCCAAAAAAAAAGCACTAATAGGCATGAAAAATAATCAATAATACATGACTCAGTGAGGCTATGTTTACCATGGGCATGATAAATAACTAAGGAAGGTGAAACGTGCCATGCATATGTGAATGTTTATTAATTAGGTGTCGTTAGGGATAATTTACCATTATTATTTTAGGGGCCATGTAGTCTGTACTGAGGTAGTGTTCAAACAGGTTGCGACTGCATGTATAATGATTGGTTGTGTCTTTGATTTATTGTGGAAGATTGTTCCACAACAGAGTGGCAGAGTATGCTAAGCTTGTTTTATATAAGTCTATCATAGGTTTACGGATAGGAAGTAGCCGTTGGCTATATATTGCGTTATATTTTAACAATGGCTAAAGGTAGCTTGGAGCATTTTGAAATAGAATTTTGTGAATTAGTTTAGCCGCATTAAAAAGGCGTTTGTGGAGTGGCAGTAACCAAAGACGTTCTTGTAGGTTAGAATTGTCTGTAAGCTTATCACCATTGATTAACCGCACTGCCTTTTTCTGGAGTGAATAAAGTGTTTTGTTATTGATTTGGAGGATCTATCCCAGATTGTGGAGCAATGGTCAATATGTGTTTGTATGTGGGAAGTATAGAATATCTTTCTTGTGTTTTCGTCGAGGTCTGTGTGAGCAGCTGTTTTCTGTGATGATGATTAACAAAACACCACACAGAAGTCGTCTCACTGATGAACACTTGTAGGCCATCATTGGAATCTCAATGACACAGAAATTACTCTCAACATAAAATCAAATCAAATCAAATCAAATCAACTTTATTTTAAATATTTATATATTTATTATATAAATTTTATATAAACGAACTTGTAGCCAAGAAACGATGCCAAACATCGTGCCCTGACAAATTGACATACGAGTGAAAATGCGTATACCAATGATGTGTTATTATTAAAACTTTTTTTCTGTTTTAATTTATATTAATGTTTGAAAAAAAATACGGTTTTGTTTTTGGCTTATTGAATATTTGTCCTGTTCGGCCCGCAACCGTACCTGTGATTTGAGTTTTCCCCCGCTGAGCAATTGAGTTTGACACCCCTGTCATAGAGCATTCAGTATATCAGTTTGGTCCATGGCACGTCCACCCTGTACTGTAGCCTTACCTGCAAACCTGTCAGCCTTCTAATTTTCTTGGACACCCGCATGCCCTGACACGAAAATGAAACTAATCTTTGCCAGCCGTGACCGCCTTAGAGACACCAACCACTTTCTTTGGGCCTACCCCATCGCTATCGTCCTGAGCTTATTCATTGAGTCAGTAAGGAAATATGCCCGAGAGAAGGTCTTCGTCTCGAGACATGTAATTGCTTTACTTACTGCCATGACTTCCATAGTCATACTATTTGTGGTCAAGGCAACAATCTTACTTCACAATTCTCCCTTCAGCTTGAGCCATAAAGGTCAATAAACGTCTTACGCTTCGAACGACCGACCCATCTGTGTAAAAGATAGCATCACCCTCTAAAGAAGTCTCGAAGATCAAAGCCCGTACTTCCTCCCCCACAGCAGCCGGATTTTCTTTTCTGCATTTTCTGTCTAGTCGGGTGCAAACTGAAAGGACGTATAGAGCTCAGCTGGCATTTTTACCCACTCCTCACCAGGTTCTAAATCTTCAAGTGGACACACCTGCTGAAGAATATCTTCGGCTCGACACATGCATGACTTTTCCCTCTTTAACCTGCTGCCTTTTACCTTCTTAATTTCACTATGCAGTGGATGTTGTATGTTTGCATTTACTCTGAGATGTGCCTTTGCTCGTCAGATCTGTATTCTGCACCCACGGTTGGAAAATCGAGAATGTATCGCATCGTCCTAAATATCATGAGTGTATAATACGCATGCCGGCTTCGTGGCTAAAGGCTTGCGAACGCGGTTCGTGAGCCGGGTACCAGGAGTTCGAAGCTCAGCTGCGATCGATTTGTGCAGCAGATCGTGTCGCGTTGTATTATAACGTGATGGTATGGGAGCCGGTCGTTCAGAAAGCAATGGCAAACTACTGAACGTAACACTTGCCTAGTACATCAACAGCAGCAGAAAAATGCTGGTGTTGACTGCGACGTCCCGTAAGGGATACGCAACAATAAAAAAAAAAATAATAATACGCATAGCTTCATTATGTATCCTCTCCATCCTTTCCATCTGCTTATGGCTGGGAGTCAGGATCATCAACGCATACTCAAAAACAAAATGTACCAGACCCTCGTATAGAAGACATAGATGTCGCTGCTCACAGTTTGCCGCCGCCATTACCCGCATCGCATCAAACTCCGCTTGACCTGTATTATCATCTGTTCAATGTGCTCAGTATAAGCAAGGTTTTGACAGATCGTATCCCCATGGATTTCATTGCCTGCGTTCTTTCCACAGTCTCTGAGCACAGATGACTTGGTGTTGGAGTGTTGACAATATGTTTGTTCAAAATCAACCGTGTCACTGCTGCCCTTGTTTGGTTGACCAATGAACCAGTTTCAACACACCACGTACTATAGTCCATTTACTTTTGTCTGCCCTAACTCAGTAACCAGCTGAGGTAAAATGATGAAATTTAGCATATAACCTTATCATGATGTCCATCCAACAAAACAATTTTTGTTCTGGAGATTGTACAGCAGATTTCAAAGTTTGTTTATATGCGGTATATACAGAGATATATATGCGGTATATATGCAGAGACGAAGTGCACAATATTAGAAGTATTACGTCTTCACGAGGAAACATAAGCGTTCAATAGTAAATTTTCACGTTGTTCACGGGATTGGTTTTATGAAAAGAGCCTTGAGAAGTAAAACAGGGAGTGTTCAGAGGTGTCGTAAGTATCTTCAGAGGTGTCGTCATTAATGTGGGTCCTTTCATATAAGGACATTAGGCTTCATGTTTAGAAAGTACAAGGTAGGTATAAATATCAGTTGCGAGCACCCGCATTTAGGAGCCATGAGAAGCAGATACCTACGTGAAATAAGGGAAATGCGCAAATAAAATTATGACATAGTTTATTTGGATGAAACCTGGATCAACGCGCACCACACAAGTGAAAAGGAATGACAATCAGTGGACGGAAAGATAACGCGATATGTGCCCAGTAGTAAAGGACAGCGTTTGGTCATAGCCCATGCTGGTAGTACTCATAATGGTTTACAACAGAATGCTGGGCTCGTATTCGTATCAAAGCATACAGACAATAGAGATTATCATAATGAGATAAATGGCAATGTATTTAGCGATTGGCTCGAGAATACAGTGCTCCCATCCCTAGACAGAACGTCTTGTCTAATTATGGACAATGCATCATATCACAGTGTAGTTGCCCAAGAAGACAAAATACCTACGGCATCGAGCACAAAGGAAGCGATAAAGATATGGCTCTGAAGGGAAAGCATACCATTTCTAGAAAAGTGTTTTAAGCTTTAATTTTTGTCCCTTGTAAAACAGGCGCAAAAAAGCAAGAAATATCAAATCGACAAGTTGATAGAAGAGCATGGCCATAGATGCTTGAGACTTCCGTCGTGCCATTCTCATTTAATCCCTATAGAGCATGTGGTGGTTAAAATTAAAGGACACGTTGCAGCTTGACAACACTATATTCAGTGCATCTTTCCGCTGGGTGTAGAACACGATACACACACACACATCGTGATTGTAACTGACTCAGAAAGCATGCTGAGGAGGGCGAGGACAGGCAGGCTTCGTGCAGAGTGGCTTGCTTCGCTTCGGAGGTCACGGGTAGCAAGGATCACCTGGATCTTTTCTCCGGGGCATGCCGGTATGCTGGGGAATGAACAGCAGTGGCGTGCAAAGGGGGGTGCGGGGGTGCGACGGCCCCGGGCATCCAGCAGGGAGGGAGGCATCCAATAGGGAGAGGGACAGCACAGTTCAGTGGGAGGGGAGGAGGAATGAAATAGGGACAGAACAATTCAAGGGCATCAAAACAAGGGGTTGGCCCCGGGCATCAAATAATCTCTGCACGCCACTGATGAACAGGCAGACAGATTGGCTGGCTAGGCAAAACTTGGTGAAGTATTAATGCATGACAAGGCAGACGTGGTTGCGGCCTTGTGGGAGCACGTGTACACCTCGGAGGAGCAAATGGATAACCATAGTCTGGCAAGAATGAGGCAGCGAGTAATGACGAGGGGATCTGGCTGACGCTCGACGCTCAGAGGAAAGGCGAGACGGACATATAATCAGGTTGCTACTGGAACTATTGGTGCTGGAACTCTTCGTTGGCTGCTGAAGATGGGGACGGAGCGCTTATGGGAATGACCCGGATGCTGTGATGTCGGTTCCTAAATCAGTCAAACAATCAATCTATTCTAATTGTCTGACGTCAAGATACTAACCCAGACCGCGCTATTAAAAATTGATAAAAGTTGCTGGAAAAAATGTGTGGACCATGTGTTGAAAGAGAAAGATGACTATCGGAGAAGGATGGATTGAACTTTATGCAACCGAGAGCAGTCATCAACCTACTGGAATCCTCCGACACAGATTAAGGTCTTGGCAAATCGCAGACATTAATCCACATGCACAAAAACTGGGATATTTTGCTACAAATATTCAGAAGAATTGCAGGCCCTAAATATTACAGCATCGGCATAAACAATACAACTTGTTAATGGCAACGTTTTGTATTCCACAGTGATGAATTTTTCATTCCGTAAGCCCTCAACGGTGACAAACAACTGACATTGAAAAAACAAAAAGCTCTAGACGCATTGAATACAAACCGAAGAGTAATTTTGCGGTGGGAACTGACATATTGTGGCACAACAAGAAACGTGAGAAGAAACACGTTGTCAAATGAGAGGACAACACACGAACATAAGAATCATTCTATAAACTTCAATGAAAAGAGGACCAACATCTTGACCGTTAAGAAGGAAGCCCACTACAGAGACATTCACAGCTATATTCGTCGTGCAAAACATGTAATTATGTTCCGTCTCAGCAGAGCAGACAATGCACTCACTCCCATACGAATCTGGATACGCCTTGTGCTTGTCATCCGAACTTGTGGGAGCATTGGCATTACCGTAAAACAAGTTTGTTAGCGAGAAATCACCAGTTGTTCACCAAAACATCAAAGAAATGTCGCGCTTTCCATGATTTAAGTTGCTTTTAGACCTATCAAAGACATATTCCTTGGGTGGGGGTAAATTTAAGATGGCAGGAAAAAATTTCATAACGATGCAACAGACAGTTTTCAAAATAATTGATCGTGAATGACGGCATTCATTTCTGGACAGACTATAATGCGATTGTGTTCTGTTTATAGTTTCACATCAACCCGATCTTTATCATTACCCTGACGATACACTAACACATCGCTGGTATACGACTATGTCCTACCCTGTCCTGTGATATGTTCACCGGTGATTCTCACAGTGTAAGCGTTGAATAGCACCGGAGATAATGGTGATCCCTGTTGCAGGCTTGGATATATATTTGTTGGGTCAGAAGTTCAACAGCCACATCTAAAAACTACTTTCCGTTGGAAGAGGGCTGCAGCGTGTTTCTTCCAATACATCTAAGCGTCTGCAAGTAGGCGTTGTGAGCAAGCCACATGAACGAAAGAGAGAGAGAGAGATAGATAGAGAGAGAGAGATGGAGAGAGAGAGAGAGAGAGAGAGAGAGAGAGATGGAGAGAGAGACAGAGAGAGAGAGCGAGAGAGAGATAGAGAGAGAGAGAGGCAGAGGGGTAGAGTAGTCACAGTTACAGCACCTGTCACAACATATCCTCTAGACATCACATTTAATAATAACATCCCATCAAGGGACATGGCAGACATGCGAGGCTCGTCACAACCGAATCCAACATAACACCATGTCCATTGGCACCTTGCCATCTTGGCAGACGATAGTTTGTGCTTTAAAAAGGCATAATAACTTTTACCTATGGCGGTAGCGAATGTGACTGATAAGGCCAATTTGCACTGTAAATGTCCGTTCACAGTGGTTGCATGTGAACACGTGGTCATTTCCACCGTCATGCACCATCTTACGTCTCATACGCTCGGTGTGTGACTTATCTGCAATAATTTTCTCCTTTGTCTTTATTCCATTTCTGATGTTTGCCCTCCATGCAACACGTTTAGCGGCGACTTGCTCCCAATGTGCATTATCAATGCCTGTATCAATTATGTCCCGCTTACACACATCTTTGTATCTTAGTAGAGGCCGACCCTGAGATCTCTTACCCATCTGTAATTCACCAAAAAAGATGTCCTTTGGTATTCTACCATCATCCATCCTCCTAAGATGTCCTATCCATCTAAGTCTACGAAGACTGCGCATGGAATAAACCGTCACACAGCCTGATCTTTCCAATACTTCAGTATTTGTGATTTTGTCTTGCCACATAATACCAAGAATTCTTCGCAGACACCACATATGAAAACTGTTTAAGCGTTTCTCTTGGCGTGAGTAAGTTGTCCAGGTTTCACTGCCATAAAGAAGAGTACTAAGGAAACAGGCTTGATACACAAGGACTTTTGTTTTGGCAGTAAGCTTCCCGTTCTCCCATACTCTTTTTCTTAACCTGTTCATTGTTGTTGCCGCCTTACCAATCCGGATGTTGATTTCCTGATCTAGGGATAATTTGCTATTTACCACTGATCCTAGATATGTAAAATGGTCTACCATCTCTAGTTCGGCGTCGTCAATAAAGATTGATGGTACCCCATGTGCACCTTGTGACATAATCTGTGTCTTCTTTTTGGTAATTGTTAAACCAAATTCAGAACAAGCATTGGAGAATGCAGATAGTAGACATTGCAATTCTTCCTCAGAGTGGGTCGTAACTGCAGCATCATCTGCAAAAAGCAACTCTTTGAACAGTACCCTCCTAATTTTGGTCTTTGCCTTCAATCTCTGAGCATTGTACAGGCTGCCATTTGAGCGTGAGTGAATGTATATACCACCATACTGATCACAAAAGGCATATTTCAGTAGAAGTGAAAAGTATATTCCAAAGAGGGTAGGTGCTAGTACACAACCTTGCTTAACTCCACTCTTGATTTCAAACTCTTCAGAAGTTTCACCATCAAACTTGATTATACCCTTCATGCCTGTGTGGAACGATTCCACAATGGACAGAAGAGTTGGTGGGCAGCCAATCGTATTTAGGGCCTTGAACAGACCCTCACGACTGACCAAATCAAATGCCTTTGTGAGGTCGATGAAGGCAATAAACAGTGGTTGATTCCTTTCACGGCATTTTTCTTGCATTTGTTGCTAAGAGAATATCATATCAATGGTACCACCGGTTCTGTCGAAAGCCACACTGTGATTCGGGGTAGACTTGATCTCCTAGGATTTGAAGTCTGCGCAGAACAATTCTTGCAAATACTTTTCCAACAATACACAGAAGTGAGATACCCCTATAGTTGTTGCAGTCGCTCCGATCGCCCTTGTTCTTGTACAGTGTTATTATGCTTGAATCTTTGAAAACCTGTGGGACTTGTCCTTCTCGCCAGCATAGCTCTATTAGCTGGTGGATCTGTAGAGTGGGTGTGTCTTGCCACTCCTGATTGGAATCCCATCCATACCTGTTGAGAGAATCATCCACTAGTTTGGTATCACTTGAGTAAAGCTCCAAATAGTGTTCTACCCATCTTTCCATCTGCTGTGTCTTATCAGTGATGATTTCTCCAGTCAAAGTTTTCAATGGTGCACTTCTTTTGATCACTGGACCACAGGCTTTCTTTATTCCTTCAAACATGCTTCTTATGTTTCCCTTATCACTTGCGATTTGAATGGACTCACATAACTTGATCCAGTAATCATTTGCACACTGCCTGGCAGCCTTTTGCACCTCCTTCCTAGCTTGCCTTAGCTCACTCAGAGTGTTACGCGTTGGTCTTTCCTTGTTTCTTAAGAGAGCTATCTTCTTCTTATCAATCAAGTGCTGCAGAGTCTCGCTTTTTGCCGCAAACCAGTCCTGCCTCTTATGATCCACAGTGCCGTAAACCCCTACGGCAGTTTTATAAAGAGTTTCCTTAAGTTGACCCCACTTTTCATTTACTGTACAATTTTCTGGTGCATCAGTGAAAGCGTCTGCAAGTTGCTGTTGAAACTCAAAGCACTTTTCAGGATCGTGAGTGTTAATAATATTAATCCTGGGGCTAGATTTGTGTTTAGCTGCGTAGATTCTCTTTGGTCTCAGTCTAACCCTTGCAACAGCCAACGAATGATCTGTATCACAGTCAGCACTATGGTAACTTCGAGTCAATGATATATGGTTCAGATGTTGTCTCCGTGTGATGATGAAGTCCAGCTGGTGCCAATGGCCGGATCTTGAATGTTTCCAAGTGACCTTATGCATCTCTTTTGTTTTAAAAAAGGAGTTTGTAACACATAGGTAACACACAATGCTCCAGCAGCCTTTGCCCATTTTCATTCATGCGACCCATGTTGTATTTTCCAAGGCACACTGGCCATGAACTCGAGTCCTTGCCCACACGAGCATTGAAATCATCGAGCATATAAATGCAGTCAGATTTTGGAATTGCCTTGATCACGGAGTCATAGAACGGATCGTTCACATCATAAGATGAATCGAGTGTCGGTGAATATGCAGTAATAATGGTGGCAAAACCACAAGAGGTTGCCAAGCGCAGGGATAATAGTCTTTTATTTCCTCCTGCTGGAATTTCAATAATTCCCAGTAGCGAATTCTTCACTGCAAAGCCCAAACCTGTTGCCTGTTTTCTGCCTGCCCTCTACCCTTCCAAAAACAGGTGTCATTGTTTTCCCTGAGTGACCCTTCCTCAGCGAGGCGAGTCTCCTGCAGGCCAGCAATATCAATGTTAAGACGATTGAGTTTGGCATCAATCACAGCCGTTTTTCTCACATCGTCAATATTGGTCAAGTCAGTGGAAAATCCTGGACACATGGTTCTCACGTTCCAGGTTGCAAGCCGTAGCTTGAGGTTTCTATTTTTATTTATATTTGTACCTGGTGCATTGGTTTTACAGCCTGCGATTCAGATTTTGTCCTGGCCCCAAGCACCCATTGAAGCAGGCAGGCTGTGGCGGATCAGCACCCAACTGGCCAGCTTGAGGTGGGCGGTAGCTAATCAGTGACACCTGTAAGTGTCTCCCACCGTCAGAGACAACGCGTGGCGCCCCATGTCTACGCCAATTGACAAGGACTTATAACCCGTAACAGTTGCCTCTCGGTTAGATTCCGAGACCAGTAAGACCAGGGATGGAGTTATTGCCTCTCCATAGCACAAAGCCTGGGCTAAAATATAGAGATCATGTCTTGCCCATGCAGCATGATCCCTCTCTCGGCCTGCCTAGTTCACTCCAGAGGAAAGGTAACACCCCTACATCTGGAACAAGACAAACTACAGAAGCTGCCGGATCAGCAAAGCATTGCTCTAACTGTTCGCCTGTCGGAGCTTCAATCATAGATCAGCCGCCAACCAAGGCTTAAGGCCTGGTCTGCCCTGCCATGACATTTTGTCTTTAGCTTGAATTTCCTCGCACCAGGGTAAGGATTGTACCCTCCCCAATTGCGCTCTTCCGCCCGAAGCCGTTGGCACAATGTGGGGTGTCGGGTTTGGTAAGCGCCGCCCAACGTTCGGCGCTAACAGAAAGCACACCAAGGAATCAACAACCGGTCATCATTACTACAGAGGAAATTAATAGCTACCCGTTCCTGACTCACATATTGTGTTCTAATAATATCCCACCTTTTCTAATGTCTGCAGTATGGCTGAACCGCACCCGATTTTGTGTATGCCTAAACTAAAGCATGAGTGTCTGAGATGTAGCTGTATGGTGATTTGTTATGCGAATGTTTTTGAATATATGTTTGTTTCTTGTAGTGGTATAAAGTCTGGTTTGTGTTTGCATATGACTGTGATGATCGTTTGTAATTGTGCACGTATACCACTATATAAATTAGCACAGCAAGTCGTTTTCCAAGATGGATACGTCTAGGCCCACAAGTCTTCCAGTGACACATGGTTACAAAAGAGGATAATCTTGATCCTCTTTCTTGTCACTTGCGACGGTGTCCTCGAAGAGAATGTATCTTGTGCTGTATATGTCTTATTCGTACTTCTTGTTCGTTTTCCTTTGTCTTGTGATCTTCTGTAATGTCTTTGGTACTTTCTTTCTTTTCCGGTATGTATTTAGTTGTTGAAAGATCGTCTGTGATAGTATCTAAACTGTCTAGTGACTGCATTAGTCTTCTGTGTGCCCGTTTTTTATTCTTTGGATTGCTGACGATTTGAAAACTGCCAGTCTTCATTTTTTTAGATTGTTTTCTTGTGTTTCTGTCTTGATGTGTGTGATTTGACTATTGAACGTTGGTGTCAGTTTCGTTGTTTTTTATGTGGAGGAACTTCTCGCACTAGAGGGGATAAATCTTCATGACTTTGTACACCAATTGTTGCTGCTGTTAGTGTTATCGGTGGTGATCTGCTAGGACATTTATTTGCCTAGTTGTTATCTTGACCACACGTAGGGCAATTGGCCATTCTCCCCGGCATCGTTATCAATACTCTGTTATTATTGTTAGTAACGCCAGATGTGTAGATCCTTATGTAATGGGGCACTTCCTTTTTGGATTGCAGAGGGCACCCCACTTACCATCCCCATTGTTCAGCCTGAGGACCTTAGCTTTATCCTCCCCTGTAACACAGTGCAACCGTTTTCTGTAAACTCCTTCAGGAGTAATCGTGACAGGCAACCAGTGTATGGTCAGCCTGTCTCTTTCTTTCTCTAGATTGTCTAGTGATATGTCTATCCTTAAGCATTGTAAATAGAACATTTTACCATGTGGCTTGCCATACACGGCTGTGTGCGCCTCTGTTGACAAGTGAAAGTACCATCTAGTGGGAACCTCGAACCTGTGCAGGTTGATGATTCCCCCAGAAGGCACAGCCGCTGGACCATTTAAGACACTAACAATAAAAGCAGGTGTCGATTTCGCTGCAGCCCCAGGATCAGTAATAGAGCAAACTACAGTACCAGGCTGGTGTAGTTGCTAAAATAGGTAGTGCTCCCTTGGAACGACAAATGTACTGATATTTGAATTCAATTCGCATGGTCAAATGGGTAAGAACGCGTGTTCTTAAACATCCGTTGTGCTGATGCCGAGGTAAGCGGTTCAACCCCTACACCGGACTAAAATGTTGATCTGACGTCCTTGACTTTGGGACGTAAATTACAAATACCTCTGAAGTCGGAGTGGGTTCGCCTGATGCAGAGGGACACTGCTATTAGGGAAGCTAAATCACACGCAATATCAAGACCATTACCACTATAAATAGTGTGTGTGGACTGTGACGAAGTCCCCAGCTTCCTCATCATCTTTTGCTTAAATTGGAGTAAATTCTTTTTAAAACCCTTATGTAATTATAGAAGAACCTATATCCGTTTTTATTCCTATATATCTCTGTATAAACAGTACATGTCTATAGCATAAATCAACTGCTATTTAACGTTATTACTCTAGTGGGAAATAATACGTTATAGTAGAATTGGGGGAGAGGCTGAATTTACAAATTAGGGTACCCAGCCAAATCTACAAATTTGGCTACGACTATTGCACAATTTGGTCGGATAAATTACAGGAAACGAACTCCCTGGCACGACCACTTCCGGTCAGGAGAAAAATAGCTAAACCCGTTCTTTCGCAATCCAAACGTCGGTGTAGAAACAATCTGCTAGTCACTAGGCTATATCGAATATTTACAAAGTGTTAAGAGTTTTATCTTAGGCACGTATTACGGCCATAAATATATTTAAAATATATTAGAGAGATACCTAGAGCAAAGTTTTTGTACCCGACAAGTGCGGTCAGAAGATTAGAAGGGTAATATATAGTTATTTGTATCGATATAATATTGTCGTGTGCGCCCGATATTTCCGTGTGTAGTTAAAGTTGGAAACCGCCGATAATAGGTTATTTTACCGTCTACACGCGATCGCTTATATTATACTTCGTACAGGTAGTTTACTAAGCACGCAGGGTAACGGTTAAAACGTAACTGTGTAGAAAATTACCTTTACATGAGGTTTAGAGAGGTGTAGCCGAATTGAGATAGTTGTAAACTTGATAAAGTCGGATAGAAACCAAAGTTTCGATTAGTCCGTATAGCAGTAGACTAGGCCATACTAATCGAGCCGTTAGTTTAGGAAATACATGAGGCCGTTCATAGTGGTGATAATTCGAGGATGTGATAGTGATTGCGAATACTTAGAGATAATAATGAATATTTCGGTGCCGCGAAAATAGGAAATCTTACTAAACACGTGTACGAATGTCAAAGACTAGCGTGGTAGATCCTAGGCATGTTCGTTAATTCTTATCGGTGACTTCTCACCAATTCGCAGTCCTGTTCTTGCCTGCCACTCCGCTAACTTTCAGCCTACCATATTCTATTAGGATAATTACATAAACTGTGTGTATTTTAAAATATATGTTACATAGAATCACTATATTAAATATATATACTAGGAATATAGCATCAGAATTTGAACATAAATATCTATAATATGTAATCTGTTTAATAGATTGTATATGTATCTACCTCTAGATTACTTTGTAAGTATTGTATTTTAATAATATAAATATGATATGCATTATATGATTATATGTTTAATTATTACTGAATAATTATTATAACTTATAAGAAAGGATAGAATGATTTTATTGAAATGTTTTCCCTAGGTCAGTGTTTTACTATTTATCCTAGGATAGGGACTTATAGGGAGCAGGGACAGATAGCTCATGCTATTTTGTTTCTGCAATTTTGTATGAGATGTTATTGGCCATCAGGAACAATCCAGGGCCGATGCTTACATATGTCTCGACAGAAAAGTCACGTACTCTCACTATATTTCACAGATTTGACACCTTCAGCACCAAGCTTTAGATGTGCCAACCTGTGTGACATTGTGAAGCATCACTCACCATCTCACTTATGCCTACTAAATAGAGTTTACACGCACTGTGTAAGCCGGAGAACTAGAAGATAAGTGGCCAAACTTACCGTTGGCCACCACCACCATCAATCAACTCAAAATATACTATAGGCCAAAGAGTTACGTCAATGATTAGACAGTTTAGTAGATTCAAACCATAATATTAGATATTCAATAGAATAGAGGGAAGTGTACCACCCTTTTCATGTACAGGGCTGCCTCCAGTGGAGCACCCACAGTGTTATCATATATTAAATATTAATGTGAGTTTAATTTTACAACCTCTAGTTGTTACCTCAGTAACCTTAGTCATAGCAGTGTGAGAAGTACGAAAGTTTGTCACTTTTAAATATTTTACTCTGTCTTTCTCCGTGTCAGTGAGAGTGATTAGAGTTTGGGGGCTCGAGCTTTGTTTTATTTCAGGCAACGTAGCTAGACAACCTTGGCAGACTGTCTGTATCAAACCAGTATAGTTGTACGCCATTCCTGTCTGCCTGAACACTGTCAGAAGATTAGACCTGTTCTGGGACCTTTACTCCGTCTAGAATTACGAGCTATTCTGTCTTGTCGTCTCCAGTGACTTAGTTTTCTATTCTTAGAAAGTCTATCCGCAGCAACTTTGATATATTCCTTATCATTGTAGCTGGCGCTACGCTACATGGACTACGCTTGAATTCAAAGCGAGCGAATGTAAAAAAAAAAAAAATAATAATCAATTCCAAAGAAAAACGCACAGCATATCCTTGAAAATTTAGTTGGAAAATAATGCATAGTCTTATTTTTAAATAGCGTAAATTGACACGTCAGAAAATGCTTCCAACAATGCGAATTGTTTTTCAACTCTGTATCGAGAGTATATGAACCGTGGTTGTGACAGTTTGTCAGCTGCATATCATCTATAGGACATTGCTGTCAACACCAGCATTTTTGTTATTGTTGCTGTTGTTATCTCTTGACAAGTTTACGTTCAGTAGTTTGCCATTGATTTCTAAATAACCGGCACCCAAGCCATTTTCGTAAAAAAGAAACGCAAGGCGGTCTGCTGCCAAATCGCCCGCAGCTGTATGTCGAACGCGAGTTTCCGGGATTACAAACTGCGGTCCTTGATCTCTTCGTCACTAAGCGGGCTGGTTGTGACACTGCACATGAGATTTGCGCTCTTATTTGAGGGCGATTGTTGTCCAAAGCGGGTTCTCCTTTATCATGAGAAGCCTTTATTCGCACAGGCTATTAATTTCAGGTTTGTTGTGGCCTTTTAAATGCCAGTCAAAATGGTCAAGTTCAACTGTTTTGAAAACTTGGTGTAATTGGGCCCTTTATTGCGTAGCTTGTTTTGGTTCTTTCGTACATCTGGTTGCTTGTTGTCGGATTAAATCAAAAAGCACATTTATATTACTTTAAGTAACGTCCCTTTGGCATTATCTTTTCCGCTCGCTCGATTTATAACGCAAGCGTAGTCTATACACATTACTTCCAGTAGTGCTGGACTGAATTTTGCGTGTGGACTTGCTTTCCCTAATACCAGTGTCCCTCGCCATCAGGTGGACCCACTCAGACTTCAGAAGTACTTGTAATTTACGTCCCAAAATCAAGGACGAGAGGTCAACGTGTTAGTCCAACTGTCTGGTGTAAGAGTTGAAGCCCTTACCTCGGCATCAGCACACCGGATGTTTAACAACACGAGTTTTTATCCATTCAGTCATGCTGGCTCATGTCCCTTGAAATATGTGTTATGTTATGTCCCTTTCTAATATTACAATTAGACGTGTTTCATTTAAAGTGGTTTTATTTCGTGCATTTTCAAAGTGCGTTGTGTTTTTTATTTTTTATTTTTTTTTTACATTTATGATGTAAGTGGTCTACAGCCAAATCGCCCGCAGCTGTATGTCGAACACGGGTTTGCGGGATTACGAACTGCGTCCGTGATTCCTTCGCCACAGAGCGGGCTGGTTGTGACATTGCACATTGGATTTGTGCTCTTATTTGAAGGTGATTGTTGTCCAAAAGCGGTTCTCCTTTATCAGTAGAAGCCTGTACTCACACAAGCTATTAATTTGAGGGTGGTTGTGGCCTTTTACATTTTGTTTTGTTTTGTTCTTGACAGAGACAATCTTTAATCCAGATCTTCAGATGGTGAAAACAATCAAAATTACCGCCACAAAATTTATATCACTGATGTGTTTGAATAATCTGTAACCGAGAAAATCTTCAATCCATTTTGTAGTGAGCACGCATGACCACAGAGGGGAAATTTAATCGGAAAGGACAGTTGTCCAATGCGGTAATGGGCAGTAATCTTAGCCAAAAAGCCGAGAATTGTTGTTTCAAACGTTTATTTTATACAAAGAAATGTACGTATATTTACATGGTGTGATGCGAGTTTCTTGTTTGTGTATATCACAGAACGTTGCCGTTTGTTGGTGTTAAGTGTCATACCACATGGAACAAATACATACATATACATTTATGATAATATGACATTTGTGGCATAGTTCAATTGCCAGTAAAAAATAAGGTAAAACACTAGTTCAATCCCGTATAGAAATGTTAATATAATATCAAGGAGAAATATAAAGATGGCTTTAAACATTTTCCCACATGTAAAATAAAGCCATTACTTTTACATCATCTTAGAAGATAATTAAATTATTCTCCAATCTTTTATGCATGATATAACCGTTGTTAATTTCTATAGAGAACGTTACAAAAATATAAAGATAAAACTACAGTTATTTAAATAAAATAGCACATGTATCTTACTCAAAGTAATGTCCCTTGAAACTATTTTTTCACCTCGCTCGCTGTTGAATGCAAGCATATAGTCCATACACACTACTTCTAGTATTGATGGACATAATTTTGCCTGTGGACTAGCTTTCCTTTATTACCAGTGTTCCTCGCCATCAGACAAACCCACTCCGACTTCAGAGGTACTTGTAATTTACGACCCCAAGTCAAGGACGAGAGGTCAACATTTTAGTCCAACTATCCGGTGTAGGGGTTGAAGCCCTTACCTCGACATCAGCATACCGGATGTTTAAGAACACGCGTTCTTATCCATTCAGTCATGCTGACCTCATGTCCCTTAAAATAAATGTTATGTTGTTATGTCCCTTTCCACTATTACAATTGTGGATGTGTTCCTTTTAAAGTGGTTTTATTTACAAAACAGTATAATTTGTTTACCTACAAAACAGTGTATATCTGTAACGTGCGTTGTGCTTTTTTTACATTTACGAATACAACATATACATTCATATACATATATGATAATATTATCTTCATGGCATGGCACCTACACATTACTTATTGATGATGTGTCCTATATGGTTGATTCTTAGTGCTTGTATTTTTGTGTATAACTCTTGTAGTGCCAGTCCTCCTTGTTTCGTATCCTGTATTAGTGTTTTGTGTTGTATACTGTGAATTATTTTGCTGAAGGTGAAATGTGTTTGCTTGTGTCTGCGTCGTCTCAAGCTACGGTGTTCGCCTCGAGTGCTGGAGGTCCCGGGTTCAAGCCCCGGTGAGGGCTGAGATTTTTTCACGTGAACTTCCAGTAATAAAATTTCCCCTAGTCTCTGGGTAGTGAGATCGGACGCCCGTGTGTATTGTTGCGCACGTAAAAAATTCCTTGGCAGTTGGAAATCGACAAAAAGTATCCTAACGGTGCTTCCCTGGCAAAATCTTGAGTTAAAAATCTGCCCAAAGTATTTCAGGATCCTCGCCGGTGTTACGGAGTTCGTGCACTGAGGTGAGTTTCTCCTGACTCAGGTTTGAGTTAGGAGAAGAACGGAGCACTTATGGGTTACACCCGTGTGCCGTGATGATGATCCATCGACTAAACTAAACTAAACTAAACTAAACTAAACTAAACTTGTTTGTTTTGAGGGATCTACCACTGTACCTAAATATATTAGCTTAGGAATGATGAAACTGTTTACAACCGCACTTCTCCCAAAAATAGTTGATATCTTGTATGTGTATCTATGTAGAATGTCTGTAATTTGTTTTGTCAGTGAATGCCATGTTTCTGTGTGTGTTTTTCTGGCATCGCATGGAAATGTGATCCAATATATGTTTATGTTGTCTGTGACTGTTAGATCCAGGGGGAAATCCGCTTCATTCTTCCACTTTTCCCGACCCATTATTTTAAATTTCTGTATGTGTATGTTGGCCCCAATTTCTTCACCAAACTGTCTGAAGTTGTAGAGTATATTTACAATGGATGTGTATGTTGTAGGGGAGAAAGCGGTGTCATCTGCATAAGTAATTAGTTTCCGCTCTCCAGACTCATGTATGAATGTTCCTTTAATGTTGGTGTCCTCACTGATTGCTTCTAGGAGTGGTTCTAGTGTGAGTACATACATGATTGGTGATAGTGGACCCCCATGCATTACAGATCTTGTGATCCTGAAACTGGCAGTGGGTGAATGACTCACTAATACCTTACTTTGAGAATTTGTATACAAGATTTGTATCCACTGTCTATAATGCTGTTCTTAGTGCTTTGTGTGGATATGAGTGTGAAATTATGTCAAAGATCTTCTCCTTGTCCAGCGACAAGAAGAAGGCTGTACAGTCTTTCTGGTGGGCTTATGTGATGATATATCTAATGAAGTGTGTATGTGTGGTGTATGTTTCTGTGTTAAATACTGCACTGTTGGTCTGGGTGTATGAGTGAAGGCATGAACGTGTTTATTTTGTTTGCATTTGTGTACTTCTTAGTGTATGCGAGAATGAGGTGTGTCATGTGTTGTAAATAACCTGTCTGTTGATGTAGTCTGTTATTGAATTTCCAATGTGGTAACCGTTTTGAGGGTCGTGTATTTGTAATATCTGCACTGATATATACTAGTACCGCTTTGTGATCTGTGAATTGCTATGTTTATTTTATGTCTTGTGTCTGAGCAGAGTGTCTACATTTGGTAAACAATTTGTTGATGATTGCAATTTGGTGGTGCGTGTATGTTTACTATGGTGTATGCATGTAAAATATTTTCTAACTGTATTATGCAGATTCGTCCCTGCTCTCCCGTGTGTTCTAATAATATCCCACCTGTCTGATGTCTGCAGTATGGCTGTACCTGGCCTGATGTTGTGTATGCCTAAACTAAAGCATGAATGTCTCAGGCCTAGCTGTGTAGTGATTTGTTATGCGAATGTTTCTGAATGTGTTTGCTTTTGTAGTAGTATATAGTCTGGTTTGTGATTGCATATGAATGTGATAATGTGTTGTAAATGTGTAAGTATACCACAAATATTTAAAGTAATAATAATTATATCACTAGTCATTGTAATTTCAGTAAAATAAGTAGGAGATACAATTACTAGATCATTTTTCACAGCAATTCGTTTTCCACCACGGACACTGACATGCACAGAAAGAGTTAATCAGGTTAATAAACGCAAAATACGAGGAGAGAGAAAGAGTAAACAAGTGTTAGTTTGGAGAAAACAGCAGAATAATGAAATTGTTAACTATATTCAATGAGCTCGGCGTTTCACGGGAAAGGCAGTGGTCACAAGCGATTGCTTGACTAGTTGGACTCGAGTCATTCAGGCACGGGACAGCTTAGCGACCACACACAGTTTTACTCAATTATACACAACGCAGTTCTTTTGGTACAGCACATATACGACAAGTAGTTTTTCAGCACCAAGCTCGGAAGTATTTTCGCCCGACAATTAGATTCCATCACAACTCTACATGTATTTTACAGTGGGTGTCCACTTAGACCGATGTGAGGGAGACAGTAGTGAACTACGAGTGGCATCGCACTGAGTTGAGACAGAAAGAGAATGATTGTAGTGAGTACAACACAATACGCGCTACAGTGACAATAACAGCAGAGAAAGATGTTCACCAAGCGTACTGTCAATTGTGGTCAGTGAACGAGCGACAGAACGAAAGTGAGTGTGTCTCTGCTGGCTGTAGAGGTTGTTTGTTTGTGTGTCTGTGTGAAATTACTATCAATCTGCTGCCATGTTAGTCGACAGATCATCGTCGTTTCACATAGCACCTTTCAGTCCATAAGTGCTCAAACCCCCTCCTTAATAAATGCCGCAGCGTGTAGCGGTTCACAACACCAGTTCTGTGTTGGTTTATTCATATTCTTTGGCTTCCTGCATAGTGTTCTTGTTTGGCCACACCTCTTTTAACTTGCTGTTCTCGCAGTCTGACCATGGATGTAGATTAACAATCATCACATGGTTCTCGCAAACGACTAATTTCTCGTAGAGCATTCAGTATATCAGCCTTGTCCATGGCTCGTCATCCCTCCACAGTACTTGATGTAAAGTGGACTGTTTTGAATGACCATGGGAGTGATCACATGCCATGCTCAGTCCTGATCTCTAAGTCCAGGAAAGTTAAGGCTGGGAGAGCGCGCAAGACCTTCCGGTATGAGCGGACCGACAGCCTTCTTGGACGCCTCAGACATGGGACATGCAACAGGACTGTTAAAACTCCTTTTTTGCAACCCCCATGGTGGACCCCAGAAGTAGACAATGCGTGGAAAGCAAAGAGAGCTGCAGTGAAGCAGCTAAGGAAATTGCGACAGACACCCCGGAGCTCACGAGAGAAAGTGGACAGAGCGGAAAATGACAAGAAAGACAAGATGGAGGCTTTCAAGCGATGTGCTGCAGAGGCCAAGAAAGTAAAATGGGAATGTTTTATGAAGGAGATTGGATGTGATAAAACACTGCATAAATTCTGGAAACTGTACAGACAAATGCAAAGAAAAGATCGGCCGATGACAGTGGGAACAATTTATAAAGAGGATGGGGTACGCGTGACAACAGACAAGGAGAAAGGGGAGGCGTTTCTCCAGAGATTTTTAGAGCAGACCAATCATAATAATACGGATACCAGGAATGCAGTTAGAGTGGAATTATCTGGCACAATAGAGAATATGCCCTATGAAGACATCATACGGGTTGAAGATGTTAAACATATTTTGCAAAAGGCAAAAGACACGGCACCAGGGCCTGATGGTGTCAGGTATGGCTACATGAAGGCTTTGAGCGATGTAGACCTGAAGGAGATGGCCGGCTGCTTTAATCAGAGCATTAGGACAGCATCAGTACCGCAGAATTGGGTGCATAGCTATCTCATCCCTCTCCCAAAACCATTCAAGGATCATTCAAAGCTTAGCGGCTTTAGGATTATCACCCTTCAAAATACATTTGGGAAGGTTTTAGAGAAGATAGTCGCTGTTAAGCTGCAGGATCTTTTGGAAAGGGGGAAGCTTCTTCGAAGAGTCCTGGGGAGCTACAGGCCAGGAAAAGATACCTGGTCAAATGCAGCCACCTTTGCCTTTGACGTTTATGAGGGGTTCCAGAGTAGACAGGAAACGATGGCGGCAGCGTTTGATCTCGAGGATGCGTACAATAGAGTTCGCTATGATATTTTGATGACTGCACTTATGGAGAAGGGGGTCAATCCCTGGTTGGTGAACTGGATAGCTGCCGTCCTACATTCTCGTCAGGTTGCTCTCCGTCTGGGCGCATGGACCTCAGAGCCACATATTTTAACCCCGGTACTGCCACAGGGATCTGCAATCTCACCGGTGCTCTTTAATGTGTATACGAGCAAGATTGCATACCTAGAAGCACCAGGGGTTGGAAGGATTCTAACATTTGCAGATGATATTCTTGCATACAGGCAGGGGAGAAATAGGGATCAAACAGCCCAGGAGCTACAGGTGACAGTAGACAAAGTAATTGACTGGTGCACTGAAATGTGTGCTGTTATCAACCCGGAAAAGGCGGCTGTGTTGTGGTGCTCTCTGGACAACAGGATTGTGAGAGATGATGCCCCAAGCCTCACGATAGATGGCAGAAGCGTCAACAGAGAGAACAAACTGAAGTATCTGGGAATCACATTTGACAGGAGTCTGTCCTTCAAGGACCATGTGGAGACGGTTGTGACAAGATCTCAAAAGGGACTCAATGCACTTAAAACTATGGCTGCAATGGACACAGAGCAGAGAATGCTTTTCACACTATACCAGCACTTGATCCTCTCAGTGATTGATTATGGACTAGGACTGCTCACTGTATCAAAGAGTCAGCTGGTGAAATTAGAGCGCATACAGAATGAAGCGATGCGGGTCATTCTGGGATGCACCAGAGACACTCCAGTAGTGTGTATGCGTTACATCCTTGGTCTGCCTACTGTTGCTGGTAGGCACAAGGTGATGCAAGCGAAGGCATACCTCAGATTAGCTGCAGACACAGATCACCCGTTGCATGAGGCGCTGGACGTAGTTAAGGGTCAGAGACTGATAAGAGGGAAATCATGGATGGCTCAGGCGGAGGATACGATCAGACAGGTGTGCCCCTTGGAGAACATCAGGCGAGGAGAGGAGTGGGTCAGAGTGCCAGCCGAGCAGTCAGACTTGTGCAGGGTTATAATCACATTGAGCCGGGAGTGCAGGGAGTGGCCAGCAGTGGCCACGGAAGTGGAAATTCAGCAAATAATTCAGGAAAATTCTCGCCCGGGTGATGTGATTATCTACACGGATGGGTCGGTGTTGAGAGGTAGGAGAAGTGCCTGGGGGTTCTTGGCAAAGACTAATGTATAGAACAGATGGTGACCCTTAGCAAAGACTGCCCAAGAGAATTGTATAAACGTGTCACCACAATGAGAAACAGAGATGCATGTTACAACCCAACCACCATCATAAACAGCAAAAGAGGTATACCGATATTTAATCCACAACAAAGACTAGCAAGATGGGCAGAATACTTTCAAGAACTACTTAACCCAACACATAACATAGAAAACCTCACTTTTGTGCCTAAATGCCAGGGACAGCAAGAACCAAATTTCATACCTGCAGAAGTCAAAGCAGTTATACAGAAAAGTCCTAAAAACAAATCAGCAGGTCCAGATGGAATAACCACAGAAGTTATTCAGGCCTGTGAGGAAACATGAGTTAAATGGCTAACAAGACTTTTTAATATAGCATGGGAAGAAAGAAAAGTCCAATATGATTGGCAACAGGCAATAATAGTACCAATATGGAAAAAGAAAGGCAGTATGAGAGAGTGTGAAACATACAGAGGTATATCACTCCTGAGCCATATAGGGAAAATGTATGCAAAACCTTTGGAACAAAGAGTTAGACCAATAGTTGAACAACAGTTAAGCAAAGCACAATTCTGTTTTCGGAAAAGTAAAAGTTGCACTGATGCATTATTTACACTTAGACAAATTTGTTAAAAAACTATCGAATATAGGGACCAGCAGAACATTATGTTTGTAGATCAGGAAAAAGCTTTCGATAGAGTAGACAGATACAAATTGTGGACAATCGTTGAAGACTATGGGATAGAAGGGCAACTGCTAGAAAACATCATAGCCATGTACCACTCGAGCCAAAGTGCAGTAAGAACACAAGAAGGTATATCAGATATGTTCACAGTCAATACAGGTGTGAGGCAGGGATGTGTGCTCTCTCCCCTGCTATTCAATATCTACATGAACAGAATTTCCAAAGAAGCAAGTCTCGACAGAACAGATTCAGAAAATTTAGAACTCTTTACTCCAGATGAAACAACTGACCCACAGGGAATAAACGAACTTATATTTGCAGACGATCAGTGCCTGTTTTACAGCGATGAGGGCAGACTACAAAATCATATTACTAATCTGAGTTCAACCTGCAGCAGATACAATATGACTATAAACACAGCCAAGACCGAAGTAATGCAAGTTAGCAGATCGCCAGGCCCACTAAGTATACAGATAAATAACAAACCTCTGAAACAAGTTAAAGAATTCAAATACCTTAAAAGTATGATCACAGAAGATGGCAGATTGGACAGAGAAATTGAAATCAGATGTCAAAAAGCTAGTGCACTTACATATCAACTATCACCCTTACTGAAACATCCAAACATACCCATGTCCGCAAAACGACAGATAATAAACAGCATATTTACACCTACCCTATGCTACCAATCTCCAAACTGGACTTTATCCAAATTACACCTTCGCAAAATCAACACCTGCGAAATGAGATGCCTGAGGAGAGCTGCCAACTTAACAATCCGAGACCGAGTAAGAAGTGCTACTATCAGACAGACTGTGGGATCAACACCTTGTGCCACATTTATTGAAAGACAGAAGATCAAGTGGTTTGGCCATGTCGTTAGAATGCATCATCAGCAACTACCATCACTGGCCTTACATCAAAGATCATCTGCGACGAGACCACGAGGACGTCCAAGAAGAAAATGGATTGACGACATAAGAGACATTGTACAACCACACGGAATAACAATATCCAGTGCCGTCCACCGGGCGCTGGAACGCAAATTATTCCTCCCCACGAC
The DNA here is from genome assembly GCA_963921405.1 of Cepaea hortensis. NCBI lineage: Eukaryota > Metazoa > Mollusca > Gastropoda > Stylommatophora > Helicidae > Cepaea > Cepaea hortensis. The sequence continues at coordinate 16,838,900 of OY992895.1, forward strand.
GCTTGACGGCAGAAGTGGAAGATGATCATGATTATGATGATGATGATGATGGAAGGTCGTTAATATAATCTCCAAAAAGCAGCGGACCTAGTATTGAGGCACACCAATATTAAGCTGTGTGGGTCTTGATCGTCGGTTGTTGAAGAACACGACTTGTTGTCTGTCGATAATCTGTCTGTCTGTCCTGGGCTGTCAGAAAAGATCGTCCTGTAGTCTTGTATCAGTTGTCTGCAACTGTCAGTCTGTGTATGCGTCAGTTTAGGATTTACCTTAATGTCCTGTAAGTTGGTCGTCGTGTCAAGAACTGGTGTCGGTATCTCGTCAGTGTCGTTGTCGTCTGTCTGGTCTACTATGGAGGTGCTTGCTGCAGTCTCTACTTGTTCGTCTTGCCTGTGGTGATATGGTTTGAGCATGTTAGTATGGAAAATTTATGTTTGTCCCTAACTGCAATCTCGTAATCTACCGTCGAAATTTGTCGTAGCACTTTGAACAGTCCTTGCCATGAGTCAGTTAGGAGATGTCTATCACTTGGCAAAAGAAGAAGAACGTCCTGTCCTGGCGTCAGTGTAATAGTTATATTTCCTCTGTTAGCATATTGTCGGTAAATAGCTCCTGATTTTTGGAGAGCTTCTTTAGCTACGATAATGATTTCATAATTCTATCACGCAATGCTGTTACATGTTCATATGGTGAAATGGGTATAGACAAAGTTGTACTTTCAGTCAACATAGATTCATACAGAGATAATGGGCCGCGTGGTTGTGCACCATATAGCATTTCGAATGGTGAGAACCCAGTGCTGGAATGGGGCACTTCCCTATATGCAAACAAAATGGCAGGCAGATAAGTATCCCAATCTTCAGGATGTTCTTGGGTTACCTTAGAGAGCATATGTTTCATATCGCCATTAATCTTTTCCACTATACCGGTCGAATGTGGGTGGTATGGACTGTTGAAGCATTGTTTAACACCCAACATTTTGGTAAAGGCTTGTGTAGCTGAGGAAATAAACTGGCTACCCCGATCTGAAAGGATGGTATCAGGGAATCCTACCCTCGCAAAAATATGAAAGAACACTTCCATGATGTCTTTGGAAGTTATGTTCTTCATTGGAATCGCTTCTGGCCAACGAGTACATAGATCAATGAGTGTTACAATGTATCAATTACCTTTAGATGTTATATGGTTCAGAGGACCAACTATATCGACCGAGATCTTTTCAAACTGTCTACTAGTCAAATCAATAACTTGCAATTCAGCTTGTGGGTGTTTACCCTTTTTGACAAGCTTTTGACAGATGTCACACGATCTGCAATACTGTTTGGTATCGCTGCAAAACTTTGGCCAATAAAATTGAGTAAGTAACCTTGCTCTAGTTTTAGCATACGCTATGTGTCCTGCAAAGGGTATGTCATGAGCTATATTCAATGCTTGCTTGCGGTTTTCTAACGGTAGCACTGTTTGTTCTATAGTGCTGGAACCTTTGGTGTAATACAGTGTTAGAATTCCGTTCTTCGGAGCAAAGTACCATTGAGCATTCTTTGCTACTCTTGGCTTTTGGCCTACAAGTTTAAAATACTTTTGTAGAGATCGATCGGCTTTTTGAGATGTTATAAACCTCTCCCTAGTTATCTCAGGAGATGTTACAACTGGACTTACTCGTTGTACAGCCTCTATCTGATCGATTCGATCTTGCATCTGTGCAGTAGATCTAGTTACTGCATTTACTACATTACAACGATCATTCTCATCACATATTGATGTTACATTCACACAATTACATGTATGTTCTGGCGTAGCCAGGTTGGTATTTGTACATTCATTTACAGGTGGTAATACATCATGAATGGTGACTGGTTATGAAGGTGAAATGGTAGTATCAATATTACAACTGACAGTTGATGTACTGCTGTCATGCGGTATGTCATTCACGTCAGGAAGGTTTCCGATGATAACATCGCAGCAAGGATTGATTAATGCTGCGCATTTAACCTTTCCTGTAAGGAATGGTGTAGTTATATATGCCCATGCAAGTGGATATTTCTCTATGTTTCCTGAGAATGTCCTGCATGTGACATATTTACCAATATATTGTGATGGTAAAATATAATCTCTCTTTACACCAATGAGAGTACTCCCGCTATCACGTAAAACTGTGGCAGCTCTACCATTAACATACCCCTGGTCGATGTTTAGTTTACCTCTGGAGTTTACTACAGAATTGGCCTCCTCACTGGTAAAAGGTATAGAATGGCCGCATGTTAACACGCCATCCTCATGAAATTGATCACAAATGGTACATTTTTCCTGATGGAACACCTCAATGGAATGTGCTGAGTTTACTGGGTGATCTTGTACACTTTCATCTTCTAACGAATAACTGTCAAACAGGGCTGCATTAGCCTTTTTGGTCATTGACTTGCCTTTACAATCTTTACGCCAGTGACAATAAGCTTTACAAAGGTAACATTTGGTAACTTTTCTATAGTTCTTCCTTTCTTTATCTTGCTTAGAAATGTAATTATGCAAGTACGTAGTGTACCCAGGGTGTTGGTCGCACATATCATTCTCATTGTGTTTATAATCGCAATATTTGCACTGATACAATTTCTCTGCAGCTTGTTTATAAGGTCTTTGTTTGGTATTTGACCCTGCCTGATATTTGCCATATGAAGCTGCTGCTACAAAGTCTGTGCTGGTCAGATTACTAGCGAAACAATGCTTATTGGCTGCAAAATAACCAGAGCCACGACTTTCAATCTGTTGAACACTTTCACACTGACATTCTAACAAAAATTTAGAAAAGGGGGGTGGGAGAGATGCGATAATCTTATCTCTCAACATAAGATCAACTAATTTGTCATAAATTCCATTTACTTTGGTTGCTGACAGCCATTTAGAAAAAATATTTTGAATTTCTGAGATGTAATCAGAGAGCGTGTGTGTTGGCTTAGGAGACAACTTCCTAAACTGTTCTCTATAACCTGATTCATCCAGTAGAAAATGTGACATAATTTTAGATTTAATGTAAAGAAAATCTTCTTTCAGGTCATTTGGGATCGACTCTATGACTTTAAGAGGTTCCCCAGAAAGACTTCTTACATATACTATCCCCCATTCAGGTTTTGGAATTTTGTAATGATCCATAACAAATTCAAAGTTTTGGGTAAATGCTGCTATGCAATCACCTGTGTTGTAACTTCTGATCAGACCTTGGTACTTCTTATGAGGTTGATCTTTGTCTGTTTCTTTATTCACTTTATCTTTAGAACATTCAGCTTTTAGATGTTCAATTTTCTGTTGTGTTTCTTGCTCGTCTCTCTTACTTTGGGCTAAGATCTCAGCTTGCCTCACTGCATCTTCTGCTTCTGCCTCTTTACATTTCAGAGCAGCTTCTGATTGTGCTTGTTGAAGCTTTAGAGCAGCTTCTGATTGTGCTTGTTGAAGCTTTAAAGCAGCTTCTGATTCCTTTAGAGCAGCTTCTGATTGTGCTTGTTGAAGCTTTAAAGCAGCTTCTGATTCCTTTAGAGCAGCTTCTGATTGTGCTTTTGACGCCCTTTCGGCCGCTCTCTCATTCCGCTCAATAATCTGCTCTTGTTTTACAAGATATTCTGCATATTTATTTTCACTCCATGTTCTCAATCCCTCACCAGACATATTCATTTTTAAACCCATTTCAATGAAATCGTTTAAAGAAGACATGATGAACAATTTATACCGGCTCCGTGGCCGAGGAGTTAGCAGCTTTCTCCGCTAACTCCGAATACTCTCGTCACGTGACGCGACGAGAATTAGCAGTGGTTCGAATCGCAAAAGTGACTTATGAGAGTATGGAGCCGGTCGCTCAGAAAGTCGTGGCGTGCTGATGAGCGTAATCTAGCCTAGGAATCAACATACAGCTGAAAGATGCTGGTGTTGACCGCAATATCCTGAAACAGGATGGAAACGCGGGGAAAAAAAAAATGATGAACAATAGGTATGATGGAATAACTATAAACAAAATTACTTATGGTTTTAGTAAGTTACAAATATTTCTAGCACAGTTAATGTCTAAAGCCAGACTAGCGAAAGTATAAAGAGGAATGGAAAAAATTTATACTCAAGTAATCCTTGGGTAATGTGCTGTTCAGTGGTGCTCGAAATCACACTGGAACGTCTTTCAGGTTGATGCACAAAAAATTTTTGAAGTTCACCAGACTCAGGTAAAGTTGACAAAAAAACCTGTACTTTTTAAACTAAACGAAATTAGAACGTTTGTAAATGTATGGTGTGTGTAATGTCACTGAAGTCTGTAAAGGTTTGTATGCTGTCAAGTATTATTGTTAGTCGTTACCACAATCAACAACTTTCACGTTCACACTAACCCTACTCAATGACATTCAAGGGCACGGCCGCCATTTTGGATTTTAGGTACAAAATTTGTTGAATTTAGTGATAAGTCTGAAGACGCCTCGGTTGGCTTCAAATAATATCTTCACACTTATAATTTAATTAAATCAACCCTATTTAATCGTTACTTTACCTTAATCTATGACTTGTGCACTTCTATCGGCATTTTCACATTCGCTTCAAATTCGGACAAAAAAGTAAATTTACAAGTTCGCATTTGATTCAAAACCCGGACGAAAACCCCCACGTTCGCACTTGTCAGAGTCTTGCGTAGAGCAAGACAAGTAGCTCGTTTTCTGGCAAGTGTGAAGCAATATCAAACTATCAAATCACACGAAGTGAATATCCGAAAGTATTATTCACTCGCTTTATTTACGCGCTGCATTTATTATCGCACAAACATCGCGCAATGACAATCCATAGCAATCATTATGGCATGAACAATATCACTACAATACATAATAATACATGCAAGCAATAAATATCTCACTTACAAGTCAAACTATTCAAGCGTTCAAATCAGTCTCCCACTGTCGTATAGGCTAGCTCTCAATGCAGATTCAAACACTTCTCGCATACCCATGCGACCTGTCCATTCAAACACCTAAACCCGTCTGCCAGTTCTGGCGTTCTACACGCTACACGCCAGTCGGCGCTCATGTCAGCTAGTGTGACCCCTGCACGGTTCACGGGGTGTACTGCTGACCAGCGGTCGTTTAAGCTTCGTTCAATTGCTGTGCTTGGCTGTTTATCCGGGCGTCGTCGAAGACGCCGCGTTCTCTCTGCAGTGTTTAACATCACTCAGGGTTGCGTGTTGTTATGTTGTCTGGCGTTGGTACAGACAACGCGTCGCAACCTCGGATGTGAGACCTTGACAAGGGCTATGATAAGAATATTTAGGTCGAAACCCAGACAGGCTGTCAATTATTAAATCGTTTTTAATAAAATGATGTCATGTTTTTATTACTTATGCGTTTTTCTAATGGCGTTGATGGCGATGATAGTACGGAAGGTGTGTGGTGATTTCTGTGTGCAAAAGTATTTGAATATATGCTTGTTAATTGTAATAGTATAAAGTCTGGTTTGTGTTTGCGAATGAGTGTGATAACGTGTTGTAATTTTGTACGTATACCACACATATTTAAAGTAATAATTATTATATCACTAGTCATAGTAATTTGAGTAAAACAAATAAATTAGTTATAATTATAAGGTAAATTCGCACAGCAAGTTGTTTTCCCACGAAGGTCATGTCAAGGCTAGCAAGTTTCGTAATTACAGATGTTTATGCAAGTGGATCTTCTTGATCTTCGTTCTTTTCAATTGTGTCGATGTCTACGAAGAGGGTGCCTGGTATGCTGTATATGTCCTATTCGTCTAGTACTTGTTTTTCTTCTTGTTCTGCTTGTTCATTTTCCCTTGTCTTGTGATGTTCGGTAATTTCTTTGGTTTTTACATTCTTTTTATTTTCCGTATTGTTCTTGTTGGTGAAAGATCATCTGTGATAGTGTCTAAATCAGTGGTTCTCAAACTTTTTGGACAATGCCCCCCTTCACCATTTGTTAAGAATATCACACCCCCTCCCCTTCGTATTTCCCCGCTATAAATTCCCCCATCCCCAGCCCCTTCACAGTATACGTAAAAAAGGAAGCTTTAATAACACATACTACAGTAGAACAAGTCTAGACGTCTATATAAAAAGTGATTTGCAGGTCTATTTACGTTATAAAATGAATTTCAGAAGGGCGGGAAGTACAGCATCGTAAAATACGTAAGTAAAAAGGATATAAAGTAATCGGTTCTTGCATTAATGCGATCATGAAATAATCTTAATCTCCCCCCTCCCCCGCCGGGGGGAGGGGGGGGGGGTGAATTCACCACCGGTTGAGAACCTCAGGTCTAAACTGTCAAATGACTGCATTAGTCTTCTGTCTGTCCTTTCTCTCTCTCTTTTTTTGTGTGTGTGGATTGCTGACGATGTCAAAACTGCCAATCTTAAATTTTTTCGGATTGTTTTCTTATTTGTTGTTTTCTTCTGTGTTCCCGTCTTCTAGTGTGTTGATTTGACTATTGACAGTTTGTGTCAGTTCTGTTCGTTTCTGTGGAGGAGATTCTCGCACTAGAGGCGGGAAATTGTCTTGACTGTGAACAGCAATTGCTGCTGTTGGTGTTATCGTTGGTCGTCTGCTAGGACATGTATGTGCCCAGTTGTTAGTTTGACCACACGTAGGGCAATTGCCGCCCTTCTCCCTGGCATCATATTCAATACTCTGTGATTATTATTAGTAACCCCAGGTGTGTAGATTCGTATGTATTGGGGCGCATCCTTTTTTGGGTTGCAGAGTGCACCCCTCTTGCCAACCCCATTGTTCAGCCTGAACACCTCAGCCTTGTCACCCCCTGTAACACTGTGCAACAGTATTTTTAACTCCTTCAGGAGTAATCGTGACAGGCAATCAGTGAATGGTCAGCCTGTCTCTTCCTTTCTCTAGATGCTCTTAGTGATATGTCTACGCCTAGGCTTGGAAAAGAGAACATTTTCCGTGTAACTTGTCATACGCGGCTTTCTGCCCTTCTGTTGACAGGTGAAAGTACCATCTAGTGGGAACCTCGAACCTTGCAGGTTGAGGATTCCCCCAGAGGGCAAACCTCCTGGACCAGTTAAGGCACTAACAATAAATCTATACCAACCCTCTCTCTCTCTCTCTCTCTCTCTCTCTCTCTCTCTCTCTCTCTCTCTCTCTCTCTCTCCCCCCCCTCTCTCTCTCTCTCTCTCTCTCGTTCTCTCTCTCTTTCTCTCTCATTGTCTCTCTCTCATAATAATCTTGCTTCTTTGTGCCTACCAACATGTGTATTACCGGTGGTTGGATCTTATACAACCGTAAATAACACAAGCATTGGGTGATGTGATCATAAAATACGTGGTATAACAATTGACCTTACTGACTCTTTTTCATAGGGAACTGTATGAGTGAAGCCTCGTATTTACCTAATCCGCATACCCTATGTGGCACATCTCTCTCTCTTTCTCTCTCTCTCTCTCTCTCTCTCTCTCTCTCTCTCTCTCTCGCTCTCTCGCTCTCTCTCTCTCTCCTTCTCTCTCTTCTCATATATACATTGCACATGTCCATGTACACTATTGTATGAATGACTGTTGAGCGGTGTAGATGTATGTATGTGCGCTCACGTATATCAGTCCACCCACACTTTAGGACTCGCCTCACAATAACATAAAGGAGTGCATAATACGATTTTGGTTAGTATCACCATCATACTTGGGTGTACACTCCACTGCTCTTCAATATTCGTCCACCAGGGCCAACCCATTCACTGGCACCCACTCATGCTTTGTTAGTACATCCACTGGGATTGCTCAGATACCATTCTCAGACTAATATCACAGGTTTCCGTCCTACCTTCCTGCCTCCCCCCTTCTTTCAATGTGCTCACTGAACCGTTACACCCACCACCCCTTCATCATCCTACATCCCCTCCCTCGGTTGGGTATAAAAAGAAGACATCTGTCATATTCGGGGTTATACACAGCTCGGAATTCTCAGGTCAGTATGAACATTTTTTCCAATTTTCATTTTCTCGTCATTGCTTTCTTTTTCCCCCCATCTTTTTGTTCTTTTCGTCCTGTATGTATCGTAATTCTGGTATGTAAAGCTGCACTACTTTGTGTCATTTTATATTGTTTACATTTTCACAGCTTTAGCGCAGTTGCACCGAATTTTAACAATAAAAGCTGGTGTCGATTTCGCCGCAACCCCAGGTTCAGTAATAGAGCAAACTACAGTACCAGGCTGGTGAAGTTGCTAAAATTGGTAGTGCTCCCTTGGAACCATAAATGTAGTGCTTGCTTGCTGCTTGCTTGCGTTTGTTGGATGTGAAGTCAGCATGAAGTCCTGTATGTTGGATGAAGACATCCTGTTGTCCAACATCAGTATGATGTCATACCGGACTGAAGATTGCGTGAGTGTGACCTCGAAAATTTAGTTGAAAATTAGTGAATAGTCCGGTGTTTCAATAGCGTTATTTGACACGTCAGAAAATATGCTTCCAACAATGCGAATTCACAATGTGTCAAAGAGTTTGTCAACTCTGTATCGAGAGTACATGAACCTTGGTTATGACAGTTAGTCAGTTGCATATCCTATACAGGACGTCGCAGTCAACACCAGCATATTTTAATTTGTGCTGTTGTGAACTCTTGGCATGTTTACGTTTAGTAGTTTGCCATTGGTTTCTGAACGACCGGCACCCACAACATTTTGGCAAAAAGAAGAAACGCAAGGCGGTCTGCTGCCAAATCACCCGCAACTGTATGTCGAACGTGGGTTTGCGGGATTACGAACTGCGTCCGTGATCCCTTCGCCACCGAGCGGGCTGGTTGTGATTTGCGCTCGTATTTAAAGGTGATTGTTGTCCAAAAGCGGTTCTCCTTTATCAGGAGAAGCCTGTACTCACACAAGCTATTAATTTGAGGGTGGTTGAGGCCTTTTATATTTTGTTTTGTTTTGTTCTTGACAGAGAAAATCTTTAATCCAGATCTAAACATGGTGAAAACAATCAAATTTACCGCCACAAAATTAATATCACTGATGTGTTTGAATAATCTGTAACCGAGAAAATCATTAATCCAGTTTGTAGTGAGCACTCGTGACCACAGAGGGGAAATTTAATCGGAAAGTACGCTTGTCTAATGGGGTAAAGGACGGTAATCTTAGCCAAAAGACCGAGAATTGTTTTATTTTCAAAACTTTATTTTATACAACGCAATGTACGTATATTTCTTAAGTGACGCGTGTTTCTTGTTTGTGTATATCACAGAGCGTTGCCGTTTGTTAGCGTTAAGTGTTATACCACATGAAACAAATACATACATATACATTTATGATAATATGACATTTATGGCATAGTTCATATGCCAGTCAAAAATAATGAGACGTTAAAGATTGATAGACTTAGCGATGCCATTAAAAGGATATTTAATGTAATATCAATGAGAAATAGAAAGATGTCTTTTAACATTTCCCACATGTAAGATAAAGCCATTACTTTTACATAATATTAAAAGATATTTAAATGATTATCAAATCTTTTATGCTGCATTTTACCGTTGTTAATTTCTATAGAAAACTTTACACAAATTAAAGACAAAACTACAGTTATTTGAATCAAATAGTACATTTATCTTACTCAAAGTAATGTCTCTTGAAAATATTTTTTTCCTCTCGCTTTCTTTTGAACACAAGCGTAAAGTCCATACACAATACTTCCAGTAGAGATGGACACAATTTTGCGTTTGGAATAGCTTTCCTTATTACCAGTGTCCTTCGCCGTCAGGCAAATCCACTCCGACTTCAGGGGTACTTGTAATTTACGTCCCCAAGTCAAGGACGAGAGGTCAACATTTTACTGCAACTGTCCGGTGTAGAGGTTGAAGCCCTTACCTCGACATCAGTGCCATCATGCAAGTCCTCTTAAATTACAGCTATGTCTTATTTCATTGACTTACACTATGGTATCGGTGGCTCATTCACAATAGGCAGTAAAGATAACTTGAGAAACAAATTGCCGACAAATACCTCCTTTTCACGGGAATATAATATTCATTTTATTGTATGCAAGGGACATAACTCGCCAACTTTTTTTCTAAAGAAGCAGTTAGTTACATCAGCTGTTAAATGTTTAATTTAATGACACTGCCTACTCACAGTTAACACGATAATTTAATATCCAAAAGTATAAGTACATTTACTGCTAAAATAGAATATAATGTACTTGTTAATGCAATATATACAATGTTTCAACACTGCAAGCTCTGTGCACGATGTTAACGACTTTCCCCGCTGGTCGACCATGACATTCTTACTCTGGTTTCTCTTCACAACGTAGAAATCTTTCTCCCCCAGCGACCACTCTGTCTATCTATTCAAGCGGTTACATAGTTTATAGCCACACCGACGGAGGCTGCAATCACGATGTTACAGAACTGCCCCTCCATCTTACTACCAACACGTGGCGAACGAAGCATCTGATCAACCTAAAACAACAAGCCCTACTCGAGAACCAAGGTTTAAAGAGGTCGAGTTGAAATCTGATGAATCATCATTGATGAAGAATGACTCTGAACCGCCACAATGTTGGCAATGCTATAGCTGTAACAGGTGGTATGAGCTACAAGACCACGACTACCTTGCCCATTGTGACCATCAACCTCAATTCATGCAACATGATTGTTGCAATCTTTTTTTTTTTTTTTTTTTAAACTTTTATTGAGTGTTAAAGTGGTTGCGAATTGTATTGTTCGTGTTTTTACAGAGCGTTGCATGTGGACGTCTAGGTGACATATGCGCAAAAATACAAATATTTTATACATTTAAACATTCCTCCATTGACATTGTTGTAAGGAAATATTTTAAATCAACAGCGTGATGGTAGTGGGCTGTTATTATTCCCCCTGCCGCCTCGCTCTCCTGTCAGCTCCAAAAACTCCTACCAAGTACCATCACCACCCCTCGGTGATGGTAAAACATGGCGGTGCAAAAACTGTTTACAAACAACCGGTGAGGGTGGCAGCTGAGACAACAATCACAGTATCAAAAAGGTGGGAAATGGGGATGTGACAGTATACGCGTTTACAAAGCCATATATATTAATAGTGATTACAATGATAATAGTGCAAATAACAACCAAATACATAAATAATATAATAATGACACGGAATAACACTGCTAAGTTAGTAAGTGAAGTAAGTGCTAAGAGTGATAGTGATAGTCTCAATGATAATAATAGTTCTAACATGTGATTCTATGTGCTAAATTGATTATCTTAGGAATGGTGTTTACATGAAATACATCTTATAATAATAATGACAAAGAATAAAACTACTAAGGGTGATAACAGCAATGCTAAAAACACAATGATAAAATTAGTAGTGATAATGATCACATTTTCCAAACATCTGATTCCATTTGCTAAAATGATTTTCTTAGACATGGTGTTAAAATATGGCAGGTACCTACAATAACAATTGCATCCTCCACTGGTCAATAATATAGTAGGTGTAAAAGGAGTTGGTTATCTTTTTCTTTCTCCTTGCTTATTTTATTTTTGTTTTTTTATTATACATATACTTGCAACATGCAATGTTCAATAATAGTAGAAGTAAAGGGAGTTGGTTATCTTTTTCTCCTTGCTTATTTTTTTTTTCTGTTTTTTTTGTCTTATTTGTAAGAGTTCATTCATTTTTTCCCTTCCTCTTTTTTTGTTTTTGTTTTTTTTTTAACTTTTTGTAAAAAGTAAACAAGCATCAGTATTTGCACAACATTTTTACAATCTTTACATTTTTGTTTCCGTTGCCATCTTCTCACCAATTTGTTTCACTCCATCAATGCCCCTATCACCACTATCTGGGCAATGATGGTAGAGGCAGGATAAATATTTGAACCGAACCGTTGTGGGTACCAGCAAAGCAAAGGCAACAACAAACCATGAGCAAGGGGAGGGGTGCACATGGGAAAGGGGTTTTTGTTTTATTACTAATGATGACAATAATAATAATGACAAGAAGAGACATACTGAGGGTAATAACAGCAATTATATCCACACAAAAAAACAGCAATGTAAATAATAGTTATGAAAATGATAACATTTTTACAATATGCCATTGTTGCAATCAGCAAGAAGGGCTCGCTGGGGGTGAAAGATTTCTACGTTGTGAAGAGAAACCAGAGTAAGAATGTCAGGTCGACCATTGGGGGATGTCGTTAACATCGTGCACAGAGCTTGCAGTGTTGAAACATTGTATTTATTGCATTAAGAAGTACATTATATTCAATTTTAGCAGTAACAGTATTTATACTTTTGGATATTAAATTATCGTGTTAACTGTGAGTAGCCAGTGTCATTAAATTAAACATTTAACAATTGATATAACTAATTGCTTCTTTAGAAAAAAAGTTGGCGAGTTATGTCCCTTGCATACAATAAAATGAATATTATGTTCCCGTGAAAAGGAGGTATTTGTCGGCAATTTGTTTCTACACCGGACAGTTGCACTAAAATGTTGACCTCTCGTCCTTGACTTGGGGACGTAAATTACAAGTACCCCTGAAGTCGAAGTGGGTTTGCCTGACGGCGAAGGACACTGCTCATAAGGAAATCTATTCCAAACGCAAAATTTTGTCCATCACTACTGGAAGTATTGTGTATGGACTTTACGCTTGTGTTCAAAAGAAAGCGAGAGGAAAAAAAATATTTTCAAGAGACATTACTTTGAGTAAGATAAATGTACTATTTGATTCGAATAACTGTAGTTTTGTCTTTAATTTGTGTAAAGTTTTCTATAGAAATTAACGACGGTAAAATGCAGCATAAAAGATTCGATAATAATTTAAATATCTTTTAAGATTATGTAAAAGTAATGGCTTTATCTTACACGTGGGAAATGTTAAAAGACACCTTTCTATTTCTCCTTGATATTACATTAAATATCCTTTTAAAGGCATCGCTAAATTATTAATCTTTAACGTCTCATTATTTTTTGACTGGCATATGAACTATGCCATAAATGTCATATTATCATAAATATATATGTATGTATTTGTTTCATGTGGTATAACACTTAACGCTAACAAACGGCAACGCTTTGTGATATACACAAACAAGAAACACGCGTCACTTAGGAAATATACGTACATTGCTTTCTATAAAATAAAGGTTTGAAAATAAAACAATTCTCGGTCTTTTGGCTAAGATTACCGTCCTTTACCCCATTAAACAAGTTTACTTTCCAATTGAATTTCCCTTGTGTGGTCACGAGTGCTCACTACAAACTGGATTAAAGATATTCTCGGTTACAGATTATCCAAACACATCAATGATATTAATTTTTTGGCGGTAATTTTGATTGTTTTCACCATGTTTAGATCTGGATTAAAGATTTTCTCCGTCAAGAACAAAACAAAACAAAATGTAAAAGGCCACAACCACCCTCAAATTAATACCTTGTGTGAGTACAGGCTTCTCCTGATAAAGGAGAACCGCTTTTGGACAACAATCACCTTCAAATACGAGCGCATATCCCATGTGCACTGTCACAACCAGCCAGCTCGGTCGCGAAGGGATCACGGACGCAGTTCGTAATCCCGCAAACCCACGTACGACATACAGCTGCGGGTGATTTGGCAGCAGACCGCCTTGCGTTTCTTCTTTTTGCCAAAATGTTATGGGTGCCGGTCGTTCAGAAATCAATGATAAACTACTAAACGTAAACATGCCAAGAGTTCACAACAGCACAAATTAAAATATGCTGGTGTTGACTGCGACGTCCTGTAAAGGATATGCAACTGACTAACTGTCACAACCACGGTTCATGTACTCTCGATACAGAGTTGACAAACTCTTTGACACATTGTGAATTCGCATTGTTGGATCATATTTTCTGATGTGTCAATTTACGCTATTGAAACAAAGGATTATTCACTAATTTTTAACGAAATTTTCGAGGTCATACTGTGCGTTTTGATTTCGAATTGATATTCTAAAAGATATTGTGAGTTTTTCTTTGGAATTATTATTACCGAAAACAACAAATTATTGAAATGGATTCAAATATCACTACATTTGTTAGTCACGCGTCCTGGGCAACAGGTCCCTTCGGGGTCCTGGCTAAAGTCAGTAGGATCGCTGATTCCTCCGAAGTCGGAGAGTATCTGCCTACACGGCGAGGAACCACCAGTCTGCACACCAGTAAGCCAGACATGGGACAACGGATACTCACGCAATCTTCAGTCCGGTATAACATCATACTGATGTTGGACAACAGGATGTCTTCATCCAACATACAGGACTTCACGCTGACTTCACACCCAACAAACGCAAGCAAGCAGCAAGCAAGCATTACATTTATGGTTCCAAGGGAGCACTACCAATTTTAGTAACTTCACCAGCCTGGTACTGTAGTTTGCTCTATTACTGAACCTGGGGCTGCGGCGATATCGACACCAGCTTTTATTGTTAAAATTCGGTGAAACTGCGCTAAAGCTGTGAAAATGTAAACAATATTAAATGACACAAAGTAGTGCAGCTTTACATAACAGAATTACGACACATACAGGACGAAAAGAACAAAAAGATGAAAAAAAGAAAGCAATGACGAGAAAATGAAAATTGGAAAATATGTTCATACTAATCTCAGAATTCCGAGCTGTGTATAACCCCGAATATCACAGACGTCTTCTTTTTATACCCAACAGAGGGAGGGGATGTAGGATGATGAAGGGGTGGTGGGTGTAACGGTTCAGTGAGCACATTGAAAGAAGGGGGGAGGCAGGAAGGTAGGACGGCAACCTGTGATAGTAGTCTGAGAATGGTATCTGAGCAATCCCAGTGGATGTACTAACAAAGCATGAGTGGGTGCCAGTGAATGGGTTGGCACTGGTGGACGAATATTGAAGAGCAGTGGAGTGCGCACCCAAGTATGATGGTGATGCTAACCAAAATCACATTATGCACTCCTTTATGTTATTGTGAGGCGAGTCCTAAAGTCTGGGTGGAATGATATGCGTGAGCGCACAAATATACATCTACACCGCTCAACAGTCATTCATACAATAGTGTACATGGACATGTGCAATGTATATATGAGAAGAGAGAGCGAGAGAGAGAGAGAGAGAGAGAGAGAGAGAGAGAGAGAGAGAGAGAGAGAGAGAGAGAGAGATGTGCCACATAGGGTATGCGGATTAGGTATATACGAGGCATCACTCATACTGTTCCCTATGAAATAGAGTCAGTAAGGTTGATTGTTATACCACGTATTTTATGATCACATCACCCAATGCTTGTGGTATTGAGGTTGTATAAGATCCAACCACCGGTAATACACATGATGTTGGTAGGCACAAAGAAGCAAAATTATTATGAGAGAGAGACAATGAGAGAGAAAGAGAGAGAGAAAGAGAGAGAGAGAGAGAGAGAGAGAGAGAGAGAGAGAGAGAGAGAGAGAGAGAGAGAGAGAGGTTGGTATAGATCTATTGTTAGTGCCTTAACTGGTCCAGGAGGTGTGCCTTCTGAGGGAATCATCAACCTGCAAGTTTCGAGGTTCCCACTAGGTGGTACTTTCACCTGTCAACAGAAGGGCAGAAAGCCGTGTATGACAGGTTACACGGAAAATGTTCTCTTTTCCAAGCCTAATATATCACTAAGAGCATCTAGAGAAAGGAAGAGACAGGTTGACCATTCATTGATTGCCTGTCGCGATTACTCCTGAAGGAGTTAAAAATACTGTTGTACATTGTTACATGGGGTGACAAGGCTGAGGTCTTCAAGCTGAACAATAGGGTTGGCAAGTGTGGTGAACTCTGCAACCCAAAAAAAGGAAGCGCCCCATTACATACGAATCTACACACCAGGGGTTACTAATAATAATCACAGAGTATTGACTATGATGTCAGGGAAAAGGGCGGCAATTGCCCTACGTGTGGTCAAACTAACAACTGGGCACAGACATGTCCTAGCAGACGACCACCGATAACACCAACAGCAGCAATTGCTGTGCACAGTCAAGACAATTTCCCGCCTCTAGTGCGAGAAACTCCTCCACAGAAACGAACAGAACTGACACAAACTGTCAATAGTCAAGTCAACACACTAGAAGACGGGAACACACACGAAAACAACCTACTGTTTTCTCCAAATTAACACTTGTTTACTCTTTCTCTGTCCAATTCCAATTCAAAAAAAAAAAAAAATACAAATTCGGTCTCGTCTAACCTGCTTCGTCAGCGTGGTTATTGTTGAGAGCCGTGGTTTTTGTGAGTTTATTCACCCTAATTCTTGCCTTGTGAGTCCTATCTCGGACTGGTTATGTAGCGTTTGTGTCTGTGACGTCGGCTGGGGGATCGGTCGGCGGCTATCCTTTGTGCTTGTCTGTTCTTGTGGTTTTCTTTGTTTGTGTAGGCTCCTTGCTCGTCTGGCTTGACTAGCTGCAGTCCTTATAAGGACCTTTTGTTATCCCACTCCATGCTTTGTAAGCTGGGGGATCGGTCGGCGGCTGACCTTTGTGGATGTTTCCTCTTGTGGTTTTCTTTGTAGGCGCAGGCTCCTGGCTTGACTGGTTGCAGTCCTTAAAAGGATTTTTTATTTGGTGTTTTTTTCTTCTCCATTGTGAAGTAATTGTAGAAGCTTTCCTTTGTGCTCATCTGTTCTTGTGGTTTTCTTTGTTGGTGCAGGCTCCTGTCTCGTCTGGCTTGACTGGCTGCAGTCCTTATAAGGACATTTTATTAGATCGTTTAGTCTCCTTCGTTGTGTATTTTCTGTACGAGCTTTTCGACGTTTCTATTTTCCTTCTTGTACTTTTTTCATCTTCGAGTTTTAGCTTCGGCCATTCGCTTTTTTACCTCCGCGGTCAGCCATGGTTTTCTCTCTCCGTCTTCTATGTAGTACGAGTAGTCGGTATCCTTGTCCAAGTTTACAGTTGGGTAATCTACCGGTCTCCTGAGTTTTTTTGGTTTATTCTTTTCTCTTTCAATCCAGCACCTTTTGAATTCCTGGTACCTGAGTTTCTCCTTCCTTGCCGACTCTCGTAGATCCTTCAAGGTAAGCCTCCGGGGCCACCCCGTGTCGTCCTCAGGGTGCTCGTCTTGGTTTACTTCAGATGTCTGGAGGGATAGCGTCGTGGCTGGGTTGCTGGCTTTGTCTAGCGGTACCGGCTCGTCCTCTTGTTGGATGTCTGGCGGGATAGTGTCGTGGCTGGGCTGCTGGCTTTGTCTAGCGGTACCGGCTCGTCCTCTTGTTGGATGTCTGGCGGGATAGTGTCGTGGCTGGGTTGCTGGCTTTTTCTAGCGGTACCGGCTCGTCCTCTTGTTGGATGTCTGGCGGGATAGTGTCGTGGCTGGGCTGCTGGCTTTGTCTAGCGGTACCGGCTCGTCCTCTTGTTGGATGTCTGGCGGGATAGTGTCGTGGCTGGGTTGCTGGCTTTGTCTAGCGGTTCCGGCTCGTCCTCTTGTTGGATGTCATCTTGCCGTTTCTCTGTGTGCTTTTCTGTTTCTTGTGCTGATTTGTTTTGGGTTGGCTCCCTTTCGATTGTTAGAATTTCTCTTACCGCTTTGATGTCTCGCGGAATCTCTTCATTTATCTTTGTCATCTGCCTCATATTCTCCACCTCTTGTTTGATGTCCCGCTGGATCTCCTTTATTTCGGCAAGAAGTTTCCCATTGTCGCTGGTTGGTGCCGATGTTTGCAGTAGCTTGACTTGCTTCATTAGCTCCTCAATCTGGCTTTGCAGTTGCTCTTTCTCGGCTTGTGAGATGCATGTTGCGGTCTCGCACCTCCGCATTGCTTCGTTGTATGGTGTCCTTGTGGTGATGGCGATCTTTAAGACGTCTCTGTGTCTTTGCAGGTACGGACAGGTCAGGTATCTTGCTCCATGTTTGCCCAGGCAGTTGGCGCACTTTCTTTAGATGTTGGCTGCTCGGAAGTCCGTGTACAGCTTGGCCAGCGGGCACTCCTTGAAGGCGTGATGATCGGCGCAGTATCGGCAGATTTCCGTCTTACTGCGACACGTAGCTCTGCTGTGGCCGGCCATCTGACATCTGGAACATTGAGTGATTCTTGGTATGAATCTCTCTGGTTGCTGTATTATCTTGTTGATTGATACTGTGGTAGGCATTTCGCTGCCCTCCGACGTCACTACTGCCAAGGTTGTAGGTATCTTGGAGTAGGTGAGGAGCCGCTCCGCCTTCAAGAATCGGATGTGAAGATTCTCTTCTCGTAGCTGCTTCAGGATTTCTTCGTCTGTCAGCTCCACTGGAATCCGCTTGACGACCCATCTGACTGTTTTTGTGTCAGTGTTTCCGACTCTGGTGTCTTTCTCCTCCTCCTTCTCTGCTGTCTTGGTTCTTGACTGTGTTGGGCTGTCGATCTTCTCCCTCGTGGCAGTATCAGGCTCTTTGATGCAGCTAGCCGGTAGGCTCTCCACGTTCTTCTTGTTGTCGGCTCCCACGCTGTACATCTTGGTCGCCGCATGTTTTTTGTTGTTGAACTTTAAACGTGACATTTTCCCGCGTATCAGGATTCTAGACAGAATAATGCGACTTGACTTGTTAGCGCTCGCAGTGCGAATGAACACAAAGCGACAACGACGACGAACTAGTAACTGGAACGTCAAATAATTTTTTTTTTTTTTTTAAACTTTTAGTTAGTTATTTAGTTATCAGTTTGGGTAACTTCGTTGCACTCCGGACATGTCCATAGGTGCTCAGATCCTCCCCCCAGCATATGCATCAGCGTCCAGTGGCTAATAGTGCCAATTCTGTGTTGGTTGACGAGGCGCTTTGTTTTCCCGATGTACCTCTCGCGTCTGGCTGTGCCGATTCTTACTCCCAGGTCTTTCATCCTGGAAAGCGATGTGGAATCACTGGCGTCAAAATCCTCTGTTCTCGCCATATCTTTAAGGGCGTTAATAACATCGGCACGATCCATGGGCTGGCCATCTAAAAAACTTTTATTGAGTGTTAAAGTGGTTGCGAATTGTATTGTTCGTGTTTTTACAGAGCGTTGCATGTGGACGTGTAGGTGACATATGTGCAAAAATACAAATATTTTATACATTTAAACATTCCTCCATTGACATTGTTGTAAGGAAATATTTTAAACCAACAGCGTGATGGTAGTGGGCTGTTATTATTTCCCTTGCCGCCTCGCTCTCCTGTCAGCTCCAAATCTCCTACCAAGTACCATCACCACCCCTCGGTGATGATAAAACATGGCGGTGCAAAAACTGTTTAGAACCAACCGCTGAGGGTGGCAGCAGAGACAACAATCACAGTATCAAAAAGGTGGGAAAGGGGGATGTGATAGTATACGCGTTTACAAAGCCATATATATTAATAGTGATTACAATGATAATAGTGCAAATAACAACCAAATACATAAATAATATAATAATGACAAGGAATAACACTGCTAAGGGTGATAGTGATAGTACTGATAGACTCAATGATAATAATAGTTTTAACAAGTGAATCCATGTGCTAAATTGATTATCTTAGGAATGGTGTTTACATTAAATACATCTTATAATAATAATGACAAAGAATAAAACTACTAAGGGTGATAACAGCAATGCTAAAAAATACAATGATAAAATTAGTTTTGATAATGATCACATTTTCCAAACATGTGATTCCATTTGCTAAAATGATTTTCTTAGACATGGTGTTAAAATATGGCAGGTACCTACAATAACAATTGCATCCTGCACTGTTCAATAATATAGTAGGTGTAAAAAGGAGTTGGTTATCTTTTTTTCTCCTTGCTTATTTTTTTTTTTAAATTATACATATACTTGCAACATGCAATGTTCAATAATAGTAGAAGTAAAAGGAGTTGGTTATCATTTTCTCCTTGCTTATTTTTTTTTTTTTTTTTTTTTTGTCTTATTTGTAAGGGTTCATTCATTTTTTTCCCTTCCTCTTTTTTTTTTTTTTTTAACTTTTTGTAAAAAGTAAACAAGCATCAGTATTTGCACAACATTTTTACAATCTTTACATTTTTGTTTCCCTTGCCATCTTCTCACCAATTTGTTTCACTCCATCAATGCCCTTATCACCACTATCTGGGCAATGATGGTAAAGGTAGGATAAGTATTTGAACCAAACCGGTGTGAGTACCAGCAAAGGCAACAACAACCATGAGCGAGGGGAGAGGGGCACATGGGAAAGGTGTTTTTGTTTTATTACTAATGTTGACAATAATAATAATGACAAGAAGAGACATACTGAGGGTAATAACAGCAATTATAAAAAAAACAGCAATGGTAATAATAGTTATGAAAATGATAACATTTTTACAATATGTGATTCCATTTGCTAGGATGGTTTTCTTTGGAATGGTGTTAACATAGCCTAGCAGGTACATACACATGCAAGCTGCAGTTTTTAGTAACTCTTAGAGTAAAGGAGTGGGTTTTATTTTCCTCCTTGTTTTTTTTTTCCTCCTAAATGTAGGGGTTCATTCATATTTTCCTCTTTGCTCTCTCTTTCTTTTTTTTTTAAATAAAAATTAACCAAACATTTGTATTTGCATAAGTTTTTACAGTATTATTGGTTTGATAACCATATGTGTTTTTGTATTCATTCATTCATTTAACACTCACTCACATGATTCAAAGGGGGTAACTAAGAGAAAGGGAAATCTTTACATTTTTGTTTACTTTGCCACACTCCCACCATCGCTTCCACTCCAATGCCCCTCTGACCACCCTTAATGATGGTACAGGCAGGACAAATGTTTGAACTGACCAGTGGGGGTGGTAACAAAGGCAACAAAACCATAAGCAAAAGGGGCACTAGGGGATATGAGGTTGTAAATTTATAAAGATGATAATAAGGATAATAAGGTAAATACTGAATACAAGGAAAAGGGGAAGTCTTTACATTATTTTCTCACTCGCTACACTCTCCTCAACTGGTTTCACCCCACCCAAGCCTCATGCTAGGGGAGATGAAGTTGTAAAATAATAATGATGATATCACTAATACTTATAACATTAATGATACTAAGGATAATAAGGTAAATACTGTACACAAAGAAAGGGGTAATGATGGTACAGGCAGGACAAATGTTTGAACCAACCAGTTGGGGTAGCAGCAAGGGTAACAAACCAAAAGCACCAGGGGGCGCAGGGGAGATGAAGTTGTAAAATAAATAGTGATGATAACAATAATACTTATAAAATCAATGATACTAAGGATGATAAGGTAAGTATTGACTACAAGGATAGGGGAAAGTCTTTACATGTTGTTTCCTCGCTACTCTCTCACCAATTAGTTTCACTGCACCAATGTCCCTATGACCACTCTAACGATGGTACAGGCAGGGCAAATGTTTGAAACAAACTAGTGGGGGTAGTAGCAAAAGCAACAAACCTTAAACAAAAGGGGGGGGGGGGGAACATGGGGGATGAAGTTGTAATGATAGTAAAAATTAATAATGTTAATGATAGTAATAATAATACTAATAATAATAATAAAATAATAATAATAATAATAATAATAATAATAATAATAATAATAATAATAATAATAATAATATAATAGATATGTGATTTTATTTACTAAAATGATAATCTTAGTTGTGGTGGTAGTTTAGCACAAGTTCATTTAAAGCAAACATTTCATAAATAGTACATTGGAATGGGAAGAGTTAAATTTTTTTTTCTCCTTTTTTCTTTTCCCCCTTGTCTATAAGGGTGAATCCATCATTTTGAAACAAATAAAACAAGCATTTATACTTCCACTATTCTTTACATAAGGGATTTTCCATTGGTCTTTTGACCATATGTGATCTTTATAATCATCCACTCACCATTCATTCACAGTTTCTTCTTTCTTTCTCTCACTCATGTATACCAAAATTACCAAAAAATTTCGAAAATTGCCAGAGTTGGTATACCATTTATACCAACTCTGGAAAGAGTTGTGATATTTTGTGCGTGTACATAAATGATATTAAGTGTGTGTTATATGTGCGGTGTTTGTATCTAGCTGAGTTTCTACATGTCCATATGAGTTGTCTATAGTAAGAAAGAGCTGTCAGTAGTTTTGTATGTGTGTTTTTTGCTGATTTTGGTATAGTGTTGAGAAAAATTGCTTTATATATGTCGGTTTGTTTGCCTGTGTGTGTTTGTATGAGGTGTTTGAGTGTTGTGCGTATGGCTGTAATTGTTGGACATGTATAATAAATGTGTTCCTCTGTCTCTGTTGTGTTATTTCTACATAGCTGACACTGTGATATTTGTTTGAATTTGTATGCTTCTGTCTGTGTTGTCGGTGTCATATTGTATAACAGTCTATATGTGATCTCTCTAGCTTTTGGTGTTATGTGTTTGTTGTGAAGGTTTGAAAAGGTGCATGTGAAGTCAGACATGAAGTATTTGTGTCCTCTTTTAATCCTAAGTTTGAGTGATGGTGCTTGCTCTCTAACTAAATGTTTGTATATTTTGTGTGTTGTTTGCTGTATTAACTGTTCATGTTATTTTATTGCCTGTATGCATGTCTGGTAGAATGTTGGCAGTGTTCCTTGGTATTGTGCAGTTGCATTGTTAAGAGGTGTAAGGTGTTTTATGTTATGTGCAATATAGTATAAAGCTAATCTATGTTGTTCTGGATGTCTGATGATTTTACCTATGTGACTGATTCTAAGTGACAGTATTTTTGTGTGGATGTCCTGTAGTGCGACACCCCCCTGTAGTTTGTCCTGTATGAGTGTTTTGTGTTGTATGCTGTATATTGTATTGGTGAAGATGAAGCGTCTGATTTGTATGTTTATGTCTGTGAGGGTCTAGTACTGCCGCTAAGTATAATATCTTGGGTATTATGTATGTGTTGACTATTGTGCTTCTACCAAATATTGTGGATGTTTTGTACCTATACCTGTGTAACATGTCTGTGATCTGTTCAGTCAATGAGTGCCATAGTAATGTGATCCCATACAGCTTCATGGTGTCTGTGTGTCTCAGGTCTGGAGGGAAATCAGACTTTTGTTTCCACTTTCCTAGTCCCATTATCTGTGATTTATGTATATTTACTTTGGCTCCACTGCCTTTTCCAAAATGGGTAAAGGTGTGGAGTATGTTCCTTATTGAGATGTTGCTAGTGGGGAAGAAGGTAGTGTCATCTGCATAAGCGACAAGCTTCTGCTCTCCTATCCCATGTAAGAAGGTTCTTTTAATACTAGTGTCTTGTCTTATCTTCTCTAGTAAAGGCTCTAAGGTGAGCACATACAGTAGTGGTGATAAGGGACATCCCTGTCTTACAGATCTAGTGAGCCTGAAGCTATCTGTCAGTGAGTGGTTCACCAACACTTTGCTCTCAGGGTTTTTGTACAAGATCTGTATCCACTGCCTGTAGTACTCTCCTATGTTACAGTGTTCTAGTGTCCTATGCAGGTAAGTATGGGAAATTCTGTCGAAAGCCTTCTCTTGATCCAAGGACAAGATGGAGGATGGACAATCTTTCCCATGTGTGTAGTTAATTATGTCTCTAATGAGGTGGTTGTGTTTGTGTATGTTTCTGTCTTTGACACTGCACTGTTGGTCGGGGTGTATGAGTGTTGGCATGAAGGGTTTGAGTTTGTTGGTAAGTGATTTGGCAAGTATCTTATAGTCTGTGTTGAGTAAGGAAATTGGTCTGTAGTTCTTCAGTTGTGTTTTGTCTGTGTTGTCTTTGCGTATGAGTGTGATGTAGGACATGTTACAGCTTTCAGGTAATTGTTGTTTGTCAAAGGCTTCCTGATAGACTTTGAGGAGAAGATTGCCTAGGATAGGAAAGAAGTGTTGGTAGGATTCTACTGTCAACCCGTCTGGTCCTGGAATTTTGTATTTGTTTAGTGTGCTCAGTGCCTGTGTTATGTCTGTCAGTGTCAGCTCTGTGTCCAGTGTTTCTCTGTCTGTGTCAGGTAATTTCTTTGTGTACTGTAGGAAGTTGTCTTGTATCTGTGTGTCTACTGCCTCTGCTGTGAATAGATGTGTGTAGTGTTGCTAGAAAGCGGTCCCTATGTGTAGTGTTTCTGTCTGCATGTTTCCCTGCATGTCTGATATTTGGCTTATTTGTCTCCTATGCTGTATATTCTGCTCTATTGCCATGTATTGTCTACTTGCTGACTCTTGTGTAATAGTGTTGAGCTTTGTTCTGAGAAGAGCACCCAAATATATGTGTTATTGGTGTTCTTCTAGCTGTGCTTCAAGTGTGTGTAAATGAAGTGCATCTCTGTCTGTCTGTTTTGTTAGTCGTATGGCTGTCTGTATAATGCGCTCCTGTCTTATGTCTTTGTGAATCATTGTTGCTAAATGTTGCGTTCTGCTTCGTACCGTGCTTTTTAGCAAGTCCCAGTATTGTGTGATGTTCTCAGTCGGTATATTTTCTGTGTATGTGTGTATGAGTTTTGTCATATATTGTATATATCCTGCGTGTTTCAGAAGTGTACAATTGAACTTCCAGTGTGGTGACCGTTTGTGCGGCTGCGTGTCTGTGCTGTTTGGGCTAATGTGTACAAGTATACCTTTGTGGTCTGTGAAGTCTAGTGTTTCTCGTAGGTGTTGGGTTTTTATGATGTGGTGTGTTGCGGGTGTGTAGAATCTGTCTAATCTGGATGATCTGTTGTGTGCTTTGTTTGTGTATGTCGTTTCTCTGCTGTCGGGGTGTGTTTGCCTGAATGCGTCTGTGAGGTTGTGTGTGTCAATGATGTTTAGTAGTGTGTCTAGTTGATGTATACTGTTCTTACCGGTCCTTCTCAGCTGTGTTCTTACTTCACCTCCTACCACATCTATTCTTTCAAGAACACAGTTGAAATCACCGGCAAGAACAATATTTTGTCCTCTGTATGTCTGTGTTAATAAGTCGTCTAACTGTTCATAAAATAGAGGTAGATAATTGTAGTTTGGTGGTGCATGTATGTTAACTATAGCGTACGTGTGTGCCTTTTTTTTTTACTTCAACTGTACAAATCCTACCATGTGGGTCTCTGTGTGACCTAAAAATAGTCCATGTGTCAGAAATTTTAGGATCGCTGTCCCTGACCCTGTGTTGTTTTCCGCCAAACTGAATGACGAATTTTTTAATCCTAGCCGTGTTACCAATTCAGCTGCTTCAAACTCTGTTTGGATATTTGTTTCTTGTAATAACAGAAAATCCGGCTTGTATTTGTGTATGAGAGTGACTATTTGTTTTAATTTCATTCTCATACCACGAATATTTAAGCTAATTAAACATAAATCGTCAGCCATTTTTAAAATTTAAATATAAAACAACATGGTGGTTAAGTTTAAGTGATTACCTTTATCTTTCCTGTAGTAATTTAATTCTGGGTTGCGTCTTCGGGTTTGATGGTATGTTTGTAGTTTTCGTTTTCCTCGTGTTCTTCGTCGGTGTCTTCGTCAGTGTTTATAAAAAGTGGTCCTTCGTTGTCGCTGTTTTCATCCTGCTTTGTAGCAGCTTTCTTGTATGGTTTGGAAGGAGAAGGTGAAAGTCTTCCTTCCTCTTCTCTCATGTCTTTGTTGTCTGAGGAATTTCTCCTCTCTGCCCACTGTCTTTTTCTGCCGTAGTGGACGGTTTGGAATCCTTCGTCGTTGGTTTCTTGTGAAATTGTTTTTGCTTGAGTGTCTGCGTCTGTTTCCGTGGTCACCGGTCCGCCAGCTACCTCGGCGTCATCTTGGGCGGCGTTGTCCTCGTCTGGCCTCGTGGCTTCTTTTGGGCCGGCTGTCTCGGCGACATCTTGTTTTTTGTTGTTTGAATTTGTGTGAAGTTTTTCACCGAGTGAGGGGAACTCCTCTTGCGATCTTTCAGTTGTTTGTTGGTTATTGTCTTTCTTTTGTCTCCGGCTCGGGCATTTGTTGGCCCAGTGGGAGTCCAGGCCACATGTAGGGCATTCGGTGCGACGACCAACTATTATGAACATAATACGGTGGTCTCCTGTGATTTTCCCAGGAGCCCAAATCTTGGCATAATGAGGTATTGGTTTTATCGGGGTACAAAGAACTCCCCATTTTCCGCCCCCGTACTTGATGCGGAATACTTCCGCATTTTCGTCCCCAATTGTCTGTTTTACAATGAACTTGACTCCTTCTGGAGGAATCGTGTTGGGCAGCCAATGAATCGTCACCCGTTCTCGTTCCTTTTCAAAGTGTTCAATCGACACATCGAGTCCCTCCGTCGGCAGTTTTATCTTTTTGCCATGCAGGCCTTTGTAAACTGCCACATGAGCAGCTTGAGTCAGGTTTACGAACCACCGCGTGGGTGTCTCATATCGGTAGATGTCTGCTACTCCGCCAGCAGGCACCCCGCATGGGCCGAGAAACGTGCTGGCAATTAAATGGGGCGTGCCTTTGGCCGCCGCGCCAGGTCCGGTAATAGTGAGAACCAACGTACCTTTTTTATGAAGCGGTGTCCCCTCTGGTTTCTCTTCACAAACGAACAAATCTTTCGCCTTTTAGATTTTTCATTGTGGTGATATTTCCGGAACTTCATCAACAGCAGACATAGCAGCTTTTGACAACATGGAATCTGTGGACATCGACCGTTTTCTCGAGGGGACACCGCTTCATAAAAAAGTTACGTTGGTTCTCACTATTACCGGACCTGGCGCGGCGGCCAAAGGCACGCCCCATTTAATTGCCAGCACGTTGCTCGGCCCATGCGGGGTGCCTGCTGGCGGAGTAGCAGACAGTAGCTGCATCAAAGAGCCTGATACTACAGCTATTACTGAAGCTGCCACGAGGGAGAAGATCGACAGCCCAACACAGTCAAGAACCAAGACAGCAGAAAAGAAGGAGGAGAAATACACCAGAGTCGGAAACACCGACTCAAAAACAGTCCGATGGGTCGTCAAGCGGATTCCAGTGGAGCTGACAGACGAAGAAATCCTGAAGCAGCTACGAGAAGAGAATCTGCACATCCGATACTTGATGGCGGAGCGGCTCCTCACCTACTCCAAGATACCTACAACCTTGGCAGTGGTGACATCGGAGGGCAGCGAAATGCCGACCACAGTATCATTCAGCAAGAGAATACAGCAACCAGAGAGATTCATACCAAGAATCACTCAATGTTCCAGATGTCAGAAGGCCGGCCACAGCAGAGCTACGTGTCGCAGTAAGACGGAAATCTGCCGATACTGCGCCGATCACCACGCCTTCAATGAGTGTCCGCTGGCCAAGCTGGACACCGACTTCCGAGCAGCCAACAACAAAAGAAAGTGCGCCAACTGCCTGGGCAAACATGGAGCAAGATACATGTCCTGTCCGTACCTGTAAAGACACAGAGACGTCTTAATGATCGCCATCACCACAAGGACACCATACAACGAAGCAATGCGGAGGTGCGAGACAGCAACATGCATCTCACAAGCCGAGAAAGAGCAACTGCAAAGCCAGATTGAGGAGCTAATCAAGCAAGTCAAGCTATTGCAAACATCGGTACCACCCAGCGACAATGAGAAACTTCTTGCCGAAATAAAGGAAAACCAGCGGGGCGGGACATCAAACAAGAGGTGGAGAATATAAGGCAGATGACAAAGATAAATGAAGAGATTCTGCGAGACATCAAAGCGATAGAGAAATTCTAACAATCGAAAGGGAGCTAACCCAAAACAAATCAGCACAAGAAACAGAAAAGCACACAGAGAAACCGTAAGATGACATCCAACAAGAGGACGAGCCGGAACCGCTAGACAAAGCCAGCAACCCAGCCACGACACTATCCCGCCAGACATCCAACAAGAGGACGAGCCGGAACCGCTAGACAAAGCCAGCAACACAGCCATGACAATATCCCACCAGACATCCAACAAGAGGACGAGCCGGAACCGCTAGACACAGCCAGCAACCCAGCCACGACACTATCCCGCCAGACATCCAACAAGAGGACGAGCCGGAACCGCTAGACAAAGCCAGCAACCCAGCCACGACACTATCCCGCCAGACATCTGAAGTAAACCAAGACGAGCACACTGAGGACGACACGGAATGGCCCCGGGGGCCTACCTTGGGGGATCTACGAGAGTCGGCAAGAAAGGAGAACTCATATACCAGGAATTCAAATGGTGCTGGATTGAAAGAGAAAAGAAGAAACAAAAAAACTCAGGAGACCGGTAGATTACCCAACTGTAATCTTGGAACAGGATACCGACTACTCGTACTACATAGAAGACGGAGAGAGAAAACCATGGCTGACCGCGGAGGTAAAAAAGCGAATGGCCGAAGCTAAAACTCGAAGATGAAAAAAGTACAAGAAGGAAAATAGAAACGTCGAAAAGCTCCTACAGAAAATACACAACGACGGAGATTAAAAGACCTAATAAATAGTCCTTACAAGGACTGCAGCCAGTCAAGCCAGACGAGACAGGAGCCTGCACCAACAAAGAAAATCACAAGAACAGACGAGCACAAAGGAAAGCTTCTACAGTTACTTCACAATGGAGAAGAAAAAAAATACCAAATAAAAAATCCTTTTAAGGACTGCAACCAGTCAAGCCAGGAGCCTGCGCCTACAAAGAAAACCACAAGAGGAAACATGCACAAAGGACAGCCGCCGACCGATCCCCCAGCTTACGAAGCATGGAGTGGGATAAAGAAAAGTCCTTATAAGGACTGCAGCTAGTCAAGCCAGACGAGCAAGGAGCCTACACAAACAAAGAAAACCACAAGAACAGACAAGCACAAAGGATAGCCGCCGTCCGATCCCCCAGCTGACGTCACAGACACAAACGATACATAACCAATCCGAGATAGGACTCACAAGACAAGAATTAGGGTGAATAAACCCACAAAAACCACGGCTCTCAACAATAACCATGCTGACGAAGCAGGTTAGACGAGACCGAATTTGTATTTTTTTTTTTTTGGAATTGGAATTGGACAGAGAAAGAGTAAACAAGTGTTAATTTGGAGAAAACAGTAGAATAATAAAATTGTTAACTGTATTCAATGAGCTCGGCGTTTCACTGGAAATGCAGTGGTCACTAGCGAATGCTTGACTAGTTGGACTCGAGTCATTCAGGCACGGGACAGCTTAGCGACCACACACAGTTTTACTCGATTATACACAACGCCGTTCTTTTGGTACAGCACATATACGACAAATAGTTTTTCAGCACCAAGCTCGGAAGTATTATCACCCGACAATTAGATTCCATCACAACTCTACATGTATGCTACAGTGGGTGTCCACTTAGACCGATGTGAGGGTGACAGTAGTGAACTACGAGTGGCATCGCACTGAGCTGAGACAGAAAGAGGATGATTGTAGGGAGGATAGCACAACACGCGCTAGAGTAACAATAACAACAGAGAAAGATGTTCACCAAACGTAATGTCTACCGTGGTCAGTGAACGTGCGCCAGAACGAAAGTGAGTGTGTCTCTGCTGGCTGTAGAGGTTGTTTGTTTGTGCGTCTGTTTGAAATAATCTCTATCAATCTGCTACCGTGTTAGTTAGTTAGTTAGTCGACAGATCATCCTCATTGCACATCGAACCATTTAAATCCCCTCCTCAGTAAATTCCGCAGCGTGTAGCGGTTCACGACAACAGTTCTGTGTTGGTTTATTAATCTTCTTTGGTTCCTACATAGTGTTCTTGTTTGGCCACACCTCTTTTAAGTTGCTGTTCTCGCAGTCTGACCATGGATGTAGATTCACAGTCATCACTTGGTTCCTGCCAACGACTTACTTCTCGTAGAGCAGTGGTTCTCAATCTTTTTTTGTTAACCCGTGCCCCCCTTCACCATATTTTCAGAACGTCATCCTCCCTCTTTCGTATTTCCTCCTTAAAAATCCCCCGCCCCTACACAATATATGTAATAATAGAAGCTAAATATAATATCACATCCTAGAGCAAGACTATACGTCTACT
The DNA here is from genome assembly GCA_963921405.1 of Cepaea hortensis. Classification (NCBI taxonomy): domain Eukaryota; kingdom Metazoa; phylum Mollusca; class Gastropoda; order Stylommatophora; family Helicidae; genus Cepaea; species Cepaea hortensis. The sequence continues at coordinate 16,868,703 of OY992895.1, forward strand.
AAAACGTGATTTGCTGGTCTACTTACGTTATAAAATGAATTCCAGAAGAGTGAGACGTACAGAACCGCAAAGTATGAAGGGAAAAACAATATCAAGTAATCGGTTCTTGTATTAACGCGATCTTGAAATAACTTAACCCCCCCCCCCCCCCCCCCCCCCACTGAAAAAAACCCTAAAATTCCCACCTCCCGGTGTTGGGAGGGAATTTCCCACCGGTTGTGAACCACTGAACCACTGTCGTAGAGCATTCAATATATCAGCCTTGTCCATGGCTCGTCCTCCCTCAATAGTAGCCTTACCTGCATGTCTGTCAACCTGCTCATTTTCTTGGACACCCGCATGCCCCGGCATGAAAATGAAACTAATCTTTGCCTGCCGTGACCGCCTCGTAGAGGCCAACCACTGTCTTCGGGCCCACCCCATCGCTATCTTCCTGAGCTTACTCATTGAGTCACTCATTGAGGGAAACATGCCCGAGAGAAGGTCTGTCTCTCGAGCCATCTAATTGCTTTACTTACTGCCATGACTTACATGGTCAGATTAGTTGTTGTCAAGGCAAAAGCACCAATATCTTACTTCACAATTCTCCCTCCAGCTTGAGCCATTAAGGTCCATAAACTTCTCACTCGTCGAAGGACCGATCCATCTGTTTAAATGACAGCATCATCCTCTAAAGAATTTTTGAAGATAAAAGCCTGTACTCCTCCCGCACAGCAGCTGGACTTTTCTTTTTTGGGGTCTGCGTTTTCTGTCTAGTTAGATGCAAACTGAAAAGGATGTACAGAACTCTGTTGGCACTTGTACGCACTTGTTGCCAAGTTCTAAGTCCTCAAGTGAACACACCCGTTGAAGAATGTCTTCAGCTCGTCCAATCCATGACGTTTCCCTTTTTAACCTACAGCCCTTTACCTTCTTAATTTCACTGTGCAGTGGATGTTGTGTGTTGCATTGACAATGAGATGTGCCTATACTCGTCAGATCTGTATTCTGTCACCCATGGTTGGAAAATCAAGAAGGTATCGTATCGCCCTACATCTCTAGGGTGTATAATACGCTTAGCTTCGTTATGTATCCTCTTAATTCTTTCCATCTGCTTATGACTGAGAGTCAGGTTCGTCATCGCATACTCAAAAACATAAATGACCAGGCCCTCGTATAGAAGATATAGATGGGGCAGTTCACAGATTGCCTCCGCCATCACCCGCATCTCAGCAAACTCCGCTTGGCCGTTATTATCACCTGGTCGATGTACTCAGTATAAACACGGCTTCGACAAATCGTATCCCCAGGTATTTCATTGCCTGCGTTCTCTCTACAATCTCTGAGCACAGATGTACAGTTGGTGTTGGAGTGTTGACAATATGTTTGTTCAAAGAGAACCATGTCACTGCTGCATTCGTTGGATTGACCGCTGCACCAGCTTCAATACACCACGTACTAATGTGAGTGAGTTCTGTTTGTAGTTTCACAGCAACCAGATCTCTATCCTTACCCTGACGATACACTAACACATCGTTGGTATACGACAATGTCCTACCCGGTCCTGTGATGTGCTCACCGGTGGTTCTTAGCACCAGAGATAATGGTGATCCCTGTGGTAGGCCTGGATATATTGTTTTTGGGTCAGAAGTCCAACAGCCACATCTAAAAACTACTTTCCGTTGGAAGATGGCTGCAGCGTGTTTCTTCCAATACATCTAAGCGTCTGTAAGTAGGCGTTGTGAGCATGCGGAATGAACGAAGAGAGAGAGAGAGAGAGAGAGAGAAAGAGAGAGAGAGAGAGAGAGAGAGAGAGAGAGAGAGAGAGAGAGAGAGAGAGAGAGAGAGAGAGAGAGAGTAGTCGCAGTCACAGCACCTGCCACAACATATCCTCTAGGCATCAAATTTAATAATAACACCCCATCAAGTGACATGGCAGACATGAAGGGCTCGTCACATCTGAATCTTTTTCGGTTGCAGAGTGCATCCCACTTTCTAGCCCCAGGATTGTTAATAGAGCAAACTACAGTACCAGGCTGGTGAAGGTGGTTACACGTTCCTTGGAACGGCAAATGTAGCGATGTTCGGATTCATATTAATAATTTGTTGTTTTCGGTAATAATAATTCCAAAGAATAACTCTTTTAGAATATCAATTGCAAATAAAAACGCACAATATGTCCTTGCAAACTTAATTGACAAATAGTGACTAATCCGGTATTTAAATAGCGTAAATTGACACGTCAGAACATTCCACCAAAAGAAAAGAATGACCAAATCAGTCAGAAGTCCACCAAACCCTACTCAAGACGACTACCACGTTATGGACAGACCAGAACAAGTCATTATTCTGCGCATCAGAATAGGGCACAATAGATTACGCAACCACATGTATACAAAATTCAAAATTGGTGAATCAGCCATGTACACATGTGGATTGGCGTCGCAGACAGCAGAGCGTATACTCCAGGATTGCCCAAACTACAACATATCCAGGCGAACCTTCTGACCTAGAGACACAACAGTGGAAGATAAACTCTATGGACCTCTGAGTGAACTAAAAAAGACTGTTAGATTCATACAAGAGACAATATTGCAGTTATAAACATATTTCAAGCGAACGAAAGAAAAGACATGTCAGAAAATATGCTTCCAACAATGCAAACTCACAATTTTGCCAATGAGTTTGTCAACTCTGTATAGAGAATATATGAACCGTGGTTGTGACAGTTAGTCAGTTGCATATCCTTTACAGGACGTCGCAGTCAACACCAGCATATTTTTAGTTTTGCTGTTGTGATCTCTTGGCAAATTTACATTCAGTAGAAAGACCACCACCCATACCATTTTCGTAAAACAGAAAAACAAGGCGGCTGTTGCCATATTGCCTGCAGCTGTATGTCGAACGCGGGTTTGCGGGATTGCGAACTGCGTCCTTGATTCCTTCGCCACGGAGCAGGCTGTTTGTGACAGTGCACATTGGATTTACGCTCTAATTTGAAGGTGAGTTGAGTTGAGTTAAGAACCGACATCACACAGATTATTAGTTTGATGGTCGTTGTGGCCGTTTAAAGGCCAGTCAAAAACAACATTTTTGGAGACTACACTTCATTTATGCCGTTGAAATAATAAAACATTAAATGTAATATCAAGTAGAAATAGAAAGATGGCTTCTAATATTTTCCCACTTGTAAAATAAAGCCATAATTTTTACACAATCTTTACAGATTATTCAAATTATTATCAAGTCTTTTATAGTGCCTTCAGTCGTTGTTAATTTATATAAAAACTTTACAAAATAAAAGACATACACTATAATTATTTAAATCAAAAAGCACATTTATATTACTTTGAGTAATGTCCCTTTGATATTTTATGTTCCCCCCCCCCTCCCCGCTCGCTAAATTCTTAACCCAGGCGTTCTCAATATAAGAATGTTGAGGGGGTACATAGAGCCTGTTCTTTTGTATGGATGTGAAACTTCGACAATGTGCAGTCAAGCTGAAAAACATTTGATGGCTACAGAAGTATGGTTTCTGAGGAGAATGCAAAGAATACCATGGACAGGCAGAAAAAGCAATGATCAAGTACTACAGGAGACAAATGAAAATCGTAAACTGATTAGAGAAATGGAACGTAGACAGTCAAAATGTTTTGGACATGTTATGAGAAGAAATGGATTGGACAACTTATTGACAACTGGCAAGATCGAGGGGAACAGACCAAGAGGAAGACCGAGAGGAAAATACCTGGATGGCTTGGCCACATGGCATGGACGAGACAGGAACACTGAGTTGATCCACGACTCTGGTGATCGAGTGAAATGGTGAGTCATGACCGCCCACGCTTTTCGGCTTGGCACATGATTGATTGATTGATTGTAGTCCATACACACTATTTCTAGTAGTGCATGTGGGCTTGCTTCCCTAATACCCTGTGTCTTTCGCCATCAAACGAACCCACTCCGACTTCAGAGAAATATGTTATTTACATTCCCAAATCAAGGACCAGAGGTCAACATTTTAGTCCCACTCTCCGGTGTAGGGGTTGAAGCCTTACCTCGGCATCAGCACACCGGATGTTTAAGAAAATGCGTTGTTTTTCATTCAGCCATGCTGACCATCATGTCCCTTGAAATAAGTGTTATGTTGTTAAGTCCCTTTCCACTATTACAATTGGATGTGTTCCTTTTAAAGTGGTTTTATTTACAAAACAGTATATTTTGCTTACCTACAAAACAGTGCGTATTTTCACAGTGCGTTGTGTGTTTTTTACATTTTGCGAATGCAACATATACATTCATATACACATATGGTAATATTATATTCATGGCGTGGTGTAATTACCTACACATTACTTATTGATGTTGAGCCCTATATGGTTGATTCTTAGTGCTTGTATTTTTGTGTATAACTCTTGTAGTGCCAGTTCTCCTTGTTTCGTATCCTGTATTAGTGTTTTGTGTTGTATACTGTGAATTATTTTGATGAAGGTGAAATGTCTGATGTGTTTGCTTATGTCTGTGATTGTTTGTTTTGGGGATATAACACTGTACCTAAATATATTATCTTAGGAATGATGAAACTGCTTACAACTGCACTTCTGCCAAAAATTGTTGATATCTTGTACTAATATTTGAATCTATGTAGAATGTCTGTAATTTGTTTTGTCAGTGAAAGCCATGTTTCTGTGTGCGTTTTTCTGGCATCGCATGGAAATGTGATCCCATATACTTTTATGTTGTCTGTGACTGTTAGATCTAGGGGGAAATCCGCTTTATTATTCCACTTTTTCAGACCCGTTATTTTAAATTTCTGTATGTGCATTTTGGCCCGAATTCCTTCACCAAACTGTCTGAAGTTATGAAGTATATTTACTATGGATGTGTATGTTGTAGGGGAGAAAGCGATGTCATCTGCATAAGCAATTAGTTTCCGCTCTCCAGACTCATGTATGAATGTTCCTTTAATGTTAGTGTCCTCACTGATTGCTTCTAGGAGTGGTTCTAGTGTGAGTACATATATGAATGGTGATAGTTGACCCCATGTATAACAGATCTTGTGAGCCTGAAACTGGCAGTGAGAGAGTGACTCACCAATACCTTACTTCGGGGATTTTTTAATACAAGATTTGTATCCACTGTCTACAGTACTGTCTTACGTTACAGTGTGTTAGTGCTTTGTGTAAATATGAGTGTGAAATTCTGTCAAAGGCCTTCTTCTTGTCCAGCGACGAGAAGGAGTGAGTTAGTTAGTCGAGGTTCCAACTTCACGGCAACGGGTCATCCCCATTATGCTCCATTCCTGTACCAATGAATATCACACAAAATGCTCCCCACTGTCCAATGTGAAAAGTGGAATAGGCAGGAGTCTCGGCAAGCCAACAACCCGCACAGGTACCTTGTGCATAATGCCGCCGCCAGAATGTCAACACAAAATTAATCCACGAAAACCACAGTTCATCGTCGATGGACTCGGCAGTCACCAGAAAGACCTCAGTGACCCGGATTTTCTCACATGGCTCGGTCTCTTTCCGAAGGGCGATCCGCCGAAAGTGTCGCATAAAGCACGAACTCCGCAGCTTCAGCGCTGACTCCTGGGAGTCTCCTGAAAAATGCACTTGTCAACCGAAAAGGCAACTCAGTCTATTCAGCAACAACCGGTAGCCATTGTTTCCGAACATGCAAGTCACTGTACAGGACAGATGTAAAAGCTTTCCCGGCAAATTTCATGGCTCACAGTGTCGCCCACGCACTCACTCAGTAGCAGGGCCTCGGAATCATCAATCCAACATGTGGAAAATGCGATTGGAAACCGTAGCTGCGAGCAAAAACACGCCACAGGCCTTAACGATTCAACGCCTAACCGCCATGTTAGCGACCGGAAGACCGACAAGAAGGAGGCTGTTTAGCAGTGTTTCTCAACTTTTTTTGTGCTCTGTCCCACCTAAGCCTTTTTAAGCTTCTTATATATACATAATTTTTAATATTAAAAAATTTTAATGTTCACTAAAGAAACTTGATTGATAGGTTTAAGGTAGAAATCACTAGGAAATTGTCGAGCAAACACAGTAAGTAAATTTTCAAAGCATATAATGAGAACTGAAATTCCAGTACAAAATAATTTTAATAAAAGATGTTTCTATATTATTTTAATTATTATTAATTATTTATTATGTAAATTTATTGAGATCCTTGCGCTTGATGCTTGCAGCGAAGAGATTTTATGTCAGGTTCCAATTTAGTTAACTTCAGTCTCAAGTCTTCCCGTTTTGTCATATCCAGCCGTTGTTTTTTTTTTTTTTTTTTTTTTTTTTTTTATTTTTTTTTAAAGCAGCAAATCATTTATGGCACTAAATCCGCATTCAGTTATATATGAAGATGGAAATGGTAACAATAGTTCTCTTGCACATTTGGTTGCATTTGGATATTTGATTTCGGTTTCCTCTCAAAGCCATGCCATCGCTCCTTTTATATTAAATAAAGGTTTAATTGATTCATCATTTTGCATTTGTGCAAGTTCTTCTTGATACTGCATATTTGAAATATCAGACAAATGCACTAAAATTGGCTGCATCATCCAAGTTTGGAAATCAATTTGTTTCAAATCAGAAAATCTTTCTTTTAAATCAGCCGATACAATTTTCAGATGATCGAAAATAACATATATAGCTGTATCAGTCACTTCACATCTTTGGAGCCAATGACACTTTTCAAAATTGTTGTTGTGTATGCCTAAACTAAAGCAGGAATGTCTGAGATCTAGCTGTGTGGTGATTTGTTATGCGAATGTTTCTGAATATATGTTTGTTTCATGTAGTAGTATAAAGTCTGGTTTGTGTTTATGAATGAATGTGATGATGTGTGTGTGTGTGTGTGTGTGTGTGTGTGTGTGTGTGTGTGTGTGTGTGTGTACGTATACCACGCATATTTAATGTAATAATAATATCACTAGTCATTGTAATTTTAGTACACTAATTAAAGGAGATACAATTACTAAATAAATTCGCACAGCTATTGTAAAGGAAGGAAAACTCACCGACAAAATCAACGCCAAAATAGAAGGAAAGACAAACAGAAAATATTGACGAAACAATCAACAACGACATCTTAGATCGGTGTTTCCCAATGTGGGGCCCATGCCCCACATGCGGGAAATTCGAATGTTAAGGGGGCATTTCGAAAATGGAATTGTCCAGAGGTTAAGTTAACCATATGGCGACTCTCAGTCGCTACTCGAGCTGGGTAAACGTCCAGTATAAGTAACTTCTGTCCACCATGTTAGTAGCTGTGATTTCATTGTTAGACGTTAGAGTTGAACTACTGGTTATACTTGGAAGGCACCAAGCATTTCGCGCTATTTATTCTGAATGGCGCGAAATGCTTAGTGCCGGGATCTCAGTTTCTGCAGTGTTTCGCAGCAACGCTCAGCATTCACCGTTGGTGTTAATTTGAAATACGAGTCCGTTAAATTGTTGTACAAGTCTCGTTGTTTAAAAAAAATATATTCTTTTTTTCTTTTATTGTTGCATATCTCTTACAGGACGTTGCAGTCAACACCAGCAATTTTGAGCTGCTGTTGATGTACTAGGCAAGATTTTACGTTCATTAGTTGCCATTACTTTCTGAACGACCGGCTCCCATACCAACACGTCATAACACAACGCGACACGGTCTGCTGCACAGATCGGTCGCGGCTGCGTTTCGAACGCCTGGTAAGCAGTTCACGAACCACGTTCGCAAGTCTTTGGCCACGGAGACCGGTTATAAAAATATATATACATTATATAAATATAAGTGATATATCAATGGCGTGTACATTCAATTGGTAATTTGTATTCATTTCAGTTTTGGAAGCATCATTTTCCAGAAAAATTTGACAAATGAAAAAGTATGCTATGTTGCGGTGCGGTAAATGTGTCATACATATTTAAATATGCATTTGTAGTCTGCGTTTACTCCAGTTCATATTATTTATTTTTTTAAAGTTTTTAATTGATCTTATATTTATTTCTTTCAGCCCACAGTGAAATGAGTGGTGCAAGCAAGAAAACATTTCTTCAATATTCAGAGACATATTTAAAATTTGGTTTCATACCCGCTGTCCACGATGAACGGTGACATTTTTGTCTTTTATGCCAACAATGCTTGACCAACGAATCAATGAAACGAGGTCGTCTTGAGGCACATTTGAAGGCGAAACATAATGCACATATTAATTCAGATTTGAATTACTTTCAAACTTTAAAGAAAAATTTTGAAAGAAAAGTAACATCAAAGTCATTATTTTCTGCTCATAATACAACTATCAATCGTACTCTTGAGGCTAGTTATCAAATTTCATTACAGATCGCTAAATCTGGGAAAAGTCATACTATAGGGGAGAATTTAATCAAACCATCAATATCAGCATTTCTTAAAACGGTTCTGGGAAAAGATGATAAAGATGTTAAAGCTATGCCACTAAGTAACAATACTGTTAGCAGAAGAACAGACGAAATAAGTGAGGTTATTGAAATACAACTTGTTGAAAAGCTCAACACAAGAAAATCTCGGTGCAAATGGATGAATCAACTTTGAGACATATCGAGGCCGTACTTATAACTTACGTAAGATATATTGATAAAGGTGAATTTGCTGAAGAAATGTTGTTCTATAAATCATTAGAAAGCACCACTACCTCACAGACATGCTACACAGGTACAAATACAAAACAGCAACAATATTTGGTAGAAGCATAATAGATAACACACACATCATACTCAAAATAATATACTTTGTGACAGTGTTAAACCCTCCAAAAAAAATCACAGACATAAATAAACAGATAAGAAATTTTATATTTAGTAAGCCAATACACAGCATACAGCATACAGCTCTCACGCAGGACAAGAAACAAGGATGAATAGCACTTCAGGACATGCAAGAAAACATACAAGCACTTAGAATCAGCCACATAGGTAATATTGTCAGACATCCAGAACAACATAGAATAGCATCAATTTATATTAATCACAAAATAAAACATCTCACAAAACTAAACAATGCAGCAGCACATTATCAGAGCATACTGCCAACTTTATATCACACTTGTATACAGGAAATACAGGGACGTGAACATTTAATACAGGAAATAACACGAGAAATATTTAAACAATTAGTTAGTAAGCAAGCACCATCACTTAAACTGAGAATCAAAAGTGGGTAAAATAGTTCATGTCAGACTACAGATTAAACTTTTCCAAACTAAACAACAAACACATCCCACCTAAGGCAAGAGAAGTCACTTACAGACAGATTTTAATATGACTCCCATAATACCCAAAGTAGCATGTAGATCCAGACAAATAGAAAAATGCTAACTATGCAGGCACAACACACACGAGACAGAAGAACACATATTCTACACATGTCAAACAGTCACAGATGTAGTGGAATCTCTCCAACAGACAATACAAACATACACAGGCAAATAAACAGCCATTTACAAGGCAATGTTCCTGAACACTCTTCCTAAAACACCCAAAGATACACGCACAAAACTATTTCAATCACTAGCAGATAAACTTAGTTCGGATTTGCAGAATCAACGCCAGGTTCAATTCCCTTTCATACAATAAAAACTAATTATCACTAATGTTAAAATACATATTATGTACTATATTTCCTGACTGAAATGTGTAAACGTCCTTTAATTTTATTTTCTTTTGCAATTAGAAGTATTGTTGAGCCTGTAATGCACTTGGGTTAATTACATTTATAGAACAATTTATTATGGCCAAAAGGTGAGTTTTTCCTTAAATATCATTTACAATAACTAGGGCTGTACCGGATTCAAATTTTTGAAATCCGGCGCAAGCCGGATTTGGCCGGATTTATGAAGTGAGATCCAGCCGGAGCCGGATTTGGCCAGATTTATGAAGTGAGATCCGGCCGGAGCCGGATTTACAAATAAACAAAATAAAAATAAACTAACGTACTACATCACTTAACTTAGGTGAGTGGAGTCACTCGACTGTTCATTACTGCAGTTCATTACTATAGACATGACAATGATGAAATATACTCATATTAAATCATTTAAATGTAAAATAATTACATTTACATTAGAATAAGTAATTAAGTAATATTAAGTTCCCATAAGTTCAAGATGAAACATAATACATAAGCACATAATGCTAATTTAGTAATTTTAATTTTTAGTTTTCAGTTTCAGTTTTTAGTTTTCACATTGTTTTCAGTTGGAAAATTGGCATCTCAGTTACAACTCACAACAACAATACATTGAACAGATTGAATTTATTGAAATACATTCATTCAGTAATTTCATTATATCAGTCAGTCAGTCTTCATTATGGCTGTGAAGTTGAACTCTCAGAGTCAAGAAGGGACGAGTTGTATTTCAGGAAATCAACGTCTCCGCATTTTGTGGTAAAAGGCTACAACGGTGGTCAGTGATAATGTCTCCTGCAGTACTAAACAGCCTTTCCGATGGCACACTTGTAGGTGGTGGTGCAAGAAATGCCTGCTCCAGTCTAGCCATACTTGGAAATCTTTGCTTATTGGCATGCCACCATGAAACTGGATCTGACTGTCGAGTTTGAAGTGGCTCTAGCAGGTACTGTGTCACCTCAGTGTTAATGCTGTTGCCTTCGGCACGTGCAGAACGATCTGTGGTGGGATGTTCCTCGACAGTTGTGTCAAAACAGCTCCATAGGCTGGACTCGTACTGTGTGGCAGTGCTCACAGAAGTCAAAACACTAGTACTACTACTACTACTAGTAGTTGATGGATCCTGTGGACTGACTGTGTTTGCTGAATCAATAATGGAGTTAGCATCTAACAGCAGATGGGCTCGTGCATCACTTCTACCACGTTCGGAGAAGAAGCACAGCTTGAATCGAGGATCCAGTAGTGTGGCACAGGTGTAAATACTGCTGGGTTCAATGTCCGCAAATCTGCTGCTAACAGCTTCAAGCAGGGTTGCTTTCATAGTTTTGATCCCAGCATCACTACCTTCTTTCTGGAGAAAAGCCATGAGTGTTTTCACTAGGGCTGTACCGGATTCAAATTTTTGAAATCCGGCCGGAGCCGGATTTGGCCGGATTTATGAAGTGAGATCCGGCCGGAGCCGGAGCCGAAGCCGGATTTGTAAAAATGGCCGGATTCCGGATTTGCCGGAGCCTAAATCCGGTACACCCCTAACAATAACCAGCACATGTGCAATGAAGCAGTACACTGTCATTCTTTGCCATCGGGGATTGGGTAATATTACCACAGCCAGGGACGAAATTTCATTAGGCTACCCGCACTAAGACAAGTTGAATTTCATAGGTCCAAGGTCCTTGTCAGCTAGGAAGTAACCTCCCCCCTTTCCTGTCCTCTCTCTCTCTCTCTCTCTCTCTCTCTCTCATTCTTTCTCTCTCATTCTCTATCTCAGTATCTCTTTCTCTCCTCTCTCTATCTCTCTCTCTCTATCTCTCTCTCTCTCTGTATCTCTCTCTGTCTCCATCTTTCTCTCGCTAGCTCACAGCAAAAACACCACAAATACCTGTTTTTAAATTTACCTTTCACAATAGGACGTGACTGCAATGTTTCACGTTAAAAGTTGTTAAATAAAACTAAGTGTGCATGAGAACAAGTGTTCATGAGGCATATGAGCGTGTGTAAATGCACCATGCCATAAATGTTATATTATCATTTAAAAAATGATTGCGTCATTATCCTCTCCTTTTGTGTCACTGGCGGTGGGACTATTGCCACCGTCCGGACAACATAAAGGGAGGCTGTACCGTGTAGGTCAGCTTTCTTTGTCAACCGTGGAATGGGAATACCAGCATAACGAGTTTGAGATTCCTTTGACTTCTGTCACAGCCCCGCCCAACCCGTCCCAAATAAATCCTTTGTACGTGTGATTACACCGCTACATGTACTTCAATCTGTTCTCTCTCTCCCTCTCTCTCAAGCAGACACCATAACCACAGGTTTTGGGGATCGCTTTGTAAAATTGGATGCTTGCTGTGAGGTTTAATGTATGGAAATTGTGAAGATAACATACAAGAGTACTATTTGCGGAAATAAAAGTGACTCGGCACAAGTTTGAACTTGTTTAAACGAAACTAAGTGTGAATGAGAATACCCGGAGTGTGAAAGGGTTTCTATTAAATGTTTTGGTATGCATGGGAGCAAATGGTTACGCAACCATCATCGTCAACAGGTAATATGTAGGTTGCTACACCATGCCATGAATATAATGTTGTTACATGTGTATGAATGTATATGTTGTATTCGAAAATGTAAAAAGATACTGTTTTTGTACATTATAAATGATCATTTAAAAAAAAACATCACTGACTCCATGTTCACTGGGTGTGACAAGATCGTGACAAGAGGTGTCTCTAGCACTCCCGTGTATTCTAACCCCAGGGGTTGAAAAGGTTGATACACTGTTTCCTCCGTGGTTGACCTCTAATTAGTTAAATATGTATACAAGCCCCTCCAGATTCTAGACCCCCACTATCTACCTACTCCCTTGGAACAATGAACACTGAGGCATCGTCCGAGACCACACTCAATAATTATACAAGGAGTAAGTCAACATACACAAAGTTTATTCTGCCCTTGAGAATATAGAACTGAAATGAACATCCTGATAGAATAATCTATTTACACAAATAGAGGATAGAGTAGAGACATAATCAGAGATATGGCTTCATCATCAGACTGAGAAGTAGATTGGATGCAGATGTCCCTTTCAGTCGGTCAGCCACTCACCCGGCTTCCTTCCAGGGAGCTGACTTGAACCTTGGAGACCACTCCGTCCCCAGAGCTTGGATCAACATCACGAGAGTTACCCCTGGACCTCACTCAACTGGATCAACTGCAACTTCACCACCTCCTATGGAGTCACTGATAAATTAATAAACAGTTCCTTATAAACAGCTTAGCTGGGAGACAATCCTCCTGGACTTGACCCCAGTCACTCTTGCATTCAATGAAAGTCTGTATCCAATCGACCATTCTAATGGTCCCTTATTAGTATCACGTACCCCTGATTGGGTAATAGCCAATGATCAATCTAATGATCCCTAAGTCGTAGTACATTACCACTGGTTGGGTAATAAGCCATTGACCAATCTAATGGTCCCTAAATCATAGTACATTTCCCTGGTTGGGTAATCAGATAGTTCTGCTGCTACTAGAGTCTTACACGGAAACACAGTTCAGTTTCTAACTAAGTTCATCAGTTGGATCACACTTCCATTTCACCTGGAGATAACATTGTTCAGTCTGGACAAGAATTAGTTGTCCGTTACCTAATAACACTGGTAATATGTCTTTAAACGGACTGGTGTAGGTCTCCTCATGACCTGCCACTCAAGTTGCTGTAGAAACAGTCCCAGACTATAGATTATTCTTTCCCGCGTTTAGGCGGAACCTCACTAGACGGCGTACCGTCTGGTATATCATATCATTGAGCATGATTGCTCAGGTAGCTGAACTTCTCCTTTCTGAAACAGAGTATCTTCTGAGTCAGAAAAGCAACACAACCATCACATCCCACACGTGCACTTTCATGGCACCGAAATCACTTGATGATAACCTTCACTAATGATGATGCACCCTGTCACATGGTGTGGGGTAGTCAGGCGAGGTAAGTAAAGAATTCAACCCTTCGCTGTGTTACACGAAGTGGTTTCCGGCAAACGACAAGTGTAGTTGACTGGTTCCTCAACAGGCAAACTCCTGAAAGGAAGAGCGATCGGTGAGAGTATACTGGCCCAAACATTGGTACACATGCATCCTAACACTGACTACTCAACCCTCAGTCATGCTACTTAGTTATCCAACTAACTACAGCATTATCTCTATATTGAGAGTAGTAAAGCATGGGTTTCTGTCAATGTCAGCTGGCCACAAAGAACAGCCCGTCAAATAGATCAAGTAATCAGAATGACGAGTCTGATCGTATGTCTCACCTATCCCTAATCATCTACCAGTTGTCACTAACGTCACTAGTTATAGTAATCGGTTATCATAGTTCTAAAATCAACAGAACTAAATATTACGGTGAAGAGTCCCTGGACTCCTTCCTTACATTGGACATATTCCATAGTACACATAATACTGATCACTGTACCATCCCTCGGGATATAGGGATAATACATGATCACATCCAGCATATACAAACACCGTTCTGCTGGTGGGACATCCTGCCCACCTTACCGCAAAACTCTTCTTAACAGACTCCTCCCTAGAGTCAAGAAGCCTTCTTGGTAAAACATGTTCCCCACATGTTCCAAGGGTTATGTTCCAGCTCTGCCCTTCCAAGTGGATTAGCCTTGGCATGGACCGAACTTCATAACTGGCCTGGTCTGCCAGCACCATACTTTCATAACTTGCTTTCAATTCCCCCATATCCCCTATGTCCCCGTGTCTCATACAACCTCCTTTCGTCCCTCCATACCACTAGCACATCAGCACTCACTCGTACTAGTGCCAGAATGAAAGAACAGGATAGCTAATATAAGAATCAAGAACGCAATTTTACATCGCGACGGACGCATGGTTATCACGCGTCAACCCACTCGGCGTTCAGTGTCGCTCCAAGAAGTATCACATAACATGACCTAGTATATATACATAATGCCACATCATATATATATATATATATTGATTCCGAGACCAGTTAAGACCAGGGATGGAGTTATTGCCTCTCCATAGCACAAAGCCTGGGCTAAAATATAGAGATCATGTGTTGCCCATGCAGCATGATCCCTCTCTCGGCCTGCCTAGTTCACTCCAGAGGAAAGGTAACACCCCTACATCTGGAACAAGACAAGCTGCAGAAGCTGCCGGATCAGCAAAGCAATGCTCTAACTGTCCGCCTGTCGGAGCTTCGATCCTAGACCAGTCGCCAACCAAGGCTTAGGGCCTGGTCTGCCCTGTCATGACAATTTTGTCTTTAGCTTGCATTTCCTCGCACCAGGGTAAGGCTTGTACCCTCCAAATTGCGCTCTTCCGCCCGAAGCCGTTGGCACAATGTGGGGTGTCGGGTTTGGTAAGCGCCGCCCAACGCTCGGCGCATATATATATATATATATATATATATATATATATATATATATATATATATATATATATATATATATATCAATAAAGACTTACCTTCTCACAGAATTCCAGTGTTCCACACAATGAATTCACTATGAAGTTATTATACAATAGTTACATCATTCATGGTGGATAAGAACTAAGTTCTCTCTTTACTTAGCAGCTAAGCACAACACTGTCTGAATCTCCACCTATCAACTCACCTTGCAATCTAACAGTTCTTGCTGGCTTCAGCTACTGACTGACATAAGTCTAGGTTCATATCCTGCACTATTAATTATGTTCTATTCTAAAACAGCCACATAGTATATGCACCAATTTGCTACACATGGTAAATACTATTTGAACACAAATCGCCGATATCACAGGCCTAAATTTCCAAGCCAGTAATTCACTACACACGTTTGTAAACAACTTAACACACGGCCTAGATTTCAGCGGCGTTATCGAACGCTTCCGCATTAGTAATGCAAAGACGCTCGCATATTTAATGAGGTTAGAACGATTGCGTTTTGTGGACAATTACAACTGTAAATTTATTAACCAAGTAAATACCTGAATAATGCGAACCAGCCTCCAGTCAGCTACCAGTACTGTTCAATGGCACATCTGCCGCATTGTAATATCAGTCAGCCGCAACATGGTTGAGGGTAGACGCTATACAAATGGCTTAACAGAGCCCTGCGTCTTTTCTCCGTGAGAGTTTGGAAGTGAATGACTATTCTAGCCGCATTCCACCAACGTGCCAACTCATGCGCACGAGGATCGAGTGCTCCTTGAGAAAAGTCAACTTCTCGGATAACATTCATTCCACGACTAGAATTGCTAGATCTCTCTGTACGGGAATATAGTGAAGCACCCGCCAACCCGGTACAGTCAAATACCGGTAATTCGAGATGATTCTAGATGGAAAAAGGCCCATCGGCTTTCCTCAGTCTATTTATAACTGGGAAAGTCCCAGATGACGCGCCAAAATAGTGCAGGATCCCGACGACCACAGACAGATGATCGCGGTTTCGTCACACTGGGTTCCAAGTACTTGGTACAATATCCACGTGTACCAAAGGAAGCAAGATTGCTCGTTTAGCTTTCTTGCGTCCGAAGGTTCAAGGACAAATTTATACTCAGATACAAATTTAAGTGTTCAAGAATGTACAGCCTAGCATATTGAAGATGTTCCTGGACGTAAATAAATCATAATGATTAATCTACATAGACCAGTTTTGTGCAAACAAAAAGACATTATAGTGAGTTTAAAATTACCGTGGTAGACAATTGACATTACTGTGCGAAAATGTATATAATTCAGCTTGAAGGATTTATCTAGTTATTTTACATTTTGTTGTGTGATTTCTGCAGTATATTCCTGACGAGATGCAGCGAAATATGCCAGGCAATAAATCGTGCAATCTATTGTTTGTGTCTTCATTATTAAAATTTAATGCGGGAAAACATTGTTGTGATAAAGAAATCCTTCATGCTGAAATACAAAAATATGAAACATATTTGGTGGAAATGCGGTAAAGCTGTGAAAATGTAAACAATATAAAATGACACAAAGTAGTGCAGCTTTACATAACAGAATTACAACAACAACAACAAAACTTTATTTTGAAAGGGTTAAGAATTTTACGACACAGACAGGACGTTGCGGCCATTAGCCTTCATAAGCAAACAAACAAAATCACAAAACACAACATATAACCAAGAATATCTCCTGTGACTACATCAACACAGGAGATATCCTTGGTTATATGTTGTATTTTGTGAATGTGTTTGTTTGCTTATGAAGGTTAATCGCCGCAACGTCCTGTATGTGTCGTAATTATGTTATGTAAAGCTGCACTACTTTGTGTCATTTTATAATGCTGACATACGCAACATTTAACGGGCTATCATGCCTTTTTGTTTACACAACCATGGCCTGGCCTTATGAATCGCAACTGCTTCAGTAAACCTTATCAGTAGTTCATTGTGTGCGTTAAATAAACAATAAATTATGCAAACGAAAAAAAGGCCTGTAAAAGGCCAAAAATCCTAAATATTCAGCACCTTATTTTATTAACCAATGTAGGTAACTTCATTCATTCCTTAGACTTGCTCTCTCTCTCTCTCTCTCTCTCTCTCTCTCTCTCTCTCTCTCTGTCTCGCTCTCTCTCTCTTTCTCTCTCTCTCTCTCTCTCTCTCTCTTTCTCTCTCTCTCTCTCTCTCTCTGTCTCGCTCTCTCTCTCTCTCTCTGTCTCGCTCGCTCTCTCTCTCTCTCTCTCTCTCTCTCGCTCTCTCTCTCTCTCTCTCTCTCGCTCTCATGTGAAAGCTCAAGTAAACGCCATATATGTCGTTCTCTTCCCCTCAATCTTTCCAGTTGTCACCAAGTTCTTCAATTAATTGCTTCTCATAACGTAACCAAAATGTTGACTGTCTACGTCTAATTTCTCAAATCAGTTTACAATTTTCATTTGTTTCTTGCAGGACTTGGTCATTAGTTTTTCTGTCTGTAAATGGTATTATTTGTATTTCTACAGCTTTCAGATGTTTTTCAGCTTGTTAGCTCATTGTTCACGCAACACATCCATGCAAAAGCACAGGCTTTATGTACCACTTCAACACCCTTTCTCTCGTTGCAAATGACATCTTTTTATTGGTCAGTATGTTTTCCATCTTATAAAAGGCTACCTTCGCTATGGCGATTCATGTTCTAATCTATTTAAGGAGTTGCCACATCCTGCTCGTGGCTGCTTTAATTCCTCAATGCCATGTATTGGACATTTCGTTTTGCCACTGGTCGCTCCCAACACAAACCAGGGACGGACAGTCTGCGGGCGACATCCACTCATCAAGCTTTCACTTCGGGCTACCACGTGATTGATTCGTTAGCCAAGCGTTCCATTTCGTGTTTTTGAGACGTTTTTTTTTTCACAATTGACGACGCTCACCCCATGAGTATAGATACAGACTTTCATCGTAATCACTTCATGCGACTAAGCTATTTGCCACCTTAAGCATCGCACACGAGTAGGCTACATGTGCTGCCAGCTCAGCACCTTACCTCTGTGTTTCAGTGAGCGAAATACGGCCAAGCCCTCTCATCCGGGGTTCCCTCATAACCCCCAGCTGAGAACAGGTATCTGAACTAATCATGTTGCTCACTTAGCATCTTACCTCCATTTTTCAGTAGGTGGATATCAGCCCGGCTCTCACATCCAATAATGTTAATGTGTGTTAATGAGTGTTAATGGCTTAGAGGCGGTCAGCGAAATCCCTCAACTGAGAGTCCCTGATTGATTGATTGATTGATTGATCTAGGAACCGACATCACAGCATTCGGGACATTCCCCTGATTTAGACTGCTATCCTCAGTAGTATTATTTAGTATTTCTACATACTCTTTCAGTCTTTTTGTATGGATGTGAAGCATGGACAATAAGCAGTCAAGCTGAAAGACAGCTGATGGCTGTGGAAATGTGGTTTCTGAGACACATGCAAAGAATACCATGAACAGACAGAAAAACCAATGATTAGAGTCATTAGGCGTAGACAGTCACAATTTTTTGGACATGTTATGAGAAGAAATGACTTGGAGAACTTGGTAAGATCGAAGGGAAGAGACCACAGGGAAGACCTAGAAGTAAATACCTGGATGGCGTGGCCACGTGGCATGGTCGAGACAGGAACACGGAGCTGATCCACGACTCTGGTGATCGAGTGAGATGGCAGATCATGACCGCCCACGCTTACCGGCATGGCACATGATGGATGGAATCTGATGGCTTCTATAATTTCTTCTTTTAACATGTCTGGTTCTAGTTCTTCGGTGGTATCTGTGTAGGTTTCTTGAAGTCCTGTGACATCTGATGGGGTGTTGAGACGTTGTTCGAAATACTGCTTCCATCTTATTTAGGATTTGTTTGTGTTCACTTATTTATTCTCCATTTTCACTGTTAATTATTTCAGTTGGGTCAAAGGGTTCTCCTCTGGTTTGCATTGCACTTATCTTGTTGTAGAAGATTCTAGTTGCATCCTTGTAGTTTTTATTTAGTGTTTCTATATAATCTTCCAGTCTTTTTGTTCTTCCCTCTTTACTATTCTATTCACATGTCTTCTCGCTATTCTATATTCTATGTAATCACATTCCTGTGTGCTCGCCAATATTGTATCATATACAAATCTAATGTTATTGATGGTTATTCCTCCAATGGTGATTTCTTTCATATCTTCTGCATTTCTGAAAATATTTTCACTGTACAGGGAAACAAAGTTCCGTGGACTTTCTACGACACTGCAATACATGCTATTCTTGGCATCTTTAAAGAAGGTAGTTTTCCATTGCTTTCCTTCTTAGCAGTGATCATACTGGTTTATGACGGTGGCCATTGTCTCCACAAACAAGAGATCATCTGCCTACTGTCGTGAAGTTGGAGACCAGAACCTACAACTATCTGTTAGCTGCTCTTCAACTTCATCCACCACACACACACATGGCTTCATGTATCCCTGATCGGGGGGAGGGAGGTGGCTAAAGGGGTACTCCACCTTGACCAAGAGTGTCCAGTAGGATAGCGGAGGGAAGGAGGCACCTTACTTCTCCCTTGATAGGGGAAACCCTAGCCCGCCAGTCAGTATAACAACATGACAGTTATTTCAAGGGACATTACTAAACATAGCATACATGTATTATGAGATTTAAATAACTGAGTATTTATCTTACATTTTGATATAATTTAAATGTAAATTGTCTAAAGTTATATCCACTAAAAATAATGAAGTAATATTTTTAGGTTATCTTTAAAGTTTGTGGAAAAGTAAAGGCTTTATTTTAGACATTTGAGAATTTTATAAAGCGCTTTTCTATTTCACTTGGATATTATATAAAATGTCAAATACTTGTGATATCATGTCCGGGGTGCCCTGAGATGGGCGGTTGGCTGAGGCGTGACCTGGACAGGGTTATGTGGTTTGGCCCCTACCCGGAGGAGCCGGAAGGAGAGTGACGAGACGAGCAATCCCTCTTGGTAAGGACACCATCAAGGATGGGTACGGAGAGTCCAGGGCAATGACCAGTACCGGTATGCTGGGTTTACACGTGGGGTGATCAACGGGAACAGATTGAAAACAGCAGGGACATCGAACCAGGGACGGGATTTACAAAACATTTTTAATTTAAAAAAATGGACCTGCCGGACAACCAGACCCCTCACCCAACGTTACAGACATCGTCTGCGCACACCATAAGTCAGATTGTACTGGCACATAAATATAGTAATAACTGTATGCACAACGTAAGTCAGATTTTACTGGCACATAAATATAGTAATAATCTACGCACCATGAACCACCGCTATTATAACCGATGCCGCACGGGCTGGTTAAAACAAGGTGGAAAGTTTTGTTTTTTTTCCAAATTGGACGGACGGACGGATGTGATATCATTGTTGACATATTTTGAATGGAATTTTTGCACGGCCTGTCAAAGGCCAATAATCCTAAATATTCAGCACCTTGTATTGTTATCTAATGTAGGTAACGTCATACATTCCTTAGACTTTCTCTCTCTCTCTCTCTCTCTCTCTCTCTCTCTCTCTCTCTCTCTCTCTCTCTCTCTCTCTCTCTCTCTCTCTCTCTCTCTCTCTCTCATGTCAACTCTCAAGCAGACACCATAAATGCATGTTTTGTAGTTTACATTGTAAAATGGAATGCTTGTTGAGATGTTCAATGTATGGAACATTTTGTAGGTACATACCATTTTCAGAAAGCAAGTGTGAATGAGAATAATTGGTGTATGAAAGAATTTCTATTGCAAGATTGTAATATGCATTAGAGCAAATGATTACTCGATCACCATCATCAACACGTAATATGTAGGTAATTACACCATGCCATGAATGTAATATTATCATGTGTATATGAATGTATATGTTGTATTCGAAGATGTAAAAAAACCAAAACACACACAATGCACCTTGTAAATACAAACTGTTTTGTACGAAATTTAAAAAAAAAGAATGCAGCACTTTGGATTGTTTCACGGCATGTTGGCTAAGATCAAAGTGTAGTATCTGTTCTTGTATGACAACAGTGATTAAGAGTAGACTGACTTATCTGCATTTGATGTGGCCATGGCCACCAGCGGAGGTGGTCATCACAATGACACACATGGATTTGGAAACTCATTGAACGGCTCTTGCTGCTTGGAAACCCTCTGCCCTAAAAATTAAGCAAATGTTTAATATTCAGGACACTCAAACACAAATGGTTACAGCCATGTTCATAAGCAATGTGTACGTTTATTTCTAATTAAATAACACATGATTATCTCCGTTTTTTAACATTGTTATTATTATTTCATTGAGAAAACCACAATGTCATGAGCCTGTTTCATGCCATATACCTTAATAAAAGAATGGGTCTCGCTTCTCGACCTCTTGGCTAAGGTCACAGTGTACCATCTGCACTTAATCTTATCAGGATTACATGCACAGGTGGACATACGAATTACTAATAGGGTTGTGGGACCTGATGCGCTGGGTCTGACACCCCCCCCCCCCCTCCTCCCAGTGAACCGCGATTCCATATTTAACAACATTAAAACTTAAAAAGAATGGATGCACTTTGGAAAAACCCATTCGAAAACCTTATTTCATATAAAATATTCATCATTTATTACAGATTCACGTCCGTTTATCAGTTGAACTGAAGTATTTACAAGGATTCAATTGTGTTATTCTAAAGGGAACTGTAATTTTTTATGGAAGATAATAGGGAAACAAAACTAGCTTACACTCAGGAAATAAATGACCGTAGACCCCGAGGTAGACCAAGAAGGCGGTGGAGAGATAATACATACACAGACCTACAAGCACTTGGAATCAACGACTGGCAAGAGAAGGTCCACCAGAGAGACGAATGGAGACGGATTGTATTTGCAGCAAAGAACCTCAATGGCTCGGAACGCTGAAGAAGAAGAAGAAGAAGAAGAAGAAGAAGAAGAAGAAGAAGAAGAAGAAGAAGAAGACCGGGAAAAAAAGATCTGTGGACTTTCTATGAGATTGCAATACTTGCTATTCTTGGCATCCGTAAAGAAGGTAGTTTGCCATTGCTTTCCTTCTTAGTAGTGAATATACTTGTCTATGACGGTAGTCATTGTCTCCCAACAAGAGATCCTCCGCCTACCGTCGTGAAGTTGGAGACCATAACATACAACTAGCTATTGGCTGCTCTTCAACTTCATCCACCACCTGCACACATGGCTTCGCGTAACTCTGATTGGGGGGGGGGGGGGGGGGGGCGCTAGACGGGAACTCCAACATGCCCAAGGGTGTCCCGTAGGCTAGCGGAGGGAAGGAGGCACCTTACCTCTCCTTTGATAGGAGAGTACCCCTGCCCCGTCACCCAATATTACAACATAACTGTTATTTCAAGGGACATTACTAAAAATATCATACATGTATTATGTGATTTAAAAATTTGAGTATGTCTTACTTTTTGACGTAATTTGCATATACATTAACGACAGTTATATGCTACAGAAAGAATGAAGTAATAATTTTAGTGATCTTTAAAGTTTGTCTATAATTAAAGGCTATATTTTAGATATTTGATAAATTTATAAAGCATTTTCTTATTTCTCATCAATATTAGATTTAAATGTTTTATTGTTTTAATGCCAGGTAGCTTATGAAGCGTTGCTTAATTTTTGTCCGGCCTGTAAAAGGCCAAAAATGCTAAATATTCAGCACTTTGTATTGTTATCTAGTGCAGCTAACTTCGTGCATTCATTAGACTTGCTCTGTCTGTCTGTCTGTCTCTCCCTCCCCCTCCCCCCCCCCTCAATCGTGTGAACGCTCAAGCAAATGCCAAATATCCCTGTTTTACAGTTTACTCTGTAAAATGGGATATGGGATGCTTGTTGAGATGTGTAATGTACGGAACATTTTGTAGGTACATACCATTTTCTGAAAGCAAGGGTGAATGGGAATACTTGGAGTATGAACGATTCAGTCATACCGCTAAACTTGTTTAAATAATACTAAATGTGAATGAGAATACTTGGAGTATGGAAGAATTTCTATTGAAAGATTTTAGGTTGCATTTGAGAAAATGATTACTTCAGCACCATCATCAACAAGTAATATGTGTATATGAATGTATATGTTGAATTCCAAAATGCAAAAACAGAAAAACACACAATGCACCTTGTAAATACAAACTGCTTTGTACGAAATAAACGTTTATTCATCTCATCTCATCATGTTCCTCTTCTACCTTGCGGTGTCGAAGTGATGTATAAACATCGTGAGAGTGCCCGATTATGGGCTTCATGTATCGATATTCCCATAGGCTCTGCTATTCCCTCCGTCCAAACTTTTACGTGGTCGGCCTCTTCCTCTATTTCTATCTGATCTGTACATCATTGCAGCACTTTGAATTGTTTCAAGGTATTTTGGCTAAGTTCAAAGTGTAGTATCTGTTCTTGTATGACGACAGTGATTAAGGGTAGACTGACTTATCTGCACTTGATCTGGCCATGGCCACCAGCGGAAGTTGTCATCACAATGACATACAGGGACTTGGAGCCTCGTGGGACGACTCTTGGCCCTGGGAAACCCTGAGCTTTAAACATTAAGCACATTTTTAATATTCAGGGCACTCAAACACAAATGTTTACAGCTATGTTCATAAGCAATGTTTTGTCCTCTTCAATTAACATTTGATGCATGCAATTAACGCGGTGTGTTTTAACATTGTTATTATTATTTCATTCCGAAAACAAAAATGTGATGGGCCTGTTCCAGGCTACAACTTGGGATAGGACAGAAAAATATGTCCCATGGACAAGCCTGCTGGTAGGCGTGGGCTGTTATGTCTCGCCATCTCCCACGATCACCAGAGTCGTGGATCATCTCAATGTTCTTCTCTCGTCCATGCCACGGGGTCAAGCCATCCAGGTATTAACTTCTCTGCCTTTCGCTTGTTCTTTTTCCTTCAATCTTGCTAGTTGTCACCAAGTTCTCCAATTTATTGCTTCACATAACGTGACGAAAAATGTTGACTAATTTCTGTAATCAATTTACAATTTTCATTTGTCTCTTCTAAACATCTGGAACAAGGCAAGCTTCAGAAGCTCTAACTGTTCGCCTGTCGGAGCTTCGATCCTAGACCAGCAGCCAACCAAGGCTTAGGGCCTGGTCTGCCCTGCCTTGACATCTTGCTCTAGGTTGCATTTCCTCGCACAAGGATAAGGCTTGAACTCTCCCAGTTGCGTTCCTCCGCCCGAAGCCTTTGGCACAATATTGGCTGTCGGGCTTGGTAAGCTCCGCCAAACATTCGGCGCCAACAGAAAGCAGGTAGTACCGTCTACTGTCATACGGTAGCTCAGTCATATCTGACTAAGACCTGACACACTCATCATGCAGTATGCGCTCACTCATCATTACTACACAAGACATTAATAGCTACCAGTTCCTGACTGACATATTGTGTTCTAATAATATCCCACCTGTCTGATGTCTGCAGTAAGGCTGAACCGGACCCGATTTTGTGTATGCCTAAACTAAAGCATGAGTGTCTGAGATGGAGCTGTATGCTGATTTGTTATGCAAATGTTTCTGAATATATGTTTGTTTCTTGTAGTAGTATAAAGTCTGGTTTGTGTTTGTATATGAGTGTGATGATCGTTTGTAATTTTGTACGTATACCACTAAATCAGTTCCCATAGCAAGTCGTTTTCCAAGATGGACACGTCTAGGCTAGCAAGTCTTCCAGTAACAAATGTTTATACAAGATGGACACGTCTAGGCTAGCAAGTCTTCCAGTAACAAATGTTTATACAAGATGGACACGTCTAGGCTAGCAAGTCTTCCAGTAACAAATGTTTATACAAGATGGACACGTCTAGGCTAGCAAGTCTTCCAGTAACAAATGTTTATACAAGATGGACACGTCTAGGCTAGCAAGTCTTCCAGCAACAAATGTTTATACAAGATGGACACGTCTAGGCTAGCAAGTCTTCCAGTAACAAATGTTTATACAAGATGGACACGTCTAGGCTAGCAAGTCTTCCAGTAACAAATGTTTATAAAGGAGGATTATCTTGATCCTCGTTCTTGTCACTGGCGACGGTGTCCTCGAAGAGAATGTATTTTGTGCTGTATATGTCTTATTCGTCTTGTACTTGTTTATCCTCTTGTTCTATCTTGTGACAAGACCGCCGGGGCTTGGTCTGGTTTGCCACGATAGATAATTATCCCCAGCCTTTGCTCCAACCACCTCAATAGCACTCTACATCTACCAGGCCCCACACAAGCCGGGACAGCTGGACCTCCCCTCCCTCACCTAGGGTTCCCTACCCCAAGAGGGCTCGGACCAGAAACCAGTCATATCACTGCACAAAGTCATAGCTAAGAAAACAAAAATTTAATTCTGAACTAAGTCAACCACAACACAGAGAAGGATGGCTGAAAGCCAGCCTAGAAGAGACTATGTACAAGATCAGAGATGCAGATGAGTATTCTTCATCATGGAGGCGGACGATAGCTCGTGCGGTTGTCCAGTCGTGGTAGTGACTCACCCAGGCTCCTCCAGTGGACCGGAACTCCAAGGTCTGCTGCCTCTCTTCACACAGAGAACCAATCACGGGCTGATCAAGCGCAGTACCACTGCCTGACTGACACTGCACCGATAAACAAGGATCCTTCCTTGCTGTCGTACTATTTCACTCGTCACACTCCTGATGAAGTCTGGGCCGACCCTAGAACAGTAGCGGTCTCCCACTTGCAGAAAAAGTACATGTAGCACCGTATCAAAATACACAAGAGCCTGGTCACTCTTCTATCTCATAAGTGACCCACACACTGATATGTCACCTACAAAATGAGCGGTTGCTCCACATGAACACAAAATGTCACTGGCAAAGTCTATCAGGTGAATAACCACTTCACCTTATTTCCATATCCTTGGATCAATAGATCTTCACACAGTCTCATGTAAGTACCCTGATCGAAGGGTATCAATCACAACTTAGCATACACTGTCAACAGTTCACCACGTTGGCATGAGGTAGCTCCCTACCTTAACAAACATGTCACTCTGGTGTTCCCACCACGTATGTACTCAATGTCTTAGGTCACTGGACCACCTGTTGGCTTCAAAAAGGTAAACCAATGTAGAAACACTATTCAAGCATAAATAATACACGGTGTCCCATGACAACCCAGCCGGGCCGGAAGCATAACAGAGTCCATGATGACCGGTAACAATGATCACTTTGCTCAACTTGAAAGTTCATGACCTTGCAATCACCAAGGTTTACACTGAGTTTGAATTTCACCAGTGCTACACTGGCTAGAATCACCAGACGTTTCAGTGTTGGATCCCCTCGGGATCGTATGACACTCGTCGGACTCTTGGCGGAGGTCCTAACCTAGACTTACCGACATATTCAGCACTCAGCTCCTTCCATCATTGATCTCGCAGAATCAGAAGACCACTCCCAGTATGACCTCAATCAACTTCTTGATAGGCACTGGAATGAGTGGGCCCATAGAGCTCATGGTGAAGCTCTTGAATCTTCTTCAGTATAGCAATAACAGATCCTGAAACACGGAGAGGTTGGT
Organism: Cepaea hortensis; assembly: GCA_963921405.1. Taxonomy (NCBI): domain Eukaryota; kingdom Metazoa; phylum Mollusca; class Gastropoda; order Stylommatophora; family Helicidae; genus Cepaea; species Cepaea hortensis. The sequence continues at coordinate 16,895,402 of OY992895.1, forward strand.
GTGAGTACTCAACTACAACAAAGACTAACAGCATCTCCACCATGTCACCTGCCTCTCAGACATTCCTCATGTCTACCAACATGAGTATGAAATCATCACATCATAGATCTACTAGTAATCATAATGTATAGGCATAATGATATTAGAGAAAGTAATAGCACACCTGTTCAGTCAAGTCACACTTCTGGGCTACATATAACCCCTAGCACCAGAGTCGACTGTATGACTCTGTCAAAGCATCTTTCACCTGGTGCCAGTCCAATCCTGTTTCACCTTCCATCATCAATCAACATATACACCTACTTCCGTTGTCTTGGGATCTTCAGTAATGTCTTTAGTACTTTCTTTCTTTTCCGGCATGGATTTAGTTGGTGAAAGATCGTCTGTGACAGTGTCTAAACTGTCTAGTGACTGCATTAGTCTTCTGTCTGCCCGTTTTCTCTTCTTTGGATTGCTGACGATTTGAAAACAGCCAGACTTTATATTTGGGATTCTTTTCTTGTGTGTTTCTGCCTTGATATGTGTTGATTTGACTATTGAAATTTGGTATCAGTTCCGTTTTTTATGTGGAGGAACTTTTCGCACGAGAGGGGAGTAATCTTCATGACTTTGTACACCAATTGTTGCTGCTGTTGGTGTTATCGGTGGTCGTCTGCTAGGACATTTATTTGCCCACTAGTTATCTTGACCACACGTAGGGCAATTGGCCTTTCTCCTCGGCATCGTAATCAATACTCTGTGATTATTGTTAGTAACCTCAGGTGTTTAGATCCGTTTGCATTGGGGCACTACCTTTTTTGGGTTGCAGAGTGCATACCTCTTGCCAGCCCCATTGTTCAGCATGAAGATCTCAGCCTTATCCTCCCCTGGAACTCTGTGCACCAGATTTGTAACTCTTTCAGGAGTAATCGTGACAGACAATCAGTGTATGGTCAGCTTGTCTCTTCCTTTCTCTAGATTGTCTAGTGATATGTCTATCCCTAAGCATTGTAAAGAGAACTTTTTGTTCGTGTAACTTGTCATACACGTTTTCTACATTTCTGTTGACAGGTGAAAGTACCACCAATGGAAACCTCGAACCTGTACAGGTCGATGAAATTCCGCAAAAGGCACACTTCTTGGACCAGTTAAGACACTAGCAATAACAGCTGGCGTCGATTTCGCCTCAGCCGAAGGACCTGTAATAGAGGAAATTACAGTAGCAGGCTGGTGAAGTTGCGTAACTTCGTGTGGCTCTTGGAGCGTGTTGTATGACAGTCAGCCATGCGGACTGTTTCGTGGGGTGCAGTGTGCCCCATGTGGTGTGTCGCGGGCACTTTTCCTCTCACTGTCTCTCTCTGTCTCTTTCTGTCTGTCTCTCTCTGTCTGTCTCTCTCTCTCCTCTCTCTCTCTCTCTCTCTCTCTCTCTCGCTCTCTCTCTCTCTCTCTCTTCTTGCATATACTTTGCGTGTATCCACATGCACTGGCATTTGGTCTGTTGGGGTGTGTCTGTGTGTGTACGCGTGTTCATGTGCATCGGTCCGCCCGGTCCTTGGGACTCGCCCCTGCGGTAACACAATGGGCTCTTAGTTGATACCATCTTCAATTTTACACGCCTCCTACCCCGCCCCCTTCTATCTATGTGCTCACTGAACAGTAACACCCAGCACCGGATAAAACTACACCCGAGATTTTCTCAGTCACTTACAGATCCGTACGTGAGGTGAGTATACAGGTTTTTTTCTCTATCAACTTTTTTACTATTAAACATGTGATGAGAAGAGAATCATTGGAGAACATTGTAACAACTGGAAAGATCGAGGGGAAGAGAGGCAGAGGTAGACCAAGAGAAGTGATGCTGGATGGATTGAGACGGTGGCATGGAGGAATATCAGCAGCAGAGTTGATCCAGAAAACCAAAGACCGAGATCTATGGAGAGCCATGAACGCCTACGCCAGTCGGCACGGCACTTGATGATGATGATGAACATTCTTTTCAATTAACATTTTTTCAATTCTCATTTTCTCTTCATTGATTCTATTTCCCATGCATTTGTTCCTCTCGTCCTGTCATCACCTTCTAATGTAGTCACAGGAGTTCTCCTTGACTGTATGTGGTGTTTGTGAATGTGTTTGTTTGCTGATGAAGGCTAATCGCCGCAACGTTCTGTATGTGTCTTAACTCTGTTATGTAAAGCTGCACTACTTTGTGTCATTTTATATTGTTTAGTTGTCCCCTGGAACGGCAAATTTAGTGATATTTGAATTCATATCGATAACTTGTTGTTTTCGGTAATAATAATTGAGAACAACAACTGACAGTATCTGTTAGAATATCATTTCGCAAGTCCGCCTGGCCAAATGAGTCAGATCGCGTGTTCTTAAACATCCGTTGTGCTGATGCCGAGATTATCGGTTCATCGCCTATACCGGACAGCTGGACTAAAGTGTTGACCAGTCGACCTTGACTTAGAGAAGCAAATTACAAGTACCTCTGAAGTCGGAGCCTGATGGCGAGGGACATTGCTAATAGGGAAAGCTAATTCGCACGGAAAATTCAGTACATCAATACTATAAATATTGTGTATGGACTACGCTTGAGTTCAAAGCGAGCGAGCGAGTGCAAAAAAATAAATAAATAAATAAAAATCAATTCCAAAGAAAAACGCACAGTCTGCCCTTGAAAGTTTAGTTGAATAATCCGGTTTTTATATAGCGTAAAATGACACGTCACAAAATATGCTTCCAACAATGCGGACTCACAATGTTGCCAAACAGTTTGTCAACTCTGTATCGAGAGTATACGAACTCTTAGCCCGTGGTTGTGACAGTTCGTCGGTTGCATATCATTTACAGGACATCGCTGTCAACACCAGCATTTCTTTTATTGTTGCTGTTGTGATATCTTGGCAAGTTTACGTGTAGTAGTATGCCATTGCTTTCTGAACGACCGGCAACCCTTTTTTTTTAAATGTTGCATATTGCTTACAGGACGTTGTAGTCAATACCAGCATTTTGCAGCTGCTGTTGATGTACTAGGCAAGATTACGCTGAGTTGTTTGCCATTGCTTTCTGAGCGGCCGGCTCACATACCTCGTAAGTTATCAACGCGACGAGAACCGCTACTGATTCTCGCGCAAGTTAATCCCCTCACGTAGATATACGGGATTACGTAGAACTTCGCTAACCCCTCGACCAGGGAGAACATCCCTTTCTTTCAATAGGAATTATTTCATACTCCAAGTATTCTCATTCACACTTAGTTTTATTTAAACAAGTTTCCGGTGACAAAGAAGGAAAATGTGCTGATACATTTTCCCCGTTGATGGGTATTGTAAATATGTAAATAAAGGTTCTATAAGCCTAAATGATGAAAAGTAGTCTGTATATTATTTCTTTGGCTTTGGTTGTGATTTGTTTATTGCGTAAGTGAGTGAAAGTACAAATATAGTCTTTAATGTAGTATTTGTGTCCTCTAGATTATCATGTGTGATGTTGTTGCTTGTTGTTTCACTAAGTATAAGTATATCTGCGTGGTTGTCTGCTGTGTTAAATGTGCATTGCCTTGTGTTGCTTGCATACATGTTCTGTAAAATTGTGGTAGTGTGCCGTAATAGTGCGGTGTTGTTTTGTCTATTTCCCCAAGCCTGTGTATTCTAATTACAATGTAGTAAAATGCTAGTGTGTGTTGGACTGAATGATTGATGCCGTGTACTATTTGGTTGATTCTTAGTGCTTGTATTTTTGTATATTAATTTTGTAGTGCCAGTTCTCCTTGTTTCTTATCTTGTATTTGTGTTTTGTGTTGTATATTGTGAATTGTGTTGCTGAAGAGGAAATATCTGATGTGTTTGTTTACGTCTGTGATTGTGTGGTTTGGGGTTATCTAACACTGTAACTAAATATATTATCTTAGGAATGATGAAGATGTTTACAACTGCACTTCTCCCAAACATTGTTGATGTCTTGTATTTGTTCAAATATAATATGCCTGTAATTTGTTTTGTCAGAGAATGCCATGTTTCTGTGTGTGCTTTTCTGGCATCGATGGAAATGTGATCCCATATACTTTCGTGTTGTCTGGGTCTGTTAGATTAGGTGGGAAATTCGCTTTATTCTTCCACTTCCCCAGACCCATTATTTGAGATTTCTGTATGTGTATTTTGGCGCCAATTACTTCACCAAGGGAGTCTCCGTGACGAAGTGGTAAAGCCGTCTGACTCGGGCTCCAAAGGTTGTGGATTCGATTCCGGGCCGCATCCTTCATTTCATGAGTGCATTTTTTTTTCGGAGACTCATTGGGGTCGTCGCTGGAGCTACGGATTTCGTGCTTTGTGCGACGCGTTCTGCGCTGCGGAAAGAAACGGAACTACATGGTATAAAAGCCTTGTGCAGAGAAGTCTACCCTGTCGGCTTTTAATCGACGTTTTGCGACTTCACTAAACTGTGTGTAGTTGTGGATTATGTTTACTATGGATGTGTACATTGTAGGGGAGAAAGCGGTGTCATCTGCATAAGACTTCACCAAACTGTGTGTAGTTGTGGATTATGTTTACTATGGTAGTGTACATTGTAGGGGAGAAAGCGGTGTCATCTGCATAAGACTTCACCAAACTGTGTGTAGTTGTGGATTATGTTTACTATGGATGTGTACATTGTAGAGGAGAAAGCGGTGTCATCTGCATAAGACTTCACCAAACTGTGTGTAGTTGTGGATTATGTTTACTATGGTAGTGTACATTGTAGGGGAGAAAGCGGTGTCATCTGCATAAGTACAATGGTACCTCGGGTTTCGAACTTAATTCGTTCTAGAACTCGGTTCGTAACCAGAAACGTCCTTAACCCGAAACATTGAAATCAATGAAATAAAAACAATCCGTTTCAAGATGAAAGAATCGATCTTTTTTATTAACATCCGGTCGTTTACTTGACAAAACGCAAAGAATATGTGTAATTCACGTATTAAATAATGAGAAAGAAAACAACCAAATGAATTAAATGTTAAAACAAAAAAAGATTTAGTCTATCTTTATTACCAAAGAAACGATCATGGGAAATTTGTCACTTTCTTTGTTTTTCTGAATCATTAATTTCAGGACTATCCTGTCGCTGATTCTTGGCAGCCGACTGGGAAAATTTCTGCACCAAGAAACTATCAAGGGAAATTTGTCGCTTCCTTTGCTGGAGAGTCTTTCTGAAGTGGGCCATCGTATTATCATTCATCAGTTACATAAATAAACACACATAGTATTGTTTGGGCTCACAGAAGGAGAAGAAAGAAGTAGAGACTAGAGGACGCAGTAGACAACATAAAATTTGAAAGCTATTGTTACCGACCGGGTTCGAATCTGTCAGCTCCAAATGGCGACCTCGCCTCGCTGCAGAAACAAATGTACTTCGACACATGACCAACTAAACACTCGCCATCTTTGTCAGAGTCTAACAGGGGACAGCGATGCAGGGACATCGTTACGACCGCCAGGCGACTTAGCTCCCAGTAAGGGATGCAACAACTTCGTTGCGCCGCCAGGCGAATAGGAGTTACCGGCCTGCGAGATCGCTGGCTGACCAGCGGTCAGGCCGCCAACGCAAGACGCACGCCTGCCACGTGACGCCACGTCAGGCAGGAGGCAAGTTGCGAACCAGGTCCAGACAGCTCTGGGGACACGGTACAGGACGGACGTGTGATTGAGAGAAAGGCGTTGTATGGTTTCTGTATTGAAAGGCGAGTGTTTGGACATCTTGCGAGTCAGACTTGTGAACTGTATTGTGGATGTAAGTTGTAAACTATCCATTATATATTGTTGTGATCATCATTCTGTATTTGATATGTTAATAAATCCATTGAATGGTGTATCGTTGAGTCTTACGTCAAATCACGTTGTATTTGTACTGTCTCACACTTGTTAGGAAAGCGAGCCAAGTTTAAGACTCTGACATGTGTGAACGTGGGTAGCTCGTCCTTGTTGAACGTAGCTCGTCCTTTTTGAACGTGAAGGTCTCGTCCAGCTTTAAGTTAGTTAGATTTAAACCTAAATGTGATCATGGAAGGCTCATTTTGATTGTTACTACATTATTTAAACAGGTGTAAGACCATTTGTAAACGTACAATGCATACATTTTGTTTGATCCTGTAAGCGTGTAAAACATTTGTGATTTGTGAAACTTGACCCCGTTTTGACCTTGTCGACATTGTGATCTTGTCGCCATTTTGACCTTGTCGCCATCTTGTAAACTTGATGTCTATGTCCTTACTGAATGTCATCTTGATGTAAGTGATGTGTCATCAATGTTGTAGAGTGTTAAGATACTTGTAGATTGTCTTTGTGCATTGAGTTTGTGGAACGCGAAAAGTGTTTGGAAAGAAAGTAACGTGTATTGTAAAAAAACTGTTGACGGACAATCTTACGACATACAATTACACTCAACGCCATACAAACCTAATCAACACTTAGTGACAAGCAGGCACACACCAACAAATAGACGCTAATTTATCTTCTTCCAAAATAAAAGCAGGTTTTTCCGTACCATCCGAAACCTTGCCGTAGAGGTCATTTACGATTCGAAGTAGCGACCCTACAGTTCCTAGCCCGATTTCCAACCGTTCTTCACCGCATCCAGGGCACTTGAGTATAATTTTTTTCTTGTCGTATACTTTAAAAATGCATTTTTAGGCACATATCGTCCATATAAACAAATTGTAAATTGTTGATTACTAACCACTTATTACATATTGTGTGTGGCTGGTATTTCATTGACATTTTTTCATCATGTCTTCATTATTTGATTTCATTGATATGGGCATAAAGTTACAGTTACATGGTGATGTACTAACACAGTGGAGTGAGCAGAAGTACGCTGAATACCTACTAGTACAGGAGAAAGCTACCGAACGCGATGACAGGGCAGCAGAACGCGAAGAAAGAGCAGCAGAAAGGGCTGCCAAGCAAGCTGAGATGGATAGCGAACTAAAGAAGGCAGAAACATCCTTAAAGCAAGCAGAAGCAGAACTGGCTGCAAAGACAAAGCAAGCTGAGATAGATAGTGAGCTGAAGAAGGCAGAAATAGCAGCTCAAAGTAAGAGAGAAGAACTAGAGTTACAGTTGAAGATGAAACAACTTGACACTGAGACTGCCATTAACAAAGAGTCTAAGAAATCGGAGAGACTGGAGAAAGAAAACCAGTACAAGAAATATCAAGGTATTGTACGTAATTATACCTCGGGTGACTGCATTGCAGCCTTTACCCAAAATTTTGAAACGTTAATGGAACATTATCAAGTTCCACTGTCTGAATGGAATATTGTGTACATGAGAAGTTTGTCAGGGGAACCTCTTAAAGTTATTGAAACCATCCCCAAAGACCTCAGAAAAGATTACCATTATCTGAAATCTAAGATTATGGCACATTTTATGTTAGATGAGGCAGGTTACAGAGAACAATTCAGTAAATTGAGCCCAAAACCGACTCAAACGTTCTCTGACTACCTCTGCTTAGTCCGAGATATTTTCACCAAATGGACGTCAGCAGCCAAAATTGAAAAAAGTTATCAGAGATTGGAAGATCTAATCATTAGAGACAAAATTGTATCATCTATTCCTTCAGCCTTTGCTAAATTTTTGTTAGAGAATGAATGCTCTAGTGTGGATGAGATTGAAAGACGTGGGTCGGCTTACTACACAGCCAACAAACATTGCTTTGCTACTGAAGATACTAACATTAACTTTGTAGCAGCGGCTAATTATGACAAACAACCCTATAGTAGGCAGAAACCTCATAGGCCTACCTCTGAGAAATTTAATCATTGCATTTATTGTAAATATTCACATCATCAGGGTGAAATGTGCGATCAGAACCCAGGGTACCATACTTACTTATTAAACATGGTAAACAGACAAGACAAGGAACGTAAATCCATTAAAAACTCACGAAAATGTTTCCTCTGCAAGGCATGGGGACACCATCGGAAAGATTGTAAGGGCAGGCATATGACCAACAAAGCAAATGCCGCCTTGTTTGATAGTTCGTCTTCTGATGAAGAAGAGCCAGAGAAACATCCTGTGAACTCAGCACAGGCTTTTGACCTATTCAACACAAACAAATGCTCTGTTTGTAACACCTTCTATGAAGATGGTATTTTAACATGCGGTCATGCCATCCCTATTGCCAATGAAGAAGCTAATTTGGTAGTAGACTCAAAAGGCAGAATAAACATCCATCACGGATATGTAAATGGCAAATCTGCTACAGTCCTTCGCGACACGGGGAGTTCACTCATTGGCCTGAAGAGAACGTTCATAATGCCTACAGACTATACAGGCAGGCACGTAACATGTAGAACATTCTCAGGCAATATTGAGAAATACCCATTAGCATGGGCATATATTGAAACACCTTTCCTCACTGGGAAAGTAAAGTGCGCTGCACTAACCAGTCCAGTTTGTGATATAATTATTGGTAATTTACTTGAGGTAAATGATAAACCTCATGACATAACATCTGTATGTATTGATGATACCATAACATCACCATCAAATGTCATCATGGAAAATGTCACACCACCTATTGATTGTAAAGTAGCTAATGTAGCACTAAGTTCTCATGACATCATTGAAACTGTTGTTCCATCATCATCTGACATCATTGAGTGTGTGAACGCAGTAACGAGAGCTACTGCTAGAGTGCAAGATGAAATAAATCAAACTGAGGCGATACAATTGCTCAGCCCAGTTTCACTACCTACTAACACCATGAAGGAAGCATTTGTAACAGCCCAAAAAGCTGATCCTTCATTGTCAAAATACTTTGACCTGATCGGCCGAAAGCCAAAAGAAACCAAGAATGCAAAATGGCATTTTGCTATGAAAAATGATATACTCACCAGGTATTACACCAGAGGTGACAATACCACAGAGCAAACTGTTTTGCCAACTAGTTATCGCAAGCAAGCCTTACATCTTGCACACGATATACCTCTTGCAGGACATATGGCATACGTTAAGACCAGATCAAGGTTATTGACACAATTTCACTGGCCAAAATTTTGCAATGACATTAAAGAATATTGCATAAGTTGTGACACCTGCCAGAAACTGGTTAAAAAAGGTAAACACCCACAGGCAAAGTTACAAGTTACCGACTTAGCCAGTCGACCTTTTGAAAAGTTATCGGTTGACATAGTGGGCCCTCTTAGTCATACAACAACTAGAGGGAATAAATTTATTCTAACTGTTATTGATACATGTAGTCGCTGGCCAGAAGCTATTCCGTTAAAGAACATAACTGCCAATGACATAATGGAAGTGTTCTTCCACATTTTTTCTAGGATAGGTTTTCCAGATACTATCCAATCTGATAGGGGCACTCAGTTTATTGCCGCATCCACCCAAGCTTTCACCAAAATGTTGGGAGTGAAGCAGTGTTTCAATTCACCCTACCATCCTCACAGTAGCGGAGTAATAGAGAAATTTAACGGGGATCTTAAGCACATGCTTGCAAAAGTAACGCAAGAACACCCCAACAACTGGGATGTATATCTACCAGCTATTCTTTTTGCTTATCGCGAGGTACCACATGCTAGCACAGGTTTCTCTCCTTTTGAACTCATCTATGGTGCCAAACCACGTGGCCCATTGACCATTTACCACCAAATGTTAACTAACTCTACACCAATACTTAAACCCATATCATCATACTTATATGTTACATCATTGCGTGAAAGAATCATCAAATCTTGTGTTATTGCAAAGAATGCACTAAAACTATCTGGTGCTACTTATAGACAGTATGCTGACAAAGGTAACCGGACAATAACATTGACACCTGGACAGGACATTCTTCTGCTACTACCTAGTGACAGACACCTACTGACTGATTCTTGCCAGGGACCTTTTAAAGTGACGAGACAGATTTCACCTGTAGACTACTAAATCCTTATAAAAGACAAACACAAAATATTTCACATAAATATGCTAAGACCATACCACAACAGAGACAACGAACAAGACGATACGACAGCTTGTACAGTGATAATAGATCACGAAGACGACGATGTTAGTGACGAAATTCCAACACCTGCATTAGACACGACAGACTGCTTGAAGGAGATCAAAATCAACCCAAAGTTAACTCAAGCAGAGACAGACAGGTGCAAACAACTTATACAACAGTACAGCACCATCTTTTCCAACAACCCAGGACAAACAGAATTAGTACAGCATCACATCACACTCACATCAAACACACCCATTAGATGCAGACCATACACCATCCCATTACATTACAAAGAGCAGTTACATCTAGAAATCATCAACTTAGAGAAAAATAACATCATAAGACGATCCCAATCAGACTACTCATCTCCCATGGTCATAGTACGTAAAAAGGACAATACAATAAGACTGTGCATCGACTACCGAAAACTGAATAAAATAACTGTTCTAGATCTTGAGCCAATGGCAAACACTGACGATCTTTTGACAGAACTGACAGACGCTAGGTTCTTTATGACGGTAGACATGACGAAAGGTTATTGGCAGATTGCTGTAGACGAACAGAGCAGACATCTGACAGCATTTGCCACACCTTGGGGACTATACGAATGGTGCAAACTTCCATTTGGGCTTGTTAACGCCCCAGCCACATTTGTACGGATGACACGACTACTTCTAGTAGACATTCCTAACATAATCTGCTATATCGACGACATATGTATTCACACAGAGACAATGACTGAGCACATTAAGACTTTACACCAGACATTTGAACGGATCAGACAGCACGGACTGACAGTGAAGCCTGCAAAAGTAGACATAGCCTACCAGGAAATAACATTCTTGGGTTACAAAATATCCAATGGCTTTGTCACGACAGACGATAAAATTGTGTCCAAGATACTAAAACTCTCACTTCCGACTACTAAAAAACAAGTCAGAAGTTTGTTGGGCTTAATAAATCCCTACCGGCAGTTTATTCCTGATTTTTCTGAACTGACCGAGGTATTTACTAATCTACTAACAAAAGATAAACCAGAGAAAATTGTACACGATCAATGCCTAAAAATTGCATTTCATAAAGTTCTATCATGTTTTTCTGATAAGAATGAACGCAATCTAATCCTTAAATTGCCCGATATCCGTTTACCTTTCAGATTACGCACAGATGCTAGCTCCGTGGCGATTGGAGCAGTCCTGTTGCAGGAGTATAACAACATTCTCCACCCCGTTTATTTTGTATCCAGGAAGCTGAAGGCCCGAGAGCGGGCATGGTCCATTCCTCAATTGGAAGCCCTAGCTTTAGTAGTAGGTATTACAAAATTGTCTAGATTTCTTCTAGGACGCCATTTCATCGTAGAATCGGACAGCAGCCCTTTACGATGGATGAATTCAGGAGTGCCATCGAACCATATGGTAGCTCGTTGGTCTTTGAAACTTCAAGACTATAGCTTTGAGGTTCGACACATCCCAGGCAAAACCAATTCAATTGCCGATCTTTTGTCACGTTGCCCGACCGACCCAGTGAGCACCAATGTCTGAGTGCAGTATGTAGAAATACACTCAGACCGACACAGCCATTTAGCAGTGAATAGTGCTTTTTCATTCACAAAAAGCTGTGTAATGTCTACAATATTGTGATAGGGATTACTCCCGTTATATATAGTGTTCTTATTTTACTAGTTCATGTAATGATTGTCGTGTATAAATGTACAGTATGTGGTAGAAAGCGAACTATATTAATTGTAGATAATACGTAAAAGAACAGTGTCACATTCGCACGTACCTGAAGCGAATTATCCAACTTCACAGTGACAACTTCGTGTGGAATCTTCCAGGAATATTTTAATTACGAGTGTGAAAGTAAAAACTGAACAGTGACGACTTTTCTACACCTTTGCAGGGAACCGAAATCTTTAATGTTCGACTGAAACATCTAACACATGAACATTCGATCCTAATCCAGAAGATTGTGTAGCAACATCTAACACGAACTTCGAGAACATTATACCTTCCTTAAACTAAATCAAACCGGAACAGGTGTGTTCTACAAGCTTTACCATCAGCTGATTTTAGGGTTCGTGTGTACTTCCGGATTAATTAGAAAATTAGAACAAAAATAGCAGACAACATATAAAAGAAGAAAAAGTTTTGACGATTCTAAAATGTTTAGGATTCTATAAAATTGAATACACGAATTGTGTGTTTATTTATTTCTCTAATGTAATCTTAGAATCATATCTTGATTAACGTATTCATATTACCGACTTTTTTCTCGTTAATATGAAGAAACGTCAAGCAATGACACTAAGAAATTAAATAGTTATTGTAAATTATTGTGTGTCACTAATGTTAAAATTACTTCCCTTTCATTTATTGTTATTACATTTTCACACAAAGGGCCATAATTTGAAATGTATATGCTAATGTGTTGTGTGTAATATAACATGTTGTTGTTAAAGTGTTGACACCACAGGCAGGCATCTACTGGGCATGGCAGAGTGTTGCCAACATTGTATGCCAACACAAGAACTCCTGGCCAAGTAGGGACAGGGTTGGAGTGTTTTATACGACTTATATAAAGCCGTATTTCAGTCTGGCTAGATGGTTTTTGTTCCAAGAACCATATTATTCTTTTTTTTCAAATTGCTGCGAGGTAGATGCGTGAAGCTGGAACTACTGATCTGACTGGGTGATAATACAATTGAGGTAACCAGCCATCGAGAGGGTGAAGCCTGATATGTGTTAAACATGAAGCACCACATGTCTTTGTACCCAACTCCCAGTACTTATATATTTCTATGCCATGTGTGTATTTTTGATAACGTTGTGTATAACAATAGAAAGGTAGACTCTGACAAGGGTATACTATTAACCCAACAGGTACAGACATTATACATGAAAGACGACATCTTTCATGGATTTTACCGGGGGAGCGTGTCAGAGTCTAACAGGGGACAGCGATGCAGGGACATCGTTACGACCGCCAGGCGACTTAGCTCCCAGTAAGGGATGCAACAACTTCGTTGCGCCGCCAGGCGAATAGGAGTTACCGGCCTGCGAGATCGCTGGCTGACCAGCGGTCAGGCCGCCAACGCAAGACGCACGCCTGCCACGTGACGCCACGTCAGGCAGGAGGCAAGTTGCGAACCAGGTCCAGACAGCTCTGGGGACACGGTACAGGACGGACGTGTGATTGAGAGAAAGGCGTTGTATGGTTTCTGTATTGAAAGGCGAGTGTTTGGACATCTTGCGAGTCAGACTTGTGTACTGTATTGTGGATGTAAGTTGTAAACTATCCATTATATATTGTTGTGATCATCATTCTGTATTTGATATGTTAATAAATCCATTGAATGGTGTATCGTTGAGTCTTACGTCAAATCACGTTGTATTTGTACTGTCTCACACTTGTTAGGAAAGCGAGCCAAGTTTAAGACTCTGACAATCTTCATCCGTAGAGTGGATTTCAGTTTGAATACTACAGAAGAAATATTGGACATGAAATTCATGCATGGGACAACGACAGGAAAATACATTTTTTGACAACAAAAGTTTAACCAACACGAACCTGGCTTGGGACAAACTCGTTGGACTGACAACAGATGGAGCACCGACAATGTGTGGCGAAATAAGTCGACTAGTTGGAAGGATGAGGTTAAAGATGCAGGAGAAATGTACCGGTGAATTAATAGCATATCACTGCATCATACACCAAGGATCGCTGTGTGGTAAAGTCCTCAACATGGAAGATGTAATGATCACTGTAACACAAACCGTCAATTTTATCAGAGCCAATTTTGCAGGAAATAGTGTCGGCGTTCGGCGACATGCCTTATCATACAGAGGTGCAGTGGCTAAGTGGGGGTAAAGTTCTCAGTAGATTTTTCCAGCTGATCGAGGAAATCTGTCAATTCATGGACAGTAACGGAAAAGATTCCACAGTTTTTCGGGATAAAAAGTGGAAATGTGAATTTTGCGTTTCTGTCTGATATAACCACTCATCTCAACGACTTGAACTTGCAGCTCCAGTGACGGGATCACTTTATCACTGATAGGCATGTTGCAGTTAAAGCACTTCAAGTGAAGCTGCGCTTATGGGAGCACAAATACACCAATGCAACCTGTCTTACTTTTCTTGTTGCCAAGCAATGTTAAACCAAGTCAACGCTATGGTGTTTCCCAATGCACACTTTGCTGAAAAACTTAGCTTACTTCGTGGGCACGGCGCTTTAGTGACTTTGAAGCACAGAAATGTCATTTCGAGCTATTTCGTAATCCATTAGCCATAGATGTGGAAACTGCACCTGTAAATTTGCAGATGGAGTTTATACAGATGAGGTGTAATGGGACACTAAAGGCAAAGTACGACAATGTGGGGCCTGCACAGTTCACTCGTTTCATTCCTGAAGAGATGCCCCGGCTTCGTTTACACACGGCTCGAACCTTGAGCATGTTTGGTAGCACATATCCAACAAACGAACAATCTTTATTTTCAAAGAGTTAAGATTTGGGCACGCAGGCCCGTCTGACATTCTGCCCTTCGTCTCTAATTGCTCTCATACATTGTTTCATTCAAACTCACTTATGGAGCTAATCTTAGACACCCCCCCCCCCCAAAAAAAAAAAAAAAAAAAAAAAAAAAAAAAAATTTAAAAAAAAAAAAAAAAAAAATTAATAAAAAATAAAAATAAAAAAATACAAATAAATAAGCATTAATACGCATGAATAATAATCAATAATACATGACTCAGGGAGGCCATGTTTACCATGGGCATGATAAATAACTAAAGAAGGTGAAACGTGCCATACATATGTGAATGTTTATTAATTAGTTGTTGTTTGAGATAATTTACCATTATTATTTTAGGGGGCATGTAGTCTGTACTGAGGTAGTGTTCAAACAGGTTGCGACTGCATGTATAATGATTGGTGGTGTCTTTGATTTATTGTGGAAGATTGTTCCACAACAGAGTGGCAGAGTATGCTAAGCTTGTTTTATATGAGTATATCATGGAGTCTCTGTGGCGAAGTGGTTAAGCCGTTTGACTCGTGCTCCGAAGGTTGTGAGTTCGATTCCGGGCCGCGCCCTTCGGTTTATGAGGTAAATGTTTCGGAGACTCCTGTGGGTCGTCGTTAAAAGCTACGGAGTTCGTGCTTTGTGCGACGCTTTCCGCGCTGCGGAAAGAGACCAAGCCATATGGGATAAAACCCGGTGCGATGAAGTCGACCCTGTCGACTTTTTTTTTATATGAGTCTATCATAGGTTTACGGATATGAAGTAGCCGTTGGCTATGTCTTGCGTTATATTTGAACAATGGCCAAAGGTAGCTTGGAGTATTTTGAAATAGAATTGTATGAATTAGTTTAGCCGCATTAACAAGTAGGCGTTTTGGAGTGGCAGTAACCAAAGACGTACTTGTACGTTAGAATTGCTGCAAGCTTATCACCATTGATTAACCGCACTGCCTTTTTCTGGAGTGAATAAAGGCGTTTTGTTATTGATTTGGATCATCCATCCCAGATTGTGGAGCTGTCGTGAAATCACTGTAATTGACAATCAGATGATAAAAACACCAGGCACAGGCTGTATTCGCCACTACAAGTTGTTTACTACGGGGAGTCGGTGAGATCAATCAGTGGAGTCGTCTTTGAAAGTCTCCACATGACAGAAAATTGTAGGCCTGTTATTGTGACCCGATTGGGAAAAGCGGGAAACAGGCTAGCTTGTGTTGGTTGTCGTCACAAGGGAGACCACTTTTGCATTGATTAAACAAAGGGGAAATAAACTACTCTTGTGTGGATAGATAAACTACTCTTGTGTGGTTAGTGACAGGGATAGTCTGCCCTTGGGATACCTGTGTAACATCAAAGGACAATTCCTGACTGGAAATGAGAAAACTAGACTGGTTTCCGTTAGTGTACAGAATAAAGTCAACTGATACTATTAGTGTTGGAACTCTTCGCAGGCTGCTGAGGATGGGGACGGAGCACTTATGGGAATTCCCCGAATGCTGTGATGTCGATTCCTAAATCAATAAATCAATAAAGTCAACCTAGGCGGACGTAATTCGAATAGCCCTATCCTGGTGTAGAAAAAGAGAATCTTACGTGCTAATATCCATTTTTCATGGTTGAACATGTGTCTGTTATGACAAGGATAAGATTCGATTAAGGGATAGTGGAGTTTTCATAAGGTAATTACTAGTAAACATTAGATGTGAGTAAAGTAGTACAGTCTAGGGATAAATAAAGTTTAGGTCATTAACATAGTGTTGTGTTGTGGTTAGTCGTTCAAGGAGTGTCGGCGACAGTAGGAAGTTACCATGTTAAAATTAACTAGTATGGGAAATCAATTTGCTCAGCTGGTTATGAATAGTGAAGGGGAATGATATTTAAAAGGATTGAGGTTAGTTGGGGGATAGGGGAAATGTCCAATGGTGGGATCTTACAGTGGGGTGGCTGCTGGGGTCTTGCACTTTCTATTTTGGTCTTCCCTTGTCTTACTCTCACTCAGACCTATGTGATGAGCTCATCTGTCCATGACAGAGTTTGGTTCACTGTTATTTATCTGAGCGAGGCCAGTGGCCTGTGTTCATCTAATAGGGATCAGTGACAGGGTGGCTCTCACCAGATGTACTATGTATGTTTGTGTATTGTGTGTGTGTTTGGTGTGTTTGTGGTGTGTGCGTGTGGTGTGTGTGGTGTGTGTGTCGTGTATGTGTGGTGTGTGTGTCGTGTGTCGTGTGTTTGTATTGTGTGTGTGGTTTGTGTGGTGTGTGTGTATGCTGTGTGTGTGATGTATGTGTGTGGTGTGTGTATGGTGTGTGTAATGTGTGTTGTTTGTGTGTGTTTGTGGTGTGTGTATGTCGTGTGTGTCGTGTGTGTGGTGTTTGAGGTGTGTGTGTAGTGTGTGGTGTAGTGTGTGTGTGGGTGTGTGTATGGTGTGTGTGTAATGTGTGTTGTTTGTGTGTGTTTGTGGTGTGTGTGTGTCTTGTGTGTCGTGTGTGTGGTGTTTGAGGTGTGTGTGTAGTGAGTGGTGTAGTGTCTGTGTGGTGTGTGCGTTGTGTGTGTGTATGTGTGTGTGTTGTACGTGTGGTGTATGTCTGTGTGTGGTGTGCGTGAGTGTGGTTTCTGTGTGGTCTTTGAGTGTTGTGTGTGTGGCGAGTGAGTGTATGGTGTGTGTGGTGTGTGTGTGGTATGTGTGTGGTTTGTGTGTGTGTGTGTGGTGTGTGTGTGTGGTGTTTGTGTGGTTTGTGTGGTCTACGAGTGCGTGTGGTATGTGTATGTTTGGTGTATGTGTGGTGTGTGTGATGAGTGTGTTTTGTGTGTGTGGTGTGTGCATTGTGTATGTGGTGTGTGTAGTGTGTGTGTGTGTGTTTGTGGTGTGTGTGTTCTGTGTGTGTTTAGTGTGTGTGATGTATGTGTGGTGTGTGTTTTGTGTGCGTTTTGTGTGTGGTGTATGTGGTGACTGTGTGTGTGGAGTGTGTGGTATGTGTGCTGTGTGTGGTGTGTGTGTGTGTGTTGTATGTGTGGTGTCTGTGTGATGTGTGGTGTGTGTGTGTGGTGTGTTGTGTGTATTGTGTGTGTTGTATGTGTGGTGTTTGCGTGTTGTGTGTGTGCTTGCGTGTGTGTGGTGTGTGTGCGTGTATGTGTGGTGTGTGCGTGCTTTGTTTGTGTGTGTTGTGATTTAGTTGTCAGTGTTGTGTGTGTGGTGTTTGTGTGGTGTGTGTGGTGTATGTGTGTGTTGTGTGTGTGGTGTATGTGTGTGTGGTGGTGTAATGTGTGGTGGTGTGTTGTGTGTGTGGTCTGTGTGTGTGGTGTGTGTGATGTGTGTGTGTAGTGTGTTGTTGTCTGTGTGTCTTGTGTGTAGTGTGGTGTGTGTTTGTGGTGTGTGGTGTGTGTAGTGTGTATGTGTGTCTTGTGTGTGTATTGTGTGTGTGTGTGTTGTGTGTGGTGTGTGTGCGAGTGTTTGTGTGTGGTTTGTGTGTGTGTGTGTGGTGTGTGCGTGGTGTTTGTGTGGTCTGTGTGGTCTGTGTGGTCTACGAGTGCGTGTGGTGTGTGTATGTTTGGTGTATGTGTGGTGTGTGTGATGTGTGTGTTTTGTGTGTGTGGTGTGTGTATTGTGTATGTGGTGTGTGTAGTGTTTGTGTGTGTGCTTGTAGTGTGTGTGTTCTGTGTGTGTTTAGTGTGTGTGATGTATGTGTGGTGTGTGTTTTGTGTGCGTTTTGTGTGTGGTGTGTGTGGTGTCTGTGTGTGTGGAGTGTGTGCTGTGTGTGGTGTGTGCGTGTATGTGTGGTGTGTGTGCGTGGTTTGTTTGTGTGTGTTATGATTTAGTTGACAGTGTTGTGTGTGTGGTGTTTGAGTGGTGTGTGTGGTGTATGTGTGTGTGGTGTGTGTGGTGTGTGTGTGGTCTGTGTGTGTGGTCTGTGTGATGTGTGTGTGTAGTGTGTTGTTGTCTGTGTGTCTTGTGTGTAGTGTAGTGTGTGTTTGTGGTGTGTGCTGTGTGTAGTGTGTATGTGTGTCCTGTGTGTGTATTGTGTGTGTTTTGTGTGTGGTGTGTGTGCGCGTGTTTGTGTGTGGTTTGTGTGTGTGTGTGTGGTGTGTGCGTGGTGTTTGTGTGGTCTGTGTGGTCTGTGTGGTCTACGAGTGTCTGTGTGATGTGTGGTGTGTGTGTGTGGTGTGTTGTGTGTATTGTGTGTGTTGTGTGTGTTGTGTTTGTGTGTTGTGTGTGCGTGCGTGTGTGTGGTGTGTGTGCGTAATTTGTTTGTGTGTGTTGTGATTTAGTTGTCAGTTTTGTGTGTGTGGTGTTTGTGTGGTGTGTGTGGTGTATGTGTGTGTGGTGTGTGTGGTGTGTGTGTGTGTGGTCTGTGTGTGTGGTCTGTGTGATGTGTGTGTGTAGTGTGTTGTTGTCTGTGTGTCTTGTGTGTAGTGTGTGTGTGTTTGTGGTGTGTAGTGTGTGTAGTGTGTGTGTCTTGTGTGAGAGTATTGTGTGTGTGTGTCCTTTGTGGTGTTTGTATGTGGTTTGTGTGTGGTGTATGTGTGTGTGGAGTGTGTGGTGTGTGTGCTGTGTGTGGTATGTGTGTGTGTTGTGTGTGTGGGGTGTGTGTGGTGTCTGTGTGGTGTGTGGTGTGTGTGTGGTCTGTGTTGTGTGTGTGTTGTGTGTGTGTTGTGTGTGTGGTGTTTGTGTGTTGTGTGTGTGTATGTATGTGTGGTGTGTATGTGTGGTTTGTTTGTGTTGTGATTGTGCTGTCAGTGTTGTGTGTGTGGTGTTTGTGTGGTTTGTGTGTGGTGTATGTGTGTGTTGTGTGTGTGGTGTGTGTGGTCTGTGTGTGTGGTGTGTGTGATGTGTGTTGTGGTCTGTGTGTATTGTGTTTGTGGTGTGTGTTTGTGGTGTGTGGTGTGTGTAGTGTGTGTGTTTGTGTCTTGTGTGTGTTTATTGTGTGTGTGTGTTGTGTGGTGTGTGTGTGGTGTGTGTGTGTTTTGTGGTATGTGTGTGGTGTTTGTGTGGTCTGTTTGGTCTGTGTGGTCTATGAGTGCGTGTGGTGTGTGTATGTTTGGTGTGTTTGTGGTGAGTGTGATGTATGTTTTGTGTGTGTGGTGTGTGTTGTGTGTGTATTGTGTGTGTAGTGTGTGTGTGTTTGTGGTGTATGTGTTCTGTGAGTGTTTAGTATGTGTGGTGTTTGTGTGGTGTGTGTTTTGTGTGCGTTTTGTGTGTGTTGTGTGTGGTGTCTGTGTGTGTGGAGTGTGTGGTGTGTGTGTGCTGTGTGTGGTGTTTGTGTATGTGTTTGTGTTGTGTGTGTGGTGTCTGTGTGGTGTGTGGTGTGTGCGTGTGGTGTGTGTGTTGTGTGTGTATTGTGTGTGTTGTGTATGGTGTTTGTGTGTTGTTTGTGTGCGTGTATGTGTGGTGTGTGTGTAGTTTGTTTGTGTGTGTGGTGATTGTGTTGTCAGTGTTGTGTGTGTGGTGTTTGTGTGGTGTGTGTGTGGTGTATGTGTGTGTGGTCTGTGTGTGGTGTGTGTGATGTGTGTGTGTGTAGTGTGTTGTGGTCTGTGTGTATTGTGTGTAGTGTGGTGTGTGTGGTGTATGTGTGGTGTGTTATATGTGTGGTGGGTGGTGTGTGTGTGTGTGTTGTTTGTGTGTGTGATGTGTATGTAGTGTGTGTGTAGTGTGGTGTATGTGTGGTGTGGTGTGTGTGTATGTCTGGTGTGTGTGTGTCTTGAGTGTGTAGTTTGTGTGTGCTGTGTGCGTTTTGTGTGTGGTATGTTTGTGTGCTGTGTGGTGTGTGTGTAGTCAGTTTAGTGTTATGTCTGTGTGTGATGTGTATGGTGTGCGTGTGGTTTATATGGTGTGTGTATGGTGTGTGTTTGGTATATGTGTTTTGTGTGGTGTGTGCGTTTTGTGTGATGAGTGGTTTGTGTGTGGGTGTGTGTGTTGTTTGTGTGCATTGTGTGTGTGTTGTGTGTGTGGTGTTTGTGTGTGGTGTGTTTGCGTGTGTGTGTGATGTATGGGTGGTTTGTGTTTGTGTGTGTTTGTGTGTTGTAGTGTGGCGTTTTTTGTTGGTTTTTTGGTGTGTGTGTCGTGTGTGTGCGTTGTATGTGGTGTGCTTGTGGTGTGTGTCTGTGTGTGGTGTGTGTGTTTTGTGTGTGTGGTGTGTGTGTAGTGTATATGTGGTCGTGTGTGTGTTTGTGGTGTGTGTGGCGTGTGTGTGTGTGGTATGTGTGTGGTGTGTGTGGTGTGTGTGTTGTGTGTGTGTTGTGTGTTTGTATTGTGTGTGTGGTGTGTGTGTGGTGTGTATGTGTGTGTGGTGTGTGTGTTTTGTGTGTGTGGTGTGTGTGTAGTGTATATGTGGTGTTGTGTGTGTTTGTGGTGTGTGTTTTGTATGTGGTGTGTGTGTGTGTGTGTTGTGGATGTATTGTGTGTGTGTTGTGTGTGTGGTGTTTGTGTGTGTGAGTGATGTTTTTGTGGTCTGTGTGGTCTGTGTGGTCTATGAATGCGTGTGGTGTGTGTATGTGTGGTGTGTGTGTGGTGTGTTATGTGTGTGTTTTGTGTGTGGTGTGTGTTGTGTGTGTTTATTGTGTTTGTGTGGTATGTGTAGTGTATGTGTGTTTATGGTGTGTGTGTGTTTGGTGTGTGTGTGGTGTGTGTGTTGTTTGTGTGTGTGGTGTGTATGTGGTGTGTGTGATGTGTGTATGTAGTGTGTGTGTTTTGTGTGTGTGGTAAGTTTGGTGTGTGTGTGGTGTGTCTGTGTGGTGCCTGTGTGGTGTCTGTGTGGTGTGTGTGTGTTGTGTGTATGTGTGTGCATTTTGTGTGTGTTGTGTGTGTGTGATGTTTGTGTGTGGTGTGTGTGCGTTCGTGTGTGTGGTGTGTGTGAATGTATGTGTGTGGAATGTGTGTGTCGTTTTTGTGTGTGGTGTTTGGTCAGTGTGTGTATTGTGTGTGGTGTGAGTATGGTGTGTGTGGTCTGTGTGTGGTCTAAATGTGTGGTGTGTGTGTGGTGTTTTGTGTGATGTATATGTGTGTAGTGTGGTGTGTATGTGTGGTGTGTGTGTGTTTTGTGTGTGTGGTGTGGTGTGTGTGGTGTGGCGTGTGTGGTGTGGTGAGTGTAGTGTGTGAGTGATGTGTGTGTGGTGTGTGTGGTGTGGTGTGTGTTTGTGGTGTGTGTGTGTGGTTTGTGTGGTGTGTGTGGTGTCTGTATGTGGTCGTGTGTGTGGTGTGTGTGCGTGTATGTGTTTTGTGTTTGTGGTGTGTGTGTGTGTGGTGTTTGTGTGGCCACTGTTGTGTGTGTGATGTGTGGTGAGTGTGTGGTGTGTGTGTGTAGTGTGTCTGGTGTGTCTGGTGTTTGTGTGTTTGGTGTGTGTGATTTGTGTGTGCTGTGTGCGTTTTGTGTGGTGTGTGTGTGCTGTGTTGTGTCTGTGTAGTTTTTTTTAGTGTTTATTCTGTGTGTTATGTGTGCTGTGTGTGTAGTGTTTGCGTGATGTGGTGTGTGTGTCGTGTGTGTATAGTGTGTGTTTGTGTGTGTTTGGTGTGTGCGTTTTGTGTAGCGTGTGGTGTGTGTGTGGTGTGTGTGTTGTGTGGATGTATTGTGTGTGTTGTGGTGTGGTGTTTGTGTGTGGTGTGTGGTGTGTAGGTGGTGTGTAGGTGGTTTATGAGTGTGTGTTTGTGATGTGTGTGTGGTGTTTGTGTGGTCTGTGTGGTCTGTGTGGTGTGTGAGTGCGTGTGGTGTGTGTATGAGTTGTGTGTATGTTTGGTGTGTTTGATGTATGTGTGTGTTTTGTGTGTGTTTTGTATGTGGTGTGTGTGTATTGTGTGTGTTTGTGTGTTTGGGTTGTGTATGTGTTTGTGGTGTGTGTGTTTTGTGTGTTGTGTGTGCTTTGTGTGTTGGTGTGTGTGGTGTGTGTGTGTGATGTCTCTGTGTGTGGTGTGTGTGTGGTGTCTGTGTGTGCGGTTTGTGTGGTGTGTAGTGTGTGTGTGAGGTGTGTTTGTGTGTGATGTATGGTGTGTTTGTATGTGCTGTGTGTGTATTGTGTGTGTTATGTGTAGTGTTTGTGTGTGGTGTGTTTGTGTGTGGTGTGTTTGTGTGTGTGTGTGTGTTTGTGGTGTGTGTGTGGTGTCTTTTTGTGTGGTGTGTGTGGTGTGTGTTGTGTGTATGTGTTGTGTGTGTGTGTTGTTTGTGTGTGGTGTTTGCGTATGGTGTGTGTGTGATGTGTGTTTGTGGTGTGTGTTTGCAGTGTGTGTGTGTGTTTGGAGTGTTTAGTCTGTGTAAATAATATATTATGTGGTGTTTGTGTGTGGTGTGCGCGTCTTGTGTGTGTTTTGTGTGGTGTGTCTGGTGTGTGTGTGGTGTGCTTTGTATGTGTGGTGTGTGGTGTGTGTGTGTGTGGTGTGTGTGGTGTATGTGTTTGTGCGGTGTTTAAGGTGTGTGTGTGTGTGGTGTGTGTTGTGTGTGTGTGTTGTGAGTGTATGGTGTGTATGTGAGGTGTGTGTGTGGTATGTATGTGTGTGAGGTTTTTGTGTGGTGTGGTGTGTTTGTGGTGTGTGTGTGTGTTTGTTGTTTGCGTGTGTGTGGTGTGTGTGAAGTGTGTGTGTGGTGTGGTGTGTGTGTGGTGTTTATGGTGTGTGTGTGGTGTGTGTGGTGTGTGCGTCTTGTGTGTGTGTTTGGTGTGGAATGCCTGTGTTTGTGGTGTCTATATGTCATTTGTGTGGTGCGTGTGTGGTGTGTGTGTGTGGTGTGTGTGTGGAGTGTGTGTGTGGTGTGTGGTATATGTGGTGTGTGTGTGGTGTGTGTGGTGTGTGTGGTGTGTGTGGTGTGTGTGTGGTGTGTGTGGTGTGTGTGGTGTGTGTGGTGTGTGTGTGGTGTGTATGTGTGGTGTGTGTGTGTGTGGTGTGTGTGTGTGTGTGTGGTGTGTGTGTGTGGTTTTGTGTGTTGTGTGTGTGTGGTGTGTGTGGTGTATGCGTGTTGTGTGGGTTTTGTGTGTGTGGTGTATGCGTGTTGTGTGGGTTTTGTGTGTGTGTGTGTGGTTTGTGTGTGTGAGGTGTGTGTGTGTTTGTGGTGTGTGTATATGGTGTGTGTGGTGTGTGTGTGGTGTGTGTGCGTGTATGTGTGTGGAATGTGTGTGTCGTTTTTGTGTGTGGTGTTTGGTCAGTGTGTGTATTGTGTGTGGTGTGAGTATGGTGTATGTGGTCTGTGTGTGGTCTAAATGTGTGGTGTGTGTGTGGTGTTTTGTGTGATGTATATGTGTGTAGTGTGGTGTGTATGTGTGGTGTGTGTGGTGTGTGTGTTTTGTGTGTGTGGTGTGGTGTGTGTGGTGTGGCGTGTGTGGTGTGGTGAGTGTAGTGTGTGAGTGATGTGTGTGTGGTGTGTGTTTGTGGTGTGTGTGTGGTTTGTGTGGTGTGTGTGGTGTCTGTATGTGGTCGTGTGTGTGGTGTGTGTGCGTGTATGTGTTTTGTGTTTGTGGTGTGTGTGTGTGTGGTGTTTGTGTGGCCACTGTTGTGTGTGTGATGTGTGGTGAGTGTGTGGTGTGTGTGTGTAGTGTGTCTGGTGTGTCTGGTGTTTGTGTGTTTGGTGTGTGTGATTTGTGTGTGCTGTGTGCGTTTTGTGTGGTGTGTGTGTGCTGTGTTGTGTCTGTGTAGTTTTTTTTAGTGTTTATTCTGTGTGTTATGTGTGCTGTGTGTGTAGTGTTTGCGTGATGTGGTGTGTGTGTCGTGTGTGTATAGTGTGTGTTTGTGTGTGTTTGGTGTGTGCGTTTTGTGTAGCGTGTGGTGTGTGTGTGGTGTGTGTGTTGTGTGGATGTATTGTGTGTGTTGTGTGTGTGTGGTGTTTGTGTGTGGTGTGTGGTGTGTAGGTGGTGTGTAGGTGGTTTATGAGTGTGTGTTTGTGATGTGTGTGTGGTGTTTGTGTGGTCTGTGTGGTCTGTGTAGTGTGTGAGTGCGTGTGGTGTGTGTATGAGTTGTGTGTATGTTTGGTGTGTTTGGTGTATGTGTGTGTTTTGTGTGTGTTTTGTATGTGGTGTGTGTGTATTGTGTGTGTTTGTGTGTTTGGGTTGTGTATGTGTTTGTGGTGTGTGTGTTTTGTGTGTTGTGTGTGCTTTGTGTGTTGGTGTGTGTGGTGTGTGTGTGTGTGATGTCTCTGTGTGTGGTGTGTGTGTGGTGTCTGTGTGTGCGGTTTGTGTGGTGTGTAGTGTGTGTGTGAGGTGTGTTTGTGTGTGATGTATGGTGTGTTTGTGTGTGCTGTGTGTGTATTGTGTGTGTTATGTGTAGTGTTTGTGTGTGGTGTGTTTGTGTGTGTGTGTGTTTGTGGTGTGTGTGTGGTGTCTTTTTGTGTGGTGTGTGTGGTGTGTGTTGTGTGTATGTGTTGTGTATGTGTGTTGTTTGTGTGTGGTGTTTGCATATGGTGTATGTGTGATGTGTGTTTGTGGTGTGTGTTTGCAGTGTGTGTGTGTGTTTGGAGTGTGTAGTCTGTGTAAATAATATATTATGTGGTGTTTGTGTGTGGTGTGCGCGTCTTGTGTGTGTTTTGTGTGGTGTGTCTGGTGTGTGTCTGGTGTGCTTTGTATATGTGGTGTGTGGTGTGTGTGTGTGTGGCGTGTGTGGTGTATGTGTTTGTGCGGTGTTTAAGGTGTGTGTGTGTGGTGTGTGTTGTGTGTGTGTGTTGTGAGTGTATGGTGTGTATGTGAGGTGTGTGTGTGGTATGTATGTGTGTGAGGTTTTTGTGTGGTGTGGTGTGTTTGTGGTGTGTGTGTGTTTGTTGTTTGCGTGTGTGTGGTGTGTGTGAAGTGTGTGTGTGGTGTGGTGTGTGTGTGGTGTTTATGGTGTGTGTGTGGTGTGTGTGGTGTGTGCGTCTTGTGTGTGTGTGGTGTGGAATGCCTGTGTTTGTGGTGTCTATATGTCATTTGTGTGGTGTGTGTGTGGTGTGTGTGTGTGGTGTGTGTGTGGAGTGTGTGTGTGGTGTGTGGTATATGTGGTGTGTGTGTGGTGTGTGTGGTGTGTGTGGTGTGTGTGGTGTGTGTGTGGTGTGTGTGGTGTGTGTGGTGTGTGTGGTGTGTGTGTGGTGTGTATGTGTGGTATGTGTGTGTGTGTGGTGTGTGTGTGTGTGTGTGTGGTGTGTGTGTGTGGTTTTGTGTGTTGTGTGTGTGTGGTGTGTGTGGTGTATGCGTGTTGTGTGGGTTTTGTGTGTGTGTGTGTGGTTTGTGTGTGTGAGGTGTGTGTGTGTTTGTGGTGTGTGTATATGGTGTGTGTGGTGTGTGTGTGGTGTGTGTGCGTGTATGTGTGTGGAATGTGTGTGTCGTTTTTGTGTGTGGTGTTTGGTCAGTGTGTGTATTGTGTGTGGTGTGAGTATGGTGTATGTGGTCTGTGTGTGGTCTAAATGTGTGGTGTGTGTGTGGTGTTTTGTGTGATGTATATGTGTGTAGTGTGGTGTGTATGTGTGGTGTGTGTGGTGTGTGTGTGTTTTGTGTGTGTGGTGTGGTGTGTGTGGTGTGGCGTGTGTGGTGTGGTGAGTGTAGTGTGTGAGTGATGTGTGTGTGGTGTGTGTGGTGTGGTGTGTGTTTGTGGTGTGTGTGTGTGGTTTGTGTGGTGTGTGTGGTGTCTGTATGTGGTCGTGTGTGTGGTGTGTGTGCGTGTATGTGTTTTGTGTTTGTGGTGTGTGTGTGTGTGGTGTTTGTGTGGCCACTGTTGTGTGTGTGATGTGTGGTGAGTGTGTGGTGTGTGTGTGTAGTGTGTCTGGTGTGTCTGGTGTTTGTGTGTTTGGTGTGTGTGATTTGTGTGTGCTGTGTGCGTTTTGTGTGGTGTGTGTGTGCTGTGTTGTGTCTGTGTAGTTTTTTTTAGTGTTTATTCTGTGTGTTATGTGTGCTGTGTGTGTAGTGTTTGCGTGATGTGGTGTGTGTGTCGTGTGTGTATAGTGTGTGTTTGTGTGTGTTTGGTGTGTGCGTTTTGTGTAGCGTGTGGTGTGTGTGTGGTGTGTGTGTTGTGTGGATGTATTGTGTGTGTTGTGTGTGTGTGGTGTTTGTGTGTGGTGTGTGGTGTGTAGGTGGTGTGTAGGTGGTTTATGAGTGTGTGTTTGTGATGTGTGTGTGGTGTTTGTGTGGTCTGTGTGGTCTGTGTAGTGTGTGAGTGCGTGTGGTGTGTGTATGAGTTGTGTGTATGTTTGGTGTGTTTGGTGTATGTGTGTGTTTTGTGTGTGTTTTGTATGTGGTGTGTGTGTATTGTGTGTGTTTGTGTGTTTGGGTTGTGTATGTGTTTGTGGTGTGTGTGTTTTGTGTGTTGTGTGTGCTTTGTGTGTTGGTGTGTGTGGTGTGTGTGTGTGTGATGTCTCTGTGTGTGGTGTGTGTGTGGTGTCTGTGTGTGCGGTTTGTGTGGTGTGTAGTGTGTGTGTGAGGTGTGTTTGTGTGTGATGTATGGTGTGTTTGTGTGTGCTGTGTGTGTATTGTGTGTGTTATGTGTAGTGTTTGTGTGTGGTGTGTTTGTGTGTGTGTGTGTTTGTGGTGTGTGTGTGGTGTCTTTTTGTGTGGTGTGTGTGGTGTGTGTTGTGTGTATGTGTTGTGTGTGTGTGTTGTTTGTGTGTGGTGTTTGCATATGGTGTATGTGTGATGTGTGTTTGTGGTGTGTGTTTGCAGTGTGTGTGTGTGTTTGGAGTGTGTAGTCTGTGTAAATAATATATTATGTGGTGTTTGTGTGTGGTGTGCGCGTCTTGTGTGTGTTTTGTGTGGTGTGTCTGGTGTGTGTCTGGTGTGCTTTGTATATGTGGTGTGTGGTGTGTGTGTGTGTGTGGTGTGTGTGGTGTATGTGTTTGTGCGGTGTTTAAGGTGTGTGTGTGTGGTGTGTGTTGTGTGTGTGTGTTGTGAGTGTATGGTGTGTATGTGAGGTGTGTGTGTGGTATGTATGTGTGTGAGGTTTTTGTGTGGTGTGGTGTGTTTGTGGTGTGTGTGTGTTTGTTGTTTGCGTGTGTGTGGTGTGTGTGAAGTGTGTGTGTGGTGTGGTGTGTGTGTGGTGTTTATGGTGTGTGTGTGGTGTGTGTGGTGTGTGCGTCTTGTGTGTGTGTGTGGTGTGGAATGCCTGTGTTTGTGGTGTCTATATGTCATTTGTGTGGTGTGTGTGTGGTGTGTGTGTGTGGTGTGTGTGTGGAGTGTGTGTGTGGTGTGTGGTATATGTGGTGTGTGTGTGGTGTGTGTGGTGTGTGTGGTGTGTGTGTGGTGTGTGTGGTGTGTGTGGTGTGTGTGTGGTGTGTATGTGTGGTGTGTGTGTGTGTGTGTGTGTGTGTGTGGTGTGTGTGTGTGTGTGTGGTGTGTGTGTGTGGTTTTGTGTATTGTGTGTGTGTGGTGTGTGTGGTGTATGCGTGTTGTGTGGGTTTTGTGTGTGTGTGTGTGGTTTGTGTGTGTGAGGTGTGTGTGTGTTTGTGGTGTGTGTATATGGTGTGTGTGGTGTGTGTGTGGTGTGTGTTTGTGGTGTGTGTGTGGTGTGTGTATGGTGTGTGTGTGGGGTGTGTGTGTGGTGTATGTATGTGTGGTGTGCGTATGGGTGGTGTGCGTGGTGTGTGTGTGTGTGTGTGTTGTGTGTGTGGTGTGGTATGTCTGTGTTTGTGGTGTATGCATGTGGTGTGTGTGCGGTGTGTGTGTGTGTGTGGTGTGTGTGGTTTGTGTGTGTCGTGTGTGCTGTGTGTGTGGTGTGTGTGTGTAGTTTGTGTGTGGTGTGGTGTGTGTTTGTGGTTGGTGTTGTGTTTGTTTTTGTGGTTGGTGTTGTGTGTGTGGTCTGTGTGTGTAGTGTGGTGTGTGTGTGTGGTGTGTGTGGTATGTGTGTGTGTGTTCGTGTGTGCGGTGTGTGTGCGTGCATGTGTTTTGTGTTAGTGTTGTTTGTGTGTGTGTGTGTGGTGTTTGTGTGGCCAGTGTTGTGTGTGTGGTGTGTGGTGTGTGTGTGGTGTGTTTGTAGTGTGTGTGTGATGTGTCTGGTGTGTATGTATCTGGTGTGTGTTTTATAGTGTGTGCAGTGTTCGTTTTGTGTGGTGTGTGTGTGTGCTGTGTGGTGTTTGTGTAGTGTGTTTAGTGTTTGGTCTGTGTGGTGTGTGTGCTGTGTGTGTAGTTTGTGTCATGTGTTTTGTGTGTGTATTGTGTGTGTGTTGTGTGTGGTGTTTGTGTGTGGTGTGTGTGCGTGTGTTTGCGTGTGAGTGTGTGTGGTTTGTGTTTCTGTGGTGTGTGTTTGTGATGTGTGTGTTTTGTGTGTGGTGTGTTTTATATGTGTATTGTGTGTGTAGTGTGTTTAATGTGTGCGTGGTGTCTGTGTGTGTGTTTTGTGTGTGTTTGGTGTGTGTGGTGTGTGTGTTGTGTGTGTATTTTATGTGCGTGTTGTTTGTGATGTGTGTTGTGTATGTTTGTGTGGTGTTTGTGG
The DNA here is from genome assembly GCA_963921405.1 of Cepaea hortensis. Taxonomy (NCBI): domain Eukaryota; kingdom Metazoa; phylum Mollusca; class Gastropoda; order Stylommatophora; family Helicidae; genus Cepaea; species Cepaea hortensis. The sequence continues at coordinate 16,924,250 of OY992895.1, forward strand.
TGTGTGTATGTGTGTGGTGTGTGTCTGTTTTGTGTTTGTGGGGTGTGTGTGGTGTGTGTGTTTGGTGTGTGTGTTTTGTGTGTATTCTGTTTGTGTTGTCTGTGTGGTGTTTGTGTATTGTGTGTGTTCTTGTGTGTGGTGTTTGCGCGTGAATATGTTTTGTGTGTGTGTGTGGTGTTTGTGTGTGGTGTGTTTGTGTGTGTGTTTGTGGTGTGTGTGGTGTGTGTGTGTGGTGTGTGTTGTGTGTATGTGTTGTGTGTGTGTTGTTTGTGTGTGGTGTTTGCGTGTGGTGTATGTGTGATGTGTGTTTGTGGTGTGTTTTTGCGGTGTGTGTGTGTGTGTGTGTGTTTGGTGTGTGTAGTTTGTGTAAATGATATTTTATGTGGTGTGTGTGTGTGTGTGTGCGTGTGCGTGTCTTGTGTGTGTTTTGTGTGGTGTGTCCGGTGTGTGTGGTGTGTGTGTTTGTGTGATGTGTGTTTTGTATGTGTGGTGTGTGGTGTGTGTGTGGTGTGTGTGTGGTGTGTGTGGTGTGTGTTGTGTGTGTGTGTGTGGTGTGTGTATGTGTGGTGTGTGTGTGGTGTGTACGTGTGTGAGGTGTTTGTGAGGTGTGGTGTGTTTGTGGTGTGTGTGTGGTGTGTGGTGTGTGTGTGTTTATTGTTTGTGTGTGTGTGGTGTTTGTGAGGTGTGTGTGTGGTGTGTGTGTGGTGTTTGTGGTGTGTGTGTGGTGTGTGTGCGTCTTGTGTGTGTGTGGTGTGATATATCTGTGTTGTGGTGTCTATATGTAATATGTGTGGTGTGTGTGTGGTGTGTGTGTGTGTGGTGTGTGTGTGTGGAGTGTGTGTGGAGTGTGTGTGTGGTGTGTGTGGTGTGTGTGGTGTATTGTGTGTGTGGTGTGTGTGGTGTGTGTATGTGGTGTGTGTGTGGTGTGTGTGGTGTATATGTGTGTGGTTTGTGTGTGGTGTGGTGTGTGTGTGTGTGGTGTGTGTGGTGTGTGTGTGGTGTGTTTTTTTGTGTGAGTGGTGTGTGTGGTTTTGTGTCTTGTGTGTGTGTGTGTGGTGTGTGTGTGGTGTGTGTGTGGTGTGTGTGTGCGTGGTTTGTGTGTGGTTTGTGTGTGGTGTGTGTGTGAGGTGTGTGTGTGGTGTGTGTGTGGTGTGTGTGGTGTGTGTGTGGTGTGTTTTTGTGGTGTGTGTGTGGCGTGTGTTTGGTGTGTGTGTGGTGTGTGTTTGGTGTGTGTGTGCTCTGTGTGTGGTGTGTGTGGAGTGTGTATGTGTAGTGTGTGTGTGTGGTGTATGATTGTGGTGTGTGTGTGTGGTGTGTGTGTGTGGTGTGCGTGTGGTGTGTGTGTGTGGTGTGTGTGTGGTGTGTGTGTGGTGTGTGTGTGTGGTGTGTGTGGTGTGGTATGTCTGTGTTTGTGGTGTCTATATTTGGTGTGTGTGCGGTGTGTTTGTGGTGTGTGTGTGTGGTGTGTGTTGTGTGTGTGTGTGTTGTGTGTTTGTGGTGTGTGTGGTGTGCGCGTGTCTTGTGTGTGTGTGGTGTGTGTGGTGTGTGTTGTGTGTGTTGTGTGTGTGGTGTGTGTCTTGTGTGTGTGTGGTGTGTGTCGTGTGATTGTGTGTGTGTTGTGTGTAGTGTGTGTGTGTGTTGTGTGTGGTGTGTGTGTGGTTTGTGTTGGTGTATGTGTCGTGTGTTTGTCGTGTGTGTTTTGTGTGTGTGTGTGTGTGTGTGTGGTGTGTGGTGTGTGTGTGATGTGTGTGTGTGTGTTGTGTGTGTGGTGTGTGTGTGATGTGTGTGGTGTGTGCGTGTGTATAGGTGGTGTGTGTGATGTGTGTGGTGTGTATGTGTGTGAGGTGTTTGTGTGGTGTGGTGTGTGGTGTGTTTGTGTGGTGTGTGTTTTGTGTGATGTGGGTGTGTTTGTTTTGTGTGTGTGGTGTGTGTGGTGTGTGTGTGGTGTGTGTGATGTGTGTGTGTTGTGTTTGCTGTGTTTACGTGTTGTGTGTGGTGTGTGTGGTGTGTGTCTGTGTGGTTTGTGTCTTGTGTGTGTCTTGTGTGTTTGTGTGTGTGTTTGGTGTGTGTGGTGTGTGTGTGGTGTGGTGTGTTTGTGTGGTGTGTGTGTGTTGTGCGTGTGTGTGTGGTGTGTGTATGTGGTGTGTGTATGTGTGGTGTTTGTGTGGTCTGTGTGGTCTTTGTGTTCTATGAGTGCGTGTGATTTGTGTATGTGTGGTGTGTGTTTGTGATGTGTGTGTTTTGTGTGTGTGGTGTGTTTTGTTTGTGTATTGTGTGTGTAGTATGTGTAATGTGTGTGTGGTGTCTGTGTGTGTGTGTTTTGTGTGTGTTTCTGGTGTGTGTGTCTGATGTGTGTGTCTGGTGTATGTCTGGTGTGTGTCCGGTGTGTGTGGTGTCTGTGTGATGTGTGCATTTTGTGTGTGGTGTGTGTGTGTGTGTGTGTGTGTGCTATGTGCTGTGTGTGTTTGTGTGGTGTGTGTGTGTTTGTTGTTTGTGTGTGGTGTGTGTGTGTGAGGTATGTGTGTGGTGTGTGTGTATGGTGTTTATGGTGTGTATGGTGTGTGTGTGTGTGGTGTGTGTGTGATGTGGTATGTCTGTGTTTGTGGTGTCTATATGTGATGTGTGTGGTGGGTTTGTGGTGTGTGTGTGTGTAGAGTGTAAGTGGAGTGTGTGGTGTGTGTGTGGTGTGTGAGTGGTGTATGTATGGTGTGTGTATGGTGTGTGTGTGGTATGTGTGTGGTGTTTGTGTGTGTGGTGTGTGTGGTGTGTGTGAGGTGTGTGTGGTGTGTGTGTATTGTGTGGTGTGTGTGGTGTGTGTGTGTGGTGTGTGTGTGGTGTGTGGTGTGTGTGTGGTGTGTGTGTGTGGTGTGTGTATTATGTGTGTGGTATGTGTGTGGTGTATGTGTAGTGTGCGTGAGATGTGTGTTGTGTGTGGTGTGTGTGTGGTGTGTGTGCGGTGTGTGTGCGTGGTGTGTGTGTGGTGTGTGTGTGGTGTGTATGTGTGTGAAGAGTTTATGTGGTGTGGTGTGTGGTGTGTTTGTGTGGCGTGTGTTTTGTGTGATGTGAGTGTGTTTGTTTTGTGTGTGTTGTGTGTGTGTGGTGTGTGTGGTGTGTGTGGTGTGTGTGTGTTTGGTGTGGTGTGTGGAGTGTTTATGTGGTGTGTTTGTTGTGTGTGTGTGTGTGGTGTGTGTGTGTGTGATGTGTGTGGTATGTTCGTGTGGTATGTGCGTGTGTGTGGTGTGTGGTGTGAATATGTGGTGTGTGTGATGTGTGTGTGGTGTGTATGAGTGTGAGATGTTTGTGTTGTGTAGTGTGTGGTGTGTTTGTGTGGTGTTTGTTTGTTGTGATGTGTGTGTGTTTGTTTTGTGTGTGTGGTGTGTGTGGTGTGTTCCGTGTGTGTGGTGTATGTGGTGTGTGTGTGTGGTGTGTGTGTGATGTGTATGTGTGTGGTGTGTGTGATGTGTTTGTTGTGTTTATGTGTTGTGTGTGTTGTGTGTGTGTGGTGTGTGTGGTGTGTGTGTGGTGTGTTTGGTGTGTGTGTGTGGTGTGTGTCTTGTGTGTTTCTTGTGTGTTTGTGTTGTGTATGCTGTGTGTGTGTGGTGTGTGTGGTGTGTGTGTGGTGTGTGTGTCATGTGTGTGTGTGTTGTGTGTGTGTGGTGTGTTTGTGGTGTGTGTCTTGTGTGTGTCTTGTGTGTGTTGTGTGTGCGGTTATTATGTGGTGTGTGTGTGGTGTGTGTGTGTGGTATGTGTTGGTGTGTATGTGTGTGTATTCAATGGCATGTGACATTGTTCAACATCAGAAACGTTTGTAAATCGTGAGGAATATGGGCTTTCCACTACATGTAGTGTAGCTTGTAAAAATGCTCGTTCTATACCATTGTGGTGTGTGTCTCTGTGTGTGGTGTTCGTGAGCGTGGTTTGTAAGTGGTCTCTAAGTGTTGTGTGGTGTGTGTGTATTTTGTGTGTGTGTGTGTGGTATGTGTGTGGTGTGTATGTGTGTGGTGTGTGTGGTTTGTGTGTGCCGTGTGTGCTCTGTGTGTGTGGTGTGTGTAGTGTGTGTGTGTGGTGTGGTGTGTGTTTGTGGTGTGTGGTTTGTGTGTGATCTGTGTGTGTGGTCTGTGTGTGTGTGATATGTGTGTGTGTAGCGTGGTGGGTGTGTGTGTGTGGTGTGTGTTGTGGTGTGTGTGTGTGTTAGTGTGTGTGGTGTGTTCGTGTATGTGTTTTGTGTGTGTGTGGTTTTTGTGTGTGTTTGTGGTGTTTGTGTGGCCAGTGTTGTGTGTGTGTGGTGTGTGGTGTGTGTGTGGTGTGTGTGTTTAGTGTGTGTGTGTGGTGTGTCTGGTGTGTGGTGTGTCTGGTGTGTGTGTTTCTGGTGTGTGTGGTTTGTGTGTGCTGTGTGCGTTTTGTTTGGAGTGTGGTTGCTGTGTGGTGTTTGTGTAGTGTGTTTAGTGTTTGGTCTGTGTGGTGTGTGTGCTGTGTGTGTAGTGTTTCGTGTGTGTTATGTGTGTATTGTGTGTGTTGTGTGTGGTATTTTTGTGTGGTGTGTGTGCGTGTGTTTGCGTGTGGGTGTGTGTGGTTTGTGTTTGTGTCTGGTGTGTGTGGTTTGTGTTTGTGTGTGGTGTGTGCGTGTGGTGTTTGTGTGGTCTGTGTGGTCTGTGTGCTCTATGAGTGCGTGTGGTTTGTGTATGTGTGGTGTGTGTTTGTGATGTGTGTGTTTTGTGTGTGTGGTGTGTTTTGTTTGTGTATTGTGTGTGTAGTATGTGTAATGTGTGTGTGGTGTCTGTGTGTGTTTTTTGTGTGTGTTTCTGGTGTGTGTGTCTGATGTGTGTGTCTGGTGTATGTCTGGTGTGTGTCTGGTGTGTGTGTGTGCTGTGTGCTGTGTGCATTTTGTGTGTGGTGTGTGTGTGTGTGCTGTGTGCTGTGTGTTTTTGTGTGGTGTGTGTGTGTTTGTTGTTTGTGTGTGTGGTGTGTGTGTGAGGTGTGTGTGTGGTGTGTGTGTATGGTGTTTATGGTGTGTGTGGTGTGTGTGTGTGTGATGTGGTATGTCTGTGTTTGTGGTGTCTATATGTGATGTGTGTGGTGTGTTTGTGGTGTGTGTGTGTGGAGAGTGAGTGGAGTGTGTGGTGTGTGTGTGGTGTGTGTGGTGTGTGTGTGTGGTGTATGGTGTGTGTGAGGTGTGTGTGGTGTGTGTGGTGTGTGTGTGTGTGGTGTGTGTGGTGTGCGTGTTGTGTGTGTGGTGTGTGTGGTGTGTGGTGTGTGTGTGGTGTGTGTGTGGTGTGTGTGTGTGTGGTGTGTGTATTGTGTGTGTGGTGTATGTGTGGTGTATGTGTGGTGTGTGTGTAGTGTGTGTGATGTGTGTTGTGTGTGTGGTGTGTGTGTGCGGTGTGTGTGCCTGGTGTGTGTGTGGTGTGTGTGTGTGGTGTGTGTGGTGTGTGCGTCTGGTGTGTGGTGTGGTGTGTGTGGTGTGTGTGTGTGTGGTGTGTGCGGTGTGTGTGTGTGTGGTGTGTGTTGTGTGTGTGTGGTGTGTGTTGTGTGTGTGTTGTGTGTGTGTGGCGTGTGTGGTGTGTGTATTGTGTGTGTGTGTGTTTGGTGTGTGTGGTGTGTGTGGTGTGTGTGTGGTGTGTGTGTGGTATGTGTGTGAGGTATGTGTGTGTGGTGTGTGTGGTGTGTATGTGTAGTGTGTGTGGTGTGTGGTTAGTGTGTGGTGTGTGTGTGGTGTGTGTGTAGTGTGTGTGTGGTGTGTGTGTGGTGTGTGTGTGTGTGGTGTGGTATGTCTGTGTTTGTGGTGTCTATATGTGGTGTGTGTGTGATGTGTGTTTGTGGTGTGTTTGTGTGGTGTGTTTGTGGTGTGTTTGTTGTGTTTGTGTGGTGTGTGGGGTGTGTTTGTGTGTGTGTGTGGTGTGTGTCTTGTGTGTGGTGTGTATGTGTGGTGTGTGTGTTGTGTTGTGTGTGTGGTGTGTATGGTGTGTGTCTTATGTGTGTGTGTGTGGTGTGTGTGTGTTGTGTGTGGTGTGTGTGGTGTGTGTGTGTGCGTGGTTTGTGTTGGTGTATGTGTTGTGTGTTTGTCGTGTGTGTGGTGTGTGTCTGTTTGTGTGTGGTGTGTCTGTGATGTGTATGTGTGTGTGTGTGTGTGTGGTGTTGTGTGTGTGTGTAGTGTGTGTATGTGTGTGTGTGTGTGTGTGTGTGTATTCAATGGCATTTGACATTTTACAACATCAGAAACTTTTGTAAATCGTGAGGAATATGGGCTTTCCACTACATGTAGTGTAGCTTGTAAAAATGCTCCTTCTATACCAGTGGTTCTCAACCAGTGGGGAATTCAGGGGAAGGGAGATTTTAGGTGTTCCAGGGGGAGGGAATGAATATTATTTTAAGATCGCGTTAATACAAGAACCGATTGCTTGATATTGTTCTTCCCTCCATACTTTACGGTTCTGTACATTTCGCCGTTCTGAAATTCGTTTTATAACGTAAGTAGACCCACAAATCACGTTTTATGTAGACGTCTAGACTTGTTCTGGTATGTGATAGTAAATTTAACTTCCATTTTTACGTATACTATGGTGGATGGAGCTGCGATGTATAGGGAGTAGATACGAAAATGGGGCATTCTGAACATATGGTGAATGGGTGCATGGACCAAACAATGTTGAGAACCACTGAACTAGGAGAACTAGCAGACCCAAGAACGGTATACTTCACGGACTATGTTAGAATGATAAAAGAATTGTAATACATTAGATCCCAAAATACTGATATATGCATGGAAATGAAGACAGGCAAAGGAGGTGGGACGACTACTCAGCCTATCAGACATACCATATAAATCGGCAAAGAGGTTTATATAAAGCACATATAGAACCAGGTGGGAATCAGAGCATCCAGGTCACCAGAAAGATTATGCATATTAGCAACTCGGCCGAAGTAAAGAAGAAGCAATATTCAGACTCTGAACAGTGCGTTACAGGCTAAAATACCTTTTGTTCAATAAACTAAGATAAGGGATATTGATGAATGTGAAATGACTGCTAAACATTTACTACACGAGTGTCCAAGCGTACTGAACAGAGAAAACAACTCTTGCATCCACCCTCTCCATCTCAAGACAAACTACAGCTATGTCAACAAATTTAAACGGAATGCTGTTATTTTTTTTCTTTTTTTAAACAAAACAATATATTCGAGGTGATATATGTAGGTATACGAGGAGTGGTTGGCCGAGTGGCTAGAATGCCGGATTTTCCTTCAGGAGACCCGGGTTACAATTCTCGGTAAGATGTGTGGGATTTTTTTTTTCTGTCGGGGGCAAAAAGAAAATCCTAACCTGCACAGTTGGCAGAGACTGCACTAGCCAGCCAGGCGGCCTTAATTCCTCAGGCTCAAAGACACACCTGCCATACACATAGCTTGTTTAGGGAGATAGTCAGTGGGGACAGGGCAGGATCCCGGCTTCGTTCTTCAACAAGGCGTTCGTCCGGCGCTGACTCCTGAGCCCATTACTTGCAGCAGTGTGGACACTATATCCCAGGCTTCCGTCAAGGACAGCACTGCTCCTTAGTGGCTGCTATTGCTTGATGGTTGGTGATCAAGGCAGGAGCTGACTCGTTTCGGCTATCTTTCCCCTCCAGGTTCGAATCGCTGGCCTGCAGGACTTTCATATGGCACTGTAGTTATGCTGTTCCTATGTGACGCCCGGACTCCATTGAGACAGTGTACCATATTCCAGTTAGTCGACTGCAGGTGCGTCCGAGACAAGGAGTTTGAGTATGCCGTACCCTAAGTCCCTACACCAGCCAGTCCCTGACCATAAAGCAATACTTTAATGAAAGCCTGGGCTATAGCATCCACCAACAACAGCTGCAACTAAAGAAGTAGCCATGGGAAACCATCTCAACTGTACCTGCCCAGGAATGAGACAGCCGATACCCATCAGCGGTCAAAGCAACGAAGTCAGGGGGACGAGGACTGTGATAACTTGCTATAATTTTGGGAGACATTCAATTGTCGTGCGTGCATACAGTTTACTGATCCCTGCAGTTTAGATACTATACCGTTTTTTCATCTTAATTCGTGTGGTGTATATTTTCCATGGTTTTGTGTTCAGCAATGAATTTGTAAGTACCAAGTTCTGTATGGAGCGGGGCACATTGCAGAGCATGTATTTGATGGTTAGTGTGAACTCGCAGCAAATTCATAATCTCGTTTGTTAAATTTAACTTGTATGGAGTCAAGAACAGAATACGAAACGACGGACATTCAGCGAATTGAAAAACACCATTATTTTGAAAGATTTCAAGAGAAGTAGGTCATCCCGTGAGAGCAGTTTCAGGAGATTTCAAATGATTGCTTCAGTTTGAAAGTGTTGTTTTATTTCTGTGTCATTTTGAATTGTTGACACGGTAGTGGGTGTGTGGTAACCATGGGATCAATGTGAAAACATAACAAATAATGTTAACAATGTTTATATCAATGGGAGATTCATTATATCAATGGGAGATTCATTATATCAATGGGAGATTCATTATATCCATGGGAGATTCATTATATCAATGGGAGATTCATTATATCAAAGGGAGATTCATTATGTCAAAGTGAGATTCATTATATCAAAGTGAGATTCATTATATCAAAGGGAGATTCATTATACCAAACAAACAACAAGTTAGTTGCATATCCTCTACAGGACACAACAGTCAATCCCAGCATATGTTGGCTGTTCATGATTCCTGGGCAAGTTTACTTTCAGTAGTTTGCCAATGCTTTCCTAACGATCGGCACCCATACCATTTCATAAACACCAACGTAAGGCAATTATCAAAGGAAGATTCATTATATCAAAGGGAGATTCATTATATCAAAGGGAGATTCATTATATCAAAGGGGGATTCATTATATCAAAGTGTGATTCATTATATCAAAGGGAGATTCAGTATATCAAAGGGTGATTCATTATATCAAAGGGAGATTCGTGATATCAAAGGGAGATTCATTATATCAAAGGGGGATTCATTATATCAAAGGGGGATTCATTATATCAAAGGGAGATTCATGATATCAAAGGGAGATTCATTATATGGTGTTTGTGTGTGTGGTGTGTGTGTGGTGAGTATGTGTGTGGTGTGTGTGTGGTGTGTGTATGTAGTGTGTGTGTGTGTGGTGTGTGTGTGTGGTGTGTGTGTGTGTGGTGTGTGGTTTGGTGTGTGTGTGGTGTGTGTGTGTGGTGTGTGTGTGTGAGTGTTTGTGTGGTGTGTGTGGTGTGTGTGTGTGGTGTGTGTGTGTGGTGTGTGTGTGGTGTGTGTGTGTTGGGTATGTGGCGTGTCTGTGGTGTGTGGTGTGTGTGTGTGGTGTGTGTGTGTGGTGTGTGTGTGGTTTGGTGTGTGGTGTGTGTGTGGTGTGTGTGTGTTGTGTGTGTGTGTGGTGTGTTGTGTGTGTGTGGTGTGTGTGTGTGGTGTGTGTGTGGTGTGTGTGTGGTGTGTGTGTGTTGTGTCTGGTGTGTGGTGTGTGTGCGTGATTTGTGTTGGTGTATGTGTCGTGTGTTTGTCGTGTGTGTGGTGTGTGTCTGTTTGTATGTGGTGTGTGTGTGTGTGTGTGTGTGTGTGTGTGTGTGTGTGTGTGGTATGTGTGTGTAGTGTGTGTATGTGTGTGTGTGTGTATTCAATGGCATTTGACATTGTACAACATCAGAAACGTTTGTAAATCGTGAGGAATATGGGCTTTCCACTAAATGTAGTGTAGCTTGTACAAATGTTCGTTCTATACCAGAGGTTCTCAACCGGTGGGGAATTCCGGGGAAGGGAGATTTTAGGAGTTCCAGGGGGAGGGGATGAATATTATTTTAAGATCGCGTTAATACAAGAACCGATTGCTTGATATTGTTCTTCCCTCCATACTTTACGGTTCGGTACTTGTCGCCCTTCTGAAATGGGGCATTCTGAACATATGGTGAAGGGGTGCATGGACCAAAAAATGTTGAGAACCACTGAACTAGGAGAACTAGCAGACCCAAGTACGGTATACTTCACGGACTATGTTAGAATGATAAAAGAATTGTAATACATTAGATCCCAATATACTGATATATGCATGGAAATGAAGACAGGCAAAGGAGGTGTGACGACTACTCAGCCTATCAGACATACCATATAAATCGGCAAAGAGGTTTATATAAAGCACATATAGAACCAGGTGGGAATCAGAGCATCCAGGTCACCAGAAAGGTTATGCATATTAGCAACTCGGCCGAAGTAAAGAAGAAGCAATATTCAGACTCTGAACAGTGCGTTACAGGCTAAAATACCTTTTGTTCAATAAACTAAGATAAGGGATATTGATGAATGTGAAATGACTGCTAAACATTTACTGCACGAGTGTCCAAGCGTGCTGAACAGAGAAAACAACTCTTGCATCCACCCTCTCCATCTCAGGACAACCTACAGCTATGTCAACAAATTTAAACGGACTGCTGTTTTTTTTTCTATTGTTTAAACAAAACAATATATTCTAGGTGATATATGTAGGTGTACGAGGAGTGGCTGGCCGAGTGGCTAGAATGCCGGATTTTCCTTCAGGAGACCCGGGTTACAATTCTCGGTAAGATGTGTGGGATTTTTTTTTTTCTGTCGGGGGCAAAAAGAAAATCCTAACCTGCACAGCTGGCAGAGACTGCACTAGCCAGCCAGGCGGCCTTAATTCCTCAGGCTCAAAGACACACCTGCCATACACATAGCTTGTTTAGGGAGATAGTCAGTGGGGACAGGGCAGGATCCCGGCTTCGTTCTTCAACAAGGCGTTCGTCCGGCGCTGACTCCTGAGCCCATTACTTGCAGCAGTGTGGACACTATATCCCAGGCTTCCGTCAAGGACAGCACTGCTCCTTAGTGGCTGCTATTGCTTGATGGTTGGTGATCAAGGCAGGAGCTGACTCGTTTCGGCCATCTTTCCCCTCCAGGTTCGAATCGCTGGCCTGCAGGACTTTCATATGGCACTGTAGTTATGCTGTTCCTATGTGACGCCCGGACTCCATTGAGACAGTGTACCATATTCCAGTTAGTCGACTGCAGGTGCGTCCGAGACAAGGAGTTTGAGTATGCCGTACCCTAAGTCCCTACACCAGCCAGTCCCTGACCATAAAGCAATACTTTAATGAAAGCCTGGGCTATAGCATCCACCAACAACAGCTGCAACTAAAGAAGTAGCCATGGGAAACCATCTCAACTGTACCTGCCCAGGAATGAGACAGCCCATACCCATCAGCGGTCAAAGCAACGAAGTCAGGGGGACGAGGACTGTGTTAACTTGCTATAATTTTGGGAGACATTCAATTGTCGTGCGTGCATACAGTTTACTGATCCCTGCAGTTTAGATACTAAACCGTTTTTTCATCTTAATTCGTGTGGTGTGTATTTTCCATGTTTTTGTGTTCAGCAATGGATTTGTAAGTACCAATTTCTGTATGGAGCGGGGCACATTGCAGAGCATGTATTTGATGGTTAGTGTGAACTCGCAGCAAATTCATAATCTCGTTTGTTAAATTTAACTTGTATGGAGTCAAGAACAGAATACGAAACGACGGACATTCAGCGAATTGAAAAACACCATTATTTTGAAAGATGTCAAGAGAAGTAGGTCATCCCGTGAGAGCAGTTTCAGGAGATTTCAAATGATTGCTTCAGTTTGAAAGTGTTGTTTTATTTCTGTGTCATTTTGAATTGTTGACACGGTAGTGGGTGTGTGGTAACCATGGGATCAATGTGAAAACATAACAAATAATGCTAACAATGTTTATATCAATGGGAGATTCAATATGTCAAAGGGAGACTCATTATGTCAAAGGGAGATTCATTATACCAAATAAACAAAAAGTTAGTTGCATGTCCTCTACAGGACACACCAGTCAACCCAAGCATATTTTGGCTGTTCATGATTCCTGGGCAAGTTTACGTTCAGTAGTTTGCCATTGCTTTCTGAACGATCGGCACCCATACCATTTCATAAAATACCAACGTAAGGCCATTATCAAAGGAAGATTCATTATATCAAAGGGAGATTCATTATATCAAACGGGGGATTTTTTTAACCATAGGCAGATTCATTATATCAAAGGGTTATTCTAATATCAAAAGGAGATTCATTATATCAAAGGGAGATTCATTATATCAAAGGGTTATTCATTATATCAAAGGGGGATTCACTATATCAAAGGGAGATTCATTATATCAAAGGGAGATTCATTATATCAAAGGGAGATTCATTATATCAAAGGGGGATTACTTATATCAAAACGGGGATTCACCATATCAAAGGGGGATTCATTATATCAAAGGGAGATTCACTATATCAAAGGGAGATTCACCATATCAAAGGGAGATTCATAATATCAAAAGGAGATTCATTAGTTGTGTTTATTTTTACAAAGTCCGTTAGCAGGAAACTGCCACGAGTGGGTAAGTGACATTTTAGGAGCATCATGTACTTGTCTAAGTACTCAGAGGAACAAGTCTTTTCCTCAAGTAGCGGACATCAAGAGCTGGCATTGAACCATTGTCCTACCGAGCTTATGACATGGTCGACGTAACGACCTAACCAATAAGCCGGCTACTGCATTAGCGTACATGGCTTAAAATACACTGGCACCCACTCATATATGGTACGGACATCCACCAGGACACTCTTTCATAGTTTTCACTCTTGGACCACAATCACATCTCCATTGATTCCAGTTTCACGCCTTACCTTCCTGCCCTCTTTTTCACGCACCACTTCTACTCATTGACCTGGGATCTTCACTGAACCGTTACCATCTCCTACCCCGGTCCCCATGACCCACAGACTCCCAAGACCGTCTATATAAGAGTATCCACGTAAAATTCATGTTAGTATCACAGTCTGTCATTCTGAGATCAGTAGCAAACATTTTGTTTGAAATTTTCAGTTTCTCTTCATTGTTCTCATTTTTTTTTCCTTTTTATTCTTCTTATCCACGTTCTTATTTATGCCTTAAAGTGGTCACTGGAGGATCTTCTCCGTGATTATATGTTGTGTTTTGTGTATGTATGTATTTGTTTGCTGATGAAGGCTAGTCGCCGCATGGTCCTGTATGTTTCGTAATTCTATTCTGTAAAGCTGGATGACTTTGTGTTATTTTATCAGATTTACACAATACTGGAGGCACATGTTTCTGAGATCAGTACAAAAGGCGCGGTAAATCTACTGTGAACACGTAATGTGTATCATTTCCATAACTGAATTGACCAAGAAACGTTATACAACAGTCAAAGGTTTGTGATCAGATCTAGGTGTAAAGACAATATGTGGGATTTGTTTATCTTGGAGACTACAACTTGTCGGATTGGTTCATTTTGGAGACGACAACTTTACGGATTAGATCATCTTGGAGACAACTTTACGGATTTGTTAATTTATTGATAGCTCAACAGCCACCGACGACATTGTGTTGTATGCAGGTTGTAGTGGGCTGTCGTAGGTTTCCCTGTCACAAGCTTTATTGTGCTAGCGGGCAGACTGTTTTATGGTGTCGTTGATTTCTCTGTGACAAACTTCATTGTTCTAGAGGGCGGGATGTTTTATGGTGTCATGTATGACTGTTTTATGGTGTCGATGAGTTCTCTGTGACAATCTTCATTGTGCTAGAGGGCGGGATGTTTTATGGTGTCATGTATGACTGTTTTATGGTGTCGATGAGTTCTCTGTGACAATCTTCATTGTGCTAGAGGGCGGGATGTTTTATGGTGTCATGTATGACTGTTTTATGGTGTCGATGATTTCTCTGTAACAAACTTCATTGTGCTAGAGGGCGGGATGTTTTATGGTGTTGTTGATTTCTTCACCACAGACGACATTGGGTTATACCGCAGCTGTAGTTTAATGTAGGCTGTCTCTGCCACAAGCTTCATTGTGCTAGAGGGCGGGATGTTTTGTCCTCTCGTAGATTTCTGTGTTGTGATGTAGACGTCTATACGACAGACACAATTGTGCTGTTTGGCAGGCTGTGTTGGTGGATGTACATTTCTGGATATACCTGCAGCCTGAAAGTCAAAAGACAGAACTTAATTATAATGAAAGACATGGAGTACAAGATCAAAAATGGAATAAAGGCAAAGGACAAAATGATTGAAATAGGTCTCACACTGAGCGCGTGAGAATTAAGATGGTGCGTGATGGTGGAAATGACCATGCGTTCACATGCATCCACTTTGGACGAACATTTACAGCACAAATTGGTCTGATCAGTTACATTCGCTACCGCCATGGGTTGTAGTTATTATGTCTTTTTGAAGCAGTGTAACAAGCTATCGCCTGTCAAGACGGCAAGGTGCCAATAATAACGTAACTACAGTGAAAACAATGGCTTTACAAATACAACACCCAAGTCAATGGAACCAATCTGAAACAACCCAATATAGTCACGTATGTAATAATAATAATAATAACAAGCAGATGGAGCATGTATTAAAGTTAAATGTAGAATAGCCAAGCAAAGGGCAGCATGTCGCATGATAAACACTATTTTCTGCAGTTTGATCCAGGTGATGGAAAGAGAAAATTGCTAAAGGATGTATTAATCCAATCCAGATGTATGGAAGCCAATCATAGAAAATCAGCAGACATGTGGAAGCTGTGGAGATGTTTTATAGGAGAATGATTAGAACGCCGTGAACACATAGAAAGAGCGATGAAGATGTCTTGAAGGAAGCTGTGGAGATGTTTTATAGGAGAATGATTAGAACGTCGTGGACACATAGAAAGAGCGATGAAGATGTCTTGAAGGAAGCTGTGGAGATGTTTTAAATGCAAATTATTATAACGCCGTGAACACATAGAAATAGCGATGGAGATGTCTTGAAGAAAGCTGTGGAGCTGTTTCTGTTTTATAGGAGAATGATTATAACGCCGCGAACACATAGAAAGAGCGATGAAGATGTCTTGAAGGAAGCTGTGGAGATGTTTTATAGGAGAATGATTAGAACGCCGTCACCACATAGACAGAGCGATGAAGATGTCTTGAAGGTAGCTAACTAAAAAAGAGAACTGGTTACTCACATCATAAGAAGAGAGTTCACGTTCTTTGAGCAGGTCATGAGAAGGGGGAAGTATGTTGTCACGCTTGAAAAGCTGCAGTGGAGGGGAGGCAGGGGGAGATAAAAACAGACGATGCCGAACAATTTCATATCATGGCATGGCGGAACGTCGTTATCGGAAATATTGGCAGCACAGAGGACAGAATGCTGAGGACAGACACAATTTCTTAACACGAAGGAACCAACGAACGAACACACTTTATTTTTAAAGGGTTAAGAATTTGGGCACGCATGCCCGTCTGACATTCTGTCCTTCTTCACGACACTGTATGGGCTATAAGAAGAAGATGTGGAAGAAAACAAACTTAACAGCTTAGAAGTACGGATGAAGGCGTGTCGTTACATGTCCCGTTATCTTCTTCTGTTGCATTCGTCTGAAAGTCGCGGTATCGTAGTGGTCATTGCCTCGATCGCCATCGGATCGGATTCGAATGTTTTAAAATTAACTTTCGCTCCCAGTTCATTCATTCATAATGTGTCATACCGATAAGTGTGGCCGGTCTAGATTCGCCATCTCACCCGATGACCACAGTCGACAATACCACGTAGCCAAACCATCCAGGTATTAACTTCTCTTCATTTCCGTTGTTCTCTTCCCCTTGATCTTGCCAGTTGTCATCAAGTTCTCCAAATTATTTCTTCTGCTGGGTTTTTCTGTCTGTGGTTCCCAGTTAGACCCGGCTTAAAATGACCACCTGGAAACGTCTACTAACACAGGCGGCCATCTTGATACTGACCATAGCATTCACTGAGTGTCGAACTGCTTGCAAATATAGCTCCAGCACCATATATCCGTGTCATTGAAGGCGCGTAAACAGGCTCTTTCCTGGACTTAATATTCGTCTGACGCTGACATCCGGGGATTCCTGTTTTATCATTTCTTTAGGAGGCCGAGTGGTCTAGAGGTATGGTGTCCGTCTCGAGTGCTGGAGGTTTTGGGAGGGCAGGGATTTTTTCACGTGGACTTCTAGTAACAAAAATTTCCCCTGGTCTCTGGGTAGTGAGATCAGACGTGTATATTGTTGCGCACGTAAAAGAAATCCCTTGGCAGCTGGAAATCGAAAAAATAGTAGCCTAACGGCGTTGCCCGGGCAAAATTTCGAGTTAAAAATCCGCCCAAAGTATTTCATGATCCTCGCCGGAGCTACGGAGTTCGTGCACTGAGTTGAGTTTCTCCGGACTCAGGCTTGAGTTAGGAGTAGAACGGAGTACTTATGGGTTACACGTGATGTAATGTTGATCCGTCGACTAATCTAATCTAAACTAAACTAAACTAAACTAAACTAAACTAACCTAAACTAAACTAAACTAAACTAATCATATTTTTTTTTTTTATTTCACAGATTGACATTTACAGTCGTTACATTCTTGATAGTCTGCATATAAACCCATCCTTTTTGTAGCACTTGCATTATGTAACCATCCTTTCTGTAGCACTTGTCTTATTTTCTGTTTACGAAATGTAAAACTTCGAAAACCTGCATCCGTCTTAAGTCAATGCCCAGTTAACTGTCATCTATTGATGCGTATATGGTCTTCCTAGTGGGAGGTCGTTTCTGTTTCGATGGGACGTCGTTTCTGTGCGATGGGAGGTCGTTTATGTGTCGATGGAAGGTCGTTTCTGTGTCGATGAGAAGTCGTTTCTATGTCGATAGGAGGTCGTTTCTGTGACTTGAGAGGTCGTTTCTATGTCGTGGGAGGCTGTTTCTATCTCTATTGGAGGTCATTTCTATGTCGATTTTTGGTGTCGTTTCTGTGTCAATGTGAGGTCGTTTCTATGTCGAAGGGAAGTCGTTTCTATGTCGATTTTTGGTCGTTTCTATGTCGATGGGAGGTCGTTTCTGTGTCGATGGTAGGTCGTTTTTATGTCAATGGGAGGTCGTTTCTGTGTCGATGGGAGTTCGTTTCTGTGTCGATGGGAGTTGATAACTCTTTATATAAACCAGAGAAAGATATTAAATAACAGGGACGTTACAATAAAGTGCATAGAAGAGCACAGAACCCTGGACAATCGGTAAACAAGCGAAAAAAAATCCATGAAGCCTTAGATATGTGGTTTCAAAGACGAATGCTAAAAATTAATTGGTTAGCCAAAATGAGCAATCTGGACGTTTTAAGGATAGTTGAGTCGCAAAGACAACTTATTACAAACATCACAACGAAGCAGTTATCATTTCTTGGCCACATTATGAGAAGACAAAAACTGGAACATGTTGTGACAACAGAAACGATTTGCGGAAAGAAAGATAGAGGAAGACAGAGTGAGAAGATTCTTGACAGTCTTGTGTCGTGTCAAAACACGAACTAATCCATGCCGTCGGAGATCGCAATTTGTGGAGAAACATGATCGCCCATACCAGCTAGCAAGGCACTGGATGATGATGAAAAGAGTTAACAACGAAAACTCTTAGGACAGTAGTGGCTCTTAAGCAATACCCCAGGTAGGGGTCGTGAGGATCGAGCAATTTGCATATTTG
The DNA here is from genome assembly GCA_963921405.1 of Cepaea hortensis. Lineage (NCBI taxonomy): Eukaryota > Metazoa > Mollusca > Gastropoda > Stylommatophora > Helicidae > Cepaea > Cepaea hortensis. Next base: position 16,941,822 of record OY992895.1, read on the forward strand.
TGTGTGCATGTGTGGTTCATGTGTGTTAATATGTTCGTACAATGCTGATAAAAGGGTTAAATTACTATTGCCATAATAATATTAAGTAATGAAGAACTTGCTTGAGAAATGATAAATATAATATATTAGAATGGGTAACCGCAGCTATGTCACACCATTAACAAATAATCAAATTTCACATTCAAAGACTGCGGATCATAACTGGAGGAAGTAGGTCAGCATGGCCGAATGGATAGGAACGCGTGTTCTTAAACATTCGGTGTTCTGATGCCGAGGTAGGGGGTTCAACCCCTACACCGTTCAGATGGACTAAAATGTTGACCTGTCGTCCTTGACTTGGGGACGTAAATTATATGTACCTCAAGAGGATAGAGAGGGGGTGGATCCGAAGAGAATGGTAGCTGTCTTTGGAGCGGTCTCGGCTGGCAATGATTAGTTTCATCTTCGTGCCAGGGCATGCGGGAGTACAAGGAAATTAGCGTGCTGACAAGCTCGCAGGTATGGTTAATATGGAGGGCGGACGAGCCATGGACCAGGCTGACATTCTCAATGCTCTAGGAGAAGTAAGACTTGTGCGAGAACCAAGTGATGACTGTGAATCTACAACAATGGCCAGACTGCGAGAGCAGCAAATTAAAAGAGGGGTGGCCAAACAAGAACACTACGCAGGAAGCCAAAGAAGATTGATAAACCAACACAGAACTGGCGTCGTTAGCCGCTACACGCTGCGGGATTTGCTGAGGAGGGGATCCGAGCACTTATGGACTGAATGGTTCGATGTGTAATGAGGATGATCTGTCGACTAATTAAGTAACTATAAGTACCTCTGAAGTCGGAGTGGGTTCGCCTGATGGCGAGGGACATTGTCAATGGGGAAAGCTAATCCACAAGTACAATTCAGTCCAGCACGACTAGAAGTAGTGTGTACATTAGAAGTAGTGTGTACATTAGAAGTAGTGTGTACATTAGAAGTAGTGTGTACATTAGAAGTAGTGTGTACATTAGAAGTAGTGTGTACATTAGAAGTAGTGTGTACATTAGAAGTAGTGTGTACATTAGAAGTAGTGTGTACATTAGAAGTAGTGTGTACATTAGAAGTAGTGTGTAAATTAGAAGTAGTGTGTACATTAGAAGTAGTGTGTACATTAGAAGTAGTGTGTACATTAGAAGTAGTGTGTACATTAGAAGTAGTGTGTACATTAGAAGTAGTGTGTACATTAGAAGTAGTGTGTACATTAGAAGTAGTGTGTACATTAGAAGTAGTGTGTACATTAGAAGTAGTGTGTACGTTAGAAGTAGTGTGTACATTAGAAGTAGTGTGTACGTTAGAAGTAGTGTGTACATTAGAAGTAGTGTGTACATTAGAAGTAGTGTGTACATTAGAAGTAGTGTGTACATTAGAAGTAGTGTGTACATTAGAAGTAGTGTGTACATTAGAAGTAGTGTGTACATTAAAAGTAGTGTGTACATTAGAAGTAGTGTGTACGTTAGAAGTAGTGTGTACATTAGAAGTAGTGTGTACGTTAGAAGTAGTGTGTACATTAGAAGTAGTGTGTACATTAGAAGTAGTGTGTACATTAGAAGTAGTGTGTACATTAGAAGTAGTGTGTACATTAAAAGTAGTGTGTACATTAGAAGTAGTGTGTATGGACTATACTGGAGGCATTAAAACAAGGCATATTAATCAATTGGAAACGATCACGTGTCTACAACCTATGCGATACGTAAGAACTATAGCCCAGAAACAAGAAGAACAAATTCAAAGACTTACACACCAGCCTACCTACCATAGGCGTAATGGTCTTGAAATGGGAAACCTAAAGCCAAAGAACATTGCTGGAAGCTGCGGACAGAAACATTAGGACATTTGCAATACTTATTATATCAACAGCGCAAATCAGCACGATGCTTCCCATGTCCGCAGGACATCCGTAATAAAACCCCTAAGCCCGTCTCCACCCTCTTCTACAGTGCAATTCACCACGATGTTTTCGATGTCCAGGTCACTGCCATCAAGTCTTGCTCGTCCGGTGTTAAACATCGCAAACATATTGAAAACCGGCTCATATTCTCTATGGGGTGCTCAACACCACATAGCTTCAACACCCAGCATAGTTTCATTTAATCGCTGGCATCCTCTCTCTCTCTCTCTCTCTCTCTCTCTCTCTCTCTCTCTCTCTCTCTCTCTCTCTCTCTCTCTCTCTCTCTCTCTCTCTCTCTCTTGCTTCCACACCCTCCCAGTTGTCAGCCTTTCCCTGTCTCTACCTGTATCTTTTCTCTAGTAAAGTTATCTTCTGCCCTGTCTCCCGGGGAGATTCCGAGTTTACGGAACTACTACAAAGTTCCCTATCACAAGTTGCAAGTACTATACCTACCCCTCTCTCCCTCTCCCACTGTCTCCCTTCTCATATACACCATGAACTTGTATGTATACTATTGTATGTATGTTTGTTGATGTGTGTAGATGTATGTATGTTTGTTGATGTGTGTAGATCCACCCAGACTCTAGGACTCGCTCCGTACTCACATAAAGGAGCACATTAAATGAGTGTTGTTATATTACCATCAGACTTAGGTGCACACGGCATTGCTCTGTAATATTTGTCCACTATGGCTGACCCACTCATGCATAATACGTACATCCACTCGGACACTTCAGCTCTCACTCTCGGATAACTACCACATCTCCATTGCGTCCAGTCCCCTCGACATATCAGTCTTTTAAAAACTTAAAATAAGTTAATTGCATATCCTTTACAGGACGTCGCAGTCAAACCAGAATAAATTTGCTGTTGTGATCTCTTGGCAAGTTTACTGTCAGTAGTTTGCTATTGCTTTCTGAACTACCGTCACCCATACCATTTCTTTAAAAAAAACGCAAGGCTATTTGCTGCCAAATCACCGGCAGCTGTGTTTCGATAGCGGTATGTGTTATTACGAACTAAGTCCGTAACCCCTTCGCCACGGAGCTAGCATTAATGCTATTACTTATAGTAAACATTAGGTGCATACCTGTATCCTGTATGAGGTCACCGACTGGACGATAGTGGCAGCTGCTGGCTAATGGCTGGTACACGCCGGCCGCCTTTGAAGTTAGCTTGGCGCGTAGTAATTCCTCTATAGCATACCCTCATCTGTTGACTCGCCTGTGAAGTTAGCTTGGCGCGTAGTAATTCCTCTATAGCACACCCTCATCTGTTGACAGTCTGTGAAGTTAGCTTGACGCTAGTAATTCCTCTATAGCACACCCTCATCTGTTGACAGTCTGTGAAGTTAGCTTGACGCTAATAATTCCTCTATTGCACACCCTCATCTGTTGACCGCCTGTGAAGTTAGCTTGACGCTAGTCATTCCTCTATTGCACACCCTCATCTGTTGACCGTCTGTGAAGTTAGCTTGACGCTTAGTAATTCCTCTATTGAACACCTTCATGGGTAGCCGTCTCTTTAGGCAGCTTAGGGTGTAATTTTCCTCTATTCCGCACCCACGATTGTGGGACAAGTATAAAGACAGCTTAGGCTGTTTTCCTTCTTTTTTATCCACACCCACATAATACCACTATGGATGCGATCACAGTCAGTCTTCCACTGTTCCCGACATCCACTTATACAAGATCACATCTAAGAACTGGTCTGCCATCTTCATTCCTTGGTGGCGAATTATTTGAAAGTTAAAATGTGAATGGTATTCAAAATCAATGAACTCCTCCGCCTAGGTAATTTAGTAACTAAGTCACAGTTTCTTACAGGTTGAATTACTAGCACCCACGTAATTAATATCACTGTCTTAAGATCAATTATTAACACCAATTAAATTAATGAAGACTAATGAATATTATACAGCTCACAGATGATATCCAGGAAATGAAAGCACGTACCCACACGAAAACATAACCAACGACCATATGTCTGACCTGCCACCTTGGCCAAAGTCGTCACTGCAATCAGTGACTTGTGTTCTACAACTGTTGACATATGGTCCTGGCCACTGCTTACTGCGTTTTGATTGGCTGACCACTTCAGGTGACCAGTGTCAGGTAAACCATACTCACACATTCTGAAACTTGTTGGTTGAATTGTTTGAAATATGGTCACAGAAAAGGGGAGGGGGCAGGCAGCGGATGGCATCACAAACTAAAGTAAATAACATTTTTGAAGCCATGAGCGGCACGTTTGCTTAATGCTTTAACATGTCTTCTCCATTGCTTTCATTGTTTTCTCCTTCTTTCCGTTCTTCTCATTCGGTTATTATAGTTAGTTAGTCAGCAGATCAGCCTCATAGCACAGCGAACCATTCGGTCCATAAGTGCTCAGATTCCCCCCTCAGTAAATCCCACAGCGTATAGCGGCTCACGACACCAGTTCTGTGTTGGTTTATTCATCTTCTTTGGCCTCCTGTCTAGTGTTCGTGTTTGGCCACACCTCTTTTAAATTGCTGTTCTCACAGTCTGAGCATGAATGTAGATTCACAGTCAACACTTGGTTCTCGCAAATAACTTAATTCCCCTAGAGCAGTGGTTCTCAACCGGTGGGGAATTCCCCCCGCCCCCAACCGAGGGTGGAATTTTAGGGTTTCTAGGGGTGGAAATGGGGGGGGGGGGGGGGGATTAAGATTATTTCAAGATCGCCTTAATACAAGAACAGATTACTTGATATTGTTTTCCCCTCCGTACTTTACGGTTCTGTACTTGATGCCCTTCTTAAATTCGTTTTATAACGTAAGTAGACCTGCACATCATGTATTATGTAGAAATATAGACTTGTTCTAGTATGTATTTAGCTTCCATGTTTATTTATACTGTGTAGGGGCGGGGGGAGGGAATATATAAGGAGGACATTAGAAGGTGGAGGAGGATGGCGACATTCTGAACATATTGTGAAGGGGTGCATGGGTCAAGAAAGGTTGAGAACCACTGATCTGGACCAACAAGCAGCGGTTAGACGGATTCTAAGAATATCATTAACAAAGAAAAGATCAAATGCATCCATACTTTAAGAGCTGAATATTGAAGAATGTTGGCTATTAAAGCCGATAAAACATTTAAAAAAATGAAATATTTTGGACAACTGAAACGTTACGAAAGTTTAAAGAAAACAATAATGGAGGGGTTATGCCTGGGTAGAGAGGAAGAGGAAGGCCAAAGAGAAGATGAGTGCAGGATGTGCGGATGATCTCCAGATGGGTGTATCGGACGCGGGACATCTTGCTTATGATCGAGCGGTTTTCCGGAAAGTTGTTATTAGAGCAAGGTTCTGCAAAGGACATGCTACTGATTGAATGAATGAATTGGCCCAATGGAAAAGAACACGTACTTCATGTGTGCCATGCCGAAGAAGCGGGTTCAACCTCTACGCCGGTTGGTAAAACTAACATTTTGACTTCCCTTACTTGACTTGGGGACACAAATTACAAATGCCTCAGAAGCTGGAGTGGGTTTGCCTGATGGCGAGGGACATAGGTTATTTTTTTTTGGCATATCCTTTACAGGACATCGCTGTCAACACCAGCATCTTTCAGCTGTATGTTGATTTCTTGGCAAGATTACGCTCAGCAGTTTGCCACTGCTTTCTGAGCTGCCGGCTCACATACCCGTAAGTTACCGATGCGATTCGAACCACCGCTGATTCTAATCGTCATCACATTACAGACGAGAGTATACGAGATTACGGAGAAAAGTCATAACCTCTAAGCCACGAAGCACAAAGGTTATAGGGACCTATAATTCACACACAAAAATAAGTCCAGTGCAGTAAAGTTAGTAGCGCGTGTGTGAACTATGCTTGGGTTCAAAGCGGGAGAACGCCGAGAAACTCTCACTCATTGACCGCGTTACTTACCCACACATTCACTTTTTCATACAGACTCTCACTCATTGACCGCGTTACTTACCCACACATTCACTTTCTCATATAGACACTCACTCATTGACCGCGTTACTTACCCACACATTCACTTTCTCATACAGACACTCACTCATTGACCGCGTTACTTACCCACACATTTCCTTTCTCATACAGACACTCACTCATTGACCACGTTACTTACCCACACATTCACTTTCTCATACAGACACTCACTCATTGACCGCGTTACTTACCCACACATTTACTTTCTCATACAGACACTCACTCATTGACCGCGTTACTTACCCACACATTTATTTTCTCATACAGACACTCACTCATTGACCGCGTTACTTACCCACACATTTACTTTCTCATACAGACACTCACTCATTGACCGCGTTACTTACCCACACATTCACTTTCTCATATAGACACTCACTCATTGACAGCGTCACTTACTCACACATTTACTTTCTCATACAGACACTCACTCATTGACCGCGTTACTTACCCACACATTTACTTTCTCATACAGACACTCACTCATTGACCGCGTTACTTACCCACACATTCACTTTCTCATACAGACACTCACTCATTGACCGCGTTACTTACCCACACATTCACTTTCTCATACAGACACTCACTCATTGACCGCGTTACTTACCCACACATTCACTTTCTCATACAGACACTCACTCATTGACCGCGTTACTTACCCACACATTTACTTTCTCATACAGACACTCACTCATTGACCGCGTTACTTACCCACACATTTACTTTCTCATACAGACACTCACTCATTGACCGCGTTACTTACCCACACATTCACTTTCTCATACAGACACTCACTCATTGACCGCGTTACTTACCCACACATTCACTTTCTCATACAGACACTCACTCATTGACCGCGTTACTTACCCACACATTCACTTTCTCATACAGACACTCACTCATTGACCGAGTTACTTACCCACACATTCACTTTCTCATACAGACACTCACTCATTGACCGAGTTACTTACCCTTACATTCACTTTCCCACACAGACACTCACTCATTGACCGCGTTACTTACCCACACATTCACTTTCTCATACAGACTCTCACTCATTGACCGCGTTACTTACCCTTACATTCACTTTCCCACACAGACACTCACTCATTGACCGCGTTACTTACCCTTACATTCACTTTCCCACACAGACACTCACTCATTGACCGCGTTACTTACCCTTACATTCACTTTCCCACACAGACACTCACTCATTGACCGCGTTACTTACCCACACATTCACTTTCTCATACAGACTCTCACTCATTGACCGCGTTACTTACTCACACATTCACTTTCTCATACAGACACTCACTCATTGACCGCGTTACTTACCCACACATTCACTTTCTCATACAGACACTCACTCATTGACCGCGTTACTTACCCACACATTCACTTTCTCATACAGACACTCTCTCATTGACCGCGTTACTTACCCACACATTCACTTTCTCATACAGACACTCACTCATTGACCGCGTTACTTACCCACACATTCACTTTCTCATACAGACACTCACTCATTGACCGCGTTACTTACCCACACATTCACTTTCTCATACAGACACTCACTCATTGACCGCGTTACTTACCCACACATTCACTTTCTCATACAGACATTCACTCATTGACCGCGTTACTTACTCACACATTCACTTTCTCATACAGACACTCACTCATTGACCGCGTTACTTACCCACACATTCACTTTCTCATAAAGACACTCACTCATTGACCGCGTTACTTACCCACACATTCACTTTCTCATACAGACACTCACTCATTTACCGCGTTACTTACTCACACATTCACTTTCTCACACAGACACTCACTGATTTACCGCGTTACTTACTCACATATTCACTTTCTCATACAGACTCTCACTCTTTGACCGCGTTACTTACCCACACATTCACTTTCTCATACAGACACTCACTCATATACCGCGTTACTTACCCACACATTCACTTTCTCATACAGACACTCACTCATTGACCGCTTTACTTACCCACACATTCACTTTCTCATACAGACACTCACTCATTGACCGCGTTACTTACCCACACATTCACTTTCTCATACAGACACTCACACATTGACCGCGTTACTTACCCACACATTCACTTTCTCTTACAGACACTCACTCATTGACCGCGTTACTAACTCACACATTCACTTTCTCATGCAGACACTCACTCATTGACCGCGTTACTTACCCACACATTCACTTTCTCATACAGACACTCACACATTGACCGCGTTACTTACCCACACATTCACTTTCTCTTACAGACACTCACTCATTGACCGCGTTACTTACCCACACATTCACTTTCTCTTACAGACACTCACTCATTGACCGCGTTACTTACTCACACATTCACTTTCTCATGCAGACACTCACTCATTGACCGCGTTACTTACCCATACATTCACTTTCTCATACAGACACTCACTCATTGACCGCGTTAGTTACCCACACATTCACTTTCTCATACAGACACTCACACATTGACCGCGTTACTTACTCACACATTCACTTTCTCATACAGACACTCACTCATTGACCGCGTTACTTACCCACACATTTACTTTCTCATACAGACACTCACTCATTGACCGCGTTACTTACTCACACATTCACTTTCTCATACAGACACTTACACATTGACCGCGTTACTTACTCACACATTCACTTTCTCATACAGACACTCACACATTGACCGCGTTAGTTACCCACACATTCACTTTCTCATACAGACACTCACTCATTGACCGCGTTACTTACCCACACATTCAATTTCTCATACAGACACTCACACATTGACCGCGTTACTTACTCACACATTCACTTTCTCATACAGACACTCACTCATTGACCGCGTTACTTACCCACACATTCACTTTCTCATACAGACACTCACTCATTGACCGCGTTACTTACCCACACATTCACTTTCTCACACAGACACTCACTGATTTACCGCGTTACTTACTCACATATTCACTTTCTCACACAGACTCTCACTCTTTGACCGCGTTACTTACCCACACATTCACTTTCTCATACAGACACTCACTCATTGACCGCGTTACTTACCCACACATTCACTTTCTCATACAGACACTCACTCATTGACCGCGTTTCTTACCCACACATTCACTATCTCATACAGACACTCACTCATTGACCGCGTTACTTACTCACACATTCACTTTCTCATACAGACACTCACACATTGACCGCGTTACTTACTCACACATTCACTTTCTCATACAGACACTCACACATTGACCGCGTTAGTTACCCACACATTCACTTTCTCATACAGACACTCACTCATTGACCGCGTTAGTTACCCACACATTCACTTTCTCATACAGACACTCACACATTGACCGCGTTACTTACTCACACATTCACTTTCTCATACAGACACTCACTCATTGACCGCGTTACTTACCCACACATTCACTTTCTCATACAGACACTCACTCATTGACCGCGTTACTTACCCACACATTCACTTTCTCATACAGACACTCACACATTGACCGCGTTACTTACTCACACATTCACTTTCTCATACAGACACTCACTCATTGACCGCGTTACTTACTCACACATTCACTTTCTCATACAGACACTCACTCACTTACTTATTCATTCACTCACTCACTCATTCACTTTCTCTCACTACTCACTCACTCACTCACTCACTCACTCACTCACTCACTCTCCCATTGGATGTTCGTCTATCACGAATGATGAGGACCATTCATTCATTGCATATTTTGATTTGATGAAGAACGAAAGAATTGAGCTTTAGTTTGGATTATAGTGAGGAAGTGGTAGCGCAACTCCGTCGACCTCACTCTCTCGTCTGCGTCCATCTGGTTCCAGTGGGGAGCATGGCAAGACGAATGGAGACGGACACAGATGCAGTGGACGTTAGGCTGCCACACGTCAGTTATCCCTGTATATAGTGACTCTCACATACAACTGGTAGCCTAGAGTTTCGTGCAAAAGGAGACAAACGTAGCGTCGATGGTATGACTACTGATAGGATCAACCAGATATCAGTCGGATAGACAGACTGACCGCCAGAACAGACCACACACACATGCGGCCAACGAGATTCTGCCTACAGAAGATGTTGCTCGTCTAAGTTGCGAACAAATCTTCGGCTGAGCCTCATCAGTTCACAATGCATATGATTACTGGCAGGATCAATCGGATATATCGAACGGACTATACACGCACACGCAGGCCAAGAGTAGCATCGCTAAAGCGCGCCCTCCAGGTACAAGGTGATACATGCAAAACTACTGGACGCCTACCGACGAGCTTTCAAGCGACGCCGGCAGGACTGAACAAATAGCTATACCAGCTTACTGACTGCAGGCCCACTACTCACCGAGAGAGAGAGAGAGAGAGGGCGCTTATCGAGACTTTGTCGAACGATCGTGCAAATTTGCTCTTTTGCCCGCTCAAACCACGACCCTGGCTGCACGATGCGGTTACATTCTCGAAACGCCTGCCTCGCTAACTTGCGTTGGCTGGGAAGATCCCATTTTGGTGCACCTCACACAGCCATCCGAGACAACGAACGCTAGACGCGGGACTGATCTTGCAAACCAGACCAGCCCTCACTCTCCCATTAACCCCACTCTTTCAGCAGTGTCTACAGCCTTAACTCATTCATATCAAACAACTCACGCTTAAAAAGGAATCAATCCATATATAAGATGATGCCTTCTCCTCCTCATCATCATCATCATCATCATCATCATCATCATCATCATCATCATCATCCATCATCATCATCCATCATCATCATCATCATCATCATCATCAGTGTCATGTCACTTCACGTGGGCGATCATGGTTCCCCACAGCTCCCATTCCCCAACAGAATGCATCAAGTGATGAGCTGATATATTCCCTTGCCATGATGAAAAGCTGTCAAGTGTTCTCTATCGCGAACGCCCTTGATCTAATTTTCCTATTTCACCATCCTCTTGTTGATATGCGTCATACGTTTCATCCGCCTCTCCTTTATACGTTTGTTGAGCGATCTTGTAAACCAGCAGCTCTCAATATCTAAACATTTGTTTTCTTTCCTGTCCACGGTAATCTTATCGCCCTTTTCAACACAGTCATACCATCAGATGAAAGACGCATTGTTGAGGCTAGAAACAGCAATGTAAAACAACGCATTCCCTTAGTGAATATAAACAAGTTAGTTGCATATCCTTTATTGGACATAACAGTCAATGTCGGATTTCTTTTTAGGCTGTTTGTGATTCCAGGAAAGCTTACTTCAATAGTTTGCCATTGCTTTCTGAACGATCGGCACGCATACCATGGACATCAATGGAAGCGGTCTGCTTCCAAATCGCCCTCAGCTGTGTTTCGAATACTGAATGTGGATTAGGAATTTCATTCGTAATTTCTTCGTCACAGAGACGTCATAAATAAAATATTGCACGATTTCTGGATTCCAGTCTTGACTATGTAAACGGAAGGACTTCCTGCTAAGTGTGAGACCTCCGTGAATATAACCTTCTACACATTCGGGCAAGGTCAGCCACGATGTGCACAATAGTTCAGCCATATCATCATTCATGTTTCCCCCACATAACTCGATATAGTACACTGCAGTATGTAGCAGACGAGATGCAGCGAAATATGCCAGGCAAGAACTCGTGCAATAGTTTATTTATGGCGTCCGTGTTTAGAAACAGAAATGCTATGGCAAAAATACACTTTTGATACAAGGTAACAGTATACCACGACAAGCAATGATGAACAGACTAAATGGAAGCAGACGAAGTGGCAGGCCACGTCAACGAAATAGCAGAAACTATGGGAATCTCGATATAAATAGCCCATAACAGGGCACTCTCCCGCTGTTCATGCTTCACTTTCACACTGCAAGTTACAAGAGGAACAAGATTAGATTAAATGAGATGATGACTTAGACAGAACAAAATACTCATTAATTATAAAAAAAATATAAAAAAGAGTTTAAAGGCAAGAGAATCGACTTCATTGCACCGGGTTTTATCCCACGGGCTCGATAGCTTCCTGCAGAGCGACGAATTCCGTAGTTCCACGACGACATCCTCACCGTTCCCTTTCGAGAAAACTGCACTCGTGAATTCAATGACAGAAAGTCCGGAAACGAACCCAAAACGTTCGGAGGGTGAGGCAGGAGCTCAACCAGTTGGTTACTGAGATGGCGTATGCAGCATGTTGTAGTGAACTTGAGTGGTAGACGCTACACAGACCTGGCACTGTTGTATATTTGTCAAGTCTGAACAAGTAGTATGCACTCTGAGTAATAATATGGCAGCAGAAATATTGTTTCTGAAGAACATGCAAATACTGTGCATTGAGAGAATAACAATTGCCACAGTCTCTCTAAAACATATTGCTTGCTTGCTTGTGTTCGTTGGCTTGAGCTCCAACGCGAAGTCCTGTATGTCGGATGAAGGCATCCTGTTGTCCAACATCAGTGTGATGTCATACAGGACCTGAAGTTTGCGTGAGTATCCGTTGTCCCATGTCTGGCTTATTGGTGTGCAGACTGGTGGTTCCTCGCCGTACAGGCAGACACTCTCAGACTTCGGAGGAATCGGCGATCCTACTGACATTAGCCAGGACCGCGAAGGAACCTGTTGCCCAGGACGCTCGACGAGGACGCGTCAATAGGTCTTGGCCAGTATATAACCCGGCCCTGTGTCCTTGGAAACACCTGTGCGTCCCTCTAAAACAGGTGAAAACGGCAGATGATAGCATTAAAACAGCGGGCGTGTTAGCATATCAATTTGGAGAAGACTGTAGTTATGTATTAGCCAGCTCCAGGGAATAATCACACTATGCCGAATATCAAAGTGAATTGTCATAGTCTAAGTGTTGTGGAAAAATTCACCTATCTTGCCAGCACTGTGTCACAAGCTGCCACAATTGATGATGAAGTGAATTCAAGAATCTCCAAGGCCAGCGCGGCCTTTGGCAGACTGTACAAGAATATATGGGACAGAAATGGAATAAGCCTGCAAACAAAGCTGAAAGTCTACAAAGCAGTTGTATTATCCACACTGCTATATGCTTGTGAAACCTGGACTGTTTATCAGCGACACGCTAGGAAATTAAACCACTTCCACACAATCTGCCTTAGAAAGTTACTGAAGATTAAATGGCAAGACAAGATCCCAGACACTGAAGTCCTAGAAATAGCGTCCATGCCCAGTATCCACACTCTACTAATGAAGAATCAGATTCGCTGCGCTGGTCACTTGACTCGCATGCCAGATCACAGGCTCCCTAAACGAATTTTTTACGGCGAGTTGCATTGTGGTAAACGCTCCCAAGGCGGCCATAGGAAACGCTTTAGAGACACTGAAAATCTCACTGAATGATTTTGGAATTCATCATGACACCTGGGAGACTGCAGCCAGAGACCGAAATTCGTATCGTGCATCATTACGCAAGGGTGCAGTCACTTGTGAGGCAACCAGAACTGCAAGAGCTGTGAAGAAAAGACAGAACAGAAAAACCACTGCAGAAAATTTTCCTCCAGAAACGGCAAGCATTCTTTGTCCACATTGTCAAAGAACATTTCGAGCCAAAATAGGCCTTATCAGCCATCTTAGAACTCACGGCTCCATACTTTTAACCCCACTGGATGAAATGAATGGTCATCATCATTCTTGATGGACAAACAACAAAAACACAAACATGACTCAAGGTTAAACTTCGGAATCGCAAACCTTTAGTAATTGGCTATCTGTATTGAAACCCCAGGGAGGGAAACATCTGGTATGACAACTTCACCACCATGATGGATGTAGACCTTAGTAATCCTAAATAAATCACACTCCTTGGAGATTTCAACATTGACGCCAACAAATCCTATCAAAACATGGGAAAACATAATAGCAGCATATAACTTCCACCAGTTAGTCAAACAGGACATTAGAATACCAAAATCATCAGCAATACCTATAGATCACATTTATACTACAGTGCAGACAAGATCATAGAATGTACCGTACCTAGTAACGCAATTAGTTATCACTACCGGTTTGTTGCACATGGTCGAAAAGAGGTATCAAAACTGCTAAACACAAACATGTGAGTATAAATGATAGAAATTACACACACTTCAGTCAATATCTGGTTTCACAAGACTTGCTTGCTCAATTAATCTCTGGATTATATTGATCACCTGCCCGTAGACTACCAAGCAGAAATATACTGACATTCTATTAGATCTTAACATCAAAACTGACTCATATATAGCTTCATGTCTCATAGACTGAAATGCTTTGGTCAATGTAAAGGACACAATGGTTTGGAAAGAACAATGATAAAACGTGTGGTTGAGGGAAGAAAAGGAAGAGATCGAATAACACGACTATGGATACAGAATATTGATGATACACACTCCATGAACATGCCTGAAGCATCCCTTGGTAAGGGATCGAGAGTCTTTTTGCTGGCAGTGGTGAGAGCGACGTTCTACATAAAACCTGCTGGAAGATGATATTAATGCGATATGGCTTTAACTGGTAAAGGCCAACGAGCCTTTTATTTGGGTGAGCTAATGTAAAGCCACAGCATTTCAGAAAATGAAGAGTATCTTATGCAATAAGTCGCTATCAATGAATGTAAGAAAGAGAGTACTAAAATGCTATATAGAACCAGTTTTGCTGTATGGCAGCGAATCTTGGAATGTAAATGAACACATTAGGAAGAACTTAGAAGCAACAGAGATGTGGTTTTTAAGACGAATGTTGCGAATTCCTTTGACTGCCAGAGTAACTAACAACGATTGCCTGAAAGAGGCTAATGAAACTAGAACACTATATACAACAATAAGAAAGAGACAAACATCTTTCGTTGGTCATGTGATGAGAAGAGAGGCATTGGAGAACATCGTGACAACTGGAAAGATCGAGGGGAAGAGAGGCAGAGGCAGACCAAGAGAAATGATGCTGGACGGACTGAGACGGTGGCATGGAGGAATATCATCAGCAGAGTTGATCCAGAACACCAAAGACCGAGATCTGTGGAGAGCCATGAACGCCTACGCCAGCCGGTACGGCACTTGATGATGATGAATGTAAAGCCGCTCCCTGGCGAAGGGGTTACGAATGCAATTCTTAATCCCGCATACCGAGTTCGAAGCATAGCTGCTGTCGAATTTGGAAGCATACCGCCTTGCGTTGGTTTTCATTCAATGGTCGTATAGAAAGCAATGACAAACTACTGATCGTAAAACCTGCCAAGAAATCACAAACAGCCAAAACATACTGAGGTTGACTGCGACGTCCTGTACATGATATTCAAGTAACTTTAATGGAAAGCCACTAAAAGATTGAGAATCTTATCGCGGTGGCCGGTATGAGAGCTACGTTCTGTAAAGGACATAGTACAGCATGATGATAGTTGTTCCATTAGCTGTTTAGCATCTTATATATAAATTAGGATGTATGTATGTAAATATGTATGTCCTTTATACGTTCGCGAACGGTCCATCCGATTGAGATGAAATTTTCTACACGTCTTCCTTTCATTCCAGCGCTGCTAACTGTTGTATTTTTTTTTCTTCTTCCTCCTCCTCCTCCCTCCCCCCCCCCCCTCCCAAAATACGTACGTAAATATATGATGATGATGATGAAAGAATCCCCGAACCAAAACGCTAGGGAAAACGAAGAAAATGACATGACTACACAGAATCGTCACACGACAATCATCATCATCATCAAGTGCCGTGCCGGCTGGCGTAAGCGTTCATGGCTCACCGTAGATCTCGGTCTTTGGTTTTCTGGATCAAATCTGCTGCTGATATTCCTCCATGCCACGGCAATATCAATAACAATTCATCTCTTTATGTGTAAGGAAGTTATCTACAGTCATGTAGAAGGGAAGAACAATTAATAGAAAGACCGAAATCACAGAACCTAGACGAGTATGAATTCGGAATGGCGAACTCCCTCCTCCTCTCTGCTCCTCCTCCCTCTACCTCCTCCTCCTATCTCCTCCTCCTCTTCTTCCTCCCTCTACATCCTCCCCCCTCCTCCTCCCTCCTCCCTCTCCCTCCTCTTTCTCCCTCTTCCTCTCCCTTTCTCCTCCATCCTCCT